>CM062243.1:40304673-41504673 GCA_031216285.1 Syzygium syzygioides
ACACACTGGTCGGAAGGAGATGGGGTGCGCTGAAGATCCCGATTGGGTCAACCGTTGCTTGTCGGACCCTCCTCCTTCATTGGGCCGGGGCCCGTCTCCCCCGGTGGCTTTCCACGACGGCGACGCCTCCTCTTCTCTCCCACAACCGCCGCGGATGCTCGGGTCGCAATTCCCCGGCGACCCACTAACCAATGCGCGACACGAAGCGAATTTTTTTTTGTTTTGTTTCAACCATCATTATTCAAAGTTATATTGGTTTTTTTTTACTTTGTTTCCTTCTGAAACGGGAGAATTGCGATCAGTGGTCAAAACGGGAGGAGTTCAATTCAGCCTCCTTCTTCGCTGAAGCTTCCTGGAGCCGAGGACAGGCCGGTGTGCTTCCTCGCTTCTCTTTTGATCGTTCGTTTCCTTCCGTGCGGCTCGAGGACAGCGCAAAAAGGAGGGGAAGAAACCACGAGTACCCATTTGCATTGAGGCCCTCGTGGATCCGTTTCCGCTCTCCAGAGACTGTAAGAGCCATCAGCTTCCCTTTTTTCCCTCAGCAGTTGGGCTTTGTATTCACTCTTTCCTCGTTTCGATCTACACCCAGTAATAATAAAGCTGTGCTGCGGGCGATGGATATGGTTTGAGCAGCCCTTCGTGTTCTCTCCCTTCATGTAAAGGCGTTTTCGACCTTCAAAAGCTAATGGGTCTTTCTTTGCGTGTATAAACCTTCATGTTCAGAGGTTGTTTTAGATTTTGGGACATTTGTTATTGTGTTTCTTGGTTGATTTACTCGGTGGATATGATCCTTTTGGTTTATTAGCGTTTTAACCGCAATTAATATGCAACATGCTGGATAGTTTCTGATTCAGTTGAACTTGATTTTCTGACAGGGTATTAAATTGGTTTCGATATACATTTCTACCAAGTCAGTGGCGATTCTAGTCATATCTCAGCATTTCTCCCGTGCTTCACTCAATCAGGGAAATGCATGCTCCAAGTAGTTTGATCTTGCCCGAATGGCTTTTGCCTTTTCTTTCCGACTTCACGAATTTTACTGTTGAATTTCCCTCTCTAGGATCTGTTCAACTAGAAGGTGAAGCTGCACATCTTTACTTTGAGGATGAGTTCTAAAAGCTGCACCACATTTATATAGCTGGTGTGACATCTATTCGTGCTTTTGTGTGGCAGGATCAGTAAATCGTAATTGGCCGTTCGATATGGCTGCTGATACGACAAGCCTGAGTTATTGGCTGAACATCACTTTCTTCGTTTGTGCCCTGGTTATCCTTGTTCCAATGTTTTTGGCATCATACCTCATATGGAAGTATGAAGGATTCTGCAAACCAAAACCTGATAGAGAAGAGAATCAGCGGGGAAAGGTGGGGTATCTGTACAAGGACGAGGCTTGGAGGGCCTGTCTTAAGACAATTCATCCAAAGTGGCTGCTCGGTTACAGATTGTTTTCTTTTGCTGTGCTAGCATCATTGCTCCTTGCAAATATTACCCTTGACGGGGTGGGTATCTTTTACTTTTATACCCAGTAAGTTGCCTTCCTCATCCTCTTGTTTTTCCTGTTTATGCACCTCACTACCAAAAAGGGACCTGAATTTTGGAATTCATCTGTGGATTAGAGTTTCAGAAAAAGTATTCCACATATTTATAATGGCTTTTATGAATCTATTTTAATGTGATTGATTTTATGTTCTTCATGAACAAGTCATCACCCCAACCTCAAGACATAGATGTTGACACTTTGGTCTTGTTGAGGACACACAAATTTTGGAAAGCTTTCAGTATCAAACTGGAATGACCATTGTTGGCATGTACGTGTGAGTTGTGTTAGAGAAATCCCACATTGGAGAATTAGTGTGATGTAGAGCAGTTAATATATCCTAGTTGGCACATAACTCATTAGCTTAAGCTTTTAAACAAAGGTGGATCCAACTAGATAGCTCAACATACTCAGACTTTAGGCTCCCTCTTGGTGATTTACCTAGGCGACGATAGATTGGTATCAAAGGTGTTTGGTGGATGAAGTTGGGCGTAATTTCCAGGCAATGGCCAGTGGCAGACTTCATATCTTCACATAGAGAATACTTGTATTAAGGAGGTACGTGAGGAAGAGATTGTTAGGATGCATGTGTGAGTTGTGGTAGAGAAATCCCACATCGGAGAATTGGTGTGGTTGGTAATTATCCTAGGCGAAAGGTATCGGACTTATGTTGCACACCCCTAATAACCATCATAGAGCTTGAATTATTCAGGTTTAAATTTAGCCTCTTCAGGGTCGAATCAACTGGCATTTGTTTTTTTTGTCACTCTTGAGCAAAGTAAAGCTAGTCATTTGATTGTTTGTTGCAGATACTATCTCATTATTAACTCTTTACTTGATGTCGATGATCAAGCCTAGTTACTGTATTGATGACTTTTCCTTTTGATCTTTCGTGTGCTGAGCAGGTGGACTTTTGCCTTGGTCACAACCTACTTTGGGGTATATTACCTTTTTCCTTTGTATATTATTCGTACTAGTCTGGTTGGAATTCTGAGTGACATTGAAGCACTTTTGTTTCTTGAGAACTGATTGGAAAGTATTCTACACTAGTTCCACCCGATGCCTTTTTTCCAGTATACACTCGTATAACAGCATCCTCAACCAAGTATCTCCTATTGAGCTCATTTACATGAATCATTTTATTCATCTCTGTTTTGCATCATGTTCTTAGAAAGATCCCAGTAATGAAGATCTTTCCTTATGGTTTCTGTTCACATCTTATTAAATCTTCACCACTTTCTTTTACACTCATGCCAGTCCTGTTGTAGAGTTGGATGTTCTCATTGGAGCATCTAAACATTGTCGTCCTAGGTATCTAGATCACCTTTTCTAATGATCTTCTCTTGATGCATCTCAACTGAAAGCTTACTAACTTTTTCTTGAAGATACTGATCTTTCTTTAAGAATTACAAGGCATTGATGCATATTCTTTAAATTTGGTTTCTTAAGATCCATGATGGCGTGTTTTATTTGCAAGTGTTAATGCACGTCCAATATGCCTTTTCTTGTTCAGTTTCTTAAAATCTGGCGTGTTGGATTTCGAACTTATCATTTCATCCTTCTTGCCATAATTTTAGTTGCTTGTGCTTTGGACTACTATTTGTAGCTTGGATTATCCATGTCAATATGCGGATGCTGTATAAACCATAAAGCTCCTGGTGATAGAGCTGATAACAGCAATTTAGATGCAGACCGAGGAACCTATATGGCTGTTTCTCTTAGAGAGCATATCAACATATCTAGCGCACCCAAAACTTCAAATTCAAATCAGAAATCTTCCATTCGCAATGGTGCTGGTCCATGGGTAGTTATCTTCCAGATCATATATCAGGCAAGTTTCACTTGCACAAGAACAATTTATCTAGCATTGAATTTTTAGCATGTACACAGTTGGTGGAGTAGATGTATTGCTCAGCCATTGTTTTCCTTTTTAGCATCTGAATTTGGGTAATTTACATTAGTAAATGCTAAATTCATGCTTGTCATGTAAGGAGCACTAACGGTGGTGGATATGATGAATATTTCCTCAATTGTGTGAACATGATTTTGTCTCATTGCCTTGCCTTCTCCATTGTCTATATATTATGGGCAATTTCCATTATCTTTTTTTTGGGGGGGGTCAGGGCAATTCCCATTACTTACGTTGATGACTTGGACACAAGATTCCTTGGTTTATGTAGAGATTTCATTAAGTGTCTGAAATGACTATGTTGATCCTTGAGCTCAACTTTTTCATTCATTTCTCTTGATGAATTTCTGGCTTCTCATAAATAGTGATACACCAATTCACAGTGTTTATAGAGGTGATAATAATGCATGAAGGAAGATTAGTTCTGCAGTAATGGGAAGCAAATCTTTGATTCCTTTCTTTGAATCCATGAACAGACGAGTGCAGGTGCGGTGATGCTTACTGATGGTGTATTTTGGCTTGTTCTCTATCCTTTTCTGACATCAAAAGATTACAGATTGAATCTTGTAAGTATGTCAACTACATTACATATGCAAAACTATATCCAGAATTTGTAAGATTCAAGTGCATTAGGTTAGACAGTGGCAATTAGCGAGACTTACAAGTGTAATAATTAACCAAGACTCTGCCTTACGTTGTCAATTATGTTTCTCAATGTCAGGATAATACATCAATGATATGAATTATCTCAATACTTGGTGAATGGTGATGTGTCAATGGGGTAACATGAGTTAATTAATCGAGAGGGGTCCAAGTCCCTAGTCAAAACGGTTCTTTCCATCTTAAGAATTTTGTTCTGGGGTTATGTACCTGATGCCTTGAGGCATTCTCTCTCTAGCTATGTTGCTGTCTTGCTTCTCTTTTTCAAACATTTAGATAGAATGACATGCTTATCCTTTGAACGCCAGCTGGATGTCTGTTTGCACTCAGTCAATGCTTTCTTCCTCCTCGGTGACACCATTTTGAATTGTTTGGTAAGTCTTGTGCTTTCTTTTCATGTAACTCTCCATTTTAGCAATGTTTCTTCATGTGTCCAGGTTTTCACCTGGGTGTTCTACTTGCAGCGGTTCCCTGTGTTTCGTTTTGCATATTTTGTTCTATGGACAGGTCTATATGTGATTTTCCAATGGATCATCCACGCTTGTGTTTCAATTTGGTAAATATCTCTCATTCATGCATGCCATTGATTATCTTGGCTTTGTTTCATGGAGAAGATGATTAATTTACTTCTTGCTACAGGTGGCCATATCCATTTCTGGACTTGTCATCATCGTATGCTCCTCTTTGGTACGTGTTATGATACTTTACTATATACAAGAAAAGACAATTTCGTAACATTGTTGGCATTTTTCCAGCCACAGGAAGTAGTGTGACTGGGACCATTTCGTACTTACTCTTTTAATTACAAATGAGATGGTGGGGTTATTGGTTTCACTCTGTTGCTACTGACGATTGTGCAAGTTTCACCAATTGGAACAGAAAATCAACTAAAAAACAAAAAGAAAATTTATCAGTAAATATATGATGCTCTAAATTGCTCTCTTCAAATTTTCACAGGTACCTTGGAGTGGCAGTAATGCATATTCCATGCTACGGCATCTTCGCTTTGATAATCAGGCTCAAACACATCTTGTTGCCCAGATGGTTCCCAGAATCATACCAAAGTCTGAAATGAGGAATAATTAGATGAGGTATTCTTAGCATTATATGTCTGCTTATTACACAGGCTGTCGCCACCATTTCTGGCGCATATCTGTAAATCTTGCTTCTCCCCTTCTTCAAGTGGCGGCTGCTGCGGTTCCCATGATTCGTGAAAGAGAAGAGTGATCATTCATTTGTTGTTTGCAAAAGAAGAGTGCTGGAGTCATGTATTGCAATCTTTATTCGTGAAGTGTACAAATTGCTGAAAGTTTTAGCATTGGATACTCTCGCTGGAATTCATTCATTTGTAATGAATCCTTGTGGGGTATGTATTCACAATAAATGGTACAAATGTTCGCATGAATTCTATCTATCGACGTTGTGCATAGGTAAAAAGAAAATGTCCTGTCGTTTACTTGAAAAATAGGCTTGCTCATTTGACTTCCTGCTTGCCTTCAAAGGCTAATTCCTTTGCTTGCTCACATGAAGAGTGAAAAAACTTACTCAGTCATTTATTATTCTGGTGAAGTTCCAATGCCAAACGCAAAGACTACACTCACTCTCTCTCTTTCTCTGCGCTTATGTTCGTCCTTGTCCTCGTGCTCGATACGTATTAACAGAATCCTTACAGTGTTGCTCAGAAGAATTTCTTAATGAGCCAATTATCCAAAGCGAAAGTATCCTCATCACTTTCTGCAGTTTCCATACCTTTCCCCTTTTACTTCTCACTGCCGTTAAATCTAAGTACTGCCATGAACAGCCGAAGCTAACCTCACCAGACCCTTGTCTCTCTCTTTCTTGGTCTGGTTAGCGAGCGTGGATGGGCATCTGTTGAACTGTCAGCTAGTCAAATTCATGGTGAACATCTGACAAACCGAAATATTAGTTGTTTGATTGGATCTGGGGTTAATCGTACTTTGCGGACGCATTGGTCACGAGCACGACGGATCATCATTTATTTTATGGAAAGAAAGGAAGACAGTGGTTGAGTGAATGATATGCTTGCGTCTACGCAAAAGCAACGAAAGGTGTCCGATGTTGACTTGGGCATTTGTCGATGCACTGGCGTGGAGTTTGGAGGTCAATGATCAGATTTGTCTGCTGCTCATCTTCTTCGTGCGATCCCACCAAAGTGATTATTCAAACTTGCACACCTCGGCATCAAAGCAATCATGGCTATGTGCATCACGTTCTTGATCTCACGATATCTCTTTGTATTTTTCTTTTTTGTCTTTGTGTATCCAATTGGTCCTAAAAATATTGATCGCGACAAAGCATCCCATGTCGCATTTCGTGTTTCCCGAATTCATGAACTTTATGTGGATTGCTTAAATATGATTGCGTGAACAATGGTGAGCTCGTCATACTGAGAATCTTACGGAATTCATCCCGGGTGGCTGATAAGTGTTTTCTATTTCAATAAATTTGAAGTCACTGGCCATGTATGGACCCAAAAATGTCATTTTTGGGCAATTGAAATTGGAATTAGAGTAGGGAGCTGTACAGTGTTGACCGAGGGTGGCAACGTGCGACTCCGACTGTGGTTGCTGGCTGGTGCTAAAAAGTAAAGGTCACCAGGTTTGACTCGTGGGAGTTCGGCAGCGACACTCCCATTTTCTCTTAAAAAAAAATTTGATGCCGTCTGGCCAGACTTGAATTTGGAAGTCAAAATGATAAAATTGTCTTCGCAATTGTGAATTTCATGAGTAGAAAATTAACCATTTTTTTTCTTCTAAGCAATTTATTTTAAGTTAAATGTCGCTAGCCACGAATGTTGCCCGCCTTTGGAAAAAACGCATGCATAGTGTGATCGCTCTTTTTGCTTAGCATGAGTTTTTTCAGCACGTTTCACATACTTTCTCAAATTGACCATACTATATTCAATCCATGGAATTCTTTAATTAGCAAAATTTAAAAAAGGGAAGAAGTGGACTAAAAAAGTTTTATTGGGGCGGAATCTTATATTGACAACATCAAATGAAGTGAACACATATAAAATCGTTAAGCCAATTTCGAAAGGGCTTGGAAATCTTGATAAGTTTCAATTACATAAGATATATAAGGCAGTAACGTGTGTAATTGATATTTACTTTTAAAGATAAATTATCGATAGGACATGCGTCATTGTTATACCGAGATTAACAATGCGACGAAAAAAGCATGGAAAATGACTATGCAAATCAAGATCACGGTTCAAGGTTGCTTTTATTCAGCCAAAATTATCAAAGGTCGCTTCACCTCACCAGTCATTTTCTCAAGGAAGGCAACGATGTTGGATTTTCATAGGATGATAATTAAATGTTCCTCACGTACGAAATCCCAATCAGGTGGGGTGGACCGACCACCTTGTTAGTCACATGCCCAACCTACACAGGTGGACTGTCACATTACATTTCGTATTAGATCTTGTGGAGCGAATAGGCAGAAGCACGGACAAAACCAAATAATTCAACCGAAAATAAATGCAAAAAAGGAAAGTGATTACGTTGTTCGACGGGGCGTGCCTATTCCACAGGGAAATATCGACGAGATGTTCTATTAAATCCACGAAAAGAGATTACAATCGATCGAATTACACAACTCTCGAATATTTTCCAGACTCCAATGGTACTAGAAAAGTCTCACGAACCCAAATCAAAGAGATTCAAAGTGCTTGATCTCACAAATTGACACTTCTCGAGAGCTCCCTGAATTCTCTCGTGAGTTGGGCTTTCTGTTCCATACGAAATTAGGTTGACAACATCTTCAAAGAACATTCCTATGAGCGTTCTAATGTCCGCCCAAAGTTGGCTAGATGTTCGGAATAGTCCAGCTTCTCTCGGCATCCGAAATCCACTTTTACTACTAGCTGCGTCTCGAGTCGAACGTTCCACTAGCTTTGGATCATGTGTGTGAATATCTTCTAGAAGTTCGAACTTTGCAATCTAGATCTTTAGTGTAGCTACCAATCCTGACATCAACCATATAATTAGGACCATTTGGATCTCGTCCTCACGCACTCCGAATCTTAACCCTACCTTTAGATGCCCTCAAATTCCAACACGAATAGATTCCAAATCAAACAAGGCCTAAATTTCGACCCGCATTCAATAAATATGCTAACGTTCATATCCAATTAAAGATCGATGAGATCTGTCCCCTCTATCCCATTTGCGCCAAATTAATGAACAACAGGCCATTCGAAATTTGGACCACGATCGACGACTGCCCGAGGGAAGAACACATAGGAATCGACCTCCCTTGTTTTACCAAGATCACGGTGTCTATGAATTAAAACAGAGGAGTGATCTCTCCCGTAGAATTGATGGGAAGAGAGGGAGTACAAAGTGGAAGGCAGTGGACAAGAAAAGGCGGCTGCTAATTAAAATCCAAAATGCAAATGGACGGCCCAACCCTACTCTCCATTAAATTACTCATTAAAGTCCACCACTTCCCCACGGAAGTATGCCTCTCGAATTCTCATTTTCAGACCCCCAAGCCAAGCATTCTCAACTTAGCAACCGCCACCATGATCGCTTTGACATCATAACAAACGAGTAAACTTTAATGACGAAATTACAGATTCGATGTAATCATGGCATTAGCAGTTACCATACTCGTAAGTTTCTCCTTGGCTGAAAGGATAAGTGACCAACGCAATGAAGATTTATGCCTGGTCGACGTGTTTTAACTGATTATTTTTATGGGTTCGAGTTTGTGGATCTTGCTTATTAAAAAGTTGGGTGTGCTGCGACAAGGAGGATGAGAATGCTGCAAAACTGTTAGAAACGAGCAAGAACAGAGTGACACCACATGCCATGTTTTGGTGGATTGGTCGCACCAGATCACTGAAACAGTAAGGAAGAGTCGGAAAGGGGTAGAGTTGAAGTTGAAATTGAAGCGTTGGTCCAAGAAGGTAGGTGCCGCGCGTGGCCAGCATCATGTGTAACGAGAGCTTAGAAAATCAAGGAAATGTCTCTTTTCTGCAATTATTAAATACGTCCAAATATGCCCTGTTTCATGAATTACCGTTCGTCGCACACGCACTGTCCGAAGTCTGAACGCCAGCCAGCCAGGCAACCAACCCCATATTCTCATTTTTAACCAACAAAGAACCACTGGGAGAGAGAGTGAGCGAAAACCCACCTACCACTATAAATAGAGAGGCAAAGCTTGCACGAGATTTCAGCTTCGATCGCTGAATCTGCCCATCCGACCCCTCTCGAGCTGCCCGTCTAGCCTCTCTTCTTCTTTCTCTCTCTTTCTCTACCCAACAGGTAAAAAAAAAGAAACTCCCCCGCTTTTCTTGGTCCGTTTTTGAATTTTTCCATTTGGGATCTGGGTTTGCAGAGGACGGGTGGGATTTGCGGAATTCGGTTTCTGGGTGTCGCGTTTCGGCTGTCGAAACGCCGATCTTGGTCGGAAAGTCGAGGTTTTGATTGTTTGTTTTGGTGTGTGATCAGAAGGCGGGGGGAAAAAGGAGATGGCCCGCAAGAAGATCAGAGAGTACGACTCCAAGAGGCTGTTGAAGGAGCATTTCAAGAGGCTCTCCGGCAATGATCTGCCCATCAAATCTGCCCAAGTAAGCGCCGGTTTGGCATTTTTGATTCCATCTCTTTAGCCGTAGCCGCATGTTATTGGCGGATTGCATGAGTAGAGGAGGAGTATCTGCTTTCCGAATCAAAGCTCGGCCTTTTTCTTACGATTTACACTGATCACTCGGGTCATTTGTATAGCTCCGACTCTCTGACCAGATGTGCATTATGCATTCTTTTGGTAGTGAGATTAGATTGCATTGCTGCCTACAGCTCCTATATTTGTGACTATGGCTTGTGAGGATTTGAACTCAGACGATCTAGATTCGCAGAAAAGTCCAACTTTTCGTATATTCTCGCATCCAACTAAACTCCCTTTTCCCCGTATCATGCTTAAATAAACTGGAGATCTCAAAATATGAGAACATCAGTAATTTAAGCATTTTTAGATTCAGTGGAATTCTTAGGCTTAAACATGGTATAATCAATTACTTTGCGAAGTGATTAATGTGAGAAGATATGGTTATCGCTAGATTTGGCCCAGAGCTGGGAGCTGGTTGCTCGCAGCTTGTAAATGGAGAACAGATCCATGGTTTTTTTGGTTGATGATGTATATACGACATCTCCCACTATTATGTATCGTAGCTATCAATCAAATGGATTTGGTTTTTAAATGGGAGTCAGTTTCTTAATATTTCAAGTCGGCCTTGAAACAATTGACTGCATTGATATTAAGCAAATTTGATCTTGACAAATAATTTGAAATTTTTAAGGGAGAGATTGTTCCTCTTGAAACTTTTTATTTACCTTTTCATGCGTATAAATATAGCACGCCAAAAAGAGAGAGAGGTATAAAAGATGAAAAGTAAATGAATTATTTGACAACTAGATGTGTTTAATATTCAACTATAGGAATGAATAACATTTTCAAATATTCCATAGAAGTTTGGAAAAGTCATAAACAAACATTAAAATAGGTGAACATGTTTCTCTTTGAAATAACAAAGGTCTATGCCTAAAGTAAGAATAAAGGTAAATTAAGTTGATGGAGTAAGGGCAGCTAGCTAAGTAAAGCAAGCAATCTCAAAGTGGATTCTCTATTCATTAAATGGAAAAGATTGCGAAGAATATTTGATCCTCTGTCAATAGAGTGATCAGATGGATCATTTTCCATCTTGAGACCTTCAGGTTCTCATCATGTGGGTTGGTTAGGCAATAGGCAATAGCTTACAAAGCAGCGTTCAGTAGTTGGTTCTAGAGGACGACCAACCACAGCCTAAAACATAGCCTAGACCCTAAAGTATTAACTAAATTATGGAAATACTACTGTATGCAAATAACGACCTTGTCACATTACAGAAAAAGTAGGACTTGGAAAGAATTTCTATTATCTCTCTTTATTGTTCTGCAACTACATTGGCTTATAGAATTCTAACATATACTACTTCTATAAGCAATACAATCTAGATAAAGAAAATGCTCTAACGAGTATCTCAGTATTGATGAAATCGCCTTCATGCCAGGTGACAGAATCTACTGATTTCAATGAACTAGTCGAGAGGGAGCCCTGGCTCTCTTCTGAGAAATTGGTTGTGAAGCCAGACATGTTGTTTGGTAAGCGTGGGAAGAGCGGCCTGGTCGCCTTAAATCTTGACTTAGCTCAGGTCGCTGTCTTTGTGAAAGAGCGCCTTGGCAAAGAGGTATGTCTTCCCTTCTTTCAGACCGTTCATTTCAACGAGAGTGATGCATCCATATAAAATCTTATTTTTAAGCTTACAGTCTCTGTATTCATTAACAGGTAGAGATGGGTGGGTGTAAAGGACCCATTACAACTTTCATTGTCGAGCCCTTCATACCACACAATGAGGAGTTCTACCTTAACATTGTCTCTGACCGTCTCGGCAGCAGCATAAGTTTCTCGGAGTGTGGAGGCATTGAAATTGAGGAGAATTGGGATAAGGTACTGTGAAATGTGATTGTAATCTGATCTTGTAAATCATTCATCAGGACACCAGTTGAAAGCCTTCATTAGCCTTCCATTGCTCATACATTAGTCGTAACGCATTCATCCTCTTTTATTAATGAATACTGTCTTATATCCAGGTCAAAACTATATTTATGCCAACCGGTTCACCTTTTACATCAGAAGTGTGCGCTCCACTTGTTGCAACTCTTCCTTTGGAGGTACTTTCTGCATTGATAAGTAATATGAACAATAAGTTGCTTTCTGAATCTGAGGGGAAAGATATTATGCCTGACTGGATGACTCTGGACACATTAACATGGTTGCTTAGGTGGTAATAAGTTTGTCTGTTAATGTTCATGTGACTGGGCAAGTTATCTGATCAGCATAGTGTTAAAGTTCCAATGGCGTTGCCTTTTGTAATATGGATTTATCACTAATATTTTCTTTGTTTCTTTATCTAGATTAAGGCAGTTATAGAGGAGTTCATCAAAGTGGTTTTTACCCTCTTCCAAGGTACAGTAAGAAATTGAAGTGAGAATTATTAGCAAGTGAAGGATGCGTTTGTGAAGATGCATGACCAAAGTTGAATTTTCCTCTGCAGATTTGGACTTTACATTCCTCGAAATGAATCCTTTCACGTTGGTTAATGGGAAACCTTATCCCCTGGATATGAGAGGCGAGCTGGATGACACTGCTGCTTTCAAGAACTTCAAAAAGTAAACATCCCCCTCTTTGTTTTCTCCTTCACTACTCTCTCCCCTGTCTATACGGAACAAAGGAAAAAGAAATGGCAACTTAATAAGGGTTTATAACTTCTAACTTAATCCTGTGTTTGCAGATGGGGCAAGATTGAATTTCCTCTGCCATTTGGAAGAGTGATGAGCCCCACAGAGAACTTCATTCATGGCCTAGATGAAAAGGTAATAATGTCATAAATGCGAAACTAAACATGCAACCATTCCATACGGTGCTTAATGCACAATTTGAAATTGATCGTATAATTTTCCTTGCGCTTCTTATTGTTGCTTTATTTATGGAGTTCTCGCAAATCTTTCTCAAAGGGACAAAGCCTCCCTCATCCTCCTCTTTTCATATGAATTTTGGAATTCAATATTTCTTTGTCAAGTACCCCGACATCTGTGCTTTCAAAATCACGAGTCTGCATCTTCCTCTTATACTATCGCAAAAGTTTCAATGGACATTCAGATTGCAAGCTAAGTAGCTTTTGTACATGAAGGGTACACTTAGTCTTCTATACTGTTGTATGCCTGCAGACTAGTGCATCTCTGAAATTCACGGTTTTGAACCCTAAGGGAAGAATTTGGACAATGGTCGCTGGAGGTGGTGCCAGTGTCATTTATGCAGATACTGTGAGTTTTTTTCTCCTTTGTGTTTTTATCTTAGAAGTATGTTCATGAGTTTTTTTTTTTTTATGAACCTGCTGCCTGCTCACACGTTACTTATTCCGTGTCAGGTTGGCGATCTTGGCTTTGCCTCCGAACTTGGGAATTACGCTGAATATAGTGGTGCCCCCAACGAAGAGGAAGTCTTGCAGTATGCCAGAGTTGTGATCGATGTAAAAAATTTATTCCTCTGTAATGAGACATTTTTCTGCATATGCATACGAATATACCTTCGGTTTAAAACTTGACCTTTCAATTGCTCCAGTTAGCATAATAATGACTACACTGACAAGCTTGCTCAGAATTCTAATCCGATAGCATATGAGATGCACTTGCTCAGACATTATTATTGATATTTATCTATACTAGATTGTGACAAGTTCATTCGTCAAACTTTTGCAGTGTGCAACTGCTGAGCCTGATGGCCAGAAGAGAGCCCTTGTTATTGGAGGAGGTATAGCTAACTTCACTGATGTCGCTGCCACATTTAATGGCATCATCCGTGCACTGAAGGAGAAGGTAGGCTTTGTTGCACATCTCGCATTACTTAGTTTGCGGTCTCTTTCAGCACAAGTTAATACTAAACTTCGCGCTGTTCCTTTTTTTAGGAATCAAAGCTTAAAGCTGCGAGAATGCACATTTATGTGAGAAGAGGAGGTCCCAATTACCAGAAGGGTCTTGCAAAAATGCGAGCCCTCGGAGAGGAAATTGGCATTCCCATTGATGTAAGTGCCTTGTCGAAAGCTTCTTTTACTTAGCGCATGGAAAACATCAAGTGCACCACATGAGACAGTTGTATATTGCCATCTGTTAGAAACTTGGCAGAGTGCTAAACTTTTGCTGTTTGATTTCTTTCGTAGGTTTATGGGCCGGAAGCTACTATGACTGGGATATGCAAACAGGCCATCGACTGCATCACCGTGGCTGCTTGAGTTATGGAGTTCGATAAGCTTTGTTTCTCTTCTGCATTTCGATGGACATTTCCAATTGTTCAGTTGAATCTTAATAGTCATTTGTACCGGAAACTTTTAGATGTTATGAATGTAATTTCAATGCCATAATCTTGGGCCACAACCGCGGTCCCTGAGAATAAAATCATTTTATCATCTCAAAGCTCATTTATGCCAGTGGACAATCCACATTGCTAGGGACATCACGCGAACAAGAATCTTTTGAGTCTATCTGCGATGAGATAATTGCCGGATCACTCTCGCCATCGTACGAATTGCGATGAATATCATTAAAATTCGATGAATATCATTAACAGCCTTAATACAAACTGCGGAGAGGCATTAGATTTTGAAGTACGAGACTACGAGTGTAGCAATTAAATATTCACAGGTGAATCCTAAATTGCAACAAATCCATCTGTGACAATCATCGCTTATTCTATGTTGATTACTGGTTATTATTGCGGTTAGACAAGGCTAAGTATTCGATGCAATCAAGAGCGTTAGGCTATGTACATCTGCATCGTCCCCCCATCCGATAACGCAAGATCATCTTATTTGCCTGAGCTTTCTGTATCCTCTGTACTCATCAATGCCGAGTAGATGCGCAAAACCTTCACACCTTGGCTTTGTACTTTTTTAATGGTTAATGTATTAGGACCCCCGAGTCTCGGCGATTGGGAAAAGTGTAAAAAAGAAGTCCTGAACCTTTTACACGGGTGTGTTTGCTTTGGTAAAAGTGTTTTTCTATTTCCGAACTTTCTTCCGTTTGGTTCTCCGAAAATGATTTCGCCAACGAAAAATACTTTCCGATAAACACAAATATTATAGTTAATTTTTGAAAAATGAATTCCCTAATCTAAAAAGGTGAAAACACTTTTCGGAATTGCTCATCTTGAGTTTGTTAATATTTTTTCTTTTCTTTTCTTTTCTTGTTCTTTTCTTTCTAAGAAAGAAAAAAATCATGTATTTTCTTTTCTCAATAAATATAATTTAAAAATAGCAAATAATTTTAAAAATACAAATTTTTTTGATAATTTTCACCATCAGATTTTCCTCATCAAATAACTCAAAATATTTTCAAGTCTTTTTTAGGTTTTAGCCAAACACCGAAAAATAAGCTTATTTTCCTGGAAAATAATTTCCCAAAAAGTATTTTTCAGAAATGGTCCATTTTCCGCAAAACAAACGCATCCTAAACCTTTTTTTGTGCTAATTCAGTCCTAAACCTTTTAATATAGTGCCAATTTAGTCCTTCCGACTAATGTTGGCTCGATATTGCTGACGTGGATGCCGACAGGATTATGTGGCACCTTCAGCACTGACGTAAATAGTTTTTAATGATATTTTAATAATTTTTGAATTTTTTTTTCTTTTCTTTTTTCCTTTCTTCTTCTTCTTCCGTTAACCAGCCACTAGCCATAGGCGATGGTCGGTCACCGGCCATCGCCGTGCAGATTGGCCTCGCCTGAGCGAGGATCGCCGTCGCCCGGCGAGGCCGCCCAGGCTTAGGCGAGGGCCGTTGACTGGCCACCAGCCATAGGCAATGGCCGGTCACCGACCGTGGCTGTGCGGATTGGCCTCGCCTGAGCGAGGATCACCGTCGCCCGACGAGGCTGCCCTAGCCTAGGTGAGGGCCGGCCTCACCAAATATGGTGAGGGGAGCCCTTGCCGGGGCTGGCCCTCACCGGGCTAGGCCTCACCCTCGCTTGCCCTAGCAACGGCGGCCCTCGCTCAAGTGAGGCCAGCTCGCATAGCCATGGCTGGTGGCCATCCATCGCCGGCCGGTCACCAGAAAAGGAAGAAGAAGAAAGGAAAAAAGAAAAGAAAAGAAAAATAAAAAATCAAACAAATAAATAAAATATTCAAAAAATATTAAAATATTATTAAAAATTGTCTATGTCAGCACCGGAGGTACCATGTAAGCCGGTCGGCATCCATGTCAGTAATATCTAGCCAAAATTAGCCGAAAAGACTAAATTGGCACTATATTAAAATGTTGAGGATTGAATTAGCACAAAAAAAATTATGATTAAATTGGTACAAATGTAAAAGGTTTAGGACTTTTTTGACGCTTTTCCCCTTGGCAATTCGATATAGTGTAGCTAACGACATCTTGAGACCATAACCTTGCTCTCCAAATGCAGGAAACAGAAAAAACAGCTCGTAAGCTTCGCGAGCCTGGAGCAGGCCACTTCAAGCCTTTTACTAGAGCGTCTAATGCATTCGACGGTCTAATGCATGGCTTTTCATCTGCATAACGATGGTCTTGCATAGTTTATCTAAAATCTTGTAGGATTTGCGATGGGTTTGAAATGTAGTCAACCGGTATTCTGAAATACGACTCAGGAGGAAACTATAATATTATTTAACTCTATATCAATGCATCTATTCACTGAAAAAATGTAAAAGAACGAATTTCAGACAAAATATGGGGCTCTCGTATATTTATTTAATCAAGAAGACATAAGAGTCATAAGACTCCTTTTAAAGTCCCATCTCGAGTCTGCAATCAGTTCAGGGTGGATTTAAAGATTAACTGAGTTTGAGTTTGAGAGGAGATCAACCACCGTCGTCCTGTCATAACTAGTTCCCTAATTAAGCAAAACAAACGACATAAGAATATCAGAAATATCAAAAGTTTCGTACGCCATTCAATTTAATGCCGAAAGTTTTCGCTGGTTCACTTAAGTACCAAATCGAAGAAAAAAACGATCATTTAAAAGTGCCTTCAGCGAGTAATTCCAGCCAAAAAAATTACGTGGCTTTTATAAAAAAAAAAAAGTAGAAGCTAAAGCTGAATTGGCATCTTTTATATCAAAAACAAGTCCACAGGGACATCCCGAACGACGACGCACGAAACGACATGGGCTGAAAATGACGTCGCACAAGGACCACCCCGAAAACAACATCGCACGAGCACCCCTCAAAATAGGCATCCTTTGGTCACGGTCATTGAATGGCTTTGCCATCGCCATCGCTCGCTTGCGATTGCTCTCACTCAATTACTCACTTGAGGTTTATCAATCCTCTCTCTCGCTCAATTGGTTGCAAAAAATTAGGGCTCCCGAGGGATAGGGGCTCGGTTCGTGGTGCGATTGTGGGGAATTAGTTGACCGGTTCAATTAGGGTTTCAATTTAGGGTTGATTTTTGGGAAATTGGTTGAACAGTTGATTTAGGGTTTCAAATTTGAGAATTTTGTTGAATGGTCGATTTAGGGTTTATATTTGACGCAAAACATATAGACGACATCGTTGAGGAGTATATATGCTAACTAGGTATAGCCAGTGAGCCACGTCAATTGGAGAAATTAATCAAATGTGGGCACATTAGATTTCCAGCGATCCAAATCGAAATTGACACTTAAATGATCTTTTTTTTTTTAAGCGGCACTTAAATGATCCGAAAAAAACTTTTGTTATCAAAGTGACCGTCGTAAGAAATCTTTTACACTTCTAGTGTCCTTATGTCCAAAACAAACAGTACTCGAGAATGGGAGGTGCGTCTCCCGCTCACTTTATCTTGTATTCGCGCATGTTTGATCAAAAGATTCGAATTTCGAATTTCAAAGTACTCCCGAGAACAGCTCCAGTTGGAGACGTGGCCCTACGATCCTAAAGTAGGAAAAGAGCTTTCTTAATTTCGAATCCACGAACCACCCGTTTTTAGCTCAAGAGTCAGGAAGGCAGGAACAGAGGTTTCGAGTCTTCTAGCCAGGCAGATGCACGGGGGTAGGTGCTGAGGTTTGGTGAGCAGCCAATGCCATGGGCCACTAAACAAAGATCGGCCGACGCGATTGCACTTGGTTGCTTCAAGATTGGAGATCCTGCACCAGCAACCGCACAAGCCTGTAGACAGAAAGGGACCGCGTGAAATCTATTGATATTCGGCACGCTACATTCCGTTCGAAATTCAACTCGGCCTAATCGTTAGGTCGCCTAAAAAAATTCTTTCACTATCACATTGTCCACGCTTCGGATGCGTTTTGGCTTTCGAGGCTTATCAAGAACTTCGTGTCGAGCAGCCGCAAAAATTCGTCTGAACAGGAGGGGATGCTTTTGTCTTCGCAGGACCGATGGAGATTGAAGGAAGTTCTTCCTCGTTTGGTTTTTTCTAGCACCGGAAGCACTGGAAATGGTGCCCGATATTTAATCGATGGTCGCGCGGCCTGGTTCAGCTGCTGTCAAAATGTCGAGGGCAGAGAAAATATGGCAACCGTGAGATGAGGGCACACCCTCTTCCCCGTGCGGACGTGCCCACCCGAAAGACAAATCGTTCACGTGTCCAACGTTGTCCTAATTCGTTGCAGAGAATCAAGAAGATCGCGAGAAACGACTGATAAACTGGCGAGAGTCAACCTCGGACAGGCTTCATGGAAACGACGTTCGTTTCAAAGTAGAGGTGAAGCAGGGCCATCAGCAAATCTGGCGACTGCCGAATGCACGCTCAATTAGATCCGTTCATCACGGCTGCTTTTGCTCATCAATGGAGTGCTTACTGCCTTGAGCTCAAAGGGAAGGTGGCTAAGCTAATACGCCAATGGGGGAATAATCATTTCACGCGAAGACAATGAGGGAGGGAGGGATTACGTGGCAACGAGGCCACAGGCCTCAGATGCGGTCAACCTCGGGCGGCTTCTCTCCCAGCCGTGACCGTTTCTGCAGCCTCGGTCATCTCTCATCGCGTTCCATTCCGGCGCCTTTAAGTCTTCTTTTTTTAACTAAGAACACGCACGGGCCTTCGCTTGCTCAACCTCCTACGGCACTTGACATGTCGGTTGGCGATGTGTTGACTCTTCTCTGAAAATGAACTCCGTACTACCCGCTCAAAACATAATACCTTGTCCAGAAAAATAGAAAGGGTCCGAGATGCACCCGCACGCGATATCAAGAGCTACGAGGAATATGCATCTATGGCATTTTAAGTCCCGCATCAGATAAGAAATTTCCAGTTGAATTATTCGAAAATCAATCACCCGCCCCTTAATAATCGCCATCTTCTAAGATTGCTTCGAGTGCTAGACCCACAAAAAAAAAAAAAAGAAACATAATGCTCCTACATCCCTGCATAAAAACTCTCAGAGCTTAAGCTCCACAGATGCAAGCATAGTCGTGAATGGGCTCTCAAATGTCGGATCACTTACTCGCCAAATCTATGCCAATCATAAACTTAGGTTGACATAATTCTCATGGCATGGCATAATCATAAAAGCCAATATTCTTTACTCGAGGTTGGGTTCCTTACGAAATCAATGACTGGCCCTCTCAAAGTTGCCAATACGGGTTTTGGCCGCGTCTAAGGCATCAACCGCCACGGAACAGATTCCTCTTGGGATCCTTCGCCAAGAGATATAATGAATTTACAACCCATCGCAGATATAGATAAGAAGATGGTCAAAGCCAAAGCCAAGCCTGCCTGCCACTCGAGACTCGGTCACTCCTCCACGTTCCCACTTCCCAGCAGCATCAGCCAGCAGCAGCACCCCGTCCACCCCGTTGTATATAAACCATCCCCTTCCATCTCCTTTCCTTCACACCCCCCACCACGAGTTCGCCTGAAAATATGGACACCCAGCAAGGCGAAGCGCCACTTCCTCCGCCTCCTCTCTTCGGCGACATCCTCGAGCTCACGCTCGCTCACGTGCCCCTCGCCGACCTCGTCTCCGCCTCCCGCGTCTCCAGCTCCTGGAAGCGCGCCGTCTCCTCCTCCCTCCGCCACTTGAACCCCGCCAAGCCCTGGCTCTTGGTCCACTCCCAGAGCGCCCGCCCCCCCTACGCCGTCTCCGCCCGCGCCTTCGACCCCCGCACCGGCGTGTGGCTGGACGTCTGCCTCCCCCAGCCCGCCAAGCACGCCTCCACCCTCCGGTCGTCATCGCACTCCAACCTCCTCTTCATGCTCTCCCCCTCCAGGATCTCCTTCTCCTCCGACCCCCTCCACCTGACGTGGCGCCACGCGGCCCCCCCGCTCGTGTGGCGCGCCGACCCCATCGTCGCCCTCGTGGGCCACCGCCTCGTCGTCGCGGGCGGCGCCTTCGACTTCGACGACGACCCCCTCGCCGTCGAGACCTACGACCTCAGGACCGAGGTGTGGGGCGCGTGCGGATCCGTGATGCCCGCACTCCTCAAGGACAGGTCGGCCTCCGCGGGGCTCTCGGTCGCCGCGGACGAGGACAGAATGTACGTGACGGAGAAGCTGTCCGGGGTGACGCACTCGTACGACCCCGAGGCCGATGCGTGGCACGGGCCGCACGACCTGCGTCCGCAGGGGGACGTGTACTGCTGCCTCGTCGGGTGCTGCAGCGGCCGGCTGATCCTGGTGGGCCTGCTGGGGAGCGAAGAGAATGTGAAGGGCGTGAGGGCGTGGGAAGTGGAGCGAGGGACGTGGAGGGCGAGGGAGATCGGTGAGATGCCGCCGGAGATGGTGAGGAAGATGGAGGGCGAGAGGTTTTGCGCGTCGTCGATGAGCGTGTGCTGCGCCGGCGACTTCGTGTACTTGAGCAGGGATTCGGATCCGGGCACGGCGGTGTGGTGCGAGGTGGCCGGGGACGGGGGTTGCCGGTGGGGAAGGGCGGAGAGCCCGGCGGCGAGCGGTGGCCTGGGGCAGGCGGAGAGGGTGGTGTTCACGTGCGCGAACGTGGGGATGACCGAGCTGAATCGAGCTTTGGCTTCCGGTGACCGGAGGGATGTACTTCGGAGCGCATGACCCGATCCATCATCGGCCGAGATTTTTCCTTCCTTTTCTTTTTTTTTGGGCCTTTCTTTTCCAACGCAAATTATTAAAGTAGTGTGTTCTCATTTTCCTATACGTGTATATAAGAAAATTTGTTACATACTCTCCAAAGTCATCATAGGGACGAGAAATTCACCCGCCCGAACTTTTCTTTCACTAAGACGACGAACTTTCGATCTCGACAAAAGCAGTCAAGCATCACGAAGAAAATCGGTACACATGCTATGATGATAGATCAAAGAAAACTCCACTAATACTGTACTTGTAAGTTTAGACAGGAGGCTGTTAAAAAGAAAAGGATGATGATGAAAAATCAGAAAGTATCTGGAGGCTAACCTCACCGAGTAGCTTTATACGATTGAAAAAAAATCCAAATTGCGAGCTCATGAGCAGCGCCGTTGCTGGATCTGCGAGCGTGCTGCAAAACTCCATCCCAGGCTTGTTGCGAAGTAGAAAGCGAGAGCGAGAGCCCGAGACGAGGGGAGGCTGAATACTCCGAGGGCAACTTAGTAATAAGGCTACGATAATGCTCTCCCGTTTCGCCAAATTGCCTTGTTGCTGGTGGTGATTGCATTGTTCTTGTTTTCATAAGGTGACATTGAGATATAGTTAGCTGAATTTTTCTTTTATGGACGTGGAGTTGCGCTTCACTGGACATATAAATGAATTGGGAAACATTTTATCCCCAAAAAAAAAAAAAAATTCACCGGCATTACTCATGAAAACGAACGAACGGAAAATATTTTCATCGTTTACAAAATATCTAGGCATAAATCGTTGTCCACGAAGAAAATCTTTTCCGTTGGCTAATTATTATAAGTGATACAAACGATCATTTCAAATTATTTATTTTTCGTGAAACAAATGGAGTCACGGTCTACTCCGACTTTTCCGGGACCTTCGCAACGTACCCATCGCTCAATCGACACGCCCCGGGCCCGGGACCTTAGCAGCACCCCCATTGCTCGATCGGCACGGCCCGGGATAGACGACTCTGCATTTCGCACGTCGCCGGCGTTGCGAAGAAGCTAACTCGCTTTTTGTCCTGCTTGATATGATGACAACAATTGAGCTCAGGTCAACAAGACCGTCCCGTTCGCGAAAACACCTTTGAAAATCCTTATTGCCACTGCCTGCCGTAGCCGATGGAATTCCGGGTCCTACCAATCGGGTCAAAAAAGGAGACAAGTAGAGTTAGAGAGAGAGAGAGAGAGAGAGGATTGGCCTGTATGGGCCTGTCGGGCATCATTCCGGACCATCTCGTGGACGACATGGGCACATGACGAAATTGAAGCGGCCCATCTGCGGCAGAACGAGGCGTATCTGTTCTGTCCCCTTCGAACGGATTAAGACCCGGTTCGATTTGCTACATCGCCTCTTCTCACTGCGATTCTCCTGCGTTAAACCAGATGACGATTCGCCTTTGCTCGGCCGGTGCAGAGATAAAACTAAGGAGCGGAAATATCGACGGCAGAAGCGGAACCCGCCGTCTTGGGTGTAGATCCTTGTACGGCGAGCTTTATGTGTTATTCATGTTCTTAGTTAACTTGAAAGGTTTGGATATCTCCGTGTCACGAAAAAAAGAAAGCTATGGGTATGTTCGTTCGTCAAGTTTATGCGTGGAATTTCCATATCGAATGTGGTTTTTTTTGGTAAATTTTCTAGCTCGCTCTTAATAAAAAGTCGATGCGATGAATTTCGTATGAACCCACCCGTAATGAGGAATTTGTATTCTTTTATAAACTAGTTAATGACCGAAAATGACGAGGAATTGAATGGAGGGAGGAAACAAATAATAAAACGATCGATCACAGGACGCAGCATACGTGCTTGGACTTGTTTGGGAGTGGCATGTGTCCTTTCGATAATTTGTAAATTTAGTGGCTCTCAAAATTTCGATTTTATTTATTAGGAGACATATGACATATTCTGAACGTACAAGTACTCAAATGAGAAATTCTCGAATCCTATCATGTTTTCTAAATCATCCTTTCTTTTGTATCATGTGAAGGCCCGACGCACGACACGGCCGGTCGCACGAAAAGGCCGTGTCACGTCAGTTCATGTTGTGTCGTGCGTGATTCGGCACGAGCACGGTCCCGGTAGCCACCGCCACCTAGAAGCGAGAGAAGTTATAGCTTTCAGCCCCTCAAATTCGACGGCGATCTATATCTATGGCCAGTCTTGCAAAGCCAAAAATGTCAAAAGAAAGCAGAATCAAATTGACTTTGAGCGATGGTGGTCCGGTCCGAATGACGAAGCTTGGATTCTGGATTTGATTTCGTTGCCACCATCACATCCATAGGCCCTCTTTTCTCCACTAGCCATGTCCATAGGGGTTCCTGCTTAATTCCACAATAATCATCTCCACATCACTCCCCTATAATTGCACCAACCCCTTCTTTTTCCTGGTATTTTCCCCTAAACTTTTGAAAAATGAATAATAGCGATACCATTTTCAACAAATATCATGTGTGATTGTGCGTAGCTCTGTGCCAAAATGGGCATCAAGAAAATGACCAAGATTCTTTCTTTTCGAGCGATCGCATCTTCCCTCGCTCTTTTTTTTTTTTGTTTTTGGTAGCAAGAAGCAAGGGACTATGATTGAGAATGCTAATATGAAATGCATTAGGTCACTGGCTCTGGGGCCGAATCTCCGAGTTGTTTATTGATTATTATGCTTTCGTCTCGTTACCAAACCGCCGAAAGCTACATGGGTCGTTAGCATGGCCAAGGGAATTCTCTGCCTAATAATTGACATATGTCTTAGGCACATATTGTACTATATGTCTATGTATATATTAATATAAATTGCGTGGAGAGCGAAACTAGAATGTCGTGAAATTAATGGTCATAGGGATCATTTTCAAATGTCGCCATCGGCATTCGATTAGTCCCCCCTCCCCACCATATTAAAAAAGCAAAGGGCACATCAGCATCATTATCGGGCCATCAGCATGATTGCCACGCCCCCCCCCCCCCCCCCCGCAGCTTTGCCAGCAGCGACAGAGATAGGGTTGCTGTTCGGTGTTCCGATGATGTAATCCATCATTAAATTATGAAAGTTGATGGTGATTAGTGCCCAATTAAGAATTGTTTAGGTGAACTTTTGGATTTGTGGGACGAGCGAAATGTCCTTTAGTAAGACTCGTTTGATGCTTGTGGGAGAAGAAAATTACCCAAAAAGTCATAAATTTATTGTACGGATACTAATTCAATTTTAAACTTTTTAATTTGGCCAGTTTGATCCTAAATATTTTAACGATTTGTCAATTTACTAATTCTGATTAATTTTGATCGGAAATTGCTAACGTGGACATTGGTCATCCTATGTAGTAAGATCGGTATTGGTGGACAATTTTTACAAACTTTTTTTTTTGTAATTTTTCATATTCTTTCTTTTTTCCCCATATTTCTATTTTTCTTATTGCGGGCCGACGACCCTCGCAGTACTTAGTGAGGGCGTTGCAGCCCTCAATCAATTCTACGCCTTGTGTTCGGGGTTTTGTTCAACGAGTGTCCTAAAAAATACTTGTTAATCTACTAATTAAGAAAATTTTGTAATTTCCAATGGAGGTGATCGGTTCTCAGTCCAGTCCAATAGAATCTGTCACTTAGCAATGATTGGATGACCAAGCACTCAGATAGGCGTCGGTGCTCCTCTTCCACAAGGATGCAAAAAGAATAAGCAATGCCTACAATGAGAGGCTCTACAAAGGAAGGGAGATGTGAACAGCGAGTTTGCTTATCACCGCACAGATTTGCATAATAACAAACACAAATGCAAGACCCGGACGCAACGAAAAATCTAGAGCAAATTGGAAAGGCAAAGCTTCAAAACAAACTTGAACAGAGCAATACTGAAGAGTGTAGAGCGAGACCACAAGAGTGAAGTAGGTTGTTGGAAGAGCGAGAGACGAGAGACCCAAGAGTGAAGAGCAAAATAGGAAGCTCGGCACAAGTAGAGAAATCGGATGTTTCATGATGAAGGACTCTCCATTAGAGGGAGCGGCAGTCTAAAACCGAAGTGTGGAGACCAGGCCATTGATGAGCGAGATTTGATTATCGAGTGAGAGCCGAGTGACCGAAGAGTGAAGAGCAAGGTGTGAGGGAAAAACTGGAGGCATTGCGAGAAGGAAAGATTGAAGGCCAATTAGTGCATATTCGTTTTCTTTAAGAAAATAAAAATTTAAAAATATGTATAATCGGTCTAATTCGATTGGTCTGATTCCCATCTTAAAACCACATTGAAAATCACCGATTCCATGATGGAATCGAGAATCGGACAGGCACCCCCCTAGAACCTACCAGAGTCGATCGGTTTGGTCTGGTTCGAGTGGTTCTCAGTTCGGGCGGTCCGTCTTGCTCACCCTTAGTTTTCAATGCATCGATTGCCTTGTGTCATATGTAATTACTGCTTTGAAAAGTAGATTATATCTCGTCTAATGTATGCTTTATCGAGTGCTCTCTGGACACTCCTTAATAAAATCCTTGTCTAAATCGATCCTTCTGTCCGAATGATAGATGGAAATGCCTACGTGACTGTTAAGTCGCCATTAATTGCTATCATCACATCCTATTTTACATTTAAAAAGAAAATAATTCGAGAATGAAAATAATGTCGTTGGATTGATATAAATGATAAATTACCATAAGGTAAAATTGATATAATAGTCAGTATGATCATTAGTCCCGTATCAAAGCCAAGTGTAGTAGGCTCCTTATGACTTTGACTAAATGATCACAGAAAGAGATTGCTTCACAACAATTTCATGAAAGTCAGGAACCAAATCTTCAGATGGATTGAAAATGAACAATGTCAACAGGGATAAAGAAAAGAAACTTACCTAATAACTACCCACCCAAAAAAACACACTTACCTAAACTATGGTCTGAGCGAAGTGGCTAATGCAACTTTGACTATGCGAGATCACCTAAAATCCACCACTAGCAAGAAATGGGACTCATATTCACTTGGTCTATTCATATATAGGTGAATGTTGACAATAATAATGAAAACGAGTTCTGTTTCGCGAAAATCAACAATTTGGAAAATATTTCACTAACTTTAATCATTTTTATTGCTTACGATAATGAGTGGATGAAAAATGTCTGCATAATTAGGGTGAATACAACGAAAAACCCCAAAATTGATATGTTTGTTATAAATTTACCAAAATTAATTTTTTGACCACAAAAAATCTTAAGTTGATATACCTGTGACAAATTTATTCCAAATTAATTTTATAACTATCAAAAACACAAACTCGGTAGACTTGTGATAAATTTACCCTCCGTTAGTTTCTGTTAAATAAGATTAATATTATGAAAAACTACAAATTGGTATGACAAATGGAAGGTAAAATCTCAAATTATTATACTCATCAATTGCTATGTGTCATCTAATTTAGTAACTTAACGGTAAAATACAGAGCATAAATTTGTTATAGAGGTATCAGTTTGAGATTTTTTGTGATATTAATCCCTCATCATTAACAATAATTCATGACTACACAAGTTTTGAAATCGTTGATTTTTCGTGAAATAAACGGATCGAAAAATTTAGAGCACTTTTGTTTCGACTAATTAGGTACGTATTAGCTCGGTGGGTCACAAACCAGCAAAGCTATTGAACACGATCATTCTTACTTTCTTGGTGGCGAAGGAGCGAATGGATGTCACAGGCCGAAAAGCCAAGGCAACAGATGAGCAGAGACCAGGACAAGACAGGCACGTGGCCCTCAGAGGAGGGGGGGGGCATGCTTCACTGTCTCCCAGCGGACACAGTTGCATCCATTCTCTCTCCCTCGTTTTGGAGCTTTTTTATCAATCCCCATGCACTCTCTCTCTCTCTCTCTCTCTCACTCCCTCCCTAATCGCCATCACTGAAAAAGCATCTTTGGATCATCATTACTACTTTTTGAAAACGTAAGCACGAGAATTTCCGAAACTTGGTGGGCTCTCTTGCCGCCAGTGACCGTGTCCGCCTTTGGCATTTCCGGTGTGTTGGCCCTTTTGCCAGTCTGTTGTCCTGAATCTTTTTCTTTTTACTGGGCCCTTTGTCTGTACTCGGTCACGTTTGCATGGTAAACAACAGGGGGGAAGGAGGAAGAAGAGGATAAGGGAGGTGGAGTTGGAAGGGGGGAGAGGAACAGGGCAAGTTGAGGGTGGAGTGGAGCCACCGAACACAAAAACTTGCACTCTCGACGGGAATTCTCAGATCTCTAGGATCTTGGAACTTTAAGCTCGATTCTTGAGTGTTTCTCGACAAAAGTCCCTTCCTTTTACTGTTTGTTTTATCCCGGACTCTGCTTTGTTCCTTTCATATTACTTATATCGGGCCATTGGCCTGTTTCCGACTGGGAATTCGCATGACAGTGAATTGGGCACCTGAAGATGCCGTTCAAGAAGCAGCCTTTAGTAGGATTGAGTTCTTGTTGGGTGACGGAAGTCTTGCTTGACGGGACTCCATCCAGAGACCCTTTTCCAGAAAGTGGTCATTTAATGTGAAAAAATGGCTCTTTTTGGGTTTTTCATGAGTGGGGACTGCTTGACTAGATGTTGAACACTGCAAGTGTTGTGTACTGGTGAGGAGAATGGAAAGGATGAAATCTGTGTTGTGGGGATTGAGTTTGCTGGTTTTGGCATGGTTGGGGAGTTCCTCTGCCTCTCTTTCTCCCTCTGGTATAAACTATGAAGGTCAGTCTCTCTCTCTCTCTCTCTCTCTCTCCTACTTGCAGTAAGAAAAGAGTTGTTCATTTTGTTGGAAATCTGTAGAGATGCCGTTCTAGTTTCTCAGAGTACAGCATGTAAAGTTTTTCTTTGTTTTTAAAACTGCCATGTGTTGAGATTCTTCTCCATTTGGGAAATTATAAATCCAATATGGAGTTTGAACTCCATTGGTTTTCAACGTGGATGTTACTATTCCAGTTTTCATTAATTCCAGTGGTGCTGGGGCCTCGAGAACTTCTAGTCCTTCCGTACAGCACCTCTTGAACATCGGGTAGCGTTGCTTCAGTTCAGAAAAAGATATGTCAATAAATTTATTTAATGCGTGCACTGGGAAGCCGAAAAATATATGTCAATAACATTAATTCACGGCAATAACTCTTGATTCATGCCCATTTGTAATTGGAACAGTTGTCGCTTTAATGACCATAAAAGCTGCACTTCGTGACCCGTACAATGTTCTGGAGAGCTGGGATAGAACCTCTGTAGATCCTTGTGGATGGAGGATGGTGACATGCACGCCAGACGGCTCTGTGTCTTCTCTGTGAGTAGCTCTCTTGGTTTGTTTGATGTGCTTGCTCTAGTTAGGCTTCTCAAATACCACAATGAAAATCTATCACAAATCCTTCATTTTCTCAACTCAGAATGGCTTGTTCATGAGTACTGGCTCTTCTATTTCTAAACAGGGGACTTCCTAGTCAGAGCTTGTCCGGGACTTTATCTCCGGCAATGGAGAATCTTACTAACTTGGAGTCTGTGTAAGCTGTTTCCTTCTCATTTTGGTGATTGCTAAATTTCCAGTGTATTTCACTCAAAGCGAACTCTTAAAAACCTTCCAAACGACCTACATCAACTTTGCATGAGCAGGAAAAGTTACATTTTCAACTAGCTTGGACATAATTTTGTCATGAAGTTCACGTGTTGGGCCCATCATAATTTTTAGAATAATTAGTTGAAACTACAAATTTCTTGCGCATGTGAAGCTGATGTAATTAGTTTGTAAGGTTTTTGGAAGTCAAGCATGTTAGTTCATAGATCTTTCTGCTTGTAGGTAATCTCAAATTTTGTTATGAACTGTGTTTCCTAGTGCAAGTTGTGCTTGATTACAGATGTTTCATGCAGTAACAAAGAAAACTCACCTGGTCTCTCTAATTTGGAGCTTCCATGCTTCTGAGTTTTGTTTCTGATTATTTGTGAAGAAAGCATTTCAATCTTATCTCATCAAAGCTCATGCTTAGATATATTCACAGGTTGCTGCAGAATAACAATATTTCAGGTCCAATTCCTGCTTCTGTTGGGATGCTGGAGAAGCTACAAAGACTCGATATCTCCAACAATATGTTCAGTGGAGAAATACCGAGTTCTCTGGGTTCCCTGACGGAACTGAATTATCTGTAATCTTTTAATACTTTATTTTGCCATTTGCAGCTTTCAACTATTTTTGCATGTCCAGATAGCTAAAATCCTTTCTATAGGAACGATGAAAAATGGGATGGTTTGACCCTAACTACTGTATGCAATTGTTTGCCCAAAGCAGGCGCTTGAACAATAACAGTCTCAGTGGACCCTGCCCTGAATCATTGTCTAACATTAAAGGCCTCACCCTATTGTATGTCCTTGCTCTGCATCAGTATATAATAGATATCTCATTTCCGTTACCTCATTGTGAAATTGAAATTCATTCTAAAATTGGCTTGTAGAGACCTCTCATACAACAATTTAAGTGGGCCTCTGCCGAATATATCAGCAAGGACTTTCATGTAAGCTGCAATTCCCCTGGAAAATGCATATTCTCTCTGTACAAATCGTGAGTTTGTCAATTACTACATCGCTTGAACTTTCTGTTTCTAGCAGAATCACTGGTAACCCTTTGATTTGTGGACACAAGGGTGATGCTAATTGTAATACTGTCCTTCCTGAGCCACTTTCTCTTCCTCCAGATGCTCTAAAAGGTAGCAAATTCCTGTATTCCTGCTATTTTTCCTCGATTTCGTAATAGAACTGAAAATCATATGCCTTGATGATGTTATAAGTTACTGATTTTTGCGGTTGGCTAGATCGACCAGCCTCTGGAATAAGAAGTCATCGTGTGGTAATTGCTTTTGGTGCAAGCTTCGCAAGTGCCTTCTTTGTCATCATCTTTGTTGGGATTTTTGTACGGCGGTGGTATAAACACAGACAACAAATTTTCTTTGAAGCAAATGGTTTGTTGTCCTCTCTCTCTCTCTCTCTCTCTCTCTCTCTCTCTGCCATTATTTTGCAGTGGTGTAAACTCAAGAAGTATGCAATGTTTCTACGGTTGTATGGTAGCTTTGTTATGCTAGCATGTCAATTCACTATCGGACATATATTGTTGGATATGCAAACCCCACAATTGGCAGCATATTCTATCAGAGGAAACATAAATCTGAATCCTTTGGGTTATGAAATAATATGATATGGGGTTTTGAAACTAATGTTATGTTAGTTTTTATTCTAATGAGATAAAAATGGCCACAAAATTCTTAAACTCACAGGCCGTCTTGCAACATTTCTTTGCAGTGTTTTGCATTGTATCCAAGATTGAACTTGACAGACTTTCTTATTTTATAGTTGTGAATAGGCCTTGAAATTACCTTGCTTCCCTAATTTTCATGAATAAGCAAGGTATACACATTTTATCTAGCTAAACTCTTAGCAAGCATGTCAACTAATTGTGCCTTCCCTGCATTCTCAGCTTTAACATTCTATCTTGCAGATCAATGTGACCCAGAGATATTCATGGGCCATTTGAGAAGATACCCTTTTAAGGAGCTTTGGGCTGCAACCGATCATTTCAACTCAAAGAATATTTTAGGCAGAGGTGGATTTGGAATTGTGTACAAGGGACGCTTGAAGGACGAGACTCTGGTGGCTGTCAAAAGGCTTAAGGACTACTATACATCTGGTGGTGAAATCCAGTTCCAAACGGAAGTTGAGATGATAAGCTTGGCCGTACACCGAAATCTTCTCAGGCTTTCCGGCTTCTGTTCTACTGAGCATGAACGTCTTCTTGTCTACCCTTATATGCCAAATGGAAGTGTGGCATCTCGCTTAAGGGGTCAGCTAACTTTATTTTGTGCTTATATTACTTTTTTTTAGCCCCCTTCAAAGCTGAACACATCTACACTTCCACTCGTATCAAAACCATCATTAAGATAGAGGTTTTGACATCGCACTTTCGTGATTTCTGTAGAATGACTTGTGCAGAAGCTCACTCCATGAAACTTTATAGGGCGCTGAACCATTAAATGATGACTGATGAGCCTACTTGTTGTCAGGACATACACATTTTCGCATTGCTACAGTGCCTCCAATCCTCTTTGCACACGTAGACCTACTACAGTCAATCGCTTCTTTTCATACTTATAAACTGTTCCTGAATCCCACCAATTGCAATGCCATGCATTATCATGTCATCAAGACATTAAGAACTAAAATTACAAGAGTCAATAGCTAACTTGAGGACAAGAATTTTTTTTGTATTTGTGGACATTATTTTAAATTATCAAATTTATTTATCCATGACCGGTGTTCGCAGCTGTAGCTTCAGTTTCTTTTATGTCTGTATGTCCCATCTCCTTCAACTGTAAAGGTTCTCCAAAATGGCACCACTCTGGAATAACTTGGCAAGTTTGTGCTGGCCTATTTAGATCACATTCACGGGAAGCCCGCTCTTGACTGGTCGAGGCGAAGGAGGATAGCTTTAGGTACGGCGAGGGGGCTGCTATATTTGCATGAGCAATGTGAGCCCAAAATTATTCATAGGGATGTAAAAGCGGCAAATATCTTGCTGGATGAAGATTTTGAGGCTATTGTGGGGGATTTTGGGCTGGCGAAACTTTTGGATCACAAAGATTCCCATGTCACCACCGCAGTGCGTGGTACAGTCGGCCACATTGCACCAGAGTACTTATCAACCGGTCAGTCATCAGAAAAAACAGATGTATTTGGGTACGGTATTTTGCTCCTCGAACTGATTACCGGTCAGAGAGCCCTGGATTTTGGACGCATACCCAATCAAAAAGGCGTAATGCTTGATTGGGTACTCTCTCTCTCTCTCTCTCTCTCTCTGGTGATTCAGCATCTTCTCCTTTCTTGTATATTGTATCCTATGTTTCATGGAGCAGTTGCCTTATTGCTCCTGCACCTTTCTGATACTTATTTGCAGGTAATTAAGCTCTATGAGGATGGAAAGCTGAACCAAATGGTAGATAAGAATTTGCGGGATAATTTCAACAGGCTTGAGTTAGAATTAATGGTTAAAGTTGCTTTGTTATGTACAAAAGTTAATCCCCTGCAGCGGCCAAAAATGTCCGAGGTACTAAAGATGTTTGAGGATGATGGCTTGGCTGATAACCAAGATGCCTCCCAAAGGGCTGAGACACCACGGTGCCTATCTGGTTCAAGTCCTCCTCATAGATATGCAGATTTCATAGAAGAATATTCACTCGTAGAAGCGATGGAGCTTTCCGGTCCCAGATGACAGTATTTTGTATAATATGCTTTTCCATTGTCAAGTTGTAGCCTGTGAAATGCAAATAATGCTGTTGATATCTTTCTTTGCTTGCATAATGTAAAAAAGTGAGAGAAACTGAGCGTGTGACCTCCTTTTGCTCGAGAAAAAAAAAATCAAGATGAATGAATTCCCTACTTGTTCCTCGCACATGTTTTCTGCTTGTTCTGCTAGTACTGATGAACAAAGGGCTGCCAGAGCCATGGATCTGCATGTTTAGCTCGATGAATCTTGGTGACGTTTCATGTTGAAAACACCATTTTATTTCATTCAGATATGATAGTTGATACATAGAAAAGAACTTGAAAACAAAGATGACCATGAAGAATCCTAGCTGAGCCACGTCGTTGTCCTTCAACTTGCCGGTTGCACGGTGTTGGCTGGGGTAAGGCATAGCCTCTTTGTCTGTCTCTGTGCTTAATAAGAACCACGAAAGGAACACTGCCTGAAGTTTTCCATGCCCATCTGACTCGAGTACATGATAGGCAGGCCGTCTACGAATTTTTGTGAGTTGCACAAAGGAGATAGTGAAGAAGCCAATGTTACTACTACTCACAAGCCTTACAAAGCCAATGGCTGAGAGAGAAGTGCTGTTATGAGAAAGTATGTGTATCCATTCTTCATCATCAAAAGCCAAAAAGTTTCAATGATCTTTCTATTGTACTACACTTGGTTCCGATGGATGACGAACCCCCCTTGAATGTAGTCACTAGATTCGTAGAATGTCAGCGTTTGTGAATTTTGTACTTGCAGATCAAGCAGCCATCGTATCTGGATTATGCTGTCATCAAGAGATTGATTGGATTAGCTTCTAACAATTAACAATAGAGCGGCGACAATTCATAGATTCCTCTTGGCCCGTCACGTTTATGTAAGTGAAGACTTTCCTGAGCCTTTTCAAGCTTAGTAAAGGTTAAAGGATATTGATGTCAAAGCTGACGTTCCTAACGAGTGCACCATACTTTCTGTGTCCTTTGACGTTGTACGTCTCGTACTTTCCCCTCGCATCAGTGGATCCACTAGCACATCCTTGTCGCAGGCCTCCTTTTCGCCAAACTGCAATCCTCATGTTTCCCGATCGCAAGACTACATAATCGGATCTTAGCATCCGAAGAAAGTAACAGAAAATCCCATTTCCAGCGGCTACTTGTTTTTAAGACTTTCGCGATGGCAGATTCGGGTACCGATCTTGAGTTCTAGGCATACACTAATCAGTCCATCAGGCTTACGTAATTATCGCCTCTCCTCTTAATTTCATCTTGCTCAACTCTCATTTTCACTCCTCTCCTATTAGAAGATAAGTAACAAAGCCTTTCGTCATCAGGCAGCCACTATTTTGAAATGGAAGGGACTCAATCTCCTTGTCAAGATCTTCAAGATGCAAAGGAAAAAACAAACAGCGAGCTATAATCAGAAATGCACCCAATAGCAAACGTAGGCTATCCACTCCATGAGTTCTTGTCATTTTCTCGGTGGATTAAAGAAAGAAGAATCCACGACCCGCCAATTATTTAGGACAATCTCCCCTTTGCTCAGTTGTTTTCTTGTCTATTCATGTGCTGTTGGCTCGTCAACAATAGTTGGGTATGAACCATACTTTTGCGGGTGGAAATTACAGATGCTGCTTTGGTAGTTGTCCTTTCACTATTATCAGCAAAGTAATAAGCCGCTTCAGGAAAATGGTAGTCAAAACTTTACGTGTCGGGAAACTTTCAAAGCCAGGAGAGACAATGGCCTTGAAGAATCATTGGTTGATGGCTAAGGTCTCTGGATAGAGAAGGCATTTTTCAATCTTGATTAGGGTGTAACAACTCACTCACGTAGTCGTCATCGCACAAGTCATCATCACCCGAAAATCGTCATCGCACGAGTCAATCACCACCTAAACTATGACAAAATAATATAAAACACCGTCGCTTGAGGTGATTTCCAAGCTTAGGCACTCAGAATCTCAATGGAAAAGGAGAGTTGAAAGGAGGCTCATTTTGTGACCATTTGCAGATAGAAACGAGATTCACAATGCAGAAACTGAAATGCTCGTTTCCTCCTCTGAAAGCTCCATCAAATCGTGTAGATATGAGAATTCAGAATAATATTCGCCATCAACATAAAATACAATAGGAACGCAATACCAAGGAAGGATCGTGTCATGTACATGTATGTTTAATTATAATAAGAATGAGTAGTTAATGATCGTTGTGAGAGATAAACGTATGTAATAACTCTATACAAGTAATGATAATAAACAAGTGACTCACTGAACATATATAATCTACTCGTGAAGTTCCCCTCATCTCTGCTGAAGCATTCAAAAGACTTCGAATGATTAAATGGGGCTTGGAAATTTCAGAATGTGTACGGTGAAATCCTCAAACTGCTAGTGGCTTCTGAATTAATCAGGGACCGTGACGAGAAGCTCGTATATTGCGTTGCCAGAACCTCCATAAGTTAATTATCCATTTCATAACTTGAGTTGGCATGCAACCACTGGGAGAAGCTTCGCCAACATAATCCGGAATGACAGAGCCAGAGCGATGCATCAGAAACAAAATGTTATCTAGGCTCAACCCAGCTCTCGGTCATCGTTGCATTGCCAGTAGACTGGGTGTCTGACTTGTGGCGAGAACTAAAAGGTCCGCTAAACACGTGCACACTGCATTCCGTGCTTCGACTAGAATTGAGGAACGGCGGTTGTGTTGGCATAGGTATATCAGAGCTTTTGTTCAGCAACTTCACGACCACCGACATCGATGGCCGCAATTCTGCAGAGGCTTGCACACACAGTAGACCAATTTGAAGTAACCTGGATGCCTCCTCCTCTTGAAATTGCCCCTCTAGAATTGGATCTATGGCTTCACATAGCCTACCCAATCCATATAGATTCCACACCTACAAGACAAAGCATCAGGTTCTCGCATAAGTTTCTAAATCAGTAACAGGAATTTGTTGGACTGTCGGTTGAAAAGATAACTTTACCATTTGTAAGATAGAAAAGGAACTCTCAGAAAAGTTATAATTCTTCTTTCCACAGAGTAGTTCCATCATGAGAACGCCATAGCTGTAGACATCTACTTTTTCAGTCAATTTGCCACGAACGACATACTCTGGAGCCATGTAGCCCCTACAAAAATCAAATTCAAATTACAAAAAGGGTAAATTAGAAATATGTATCCATCATGAGGAAGCATCAGAACAAACCGTGGTTCACCAACTTCCAACAATCAGTACCTCAGGAATTTTTCTGTGCTTTTAATTGTTTCCCATTTCACTTCCTCATCATCACACAGCAGAAACATGATGGAGTTAAACTAAACTCACCTCGTTTACAATCCAAAGCTAGTGTTTTGACGCACATAAATGTCTAACTAGGCACTACCCAAAGGCAAGTGAAATTGGGATAAAGGAAATGAGACGTACAATGTACCAGCGACAGCGGTGCTGATATGAGTCGCATCTTCTGGAAATAACCTAGCTAGTCCAAAATCAGCAATCTTGGGCGTGAAGTCTTCGTCCAGCAAAACATTGGTTAATTTAATGTCTCTGTGTATGATTCTTAAGCTCGACTCTTCATGAAGATAGGCCAGGCCCTCTGCTGTACCCAAGATGATCTTACACCTCATCTCCCAACTTAGTAGTGGAACGTTCTTTTTCGCTGCATCAAATCGGGTGATCATCATTTCAATAAATTAGGAATTAGAAAAAGAAAAGCTCTAACTCAAATATGCAGAGAAGAGGCCACAAACCAAAAAGGTGATCATGAAGACTTAGGTTGGGGATGTATTCATAAACAAGAAGGCTCTCAGGACCAGTGATGCTGCAGCCCAACAATTTGACCAGATTTTTGTGATCAATATCGCTGATCAAGTTCACTTCATTGAAGAAATGCTCAACCCACTGTCTTGTGTTAAATACCAGCCTTTTGATGGCAACAGGATTCCCATCAGGCAAAATTCCCTGTACAGAGAAATAAAAATTTATCCATTAGCATGATGGGTAACGTGCCTACTTTGAACAGGAAATGAGGAACGCTAACCTTATAAACTGAGCCAGACCCTCCCTGTCCAAGCTTACTGGATTGGTGAAAATAACCAGTGGCCTTCTCAAGCAATTCATAGGAAAAGTTCACCTTGGATTTGTTCACTACATCCGCCAGAAGTCCCAACTGCCTCTTTTCTGAAGCAGAAGACAGAGCAGGGTAAGATAACATATCATGCTGAGAAGATCGTTTTATTTGTAACAGCTACATCAAATGGCGTTTACCTCTAGTCTTCCTGACGAGTTTCATCCTTATAAGGAAAGCAGCTAACACAACAATTAGTAGCAGAGCCAACGTAGAAGATGCCACGGCCAGAATAATCAAGCGTTGCTGTCCTGGCAAGGATTACAGGCAACTCACTCAAATTGATATCTTAAGCAAATTCAAGGGAAGATATATTATCCAACCAAGGATTATATAATTCAGTCAACAATCTAGGGATGATCGAGCAGAAAGACCAACTATGCCACATGAACTCCGAATTCTTGATATGAACTACAATTCGGTGGTTCTTTCTAATTTCTTTATACTTTCGATATCTTATGCCAGAACTCACCTTCATTTCTTGGAAATGGTTCGGTGGTGTTGTAGAAAAACTTATCGGTCGAATACATGAAGTAACATCCGGCATTTAAGCCCCTCCCTTGCTCTTTGGGGGGACATGAGCCGATCCTCACAGCCGTATCATTGAGACAGTTTTGGCATTCGCTCCCATTCACAAACTTCCAGCACTGAGCCAACCCGTAAACCGACACATTCCCATCAATCACAGAGCCCACAGAGAACCCGTTATTGCTGGGCGCTTGCAAACTCAAATTCCTCCCCAACTCCACAACATTGTTCCTAAACATCGTCTCGTTCCCTCCGAAGTCTTCCTTACCGCACACTGTCGTATCGTAAAGACTTAAACTCTCGTTGAAGAAATTGTAATCATCGTACCTATCGAATCATCCAGAGCAAAAACTTAAGCTATTAGCACTATCATCTCACCGTCCTTTTTAAAGTTTCCGAGTCCGCCGCGAGAGAAAACGAAATTACTAATTAGTACCTGAGATAACAGCCGTCATAGAAGAGACGACCGCCGCGAGTGCCCATTTGGAAGGGGAAGCAACGGAGGATCTGGGTCTTCGCCTGAGCGACGCAGAGGTTGCAGTCGATCCGGTCGAGGTCCTTCATGCACTCCGCGAACGCGTACACGGTGGCGTTGTCGTTCGCTCCGCCCACGGCTGCCGACGCGAATCGCCGGGCGTTGATCTGAGGGGTCACGGCGTCCATCGCCGCCACGAAGTTGGCGACGAAGGCCCGGCGGTCGGGCAGGGAGGCGGTCCGGTTGGTGCATATGAGGGCCGCCTGGTGGGCTCTTGGATCACAGAGACAGAGGGCCGCCAAGAAGAACACCGAGAAAGCAACAGAAACAACGGAAGCGGGAGAGGGAAGGGAGAGCATCGAACACCAGGAATTACAAACTATTCGTGGAAACAGAAGCTCAGCTAGTCAAGAAATACTTCTGGGCATTTTAGATATCGATCCAGGGCCATGCAAAACGAGAGAGAGGAAGAACGAGAAAGGATGGATGGTGGGTGGTTCTTGGCTATCTTTCCCTCTCCCTTTTTGCTGAGTCGGGGTTGTGTAGAGCTTGCGGGTTGCAAACGAAGGCACCAAGAACTGCCCAGATATCGACTGATGCAACAGCGAAGTCTTCGTCGTGGGTGGGAATGAGAGGAGGAACAGGTGGATGTGAAGATGAAGGTGATTTTTGTTGATCTTTTCCTGTTCTTTCTGTCGTTTTTTTGGCTTTGGGCAAATGTGAAAGTGATGCTCGAAACAGAGACGTCTGGTCGGCAGAGGTTGACTTTTGGAGCAGCTTCAACGCGGTGTGGTGCCATTCCCAAACCACGGAGAGACGGAGACGGAGACGGAGACGGAGGATGGTCGGGATGCACTGCCCCCGAGGACTGATTTGCTTGGAGATCTTTACTTCCTATGTGCTGGAGGATTACAAAATTATTGCATGTTCAGGGTGGTGTGGTGTGGTGCCACTCAAACTATTCTCGCAGCTTCGAGATTGTTGACCCGAAAACTGTTCGCCAACGATGAAGATGCTGGACTGTCGAGGTTCATCTCCTAATCTTCAAAAATTAGCTCACATGAATTTATTTATGGAGTTATGATATGGTGAACATATAATGAAACATCCCTCTCCCCTGTTGATTTATGTTTTGAGTTTATACCGCGAAAAATCTCAAACTAGTACACTGTGACAAATTTACCCAAAATCTCATATAGGTAAATACGTGACAAATTTATCCTTCGTTGGTTGTCGTTAAATTTTAACGTTAAATTATTGAATTTGATGATACGTGACAGTTGACGGATATTTCAGGAAAACACTTTTTAGTATTTGGTTCGCTTAGAAAATGAGTTAACGGAAAATGTCTTCCTAACAAGACTCTATTTATTTCGCAGAAAACAACTTTCGAGAAAAAATTTTCTGGATTTTCCAATGTTCAGTTCTCGGAAAACAATCAAGTCAAGGAAAATGTATACCTTCAAAAGTGAGGAAAATGATTTTATCTTTTTCCTTCTTTCACCATATATTTAAATTATTTTTTATTTTAATTTTTTCCATTTGCTTTTTTCTTGTTCTTCCACCGGCCATGACCACAACGCCAACAGGGCTCAAGGCCTCGCCAAAGGTTAGCGAGCTCGTTGCTCGTGAGGCCTTGAGCCTCGCCAGAACTGGCGAGCTCACCACAACTCATAAGGCTCGAGCTTGCATGTGGCCGATCGTCGGCCTTCGCCCTGGTCGACAACTGGGCGAAGAAAAAGGGAAAGAAAAGAAAAAAAGAAAAAGAATAAAAAAGAAAATTATAAATATCTTAAAAATTGATTTTAAAAAAATTATTAAAAGTAGTGCATGGAGGAGAATCAAATCAGATTTTCCATACCAAACGGTGGAAAATATTTTCCGAGTCTTTTTAAAATTTCAGCTAAACACCGAAAAATTATGTCATTTTCCTAGAAAAATGGTTTATTAGATAAAACATCGCATTTTTTGTGAATAGAGCCTTAGTTAACTCTTTTTACTCTATTTGTTTTACAAAAAATGAATGATTTGAATAATATTTCTTTAAAAATGATTGACTTTACAACTTAGAAAAATGAATGAATAAAAATATTACAGTCGTTTTTGAAAATGTTTAGACATAAATTGTTGTCAATATTGAAAATATATTACATTGACTACTTATTTCAAGTGATACAAGCAATAATTTTTAAGAAAATGCATTAAATCATTCATTTTTCACGAAACAAACGGATCCTTTGTCTGATCGAATGGTGAGGGTGTCCATCAAAAGGCCCCTTATAATAGATCTTGGGCTTGGGCCTTGGCTCCCATATGGTGGTCATCCATCAGACTTTCACATTTCATTCATTGGACAAGGACCTCACATTGAACTTACTAGACCTGCACAGGAGGATGGCTCTCGGCATCTGGGCTTGTAGCAGCGGAGGCCACCGATCTCCGGCCCCTCTCCCTCCGGCTATTGTCCGCAAACTTCGCGCTCGCCTGATGGAAGCCTCTCTCCCGCTCCTTCGCGCTCCACTCCGACAAGTAGTAGTCCTCCTCGGTCCCGTCCTTCCCCGCCGATGGGCCGCAGAGCATGCCGCCCCACTGCGGGAAGTATATCAAGGTCATCGGGAGCGTGCAGCATATGATCATGATGCCCATCAGAGTTATTCCCATCTCCTTCGAGTACCTCGACCCCTTGAAGAATGTGAGTTGGGTCAGGACGGCTCCGACGTTGCCCCCTCCTCCGGTCATTCCGGAGATCAATCCCAGTGACCTAAAATTATGTCCACGTAAAAGATTAAGGAAATCTTTCCGATGAATTTAAAACAAGAAGCTGAATAGGGATAGCAAAGTTGGACACCATCCATTCACACGACACGAGATAAAACACCACTTACAAAGAGAAAATTTGAATATGTGACATGATATGATTCACTCAACTTTATATGTTGACACTAATTTTAGATATGATTACAACATGCTAACATCAATTGCCAGTGCAGAGTTAAATTCCACCACTAAAGTTATACGGCTGGGGAAAATAGGTCGATTTGGTTTTGTGACGGGAAATATGTCTCAAATTTGAAGTTGATTACTCTCGACTGTACATGGAATTTGCATCGAACTCAATAGGGGTTATTAAACGAAACCCTAATCCCGTATCCCGCTTGAGTTCACTTGAATCCAAAAAGCTGTATACTTCTCAATGTTTTGTAGGGGTACGGTACAGAAATGCAAAAATTAATAATGCAATCATCTAAAACTCACACGGCACCAAACTTGTCATGCCAACCAAAATCAGACTACAATCTTAAAACTGGGTTACAAAACGATTTAACGTGATGTGCTGCCATCTTCACCCAAGATCAGTTGAGTGGGACACATTTAGTCTAGATTGGACAGATTCCTTGTACATATAGTCACGATAGCCGAACTAGACTCAAATGGTCGATACTTGAGTTCAGGTTCAATAAACTTGAACATTTTTTCTATACGTATAAAAATGCGGGGGTTTACTGTATAATTTAGTAATTTTCTTTTGTGTTCTCTTATATAATTATTAGATGCTTCAAAATATACTTAGGAACTTGATTAGACTGGTGTGCTTGTTGAGATGAGTGTTGGTGAACTAATCTCACGTAAAATTCACGCGATCCAATTGCTAACATGAATAGAGTGTCGAAGAAAGTACTGTCTTCTCTCTTCTAGAATCCTCTCTCTCAGATTTTTCTAAAGTAGCCATGTGCAGACTTTTCCAAAGAAAAATCGACTATCAAGTTGTCGAGAGGACTTCTTCATTACTGTAGAGTTCTATAAAGATAAATCAGTCAAAGCAAGGTGCAATGTAATGATTAGTTCAGGAGATATTTAGAAGAGTGTGGAGACTTCCTCCACCGACTTAGCACTAGTATAAATAGGCAAGACCCTCTCCCACTTGTATCAAGCATATAGTATTGTGTAGTGTGTGGTGTTGCGCACCGAGTGCTGTGAGCAGAGAGTGGCAGAAAGCAGTGGGTGTTAGTATATGAGTGGTGTTATGTATTAGCTTTTGTAATAATAAAAGATAGTGCTTATTGTAATTGACAATCAGTTGATTCTTAACAAGTGGTATTAGAGCCCAAGTGCTAGGGGCCGGGGGCCATATCAAAGCATGCTATTGGGGATTGTGAACCCAACAATCCTAAGCATGGTGTGCGAAGACAATGGTTAGGTATTATTGCATGGAGTACGCCAAAATTCTGCCAGTGCACAATCAGGGACTGTGCTTGATTGGTATGGGACCAAGCTTGCTTGATGTAGTGCCGGGAATTATATCCAAGTTAGATGGCAGATATTTCGAGTTTGGTGAACAATGTTGAGAAACTCAGCAACTCCAATTATAATAATTAGAGTACCCGCATGCAGTTTTGCTTGCTAGGTCAAGACTTGTGGGATATCTTTGGCAGAGGCAACACCACACCACCCATGAGCGATGGCGAGTCAAGAAAATGGAACATCAAAGCAGGTAAGGCTCTATACGTTCTTGCTGTGACTATTGAAGATGAGTTGTTATAGCACATCAAGAGCGCAAAGACCCCAAAGGAGGCATGAGATAACTTGGCAGTGCTGTTTGCGAGGACAAACGATACCAAGTTGCAAAGGTTGAAGAATTGTCGGTGTCGCAACAAGATATGACAATAAGTCAATACTTTTCCAAAGATAAATCTCTATGTGATGAAACTTCAAGATTAGATACTCAGAATGCCATCCCCGAGACAAGAATGAGGCGAATGATTATTCGTGGGTTACGACTGAAGTATAACGGTATTGTTACGGCGAACCATGGATGGACAAAAGAGCCAAATCTGACTGAGCAGGAGAATATATTGTCCAATCAAGAGGCTTTAGACAAACAAACGTCTAAAGTCTCATTAAGGATGATGAAACTGCACTCTTTAGTAGTAAAAGAGCGTTCAAGAGCCTGATGAGAAATGGTGCTGGCACAGAAGATGGCAAACAGAGGAAAAGTCGTGGAAACTAGAAGAGGCGACAATAATGGAGAAGCACTCAGCTAGGGGGAGCTCATCGAGATCACGACGAGAAGGATGATGAAAGCAACATAAGGTGCAGTAGACAGTACTACATCTGTGGCAAGGTAGGACACATTGCTATAGTTTGTTGTTTTAAACATGAAAACGAAAATGCTGCAACTTTTATCAACAAGGAGATTGAAACCAAAAAAGATTAGGACTTCCAAGCGCTTGTTGCAGTGATGGAACGAGAAGAGCTCGCAAATGCCTCTATAGTTGAGTTAGATGATTCGACAACTCCTGTCATGTCCTCGAAGATGAGCAAGCCAGGGGAGAACTCGATGAAGTAAGTAACGACGCCAATAAGCAATCGTGAGAAGGAACTGCAAGAGATGCAAGATATGATGAAGAGGTTGAAAATCGAGAAGGCAAAGATGGAAAAAATGTTGAAGAAGAGGGATGAGATGCTGAAGCAGAAGGATATACAGCTCAAGATCAAAGAAAGAGAACAAGAAAAACTCTGGCATGAGCTTAAGATGTTGCAAAAGTGGAAAGAGAAAAAGATATATTGGCTCAAGAAGAAGAGGCCATGTTCAAGGTGCAAGGGTCAATGGACTGAGATTAATAAGAAGAACCCAGAAGCAGCGATTAAAGAGGCCTCAAACATCTCGGGTGCAAAGTGGAAGAGTAAGGAGGAGAAGCCCAAGGAGAAGAAGGTCCAAGCTCTTTACACCAAAGTGTTTCAGATGGAGTTAAATCAGTTGAAGCACCGAGTGAAAATAAAAAATGAGAGGCTTGACCACATGAGCTGCAATCTTAGAACCCTAAATCCAAAAAGTTGAGACTAAGGTCGTAGCCACAGAGGCATCGGAAGTTAGACCATACAGTGCTAAATCAAGTCCCATCTTGCACTTCCTCAGTCAGCAGTAGAAGTGGGCAAAGCCAACGAGGAGTACGAGAGGTTAAAGAAAGAAGATGATAAGGCAGTTGACGAAAAACAACTAGGCATGGTTGCTAGATCCGCATTGAGAAAGACTAGTCAGTGAGGGGGAGTGTTGAAGAAAGCACCGCTTTCTCTCTCTTCTATAATCCTCTCTCTCAGATTTTTCTAAAGTAGCCATGTGCAAATTTTTCCAAAGAAAAATCAACCAACTAGTTGTCAAAAAGACTTCTACGCCACTCTAAAGTTCTCTAGAGATAAAATCAGCCAAAGGAAATGGTAATATAATGATTGCTTTAAGAGATATTCAAAAGAGTGTGAGACTTCCTCCGTCGACTTAGCACCAGTAAAAATAGGCAAGTCCCTCTATCCTTTGTATCAAGCATGGAGTATGCTGTAGTGTGTGGTGTTGTGAAGCGTGTGGCGTGAGCAGAGAATTGCGCAAGGCAATGGGTGTTAGTACGTGCGTGATGTTATGTATTTGCTCCTGTTATAAGAAGGGATAGTACTTATTGTAATTGGAAATCACTCTATTCTCAACATTGAGCTCGTACATATGCACCTTCTTTTTTTTTTTGGACATAGTATATATGCACCTAAGGCATGCAAAAATTGCCGATTTGTTCAAACAACCATGTTATTTTTATAATAAAGAAGGTGAAAAACGAGAAAAAGTCTTACCTCCGGGACACGAAGGGAACCACACCAAAAGTGAGCCCGCAAGCCGCCTGGCAGAAGATAGAGAAGGCGATCATGACCCCGATGGACGCACCCAACGATCCGACCCGACCCAGGACCACGCACAGTACGCCTCCTATCGTCTGCACCACCCACAGCGTCCACAGCCGCCCCCTCATCCCGAACCTCTTCCCCACCACGTCCGAGATCACGCCGCCCATCGGCCTCGAGAACAGGTTCGCCAGCCCGAAGCTCGCCGCAATCATCCCCGCCGTGTGCAGGTTCAGGTCGAACCTGTCGTAGAAGTACTCGGCGATGATGTTGTCGATGGTCAGCTCCACCCCGAAGCAGTATCCGTAGGTCAACGCCAGTATCCACCCTCTGTAGTTGGTGACGCCATGGTAGAGCACCTTCGAGAACTCGTCCTTGGGCTTGTCCCCTTCCTTCTCGAGCTCCTTGAAGTTGCCGTCCGGCATGTCCTGGCCGAAGAGGATGACCGCGACGGCTGTCAGGGTCTGGAACAGGGCGGGGATGAAGAAGGCGATCCTCCACGCGGTGAACTTGATGGCGCCGGCGTCGCGGATGACAGCGAACACCAAGGGCATGATGAGCTGCGTGGCGCCGCCGCCGAGGTTGCCCCACCCGCCGGCCACGCCGTTGGCGGAGCCAACAACGTTGGGGGAGAACATGGAGCTCATCCAGAACTGGGTGGAGACGAAGGTGGCGAGGGAGAAGCCGGTGAGGAAGCGGAGGACGAGGAAGGAGGAGGCGGACGAGGCGAGGGAGGTGCAGAAGACGGCGGGGGCGGTGAGGAGTATGAGGGAAGCGGAGGCGAGGCGGGGGCCGAAGAGGTCGCAGGCGGAGCCCATGGCGACGCGAGCGAAGACGGCGCCGGAGACGGAGGCGATGCTTGCGTTGCCGATATCGGTGGCAGTGAGGTTGAGGTTGTCACGGATGATGGGAATCAGGGGCGGGGCGGCGAAGGTGGAGACGAAGCAGGCGCAGAAGGAGACCCAGGAGAGGTGGAAGGCCCGCATGTGGGGCTTCGCGGCGGAGAAGAGGCGGAACTCGGTGGCCTTGTGCTCCGAGTCCACCGGGAGTGCGAACTTCTGGGGCGGAGGAGATTCCATCTCTACTGTTGATACTCTCTGTCTCTCTCTCTCTCTGACTTCGGAAGAACTTATACTGCTGTTGTTAGCAAATACAGAAAGTACATATGGTGAAGCGGGTGCTTTAATATGGTGGGCATCTACACCAGCATTTGAGTTCCGCACGTTCGGGACAATCGCAGCGTGCGGGACTTGGAAACTGAGAGTCGAGATCGATGCCTCTTGGGACAAAGAAAGAAGAGGGCCAAGCTCGTGGGAGGAGGTCAACAGAATCGCCGAGTCTCACCGTTCTTCTGGACCGTGCAATGGAGCGACTTTGAGGGATTTCTCGTTTTCGAACGAGTCACAAATGTAATGTAAAGGCACGATCGATACAGAAGAGCGGTGAAGGGAACGTGGTCCGATTTTTAATGGCTGAGGTGACGTGAAGCTACGAGTTCCTACTACGGCCCAAAGAGGGAAAGGGAAAGGGATGTTGAGGTGGACTGCAGCGCAAGTTGAGTTGCGTATCCATGCGTTGACTCGTCAGGATTGGACCGGGAGAGCCAATCCTCCCGAAGCCGAGGAGTTCGTTTCTCTTCCTACAGTTGGTAGGAGATGCTTTCGGCGATCGTAATAATTAAGACCATATTCACGGTCAATGCCCCTGATGAAGCCATCAGCCATGGTCACAGTATTTACATTGGTTTCGCCACTACTATGAAGTCTCTCTTTTTCTCTCAAACCAAATCTAGACAATCTCTGGGCATGTACTGTCAATTGACACCGCATTGAGATCCTAGCGGCCGTCCAATAGATCTTGACGAGACTATATTTGGAGGAGTAGACTCCCTTTTTGCAGTTTTCGGTGCCTAATTCCGTTCTTTTATTTTCGAGAACAAAAAAAAGAGCAGGTAAATTTTTTATTTCATAATCAGTTTCGAAACAAAATCAAGAATTGAGAACAAGCATCATAAATGGAAAAAAATTTTCTTTTCTTCTTTTTCTTTCCTGACATATGGCCAATGGCCGGCGAGGGCTGGACTCTCACCAATCCGGCAAGAGCCACCTCGCCGAATCTAGGGTGGCTCTCGTCTGTGGCCGGTCGCCAGCACCGATGACCTGGCCATGGGCTAAGGAAGGAGAGGAAGAAAAAAAGAAAAGAAAAAAAAAGGAAAAAAGAAATATTTAAAAATTAAAAATATTATTAAAAAAGAAAATTTGTGTAGTTACCAAATTCATTTCTGTTCTTTTTCTATTCCAGGAATATAAATTTTGGACAATTATCAAATGCCTTTAAATGCTTAGAAATTATCTTCGAGAATAGAAAAAAAAATATTTATGAACAAAAATTATTTTTGAGAACAGAATGATTACAAAATGCACCCTTATGACAACAAGAGAGAGCTCGATGTGCTGTCGAGCATTCATCACAAGCAATGAAATTGATTACGGGTAGCATTTTCGCCAGCGATTCTTTTAGGTATGGTCAAACATTTTAGTAAAACAAGCAACATGCCAATAAGTAGATATAAAAAGGTCCCTCATATTGTAATGAAGGCAGTGGGGGTGGGTGGTGCGGAGGGCAATCCGGTCATTTGGCGTGGAGAGTGGTAGCTCCCGTTGACTGGGCTGACCGAAGAATATTCAACGACTAATAAGCACGGGGGACATATTCATCGCCAGTTGTCGCAATCAGGGAAGACAAATATCTAAACCTCTAATCCTATTTTAGTGCAAAACCCCCTTTCCCACCTTTGACTTCGCGGACGATTACTCCTTGAATTTCACTCCACTTTTCCAAATTTTTCAACGCGATCAATCTTTTTCCCTGAATTTCTATTTGCCTTTAAATCTTTGGACGATCATACCATACTATCAGGGCGCGCTCAAATCTACAGGTTAAGTTTATCAATAGTGAGGCATAACTTGAAATACATTGAGAAAGTCGTAGGTATTAATGGAATTTTTTGACAGTTTTATGGGGCATTAGAGCAAATGTAAGATGGCGGAGTACATGGCTTATCTCGACGAGCGGGACCACTCTGCGTCGGTGCGATGAGACCGTGTTCAATTCAAAACCCACCAATGTTCAAGCCAGAAGAGCCCACTAAATGTCAAGTTTTTCATATTGCTTCGTATGCAACTCTACTCTTAATGCTCAAAATGAAGTCTGACTTGCTTGTTTCGTCGTCTTCCCAAAAGGGGCCAAACGCAAGGGACACAGACGTGAATTTGCTGCCAAACCTTGTTGCAGAAGTCTAGGGTTTCACTTTCCATTCATTTGACCGAATCAAGCCATACGAATTCCGTAAGAATTAGGTTACTTTTTAAAGTACGGAAAAAACGACACAAACAATTCATTTTTTTTTTTGGTAAAGACACAAACAATTCATGAACTTTGATTAAACGTATAATTTTGTTCTTGAATTTTTAATTTATTTAATATAATCCTTGAACTTTAACTCAATATGTAATGTGGTCCCTGAATTTTTAATTTGTTTAATGTCATCCCTAAACTTTTGAGATATATTTCATCAGTACCTGAATTATATGAAAATGTTCAATGTAGCTCTTCCATTAATTCAAGTTCAGGGACTACATTGAATATTTTCATATAATTCAGGGACTAAAATGAACATGTACCAAAAGTGTAGGAACCAAATTAAATAAATTGAAAGTTCATGGATCATATTGAACATTAGGCTAAAGTTCAGGGACTATATTAAACAAATTAAAATTTTATGGATCAAATTGCACATTAGAATCAAAGTTCAAGGACTGTTTATGTCATTATTTCATTAAGTATCTTTTGGCTGCCCCGTCACTTTTTTCCTTACATCATAATTGCCGACTCCCAAGACCCCCCTCGTAGAAAGCATTGTTTGCACCATTCCAATTCACACGAGCCTAATGACTTAGATAAAAGCATCGGATCATAAGTGAGGCTCACCAAATATTTTTTTTTTGTCATAAAGCTCTTGTAATTTCATTTACTTATAAGATAGTTCGTTACAAGAGATCATGATATCCGAACATAGTATCGATAAAAGGAAAGAAGGGGGGTTTAAGAGCCAATTCGGTTTGAGAAGGCCTTTTTGATGGGCCCGGGCTAGGCAATCGGCGGCTTGATTCATTTCTCGGCCGCAAAAAGAGATTGATCCGTGCGGTAATTGGACTAATAAGCTTTGGCAGTCGTAGACGACCGATTGGATTGACCATAGGCTAATTTCAAGGCCCATTATCGCACTCCATATTTTGGCTCGCTTCTGTACGTAAGTGATGCTTCTGGAGCAGAAGATGGTCGCAGAGATGTATAGACATCACTTCTATGTGATCATATTCTGTCTGCTGATGGGATGGACCTGGTGGCTCGTTGTCGGCGCTGTTCATTGACGAGGCCTGGCCTAAATTCATTCCCTGAATCGTCCTGCATGAAACTCTAAGATCATCCCGCTACTTGAGATTGGAACCTTGCATGAAAGTCCATCGAATCATAACATCGAATCAAATGTCTATGAATCCTGTTACACTAGGATTGGCTTTGACTCCATAAGCTAACAACTCCGTTAGAGACGTGCATCGGAGCGAATATGATGAGTTAACCGAATTATGCGACTGATTAAAGCACAAATGCCATGATTATAAGGGTGGACCACGTCATGATACCGTGTAGAATTAATGGGCGGAGACTTTATTTTCTTGCTGCAAAACTTCCGGACCTTCCGAACCATAATGAGGCGAGAAAATCACGACTTTTGGCCAAAAAATACAAAGTAAGGAAGTACGTGTAGGACCAAGGAGAGCGGGCGAAATGGAAAAGCTGATCATGCCTTTGAGACATCATCATTGGTTCAACGGCGGACATTCCATTACATTCCACGCTCACCAAGCTTTTTCCCAATCTTTACAGGACAGTAGTCCCTCTAGACCTTTAAAATAACGCGACATGATATATAAACGTACAGTTTTTTGTATATGAGTCTTCGTTATTATATTGCTGCATGCATCAAGGTTAGATTCTAAGCTATCCAGTGTAGTAGTGTAGCTTTTTATTTCGGAGCACACAACATACCAAAAGAGAATGACCATGCACAGACAGATTTAGCCAGAGGGAACTTTCTTAAGCATGATCGCTTCAAACCAGCGCAGGATCTTCCCAGCCCTCCTCGTTTTGGTCTCGTTTCTTCTTCTGTCTGGCGTCTGCTCGTTACCATTGTCGGGGTTCGACGATGATCGTCGTCGTTCAGCCGACTACCAGAGTCTCCGGCCACAGAAAGAGCTGCGCAGGCTGAACAAGATCAAGACCCATCTCAGGAAAATCAACAAGCCTTCGGTCAAGACAATTCAGGCATCCATCGCCATCCTTTATTAGCTCTAGTTCTCTCTCTTTCCCTTTTGGTTCCCTTTTCGGGCATTTGCTAATTTATGGATGCTCCAACATCAATTTGTTTTTGGCCTTGTCTCAGACCCTTCATGGTGAAGTTATAGATTGTGTTTTGCTGCATCAACAACCGGCTTTTGATCATCCACTGTTGAGAGGACAGAAGCCACTGGTAATTTTCATCCTCCATGCTAAATGACATAGCATGAACAGCCAATGTAGTAGACTCAAATTCTTTTTTTTGTTGGATTATTTGCTCAGGATCCACCCGAGAGACTGAGAAGTCATGATCTGACAGGGATGATGTTTGTGGAGGATTTTCAGTTATGGAGGAACACGGGTGAATCATGCCCGGGAGGGACGATCCCAATACGGAGAACAAGCGAAGAGGACATATTAAGAGCTAGCTCTCCACAAAGGTTTGGGAGGAAAGCAGGAAGATGCGTCAGAAGAGATTTTCTCAGCTATGACGGTCACGAGGTAAGTGCTGCATGTCATTCACTTCCTATGGCCAAAAATTGGTTATGATGTTCAGCCGGGTAAACCAATTGAAACTCAGAAAAGCGGGTGAAATGAGATACAAAACCAGTCTATGTAGAGTGAACACGATGCTGGACCAGATATCAGATGATGCGAATCGAGCTTGTTCATTAGAAAATAAAATTTCATTGATAGTAGAGTGATAAAAAAGTATCCACTATATAGAGATAGGCTCACACATACAATGTGCCTGTACAGCATGCGGTCGGGTATGTGACTGGAGATCAATACTATGGAGCAAAAGCAAGCATCAATGTTTGGGCACCTCAAGTCGCCAATCAATCCGAATTCAGTTTGTCCCAGATCTGGGTCATCTCCGGCTCGTTCGGCGATGATCTCAACACCATCGAAGCTGGTTGGCAGGTGACTTTTTTTTTTTTTTTGGTCGAAGCTGTTTGGCAGGTGACTTGATTATTCTCTTTTTCTACACCGAGCTAGCTAATAATTGTCCTCAATTTTTTTGGATTCTCGCAACAATGTTAATGTACCGATGCTTCGATAGGATGGGAAATACCTATATTGCCACTCTTTTAACTCGCTTGTATTGTATATTGATAGACTGAAACATGAATATACACATTTGAATTTGGACAGGTTAGTCCAGAGTTGTACGGGGACAACTTCCCGAGGTTCTTTACGTATTGGACTGTAAGAATAAAACCGACATCCTACGAATTATTTCCCATTTTTCAACGATTGACATCAATGTTTGGGCTGTTTGATGATCGATGTATATATGACTTGGCACGAGCAGACTGATGCATATCAGACAACAGGATGCTATAACTTGCTGTGTTCAGGCTTCGTCCAAACAGACAGCAGGGTTGCACTTGGAGCTGCTATATCTCCCACTTCTTCATTCAACGGTGGCCAATTCGACATCAGCTTGTTGATATGGAAGGTATGCATATCATTTTCACGACGCATATATTGTGTTCTCCTATATCACTACATCATTCTCGATTCGCACACATCGAACTCGACGAGTTATATGTTGGAAAACAGGGGAAGATATTAACTGGATTCCTTTGTACGCCCATGTACTTTTTCGTTCGAATTTCACATCAGCTGTGCATGCTTGTGTGCGTGACGTTCTGCACGCTCCGGCTGCACGCTCCATCAACGTGAAAACCTCAGTCAGGCCCAGTACCTTTAACTTTGAAACGGGGGTGACCACCATGGGCTTTTTAGCCGGTGCTATACGATCGTGATTAATCACTCTTGAATATCAAGAAATTGACTTTAAAATTCATTAGTAGTAATCTTTAGCTAACAGTCCCTTTAAGAAACATAGAAAACGGATAGAGAAAAGAAGGGGTGAGGAGAGAAGTGGAAAGGCTATCAAAGACAATGATAGAAGGGATATCATCAAATCTTTAAGCGTGATGCACTGGCGTGTGCTGGAAAAGCTACGCAAAACACATAATTTTCTTCAGCCTTGAAGCGAAAGCTTCTCCATTGAGGATTTCACATCGGGACGAAGCCTAAGCACGAAGCATGGCCCCTTGTTCTGATTACATGGCTACAATTATTGACTTTGATTATCTTGTGTTTTTGCTTAGAAGTCACCCCTTTTTGTTCATACAACTTTTACCTTTTCCCTTTACAAAGCAATCCTCAATTCGAGATAGTTTAACTGACCAGAATTATTCCCCTTAATCAAGTACATGTTTTACGGATGCTTTTTTTTTAATGTAATGGTGTTGCATCGGCACCTTCTCTTGATGTTGTAGGATCCGAAGCACGGGAATTGGTGGCTGGAATTCGGGCCGGGCATTCTAGTCGGGTACTGGCCGTCGTTCCTATTCACTCACCTAATGGACCACGCGACCATGGTTCAATTTGGCGGGGAGATCGTCAACTCCATGCCCTCCGGGTCGCACACCACGACCCAGATGGGAAGCGGGCAGTTCGCCGGAGAGGGCTTCGCCAAGGCCTCCTACTTCCGCAGCCTGCAGGTCGTCGACTGGGACAACAACCTGACCCCGCCGTCGAATCTCCAGGTCGTCGCCGACCACCCGAATTGCTACAACATCCAAAAGGAATACAACGACGCGTGGGGGAATTACTTCTACTACGGCGGACCCGGGAGAAATGTGCAATGTCCCTAAGAAAGGAGCTGGGACATCTTAATGTTCTCTTTTTGTCCAACTTATTCACTTAATGTACGAGTGTGGCGTTGGATGTGTTACATTCTCTTCTATAGAAATCGAGCCTTTTGACTAAACGGGGTGGTTCCCCATTTTCCTATGGAGGTGTAGCTTTTCTTGACCAAGAGTCCCCATCCCTGAGAAAATAATGGGTAGGCCAAGAGTGCCCAGAAGACATGTCGCGCCACGTGTCGTCCGTTGAATGGGCCGGCCCCATGGTGACGTGGAGGGGCCGGCCTACCTGGTATTTTCTCCCACTCACATATTGGGACCATTAGTGATGCACATAATGTCGAAATGTCATTTACAGCAATTAATATGGTCATGTCTAATTCCATTAAATGGGTTGTTGAGATGTAGATTAGAATCGAAACAAATTAAAATAAATCGCTAATAAAAGAAGAAATAACTCGAATTATTAAAGAGCTAGTGCAATTAGTGTTAGCTGTGGTAATCGCTATTGACAATAACAACCGTCGTCACGCGGTCGCCTTCGTAACGGTGGTCCAATCTATGCAAAGAAACATTGGGAGAGGATGAGACATAAAGAAAGAGAAAGGGAGAGGGATTGGTGACTTAGGCCGCCGCTGCACAATGATCGACGTCCCCTAAATCATGAACGGGTCTAAGATCGTGACAGAGATAGAGAGAGATCGAGCAGGCACTTGGCGATGGTTGCCGGAGGCTGTGTTTGGTTTGACTTTGAAAATAAGCTTTGAAGAAATGCAAATGCCTTTAGCATAAAAGGCTTTGAGGAAATACAAATGAATCATTTGTAAAGCAACTTTGAGTTAAAATAGTGTTTGGCAGGAGGAGGACTTTGGTTACGTTTTTTTTATTTTTTATTTTAAAAAAAAATCAAACCCTTCGCCGGTGGCCATCGTTTGAGTTCGTACGACCCATGCAAGGATCGCCCGAGGTCACGCGAACCCAGGCAATAGTCACCTAGCTAGGGTGGCATGACCCTATGCAATCGTCGCTTGGGTCACGCAACCTCAAGCAACAGTCGCCTAGGTCACACGACCTCGCTGGCCACCCTCGCACAAAGAAAATGAACCATAACAACAAGCTCAAAAAAATTGGTGAGGATAGTTTTGGAAGAAGAAAATGATTTAACCCTAAAAAATAGCTTTTACGCAAATGCTGAAAGCCAAGACCTTCCTTGGGTTTTCAGCTTTACCAGGACTAGTATTTAGCTAAAGAGGTCCCAATAAAAATTTGCCAAACACCCCATATTTTCCCCGGCCCATTAGGAAAGCCGAATCGAGCGCAACCAAAGAACTAAAGTTAGCACGGGACGGCATCATTTGCGATATTGACTTGCCACGAGAACGAATCTCGTTCCCTTTTCAGACAAGAGCAAGTCGCAAGTGACCCGCATTAATCCTATCGACAGGACAGCCGCCGCCGCGAAAACTCCCTATTGATCGGACCACCGGACAAGGGCCGGGCCGCGACCATGCATGGAAAGGGAATGGTTCGCAAATGAACAGAGGCAACTTCAATACGACGCCTCCTCTTATACAAAATATCAGTTGAACACTGCACTTGCCTGTGTGGGCGCCAGGAAAAACGAGGCATTTCGGACAGTGAGGCGGCGCGCATGCTCAAATCCCCGACCACCAACTTCAAAAAATGAAAAAAACCCTTTCCTCCATCTTTTACTCTTTAGTCTTAAGTATTCCGCTGACGTTTTGGAAAGCATATGATTATGGTCCGTTAGCTTTTTTTTTCGTCATATATTTCATATTCACATTTCCTATCCACTTGTAATTTACTAAAATTAGCATTTTTATTCCCAAATATTATCCCGTCCGAAAGCGCTGACAAGAGAACGCGTCGAACGATGCGATCGGGGGCGACTCATTTCCGTTCGAGGGCTAAATACTTAGGGCTTCTTTGCTCTACGGTGCTCCTCTCGTGCAATCCATCACGCCCTCTTTATCTCTTTGCAAACCGCGAAACCTAAAACCCGAAAGGACGGGAACAGAACAAAACTAGCCGGAGTCACTCACCGGCTATCACTTGCTCGAGGCCAAAATCGAGGTGTGGCAGAACACGGATCGAATTAAGGTTTTAACGAGATGATTGATCAATAATATCTTTCTAACGGCAACATAACGATATAGTCTTATTAAATTTCAATTAAGCTAGACAGTCGTATGCTATTCCCAACGAGATTTCGTACCAGACCAAAAAAGTCAATTCATTCTCGAAGTTACCCGTGTTTTTAGTTTGCGCGTGTCGAACGGAATTGAGCCTGTGTCGGTCCATGCACGAAAGAACCCCGTGCTCACCGCGACGAAGACAGCGCGTGGGAAAGGGGACACAACGTAACAGTTGGGAGTTAGTTTTTTTTTTTTTTTTTGGGGGGGGGGGTCAAATTTGGGAGTTAGTTGACTGCTGTTGATAAGGAGGAATATGCAATAGAAAACAAAGAAATATGCAATAGGCCCAAAATCCAAAAACATGGAAAATGTAAAAAAAAAATTCATCCAAAACATTGTTTTCCTAATGCCATAGATATCGGTATTGTTGAAAAATGGAAATCCTTTTATATTGGGCATGGTTGCAAGTTCCCCGACGGCGCTATTCACAAGACCCATTTTTATTATTTCACCGTTCGGGCATCTGAGTACATAATTTTCTAGATAAGCGTTCTTAGACACTCATTAAATAATTAATTAAAAAAAACCGTCGCTTAGCGTTACTTTGTCCTATAAAATTCATGATTTTTGGAGGAGGAAATGAGAGGAGAGGATGCTTTGTGCTTGCCTTATAATTCATAAGGATGAATAATGACTTGGGCGTGCAAAAGAATCGGTAGCCGTTCGGGACCGCCCGAAACCGATGATTTCTAAGGGAATCGATTTGGTTCCTGGTTCCAATTTTCAGGAATCGATGGGTACAAGTCCGGTTCCCGATTCGAAGTGTGAAAACGCAAGCTCGCCCGCCCGTCCGGACCGAACTGGTAATATAACAATAAATACAATATATTTATCTATTTTTAATTTTTTTAAAAAAAGAAAAATCATAAATCTCTAAATTAAACCTAATTTGTTAGACTCCCATAGTCTCACATTGAGCCGAGAAATACGTTCTTTCTCTTTCGCATGACACTCGCTCTTATTCTCCCGCTCTTCTTAGTCGATGCTCATTTCACCGTCTCCGACTCCCCATCTCCGTCTCCATCTCGGTCTCTATTCTTGGCTAGTGGGACCGGTTCTATAAGCCTACTCGAGAACCGGACCGAACCGGCAGTCCAGTTCTAAGGTGGATCTACGAAATCAACGAGCAATTTTCGATTCCAATTTTTCGGAACCGATCCGTAGCGGGCGGTTCCCGATTCTAGAGTGGGAACTGCCCGCTCGGACCATGCTCACCGCTAATAATGACTAGTAATAAGTGAACACGTCCATAATTTGCGGTTTAAAAAAGGGGAAAATACCACAAAAAACCCCAAACCATGCTACTTGTGACAAATTTATCTTGAACTTTTTTTTATGACACGAAAAATCCCAAACTATGCCACTTGCGACAAATTTATCCTGAATTTTTTATGTGATACGAAAAACTCCAAATTATGCCACTTGTGATACATTTACCCTATAATACTTTTGTCCATGGACATTTTCATCTTTTTCCTTTTTCTATTTTTTTTCCTTCTTTTTCTCTCTTTCGTCCTCCGGCCATGGTGAAGGGAATCTACCGAGGGCGACCCTCGCCGGCGTTGGGCGAGAGTCGCCCTCGCTTGCCTTCGCCCGACATTGGCGAGGGTTGCCCTCGCCGGCTTCCCTCCGCCATGGCCGGCGGAGGGAAGAGAGAGAAGAAAAGGAAAAAAAGAAAAAAAAATAGATAAATAAAAAAGACGAAAATACCCATGGGTCAAAGTATTATGAGGTAAATGTGTCATAAATGGCATAGTTTGAGGTTTTTGTGTCGCAAAAAAAGTTCAGGATAAACTTGTCACAAGTGACATAGTTTGGGATATTTCATGTCACAAAAAAAGTTCAGGGTAAATTTGCCATAAGCGGCATAATTTGGAATTTTTGATGATATTTTCCCTTAAAAAAACAAAAAAATCGCGAATAATTTCCTAAATATAAAATATTACGTCCTCTATTATTATCAAATGGTGGGCCCCTCCTGTTGGAACATAATTATTTAGCGGCGGCCACGTGGCATGCAGGCTCAGCCTGCCTGCATGGACGGGAGGGAGAGAGAAAGAAGACGACCGTAGGAGACAGTGCGCACGCCTCCTGATTGGTTGAGACTTCGTGCGGTCGGTGGAGGAAGTGAAGGAAGGACAACAAGCCATTTTCCCAACGAGTCTTCCATGGCGAAATCAAGATGACAAATTTACAATAATGCAGGCGCGAAGTCACACACCATCCGTGTTTTTATATCCTCCTTTCCCTTTCGGCAAGAATCCTCCAAAGAAACAAACATACGGGCAAAAGTTAAAAACGCGTTCCTTTGACTCCCCTCCCCTTCCTAGAGGGGTTTGAATTTCGTTCGTTCTTCTTCCTCTTCTTGTTCCTGTTCTTGATTCTTCTTCCTTTCATTTCGGTTCCTGAGAGGTTTCCCTCCCTCTTCGTCTTGGCCGAGAAGAGCCCCTCCTTCCTCTTCTGTCGGGTTTGCCTTTTCGGGTTCCTTCAAAGAAGGCTTCCTTTTTTTTTTTTCTCTCTCTTTCCTTTCTTTCGTTTTTCTTGTTCGTCCCCGGTGGTGGAGGATGATAAGGTTCGGGGTGCTTGGGCTGCAGCTGGCGGAGCTGTTCGTGAGCTCGGTGGTGCATTTGCTTTATGGGTTTTACATATTCAGCTCGGCCGTCGCGGGCGACCTGTCTCAGGCGTTTCGGGAATGCCTCTTCAAGCCAAAACCGAATCTTGACGAAAACAGGGACGCGACGGCGGCGACCAACGTTGAGAATTTGCCTCCTATTGTGTTGGTTCATGGAATCTTTGGATTTGGGAAGGGGGTATGTATGCGACGGTAATCTTGTCATAATTCGAGCACTGGTTTCCTTCGAATGAATTCCTTATTTCCTTTTTCTCCACTCTGAGAGCGGGCTTTCGTTTCCTTTTTCTTTCTTTTGTTTTATTTGAATACGGTTTTCAGAGATTGGGAGGTTTATCTTATTTTGCGGGGGCAGAGAAGAAAGATGAGAGAGTTTTGGTGCCTGATTTGGGATCTTTAACCAGCGTATACGACAGGTGTGTGCTTGAAGTTTGTAAATCTCTTGAACTCAAGGTCATGTATCAGCACTTTATCTTGGTTTTTCGCAAATGCTGAGAGGTTTCTGCAAGTTTGTAATTCCAGGGCTCGCGAACTGTTCTATTATTTGAAGGGCGGGCAAGTCGATTATGGCGAGGAACATAGCATGGCGTGTGGGCACTCGCAGTTTGGGCGGACCTACGAACAAGGTATACAGATATCGAGGGAAAAATTTACTCCCGAAGTCTTTCACTTGAAGTTCCCTGTTCAGAAAATGGTGGCTTTTCACAGTGAAGGTTGACTAATGCGAGTTTCCTAAATTGATGGACTTGCCGGTGGTGCAGGGCATTATCCGGAATGGGATGAGGATCACCCAATCCATTTTGTGGGGCATTCGGCGGGAGCGCAGGTCGTTCGGGTTTTGCAACAGATGCTGGCTGATAAGGTACTTTTGATCTTCCCCATTGGCGAGCATACTCTAGCACATGGAAGGACAGTCATTGACAAAATTTTCAAATGGCTGGGGTTGATGATTTTAGGCATTCAAGGGGTATGAGAATACTTCTGAGAACTGGGTGTTGAGTATCACATCCTTATCAGGGGCATTCAACGGGACCACAAGAACGTACTTAGATGGAATGCGGTGAGTTTGGGTTTTGCCTGTTATCTTGGCTTTTGAATCTCTTTCACGGGTCACCACTGCAAGTTTGATTTCTTAGTGTAATTTCTATAAGCTCAACTGGCTTAGGTAGATTTCAGCGGTGCTTCTAATCTGGTGGGAAAGTTTTGTTTTTTCTTTTTCTTTTTTTGTTGCTGAAGTGTTGAAATGAGCTTTAATAATTCAGGCCAGAGGATGGAAAGACAATGAAGGCAGTATGTCTGCTTCAGCTTTGCCGTCTCGGTGTGATAGTATATGATTGGCTCGACATCCCGTGGCTGAAAGCCTATTACAATTTTGGTTTTGATCATTTTGGCATTTCTTGGAAGAAAGTAGGGATTTGGGGTCTTTTCAATTGCATATTGGGAAATACAGGCCCCTTTGCCTCTGGCGATTGGATCCTCCCAGACCTTACGATTCAAGGGTCGATGCGACTGAACAGCCATCTGCATACTTTCCCCAATACATTTTATTTCAGTTATGCCACCAAGAGTACTCGAAAGATCCTCGGCATCACAGTTCCTTCGAGCATGCTTGGGATCCACCCGCTGTTTTTTGTGAGGGTGCTTCAGATGAGTCAATGGCGGCATCCTCCAGATGTTCCTCCTCCTTACAAAGGCTACAGGTGAAAATCTTATGGTATATGTTTCACTATCAGTACATTTACGGAAACTTAGAGAGAGCTCCCTTCAGATAATGTTAGAAGTTCATTTTGACAAGATTCTATCAGCTCATCAACTTCATTTACTAATTTGTGCATTCTAGGAACTCCATAAGTTCTTATGCACCGCATATATAAGATTCTTGTTCTGTATACGGTTAATATTGAGAGTACTCCATCGAGAGGAACCTAAAAGATAAGACATGAATAAAAGGGAAAGAAGTAACTTGTCTCATAGTTATAAGATATATTTTCACAGGGATGAAGATTGGCAGGATAATGATGGAGCGCTCAACACTATATCCATGACTCACCCGTGCCTCCCAATCGAACATCCTAGTCATTACGTCGTATCGGACTCCGATTGCCAACCCCTGGAACCGGGCATCTGGTTAGTACTTATTCCTTGTCTCCGTTATTGCTCATTCTATGCTGAAGCCCAAGTGATTGAGCTTTATCTTATAATGATCGACTTTGGAGAAATGCCTTATGAACCAAAAGATTTGAGGTCTTTCCAGTCGCTGTCACTTCGAATTTGTAGCAAACTCTAACAGCATGAAGCAGTTACGTTAAAGGAAATGGTCAAATTTATTAGCTCATGCAAAGTTTATCGGTTCATCCAAAGGTTTGAGGTCAACACTAAATATATTTCACCATGATCATCCTCCCCATGAAGAACAGTATGCTACTATGCTGCATCATTAGACAGCATAAATGACAATCACCTAAGGTTAGTGATTGATCGAGATCGGCCAGGTAGAGCGTCATCATCTGTTCTGGCCTTCCTTGAGGCCTATGATTCAATCCTCAAACAGCATACTTTGGTGTAGTTATATCTACGTAGCGTCTCTTTAACATGAGCAACTGTTTCAACATTTTGAAACATAAGGTGCGGTTAACTTAAATTAGCGGTGGAATCAAATCTTGCGGTTGAAAATGAGATGTTTGAATTGCCCCGGCGAAGAAGTTTGACGTATTAAGAGAAATCTATTCAATTACCCACTTCCTTTGGACCGATACCGCTGAATTGTTTTTTTCTCCTGCTAGTCGTTGTCCTAGCAAAGACTTGCTAACATGAAAATGAGATGGTTTGGCTTTACACGGTTGCGAACTGGTGGAATGCAGGTACTACAAGATCGTGCAAGCTGATCACATACTGTTCATTGTGAACCGTGAGAGAGCAGGAGTTCAGTTTGATCTCATATACGATAGCATCTTCCAACGTTGCCGGAAGCATGTATTCAGAAAATCTCTGCCAACATTGCCGAATAACATAGTTGCTGATGATCAATAGAAGAGGAAACTGGAAAGGAAGGTTATGGTTGCCCGTATTTATGGCATTTCTCCGACTGTGTCATTCTGTCATTCTGTCGAGTCGATGCCCATTTTGGCACATCATTTTGATCTTTTAGCAGTGTTAGGCAAAACAGAAGTTATAGGCAGGCTCAGAATTAAGTTTGTGAAATTATTTGAAACAAGCAGATTCTCTGGCATTAAGTCTACAGAAATTCTTTCTACATCTTTACAGCCATTGACTCTCTCTCTCCCTCTCTAAGCTCACTGATTACTGTATCATCCGTGACATAAGACAAACTCAGGACATCTTGGGTAGCCACTAGATATACCAAACTTATTCCAACATTTTTCTCTAAATCAACCACAGCATCACCAAAGGCAGATGCTTAACAAAATAGAAACAAATTCCAGCAGCACATACTATGATTGTTAAAGCACGGATAATGCCATGCTGGATTCTTCTGAGGACAATTCAGTGGCTAAGATATTTCCAGCCATATGTTCATTACAGCACTCAAAGACAGGCTGCAACCAACATCAGCAAGTCTGAATACTGAACAGATCCACAGTATGAAACTGAAGAACCAGAATGTGAGATTATACTGAAGACAAAGATCAAAGCGTACTATGCAGACCTACTCCACAGAGTTTAAATGAATTAAAGATCTCGACAGCACATTCATTCACATTATCAAAATGGTAAATCTATCAAAAGTATGGGAGTACTACATATTTGGGGAACCACCAACAATTAAGCCCAACCAAAAGAATAATTATAAAGCGTTGAAAAACAAGAAAACCGATATTATCTGCATCAAACCACTCTTCAAAAAGCCCGCATTTTCTGAAGCTTCTGTCATTGTCCATCAGTCTTGGCACGTCTGGTAAATCTACCTCAAATAAGCCTCAGTTCATACTCGCCTGCCATTGTAATGTATCTCACCCAGGGAAGAGCCTGGTAGCCGGTCTTCTCAATAATCTTCAGGTACCGCACCTAAAACAGCATCAAGGATCAGAAATAAAATGGAATGAACATTCTGCTTTGCTTGTGGAAATAAAGGCTTCACCGCAGAATATGTCCGGCAATCTAAGAAACCAATAGTGTATAAGCTAATTTTGAACAATGTAAAGCTTGGATATTTTGGCATTCAAAGATCTGTACGTCTTCTCATGGCAAAGCTTCTGCTTCTTACTAAAATAGTCGAGAAGAGACTTCATCTAGGAATTGACATGTCCATGCCAACCATTTTTTACTACTGTATTTTACCGTTCTTCTTACATCATTCTTTCTCCAACAGTTCAGTCAAACTGGACCAATACCATGAATATATTGGAAGTAATAAGATAAGCCCTATAGAGAGGCACCTGTATGCCGGAGACAGTGAAATATGGTATCTCAAACTTCACGCGTATGGGGGCCTTCCTCTCGGGAGTTGCTTCTTCAGCTGTTATACTGGGTAGACTGAATTCAGCCCTCAACATATACTCCTGCAAATTCAGTTTTAAAAGGAGAATCAAATGAGAATAGAATGGCTAGAGATATACGTGTAACACAATTCTTTTAGTATGCAATGGTATAGGTAGTCAACCCACACAAGTGAGAGGATACACAGCCATACCTTGCCACCAAGAAAGGATTTTATTTTCCAGACAAGTGCATCGTTTTCTGGTGCATATGACGCAGAACCCATTGAAGTTCGAACATTTGGATTCGTAGAATCAGCAGGAACTGGCAACTCAATTTCAACGTTTGTAGCGGTACTGTTTTTCAAATCAAACTTAGAATGCTGACAAATCATTAACAAGAAAAGCAATTATATAATCATTAAAAGAACAATCACCTGCGCTCCTTGAACTGGCTCCTAGCTTTTACCATGATCTCAATACGACTTCTTGAATGCTTTTCTACTTGGGCTTCCACCCAGATAAGTGGCTTTACCTGAAGTAGAAAAAATAAAAATATCTTTCACAAGACTACAAATGCAATATTGGAAAATAACTAAAATCAAAATTTGAAGCAAACCTGTGTACTGAGTCTGTACGTCATAAGGTCAAAAGATCCATCAGGTGGTATAAAGGAGATTGTCCTATCATTTTCGAAGCGGGCCAAGCGTACACACCTAACTCAACATAGAGTTCAATCCAAAATCATAGATCAAACAGAGATGGACAAACAAAATAAAAAGGAAAGGTGAATCATCTTAACAAACAGTTCAGGCCACATAGGAGCTCGTGGAGTTACAACTTACTGATGGAACTTTATGTCATCCAAATCAATTGCCTTTCCCTTTGTTGTTCGACCTTGGGCCTCCAATAATACTCTATCATTTAGGCCAAGCTTGCACTCTGGCATGCCACTGTAAAAAATAAATAAATTAATAGAGTTAAGAATCAATAAGATTGTGCTGAAAAATATGTCAGAAATAAAAAGAACTATCAAATAGACAAGAAACAACAGATTCCTACTCCTGCTCCTGTCTTTGTAGAGTTAAGAGTTTTTTCAGGTCCTCTTCCTTCTCTCATAAGTCACAATTCTACATCCCAAAAGAGCAATACGAAGTCATGAATTTTTAAGATTCCCTATGTCAAAGAGGATGCAATATTCTACTCTGTTGTCATCATCCTTGTGCTTAATACTCTTTCTCTAGTTTGCCTATTAAAATGCTTGACATGGACGTCCAGGCCATCCAAAAAGAGAGCTTGTAAACTTGTAATGACTAGTTTCTTAGAATCTTAATGCTATATCCTTGCAACAACCTAGAGGTTCCTATTTCACTTGCGCCCACTGTCATCCTTTAATTACACTACAAGTTGCAATAAATTTGTGGAGCTACTGTCCACAAATCCTTCCGCTTTCCGTTCTTCTAATGAAATGACCAAGCCAGATTATGAAACTTATTTTTCAAGTAAATGTAGAGTGTTTCACCAAACCAATAACTTGTTACAGATAGTTACAGTTGTGTTGGTTCCAAAATACATAAACCAAATTCGGTCTGATTGGGAAAATACATTCAACCAAATCCTTTGCCACAAACTTAGACATATCAGAGAGCATGATCAGATGATTAGCAAGCTGAAAGGGCACAATACACACTAATTCACATTAATGTTGATATGACAAGCTCAACTTCTGCTGTTACCAAACTTCATGATCTTACTTGAGTCCAAAATTAGAAAGACTTCTGGTAATGTAAATTTTGACATAATTATGGAAAGAATGAGCAACTTCTTGCTGCGAGAAGAGATAAAATATTTAAATACACAGAACCAACCCCCAGACATTTCAAGCATCAGCAGAACAGGCGTGGTGAATAGATGGTAGTTTTAAGATTACTACTGAAATAAGGGGGAAAAGACAATAGCATTTTATAGCGTACAGACTGCACAGCACAGGAACACTATCAATCTTCAGTAGATTCAGGATGGGAGAGCAATTGCTGTTTTTTGACAAATCAAAGTACAATGCCTCAGAACAAAATTTATGTTTATTATTTCAAAACCAGAGTAAAAATATTAAAGCGGTTCCATTTTCATTCTGTAAACTTCTGTGTAAATAATGGCAAATATCACAATAGCAGGTCTATGAAGCATTGCAAGCTACCATTTCCCAAAATGGACTGAATAATTGAGCATTGGTGAATAACAAACCTCAGATACGTTCTCATTTTCAAAGCTCCAACCACATCTGATCTGATAATTTGCCCGTTGCTATTGACAAGTATATTGACACTCTCCACAACATCCAAGAATACCTAAAAAATCAGACACGCCCATTAAATTCCAATTACTGGTAAAAGATGACAATAGAAGAGAGAATAGAGCTTGGGAGGAAAATCAGTACAGACTTACTTCATTCTTCTTGTAACGTATCCCTTCACTACGCCAAGAAACTGCATTTGTTACAGCCATGGGAGGCCTTTGAGATACTTCCATCCTATAAGCATCGGTCTTGATAAATTCACTTAGAATTTTTGCTTCAGTATACTGAGGGTAACCGAAGTCCATCATTTCATCGAGTAATTCATACTGCCAGAGAAACAAAGCGAGCAGAGGATTCAACAAATTATCATCAACACCCGAACATTTGAAATCACCCAGAAAAAGAAAGAAAGATTATTGAGCCCTAAATGATCCATAGGACCAGAGACAATAATGGGAAACAATAGAAACAAAGTCCAAAGCATCTTACCACAACAACAAAGTTATCTCTAAGCGATTCCTCCTCTAGTTCCTCGAAATAATGCTTGAATACCTGCAACGACACATGCACAATTCTCACTACACACGAGCACTTTAAATTTTTTCTTTTCCGCAACATTGTGCTAGTAAGTGCGTAGGCTACTAATAGTGCGAGCATATAAAAATTTATCAATAGCTCTTACATCAACAACTCGGTGTAGGAAAAAAAGAAGGCTGGCAGCATTGCAGTTCTGCCGCGCCGCTACCATCAAGTAAACATTGCTATGCTGTATGAACATATAGGTGACGCCATTATCATACACGACTGGATCCTGAGACTGCGGATCACCCTGAAATGACAATCCCGATGATATCAGAATCACGCCAAAGTCAGCCAAACTTCCATCGCGTAGGCGTGAGAGCAACACAATCGAGGTTGTAAATGGAATCCATACAGGTCAAATCAAAGCAGAACCAACAACAGATTCTACCCAAATCACGAGCATCAGTCTCCACCTCACACAACCACAACTCATTCCAACAGCACGCGTTTCCAAATCACACGAAATCGACCAAAGCCTCCACGAGAAGCAAGACTCCCTCCTCCTAACTCGGAAGTCCACCGCCCGAAAAAAAACACCCCACGCGAATCGAAACCAACGGACCTCTTTCTCGATGAGCTTGGTGAAGAAGCGCTCGGCCTGGACGGCGGAGACATCGCCGCGGTAGTCGCGCCACACCAGGACGCGGCCCTTGATGTCCAGGAGGAACAGCGCCGACACCGCTCCGGCCATTCCCCCGTCGCACAGCCGATCGAATCGGAGACCGACCGGATCGGATCGGATCGGATCAGGCGAGAATCGCAGGGATCTGAGGCTCCGTCAGCCGAGGAACCCACCCGTCCATCCGCTCGCCGACCTCAGAGGTCCGGATCCGCCATTGACTCTCGCTTCAATCGCTTGTGGCTCGAGAAACGAGGTATTGCCGAGAGCTTCTTCTTCCTCTTCTTCTTCCTCTTCTTCTTCTTCTCGTCGCCAGAAATTGCGAGCAGGGCGTGACGATGGCGGACGGAATGGAATGCGCGAGTGAGAGGGGAGCTCCGAGCCTTCGAGCTTCTTGATTCCAAGAGGGGAAACTTCGGGTCCGAGCTAACAGCGTTTTCCTTCGTGTTTGCTCCTCCTCCTCCTCCTGGTAGGCTGGGCACGGGGATGGATTTCGTCGCGCGACGACGCCGTATCGCTGCAATTCTTAACGGAGCATAGTCCGCGCGAAGTGCCGTGTGGGCCCAAAATATCTCGGGCCTATTCCAATCTTCTTTACTGGGCTGGGCTTAGCTATGGAGCAGTCGTAACTTTTTATTTTGTTTTTTTTTGCGATTCGTTATAACCTCGATTAGGGGTGTGCATGGTCCGGGTTAGGCCGTCCCAGCATCTAACTCGAGGACCAACCCGCGCAATATTGGTCTTCAATTTTTGGGACAGAGGACCGACCCTGTGGAGCTTGGGACCGAGGACGAGACCGGCCATATGGGTTCGGTCTGGTTCTAGGGTCAATCCGGGACCAATCGATTCTTTTTTTTTTGTTTCATTTTTTGTATTCCTTGAAAAGAAAAACTCACCATTTGAAATTACATATATATCTACAATGCGATATTGAGCAACCAAACTGTGAACATTGGTACAAATCAAACAGAAATTTAAGATAAGGCAAGATTAGAAATCTCTATTTTCCAAAAGTAAAAATATTTTTCTAACGAGCATAAAGTTCTCCGATCAAGCATAAACCGAGAAGTGAAAGGGGAAATTTAAATACATAGCACAAATTGCGAAATTACATGAGCTTGAAGCTCTTAGATCAAGCACAAACCGATATGCGAAAGTGGAAAAATAAATACCCAATACAAATCAAGAGCTCACACGAGCTTGAAGCTCTCAAATCAAGCACAGATTGGGAACTCACCAGTGAGCTACGTTTGTGGGCGAGGGAAGAAAGGTGAGCGAGTTGCATTTGTGAGGCAAGCGATGTCAACAGCTAAGCTACGGAGCTACGTTCGTGAGGTGAGCAAGGAGAGGCAACAGATCTACCGAAGTTCGCTTGCGAAAAAGAGGCAACATTCGACCAAAAAAAAGAGAGGCAATAGGGTTTTTAACTTTCTATTTTAAAAGGAGAGAGAGAGAGATTTTAAAAGGAGAGAGAGAGAGAGAGAGAGAGAGAGAGAGAGAGAGAGAGAGTATATATAATAAATAATATATTTCATATATATAGGGTTGGTCTAGGTTGCACCAACCCTAAAATTCTAGGACCGATAACCAACCTCCACTCAATGCAAGTTCTGAGATCCGGGACCAATGACTGGCAAGTTCCCCTAGGAATCGAACTATGACCGACCAGGTTGGGTCGATCTAGAGTCGGTCCAGGGTTGATGCCGGATTGCTGTTCACCCCTAATTATAAGTAGCAATTGGATGGTTAGCAATCCATGTCATGTTGTTGTAATCGGTTGGTTATTAGCATAATTTGCAACATAATGTGCTATATGTCAAACTCCCATCAATTCTAAGTCATTTTCCTTTTCGTTGAAGTCTTAGAACTTATGCAATGCATCCCAAGTTGCAACTGACCGGTCCTAGTATGGTCTAGTGTTGACCCTGGATCGCTGCTTACCCCTAATTATAAGTTGCAATTGGATGACTAGCAATTCATGTCGTGTTGTTGTAATCGGTCAGTTATTAGCGTAATTCACGGCGTGATTATAAATTGTATTTTTAACGAAATGCGCAATATGTCAAACTCCCATCAATTCCAAGTCATTTTCCTTTCTATTGAGTTCTTAGAACTTCTGCGATGCATCCCAAGTCGTAACTTACTAGTCTTTGTCTGGTCAAGGGTTAAACCTAGATCCCTACTCATCCCTAATTATAAGTTGCAATTCATGTCGTGCTGTCGTAATTGATCAGTTATTAGTGTAATTCGTGGTGTGATTATAAATTGTATTTTTAACAAAATGCGCAATATGTTGAACTCCCATCAATTCCGAGTAATTTTCGTTTCCATTGAGGTCTTAGTGCTTCTACAGCGCATCCTAAGTCGCAACTAATCAGTCTTGGTCCGATCTAGGATTAACCCTAGATCACACTGCTCACCCCTAATTATAAGTTGCAATTCATATCGTGCTGTCGTAATCGGCCAGTTATTAGCGTAATTCGCAATGTGATTATAAATTGTCTTTTTAATGAAACGCATGATATGTCGAACTCTATCCATTGAGGTCCTACAACTTCTGCGACGCATGCCAAGTCGCAACTGACCAGGTTATGTCAGCCAGAGATTTTTTCTGGGCCGGGGTTAGTAAGGGTGCGCATGAGAACCATTCTGTGCCCGGGCACAGTTTCTGAACAGAAATGATTTTTTTTTATTCTGTGCCCGGAAACAATTTCTGAGTATTTTCTTTACCCAAAAAAAAAATAATTTCTGAGTATTTTAAGGCGTTTGGTAATTGTCCAAAATTTCTATTCCTAAACTAGAAAAGAATAGAAATACGTTTGGTAAACTACACAAAATTTTGTTTCTAAATAATATTTTAATAATATTTTGAATTGTTTTTTTTTACCCTTGTCTTCTTTGGTCATGGCTGGCGAGGGTGTCACGGCCCTCGCCGGCGGTCGGCCCGGCCAGACGAAGAACAACACAAAAATAAGAAAAGAAGAAAAAGAAAAAAAAGAAAAAAAACTAATTCTCAAAATTGTGTCGAGAAACAAGAATCAACTTTTTTTTGCTTCTTGTTTCTCTTTCAAAACTGTTTCTCGGCACAAATTTTTGCAAAAATGTGCCCGGGAACAAATGCGTTTACCAAACGCATTTCTGTTCCCAAACTATTTCTGGGAACAAAAGAACAGAAATTTTTACTATTTGGCACGTTGCCACCCTAAGCGGATTGTTTGTCCGTGTCATAAAGAAGAGTACATACGAGGGCTAGTTCGCGCTTTCAATGAAATGGAACTTCTAATTTCGCTTTTCATAGATGGATCGAGTTAAAGAGAATGAGAATATATAAAAAATTAATCAATGAGCCAGAGGCTTCAAATCATGCGCAAAGCTAGTCATAACACTGTAATTTGCCAGAGGTGCTCGCCCCGATGTGCGTGGTGACACCTAAGAAGAAAAGGACATGCATGGGGCAGGACTACACGTCTAGAAGCGGTGGCTCCTCTACATCAACAATGTGGCGGAGGAGGAGGCTCATATTTGGAGATTTTGGCTATCGGATCTTGCCGTTTTATTGCTGGGGACGGTGGAGGCGACTTCGGCGGCGGCGGGGCAATGATGACCACGTAGTGTCCAGCCCGATCTCGGGCTGGTGCCGGTGGAGGCCTTATGCGCCTCCTTTTGGCCAGCATCTGAAATCTTTGCATCTGTATCTGCACTAGGAATTCGCATCCAGGAACCATCTTTCGAGATCTCTCCCGGCACCCGCTGAGCGGCCCCAACGACGAGCCTCTCTCGCCTGTTAGTTAGATAATTAGGAAAGTCGAAAACAAAATAAGGTTTGGGTTTTATGTTTCGAAGAACAACTGTTGGGTGGAACAGGAAGAAAGTAGGCTACATACCTTGAAGAACAGGAGAGGGATGGCTACACGATGACGACGCGAAGACGGAAATAGAGAGGAAAATGGCCAGAACAGTCGCAGTTAGCTTGGTCCTGATATTTCTTTCCGAGAGCGCCATGTCTGAATTCCTGAACAGGAGAGATGAAGCTAAGCTAGCTTTAAAAAGGATGGAAGGCCAGCACCACCGCGTAGAGACATGGAGAGAGAAGGTGAAGGGGGGGTTGACTTTGACTTTCATTGCCCTCGACATTGTACTGAATCGAAAAGCTGAGCTGGAACGAGGATGAAGCCGAGGTTGTCGTCAAGAAATGCGTTGTGATGCCTGATGAGCTGTTGTGTCATGTGTGTGCCCAGTTGACCCGAATGCCTTGAAAGAGAAAATGGGATTGAGTATGTGGGAGTTGCTTATCTCAGAATTAACCGCACGAGCACATGGTAATGCAGCACAAGCTATCATCCTTTAAGTTTAAATCTCACTGCCTGTATACTCGAGCAATCTTTTAGGTGTTGCATTAGGCGATGACTCGGATCAACTTGTGTCTTAGGTGATAAAATGCTAATCTTGTTCGCCTCAGGGCTCAAAGATCCAAACAAAATCACTCTTCTTTTATAATCGAAGGATACGAAACGCAGAGATCTAACTAGCCAAAGGCCCATAAAACGCTCCACATGACTTTGATTTCATGACACATTGTGTGACTTGTTTTTGTTTTCTTTTCCTTCTTGTATAATTGTTGAAATTTCACCTTTGCTTTATGTCGATCACAACAGAACTTGCTCGAAAATGTACACACATATTAACACGTAGATTCATTCATATCTCATTCACATTTTCTTAAACTTCAGAAAGTAGTTTTGTTCTCAAAATACTTTAGGACAAAGTAAAAATGACTTTCTAAAATACTATAAGAAACAAAAGATTATACAAACCAATACGTGGATCTCTCTCCAACTCTAGGAAGAATGTACCTGCCAGCCACCACAGGCTCCTCTCCCTTTCCCCTCATGCTTCTCTCATCATCAGTCACGGACGGCGCCGGGCTCCTCCTACTAGTCGCCGAAACGTTCTTGTTTGATACTAAGAATGGTGAGGAAGAATTAAACAGGAGAACAAAGGAAGGAATGTGTAAATAATTTTTTTGTGTTTTGAATTTTTCTATCGCGTTTTTGTACAATTACAGATGCTCTATTTATAAACTTTCACAGGAAGACCAATGTCTACAGTTGAGGGGTTTTGAAAGGAAACGTAATCACTGATTGGAAATTGACGTAGTGATTTGTTGATGCTTGAATTGTGGGGATTTGATTCTATCAATTTGTTTCTTTCTTTGGTGGAGATCGTGTTGTGGGTTTTCTTCTTTGCTTGAGTCTTCCAATCTTTCTTCTTTGGTGTTACCATCGTTGGTGGAACCAGAATGTTGTTTTTTTTTTTGGTAAAGATGGAACCAGAATGTTGTTGATTGCTTGATTATTGCAGATTTCGTGATTGTTGCTGATTTATTGAATTTCGGTGATTGATTGATTCCCTTAACACAGTTCTCTTCTCCCACCATTGCTATGGTCTGTTGCCCAAACCACAACGATGTTCTCTTGTCCTGCCCAGTGTTTATCGCATTTTCCATAGTTTGTTCTTGCAATGAAATCTCTTGACAATGCTCCTCCGTGCCAAGATTTGGTAACTTTTTTGAGCTTGCCTGTTCGTCTAGAATCCCGCGTTAGCTACTGCAGTTGCCAATGGCAACTTGACATCATCGCCACGGGTCTCTACTACTATTTTCACAACTTGTGCTGCCTTTTCTCTACCCATATAAGCCGCGCCGTGCCGCACCATCTCCGCCAGCTACACTTGGCTACCTCTTTTATCTAAGCTCTTCGTTTTCCTCGCCCCTATGGATCATTGCAGCTACTTTGCCCCTAACAGCTACACGACCTATGTCACTTCATGGACCTTGTTACGAAACTCTTTAACCACCGGCAATCACACCGTGACGCAACTGTGAAAGCAAATTCGGTTCGTGTATTAAGGATTCCTATTTCCCACCGTCCATTGTAGGCACAAGCCTTGCGGGTTTTGATTATTTTCCAATGCGGTGATGAGCTTAGGCTTGGGTTTCTACTGGGTTCGCCCAACGAGCCTTTTAGCTTTTGCTTCTTTCAGTTTTGTTCGCTAAGTTGTGGCTTTTAAGTCAGCATTTGCTCATCGTACATGTACCAATTACGTGCATACTTGCTTGACGATGGACAAAACCTGTATCAGTATGGGAAAAAGCTCCGGATCATCACATCACGCTGTGAGAATTTAATTGTGGGATGATGGCAAAGTCTGATTTCTAGCTCGTGCAAAAGTCAGTCTTAGCCATCATGGCTTCTTCCGATTGTAAGAAGAGCCATGATGATCTAAATTAAAGATGCTCATAATGAAGAGTTTAAACATGATGACGGTGACGAGAGCGCTGAACGGCGGACCGCTGGTTTGTGACTGAAGAAACAAACAAAATCCACGTGATACAAAAGATTGGCTCCTGACTGTCCGTCGGGTCGATTCAAAGGCATCCTTCAGGTCTGCACCAAGGCCATCGAGCAAAGTAGGCCGCGTATATTGCGGCTATCTTTTTTGTATACATCCCACAACTTCTACGACTGGGAACGACAGGCCTTCACGGGCCTACTGTGATACCATGTAGATCGCTTTCACGTGCTGAGTTGCTGAAGCTTTGTCCTGCATTTTGCGTGACTCATGCCCAATCATGAGTTTCTTGATTATTGTGGGTGTAAGTAGTCACTTAAGAGGCCTTAGACAGCTCTAAAATGAATGTTGGCGTGGGCCTATTTCAATCCGGAAGGAATGTTTATGCCCAAAATGTCAGCTTTTGACTTTGCTTACCATTATAACTACTGACTAGCCCTTAAATTGATAACTCGACCTTAAAAACGACCCAAGACAATCAACCACCGGCTGATTAAATACATGCTATGAACACTTCACGATCTTCACTTTCCCGTATAGCAAAATGAAGGCAAGCAAGTACTCCTTTTTATAATGCAAAACAATGAACTTCAGTCGATATCCGGCATGAAACATTTCCGGGTCTGTTCCGAGAGTTTCCGGCGAAAAAGTAGGGGCAGGAAAGGCAAAGTTTCCATCACCTAACACAAGAAAAGAACCACCATTAAATCAAGTCGAACAAGAAGGGTTATCAACAGTAAAGGTAAAGTTAATGTTACCTTGGGAAAAGATATCAGAAAGAATGGAGCGGGGTCAACTGGCTACTTAACTTAGCATTTAAAAGCGCGAATAAAATCTGGCTTTTCTAGCCAATGAGATCGATCGTGCGGATTTGGATGCTTTGACTTTTACGGGACAAGGAACTTTACCCTGTTCCAAAGGAGACCTTCACGTACGCTCGACGAGCGTAAACTCAAAGCAAAAGCTTCACCAAACCCTTCTTTCTTTCTTTCTTTCTTTCTTTTTTTTAATCTCTTTCGTGGCATCGAATATGGCGTTATTTTTGCCTTTCTTGCCTTCCCTTTCACGTCTCTCTTTGCCATTGGCTTTCTTTCACGTGGAGAAAGCGCTCTCCTTGAAAAACAAAAGTACCCTTCACAGAGCAATAAAGGGTTTTTTTGATAACAAGGTTTGAAGTGAAGGATGTTGGAGGTCTGATACAGACACAGGGACAACGAAAAGGGTTCGATCGTGAGCACCAGCTAAGCTCGGTAAGATGGAACGCAGCCAGTTGCCGTAAGTAGATTAGTGTCAGAATATAGGATTGTTTTTTGTCAAAATGCCTCCCACATTAGTAGTATACAATTGGTCGGTGCTGCTAGACACAGTGGTAATAATGATTAGGTCATAGTCCGGTGGCCAGTAGCAAAGGGGGCATTGGACTGTGGCCAGTACAACTAGACATTTTTAGCCATTTTTAACTTAGCACGTTTATCAGAAGCATCACGACTCATAAGGACGTAATCAAGTGGACTTGCAACTAGGATGTTAATGTGGTTTGGGTCCAGCACATATGATGAGGTTTGATCCGCCATGTTCCGGAGTGATTTGTGATTACGGGTTTCACTTGGGTGAGGAATGAGTGAAATCAAAGAGCAGATAATTCCCTATGGAAAAAGGCGATATTATGTCCGGACAAAAGATGAGCTGACACGTCCTATATCGGCACTATTGAGTTACTTGACCCTCCAAAAATTGAAAACATCATGTCGGGTTGGTGAGGTTGTCATGTTTCTCGATTAAAAGAAAATGGCGGTAATTCATGCCTACACTAAGTGAAAAGGAAAATGACTGGGCGATAAATGATTTCGTCGCTTGACGAGTTTAAGAAAAACCGTTTGATACAGAATGTTTCCAATTCGTCAAAACATAAAGGAATGTTGAGATCCGTTGCGTCTTGATATAGATGCTAGCGTTGTTCTTTTGATATTCGAGGTGCCCACGACTCCACCTTGCTGATGTTTCAGTATCGAGCGCATGTTGCTAGCCATCGCCATCGTCGCTTCCGGCTATTCAGCCCCATTCCTAAACGACCCGATCTATCGCGTTCGAATTTACTCCGATGTACATATGCCGTTCTAGGAATCGGCATCGGTGCCTCAAACGGTCTTGGCCCCGTTATCCGCGATTCGCCCCGATTCATCAAAGAAGAGAGCCCGGCCGCTCTTTCGAATGCGCAACGGAACCAAAGACGGCAATTAGCTTATTTTTGGGCGGGGACAGGATTGCGGCAGGAGAGATTAAATTAAGGAGATAATGATGGTAACAAAAAAAAGAAAAAAGGGTAAAGGAATATTAATTGGGGAACTTGTTGATGACCTCCGCCCCAATATTCCCACCACCACCACCGCCACATCACCAACCCTCCTAAAGATTTTGGCGCCAAAATCCGGGTCAATCTCTCGCTGCTGCCCGCCCCGGTCAGCTACTTTCACGGGCACCTTCCCCTCCTTCCCCTTCCCTTCCCTTACCTCTCCTTTCTCCTTTCTCCTTTCAGACCACACCGCACCACATTACACAACATTTACATAAAAGTCTTCTTTATTCTTCTCTTGCTTATGTCACGAGTTTCCTCGGGTTCTCTTCCTCCTCCCTCTCCTCTGCCTCTCCTCCTCTCTCTGATCTCACCGGTATATACAGAGCCACATTGAACCGTATGCTCTTCCTCATTTAAAGCCACCTCCCCTCCCTCTCTCCACATCTCTCTCTCCCCACATCTCTTCCATCTTTTATAAGCTCCCTTTCACCCGAACAGCCCAGCACCCTTTCCCCAATCCCCCACGAGAAAGGATCAAACCCGCCTTTATTCTCTTCCCCCCCCGTTTTATATTCTCGCCCTCAAAGCCTTCCTCCTTTGCCTGCGCCACGCCGTTGTTGTTCTTGGGCCACCGCGCGGAGGCGGCAAGTGGGGGGGGGGGGGGCGTATTTATGATCATGGGGTTCCAAGAGAAGCGCCACCAGGTGGATAGAGGGCTCGAGATGGAGGGCAAGGCGACGTGGGTCATCGCCGGAATCTCGCTGCGGTCCCCGTTGAAGCCCGTATACACCAAGTGGGACGACGGCGGCGGCGGCGGCGCGGAGGAGGAGGAGGAGGAGCTGTCCACGACCCCGACGGGCGAGGAGGCGAGGATCCCGGCTAGGTTCACGTGCCCGCCGGCCCCGAGGAAGCGGAAGCCGGCGTTGAAGTACCGCTACAACGGGGTTAGGGAGTTCTTTAATCCTCCGGATTTGGAGAGCGTGTTCATGCGCAAAGCCGAGAGGGCTAACTGATGATTCGTGGGAGATTTGTGTAGTTGTTTAAACAGGTTGTATTATGGACTCCAGTTTCTTGCTTATTTTCTTTCCCTTCTCCTCTAACTATAATTCCTCTTTTTTTCTCTTGTCCTCTTGTATGCTCTTATCTGTTTAGTCGGTAGCGGAGGCTAGTGATGTGTACAGAACATTTTTCATTCAATAAAGATTCGCGATTAGGCAAGTTTCCTTCTTTCTCTTTTTGAGAAAAACCCACTGGGTGTCTGAATCTTTGGCTTGATAAATTCAAACAGAATCACATAATCTTGTCTCCACCCGGGAAGTAGCGGTCACGGCTTTTACTTGGTGAAGCAGGAGGCATCGTGTTTCCAAAGCGAAATTTGCCTTTGCTTCTCTGTCTCTCTGTCTCTCTCTTTTTCAGGCTTCTCTAAAGTTTGGTGAGCTGAGACGGGCAAGAAATTCTGGGTCTTCTGTTCATTGTACCTTCTCAGAGTACTCGAACTGGTTCCATATTTGCCGCTCCGAGCTGGAGAATGACGTAAACCATCGCTTTATTACATTATGCGCGACTGTAACCTATCATCTTTATCTTTGTTCAAGTCGACATGCGACACCCACTCTGACAACAAGTAGGATTTCTAGAAGCAAATCTTTATTCATCAAAGAAGGAACCAAAAAAAAAAAATTGGGAAACAGAAGAACCAAAGCTTTTGTTAATGGCTTCAAAAGAGAGGGGAAAACAGATAAATCTTTTTAGCTTTTGATGCCCTTAACAGTCAAAAGGCAAAGCTTTCAACTCCTAGAGAGCTCAAACATATGTTGGATCAAATCCCATATTTTCAACTCATAGCCATAGGGCTTCTTCTTTCTTTTCCCCCTAAGTATTTGTGTGCAGTAGATGCTCTCCCTCTCTCTCTCTCTCTCTCTCTCTCTCTGTGGTGATGATGCGTAAGAGAGTTGTCTTTCCCTTCCGTTCAAGTCACAAGTCAATTTTGAGCTTCATATAGAGAGGACACTGAATGTGAATGCGGCCCAAAAGCCATTTCGAAAGGAGAAGAGGTAAAGGCAAATCCTTTTCAAGGGGTCACCTATCTCGGATTGGATAATGAGAGATCGATGCTGTGGTTCATCACTGATGTTGATTGGGACAAAGCCCCACATGACCCTCCCCCTCGGTCACACCCGTGTAACCCCACCACACCTTTTATTCTGTCTTAACCATCATAATCATCGACCCCTTTTCTTTATAAGACTTCTTTGGCCTCTCTCTCTCTCTCTCTCTCTCTCTCTCTCTCTCTCATATGAGTCATGCCCCACATGCATGCATGCATGTACACATACTTGCCTAACCCACCTAGGGCTCTTGTGCTCCATTGGCTGGGTAGTGGGGGAAAGTTTGTGTGATGGGTTTGATTTAAACACAAAAGTACGGCACCCATGTGGAAAGAGGCTCCTTTTTTTTTTTTTGGCCCTTTTTGAGAGATTAGAATCCTATGCTCTCGCTGAATGGACCAGCTATAATCATTTTTACTCACTTTCATGCCACCATTATAGTAACCCTTTTCATAGTCAAGTGCTTCTCACCAATAATTGACTCAGCCCCTTGTTTAGCACTAAAAAACAGAACGGGGTTTTAACTTTTTAAAGGGGCGAGAATGTGCAATGGTAGTGAAAGCAAAAGGGGAGATGTTCCACCTTAGCTCTTCGACATTGTATTGCACCCTCCCAATTAAACAAACCCTTCTTGGGATCGGAGACGTCATTGAGTCAATGGCATCGTAACACGTATTGTACGAGCTCCTGAATATATCGGAGCTTGGCAGGTAGCTGTGCCAGTCCTGTTGTGCTTTAAGATTGATCAATTCATTTAACTTAAAAATTCTTTCTTTTATTAGCCTTTTTTGTTGCTATTATCGGAGACCACATGCTCAAGGGGAATCTCCACACTTTCATTCGGCGGTTGCCCGGACGAATTTTGATCTTTAGCATAAGATAAGATGGATTACAAATTTCAATTTTGACTGTGTTGATGGGGACAAGAGGGATGAGGAATGATGGGTTGGAAATAGAAGGAACACGCCAACGGTTTGAGTTCGATCTTGCAATCTCTTGTCCAGAGCCTCGCATGTTGCCACTTTGGACAACCCCTTCGGTTCGTTTGATTCTCTTACGATCCTGTGCATTTCCCGTGCACGAGATACGGAGAACATAGTCGCGTTAGCTTCTTCACGCTCGTTAACGATTTCGTAGAAATGCTTAGTTTAGTCACATAGAAATCTTGATAAAAAAAATTAGCTAGGTCGATGACATTCGTGTAATAACCAGGCCCTAATGCTACCTATCTCAATAAATTTATGGGAAAATTGCACGATTATACTTCGCTTGCATAAACCTGATTTACAAACGCTTCTGATCTATTCGACTTCTTGTAGTCGATTATACCGTGTAAGACGACCCAATCGAGGAAGAAATTTACGGGGTTTATCTCTACAATTCCCTTGGACACGGAGCTAATAAATTTTGCGTGAATTATTTAGTATTTATGATTATTATATTCAACTATGTATCAGGAGAATAAGCTACTCTACGTACTAATTTCATTATCGTGTCGTCATAAGTCGCAAAAGAGTTTGTAGCCTCGGCTCTCGATGGTCTGTTCGGCAGTAAAAAAACCGTAAATCACAATGCCCTTAGGGCAACATCGTGAACTTGCCAAGATTTTAATGAGAGATTTTAGAGATAAATACATTAATCGCCCCTGAACTAACTTTGACAGCGTTCTTGTTTAGTCCCTGGACTTCTTCTTTGCCGCTTGCAAGATCTATGATCTTTAAACTTCTATAAAGTTTGTGTAATTGCAAAACAAACAACTAGACTACACATCCGGTTGGTCGTGCTTGGTACGAATGGTTGCCTTCGGAAAGTTGAGCGAAAGAAGCTAGGGACCCTAAAGCTACACGTTTGGTTTCTTTACGTAATAACATTCGAAGAAGTCGACACTTCCGCAGGTGACCGATTAGCAAATGTACTCTATGCACACTTTTCAGTATTGCGATAAAAAACCAGATGATTTTCCTCCCATTGCACAAACATGTAACTATAATAATGTCTAAGAACCAACATGCTATTTATACACAGATATGGCTCAATGAATTTATATAAGCAGAGTTCTCTGATCTTTGGTGCTTAACAATGAGATTTATTTAGGACGAGAGAGACGAATTTTATTTTTTTCGGGGCCGAAAACGAGAGAGATGAAAGGATGCTAGGAGAAATTGCAGCTTATTCCACTGGTTGAGTTGGAAACCATTAAGCAAGAAACGTACTGACGTATTAATGGAAAGAGACTCCATAAATTTGAACATACCAGAAACCTAGTGCTCTCTGATGCAACTGGTCCACTGCAAAAACAGGACATTATTGAGCCGAGACGGCAACGCCATCATGCGACATCCTAAATGCTAAACAAGTAATCATGCATCTCTTGTAAGTTTTTGCGTATTGCTTAACACGCTGTTCGCATTCCTTTCTGATTTTGAGCAGATCCAGGAAAGAGAATAATGGAATTTACATGCAGGTTCAGGAAACGATACGGCGAGTCTTAATACGGCCCTCGTAAACGTCACAGACTATGGATGATTGGAAAAGGGACGATGGTGCTTATGCATGAGCGTAGTGGTATGGTATGCACGGCCAGCTGTCTCTTCTTCTTGAGAGATGCTTGGGCTTTGTGTGTCAGCGGCTGAACCTGGAGCGACCAGCCTATTCTGTGACATTTGAGGGTAAGGATCGCCCAGCTGGGCCTACTCTTTTCACCTCTCTTCAGGTGGACCAACTTCTGACTAAAACAAGATAGGGGCTCGTACGAAGGAGTGAGAATTTTAGCGAGTTTCAGTAAAGACTACTTGCTACATCTAGCATTTTGATTTTATTAACAAGGGGAGTCTAGTGTCCTTTAGGTAAATCCTTCTTGTTTCATCTGTTCTCGTCTTTCCCTGTCCTTTTTCACTCTCGTTTCCGTCCTCAGTCACACCCATTGGCAACCAAATTAGGTTTGGAGGCCATGGATATGAGCCAACCCGTTTCCTCTCCCCTATCCTTTGGCTAATTCAAATAAGAAATCGAAATGAACAGCAACAGCAAGAGTGTACACTCACACATCAACTCCTGAAGACGGCGCCTGTTGGTGGATCAAACATAGATGATCTCGGACATGGCAAGAAAACTGACAGGGTTGTCAAAACTTCACACTGATAAACTCATAGCTACAAAAAGGCACAATATGATCAGCGACTTTCCTTCAGACCTTTTGGCTTTGAGGGCTCTCTCCTGAACCCCCAGATCTAGAGTCCTAGGGTAAGTTGAGAGAGAAGCTACAAAAGGCAGGGTTGCAATGTAATCAACAGGAAGTAACGAGCTACTATCTTTAACAAGCAGCAATTAACTAATGGATTGCTACTGTGACCATGCTAGGAAACGAACCAGAGGCAGAAGACCACCCCTCCGAGCGGCGGAAAGGTAATTCATAGCAAGAAACAATGCATAAAATGAGATCCTTCAAGAAAGATATCAAGTACCAGGAGGCTCTGATTATGGGATGGTCAGACCACTCCGCATGGACGACATTGCCATTTACATGCATATAGAAGCACGAAAGTAAGGTGTCTAGTCTACATGTTGTGGATCTGCTGGTAACAATGTTGAGACACACAATAGAAGAACTCGAAAAATGCATGCTCTCCACAAGTTTCACATCCCAAAAGAAGTGTGAAAATCCACACAACCAACGAGAGCAGTTACATGTGTAAATCAATTGCATATTTACAGGATTCTCCAGCTACACAGGTGACTACAGTATGATGAAATTTTTATTTCATTTAAGGGGCATCATGTGACACCTCGTACAGACATAAATGCAGGGTCAGTAAGGTCCGATTCTAACCAAAATGAACAGCTGATTCAACAGATTACACTAGGATACAAGCTGCAAGTCAAATTGTTCCGAAAGATTGCTTAAACCCCAGATTACACTATTAGAAAGTGCCCCCCTAAATGGACGAAAGAAGTGATTCTTTAACTGCGATGAACTCAGACAGGCAGGAACACGGTTTTGTGCTATGCTTCTGAGCTCTGCTATCATCACAATCTCCTTTGACAGCCTTGTATCCTGGCTTAACAAATCTAAAAAAGGCAAGCTCAACGATGAAAAACCTGAAAAGTTCATCATGACTAAGGACTCTTTCCCATCTTAGCACCAAAATGGATGTTGGGCAGTCAAAAAAGGAACAAATGGCATTTCAACCAAAGAAAGAAAATAATCCTGCACAGGTGATTTCTGAAAGACTTCTCAAAGAAACACATAATGCAGCTAATCTTTTTTCCACAAACAAAAACGGATTGATAGATGCGGTATGTCCATAGTATTAGGGTTAATTGGGACCAAAAAATGGCCAACTATTCATATGCAATGCACAAATTTGAAAACCCTCCCAAAGACAGAACGCCCCAAATGGCTCCTCCATTCCCACCAAACGAAGAGATAAAAAGGAAAGGGCAAATAGGAAGAAAAGCAAAACCGAGTCAGCATTTCTAAGTACAATGGCAAAGCAACTTCAAATGCTAAAGAAGAAATCAACACAATTCTTCCCTTGATGATTATTTATCTCTTATGCATACAACTCAAATAAGTTGGAGATCAAGTAAAAGTAACCGCTCAACAAAGACTAACTCTTCAGGTGAACAGTATTCACACAGTAGTATATTTCCATCCAAACACCAAGTGCAATCTTAGATTTCACCAAAGCAGCACTCATATCCCTAATCCAAAATTACACTAGCTGAAGATTTAGAGTATAAACATTGAAGCGCCGCATAACCCCAGTTAAAAGAGACGACATCCTTAGAATGCAACCAAAAAAGAGATAGGACAGAAGGATTATACTGATCCACTAAAGAATGTTTGCGCAAACTAAGATCTCTATTTTGGCAAACATATCGCTACTGTCTGCAGAATTCATTGTTCACAATGAACATGTTCTTTATACCCTGAATTTTCTTCATATACAAGCAAAGCTGATCCAAGTGAAATGGCCCCGAAAATCACCGGGTCCATTGGCTCATTCATGGGCTATTTCAACCAAGTAAGACTGCTTCTGGGAATGGCCACCCGTATGGAACATCTTAAGGTGATATATTGCATCACCAATCAGTTCTCGCAAATCAGGGTGTTGGGCAGCGACTGAACGATCAGCTCCGTCCAGGACAGCCAACACCCTAGCTTGTTCCAGGGCCTCGCTGTTGCCAGAACTTATTGCAAGGTAGCAGAGTAGATACAACCCATGCAATTGCATCCTTTCACCACCCTTTAGCAGTCTCATCACGGGCGGAACGCCGTCAGACTCGATTATTGCCCTCGCATGCTCCTTACACAGAAAATTATCTGGACATACAAACTTCCCCAGAGAAATAGCAGCTTCAGTTGCTACTTCTTGGTTCGAGTGGTTAAGTTGACTCACAAGCGGCACAAGAACACGAGTCTCTCTAGCCGGAAATGTCCGAGCCAACGAGCCAATGGATTTAATCGCAGGAACTCGCAACGATGGAGAATCTATCTCCTTCATCACCTTTAAGAGCTGATCCACAACAGATTTTGCGGCAGGTGAGTTGGTCTTAAAAGCCGCGCGTCTAAAGTCGGCATTAGCCTCCGCGGCAGCCGTTATCTCCATAATAGTCATCAAGCAGTTGTACTGCAATTCACCTTGCTCATCTAACAACTTGGCCAGACAAAGCAACCCCTTTGTCTCTGTAATCTTCTTGCTATTCAACAAACTCCCCGTAGCAAGCTTCCACAATGCCTCGGCACAGCTCGTCTTCAGCTTCATCTTAACCTCGGGCTTCTCACTCTCCCGGTCTTTCTTATGACTACCCGACCTACTACCATCCGGGTATGAGTTATGGCTGTTCAGTTTGCCTAAAGATTTACTTCCCTTTTCCTTATTAATCTGGACAATGGAATGAATACTCTGCCTAGGCGTCCCAGCTTTGGGATCATCCACAAACATATCAAACGACAGCAGCGTTACCAGGGGCCGAATAGCATTCTGTCGAGCGAAATCCTCCCGAGCAAGCGGGCAGTGTGCTGCCATGCTCACCACCAAGCTCGCCACCTGAATCTGCACGCGCATAGGCGCATCCCCGAGGATTTGCACAATAGTCTGGACCCCGAGTTCGGTCACGATGGCCTGCACCCGCCCTTGATCATTGGCCAAGTAGCAGAGCGCAGTGGCGGCGGCTATCTGAGCATCGGGAGCCGAAGTCTCCTTCAGGAGCTTGAGCAGCGGAGGCACGCCGCCTTCCTCCACGATAATCGTCTTGTTCCTGTCATTGTCCCGCGCGAGCGAAGCCAACTCATTCGCGGCCTCAATTCGATCAGGCAAGGGCCCCATGTGAGTGGAGGCGATGAAGGACCAAACCCAGGACAGAATCGGGTCATTACTCGCAATCGGAGGCAGCGAGAGCTCGATACCGCCGCCGCCCCCCTTGCCGTCGGAGCCGAAGACGCTGAGCAGCCACTTGAGGTCCCCGACGGAAGCGTCGAGGAGGCCCGCGATCTTCCTGAAATCGGCGGCGCTGGTGATGGTGACGACGCGGCGGAGGATGCTCTGGTGCTTGCACTTGCGGGCCAGGGCCAGGGCCCGCTCCAGGTGCCTGGAGACGTCGGCGGCGACGCGGCGGATGGGGCGGTCGTAGAGGGACTGGGCGGAGGTGGTGAAGCGGACGAGGGAGCGGAGCATCTGGGAGAGCCGGTCCACCTGCCTCCCCAGCTCGGCGCACTCGGACTTGAACGACTCGGCCTCGTCCACGGCGGAGCGGACGCGCTCCGACAGCATGATGGGGTGCGACAGCTCGTCCTCGATGCGGTTCTCCTCGGCGGCGGGCGCGGCCATCCTCGGAGCTCGCGGCCGGGGTTCGGGGCTCGGCGGAGGCGGCCGGTGCTGGCGACGGATCGGAGGCGCTGATCAGCAAGACCATGTAGGGCGGGGGGTTCCGGCGGGAGAGACGATGGGCCGCCGGCGCGTCGCCGGAGAGGGGGACATTCGGATTCCGCCGAGGATGTCCGTCTCTCTCTCTCTCTCTCTACCTCGCCGTGCGCGAGTGTGGTGCAGAAGGAATGATTTTTTCGTGCTTTGTTCTTTCTTTTTTTTATGTTTGTTTTTTTTTTTTTCCCGTGCGTTTTATGATGTTCGTTGTCTCTGTTTAATTGGTTTTAAGGTAATTGTCCCAGTGCGAGAGCGCGTGGAAAATGGAGGGGCGAGTCAAAGCGGGGCGAGTCAAGTCGGAGTCTTTGCTGTGGCGGTGGGGGTGTGTGCTGAGGTGTGTGGCGGTGGCGGCTTACGTTACGGCGACGGCACCGGCAACGGCTCTGTGTTGACCCCGGGAGTTTCGCGAGGGGTTCGGGGGCACTCGCACGGAAGGCGCGCGTGGTCCCCACTTCCCGGGGGCAAATTTTGCTTCTTTTTTTTTTTTTGTTTTTTTTCGGGTATGAACTTTGGGTCGTCCCTCAAACCCTACCGCGGTGCTGCCTCCGTTGCCGTTCCTTCATTTTCCAAGAAGGAAATTAGGGGCGGGTCTCGGTCCCGGCCTACCTTGAGAATCGGACCGGACCGGCCGGTTCAGGGCGGGAATCGGTTCCGGTTCTCGATTTCGAAATTTTGGAATCGAGAATGATTAATTCGATTCCCAATTCTTAGAAAGGAATCGGACCGAATTGAATCGAACCGGCGGAACAGGCCCTAAGTGTGTTATTTTATATATTTTTTTATTCGGCGAGAGCAAAAATACAAATTATCAGTGGGAGTAATATCTTCTTTTGCACTAAAGTATTATCTTTGTGATTAGTAATATCATCCTACACTAGAGTATCTTTTAATATATTTAGAAACTTTTGAAAAAGAATGTAAAAATGATACATCTGGTTCCAGTTCGATTTCGCATACTGGGAGCCAATCCCATCCAAACTAGTTCCCGATTCTAAGGTGGGAATCGACTCACCCTGAAATCAATCGCCCCTAAAAGCCATACTTTAATTTTGACCTGTACTATTTATTTCACCTTGGGCAACAAAAACTTGACATTCGTAATGTACTAGATTTACTGTTGAATCCCGTATTTTCAAATCTTGTTAGCTGGTTCTTCAAATTGAATTGAATTGGATATGCACCACCAATGTTATTTAGTAAATGAAATCATATTGAAATTTTAGTAAGTTCTGCAGCAATGCGAAGGCATGTTCTAAGTATTCGATGATGGTGTGTGTCTGCTTCAATAAGCAAAGAACTGACTTTTATTGAAGCTTAAGTAACGAAGAGAACCAAGATTAATGCGTGTACCAAGGACATTCGTTAAGCAATCAAATAAGGAGAATATACAACTTCCGATAAGTTGTTTCCTTTTCTTGGGTGTTATGTGTCGACGATGCTTTGAAAATTGTAGTGTTCTTTGTTAATTATCTTTAACAAGTACCATGATGATCATTATCAAGATCTAAAGTAGAACGTTTCCACACGTGAGTTCATTATCTTGTTTAGATTGATTTTTACTTCTTGCTTTATATGAAACGAAAAACTTGTGGCCCGTGCATTCTGACTTCTCTTTAAACTCAAAATCCCATTGAACTTCTGCAACATTTTAAGATTGATATGGGAGTTTACATATAAATACATTTTCCAAATATTTAAAATTCATGCAATATTTTAAGGTTCGGCGAAAAGTAATACGCCTTTTATTTTGGCTTCAAAGTCAAAAGCCCCTTTTTTTTGACAAAATTGAATTTGCCAATAAGAAAAAACATATCGAACGGCAAATCTTTTTCTACGTAGAAACATAAACATTATTACTTTGATGACCTGAGGTCCAACTACTGGTCAAGTTGAAAGTTGAAACAATCAACCGAGTGCACAGAACCATGCTGTAGCCGTCCATGCGAAGCTTTCTTTCTCCCTTTACCTGCTGCATCATGAGATTAATGGAAGAATCTGTAGGCTTGGATTTGCCTATGCAAGATCAGTTTTCACGTGCTTCATGAGATTAAAGGAAGGTCCAGCTTACAATTGTCCATCCACATTCAAACTGAGTTGAGTGTGAGGGAATTCAAGATTGTGTCGAACTAGATCAAGAATGCTCGTTGCCATCATTCACGATGAATGTCGTTAGCTATAGCACATAGCTGATGGGATCGGACTTTTGTGAATTTATCCCGTCCAAGGGCGCTTAGAACCTTAGAAAGAAAACTATCATGAAACGTAGTGGGTCATCGAGGATGGCGAACCCAGAACTATTATCCAAGTTGCAAGTAACAAGCTCTCGGGGAAACCCGGTGCCAAAGAACAGCTGAAGCTGTCGATGATTAACAGATTTGATTTTGTCGAACACTGCCCTCGAATCGACCATCGCTGTCGAAGACTGTCCATGGAGTAGATGGGTCAGGCATGTGAGCAAGTGCTGAACTTTGACGCGTTGAGAAAAACTGAATCACAGGCTGCTAGTTTCCAAACCAAACTCTGCAAATCCAATCCCAGTGAAAGTCTTCTACCTTTTTTTTTTTTGGCCAAGAAAGTCTTCTACCTTATTCATTCAGAGAATAATGCAGACCCTTCCAGGAGGATGCATAAAGTTGCTGTTCAGCGCCACCTTCGGCAGCCTTCGAACCTCCTTCCTCGATCTTACAATAATAAGACATTTTCACTCTTGTTTTCATTTCCCTGTGGATTACTTTTTCATGCCTAAACCAAATGTGCACATACAAAGACTATGGACCAAAGAACCATATAAGAGGTTTACTAATCTGAGAGCTCAAGAATGCTTATGCACCTGGCACTGACCCGCCAGAGCAGAAAACTGCTTCACTGGAAGCCGTTCTCACCCTCCATTTGTCACGACTTTACACTGAAGCAAGCTCGAGAACCTCTAGTGTTGTTACATATCGACATTAATGTGCAAAAAATACTAAGGACGTCCCAAATTCCCTGCCTCTGCAAAGGGTGAAGCTCTGTGAAGCCCACGGCATTAACTCCCTTTAGTTTTTATTTTGGCAAAGTCATCATATTGATAAATGACACTTTAAAAAGTGTCACAAGGCCGAACACAAATGGCGATGGCATAGAGTAAAAGCCACAATTCTTAAACATGAAGTTGAAATGACCAGTTGCATAACAAATGATGATGCGGCTTCAGAAGAAAAAAAGGAATTTGTTTCACATCTTAGAGAGTAGTCCGTTCTGGATGGATTTCGCAGCCACCCCATTGTCCTTGAGCTCTGAATCGCATAGGTTTGGGGGCACATCAATCGCCGGTGAGCAATTGAAGAAACCGTGTGGCTGAACTCGGAGGAGAAAAAAGGAACAATGTGAGTTTACAGCTTTTGCTCCTTGAAAGAACAAACACTTGTGGCAAAGTATCGCATGTTAATTCTATGAAACCATGATCTTCTGAAGTAAACAGTCTAGTGGGATGGGTTGTAATTTCTATCTGATGGGTGATTCAGCAAAACCAAAGATTAGTACTCAATGATAAACATAAGAATCCAAGCAGGCAGAGATACCATTATCATCATTTTATCAGTATACTTGAAGCGAGAGACTACTAAACAAGAGCTTGCGACGAGAATGAGTGGAGATATGACAATACATTGTTCATCATACCATGAGCATAAATCCAATGCGGTCCACCGGCATGATAGGCCAGTCTTCCAGTCTAGGAATATGTGTCACGCCAAACACATACCTACAAATGACATCCGTAACAGTTAGCACATAAAAAAAATCTCAATTCTAATCCTTTTTAAAACACCACATTGACAAACTAATACGCTTTGGAATATGTCTCAATCCCATTTATCCATGCACAAGCTAAGGGTTGAGCTCAGATGCTCTGTTCACCTGTCATTTTTCAGTGGCAAAATTGCCGTTGTGTTCACTATTGTTTATTGTCATCTTGTAAAAAATAATCAGCGAGAAAAGTCCATCATTATTCTGATTTGGATGTCAAAGGGCTAAAACAAGCTAGTGATAATAGTTTTTTTTTTTTGGGTAAAGAGCTAGTGATAATAGTTCGCTTACAAAGAAGCTAAGAACTAACCATAGAACTATGTCCGTTTCTTCCAGTGATCGATTTTGCTTAACCCATGTAGCCAATCCCTCTCCAACACGTGGATTTTGATTAGGAAACTCCCCTCCAGGATACATCTCATCTCTTGCATAAGGCGTGACCCAAAGGTTATGCTTTAAGAATGCGGCTCTTCTCAAGAATTTTGCCTCGGAACCAGCTAAAGGTAAGCAATTTGAGCCAGGTAATAGCTTGAATCCTGTAAGCTGCCCTGTCCTATTGACTGTTCTTGTATTTCTGATCTGAATAATGTAGAAGAACATTGTTAAATTGTAAAGCCAGAACCAGATAAGAGGAACAGAACCAGGCAGTACTATCAATATAGGGAGATGCACACATCTCTGAGAAGATAAATCCAATATTATCACTAACGCGGCTGAACAAAAAAAAAATGTTGGCAGCCGTATGTGCATGAGAGAGAGAGAGAGAGAGAGAGAGAGAGAGAGAGAGAGAGAGAGAGAGAGAGAGAGAGAGAGATCTCACAATCCAGTGTCGTGCAGATAAAGGATTACAGTCTCGCATTGCTTGCATTTCAGACCTGAGCAGCTCCTCTTCAGCATAGAAAGCATTATTGTGAACATTCTCTTTTCCAGGTTCCTCAACTTTGACATTGACTTCGACAACCTAGTGAAATGCATTTATGATTAAAAGAAAAGATTTTGCTTTGACATTCAAAGCAGAGAATGTAACGCGGGAAAATGAACATATTCAGTACACTCAGAACTTTCGACCAAAAAAAAAGGTATACTCAGAACCATCAAAGAATGGTGATACGGTTCAGAAATTCCATAAGGAGGCAAACAACCAACAAAAATAAAGTCAATTATTGCCAGGGAGAAGAAAATATCACTACAAAGTTTCAACCTTATAAACTACCTGATTGAAGGTTTCACCAGGCTTACAATCAACGGCCATGTCCATCCGAGCCACGAAGAAATGCTGATGAACAGGGGCATACAGCCCAGGTGCAATGGTGGTGCCATATTTTCGAGTTTCTCCAGGCTGCAATGCCCCAAGACTGAGAATACCAGTAAGTTTAACCTCCGCTTCAATTTTCCCGTCCTACAACAACAAACAAAATGAAAATCATTGACATGATGAATCATACACTCTTTGACACCGTGTAATTAAAAATAAAGCAAGTGGTGATCCAAGGAAACAAACACATCAACATCACCACAGCTGTTGAAAATTGAGCGCTTGCCTGATAGAAGTGCCAGAAAAATCCATACTCGTAGTTAGCCACAGTACAAATGAAAGACACAGTTAGCCTTCTGGATCTCCGGACTTCTGCGAAACCCGTTCTCCAGTCTTGATGCTTCCACAGGATCCCATGATCCTCTTCATGCAAACAAACACAGTTTTCAATTGTTTCTACGCCTCCAGTAAAATTCGTAAAATGTGCATCAAAGTACTTTATGTAGCCCAAACAGTCACAACCCTGCAACATTAAACTCAATATGAGAAAGTCACATCTGCTTGCAATATTGTACTTGATAGATTCGGCAAAAGAACTTATTTTATTATGGGCTTGATATATATAAGGTGGGGAACGAAAGTTTACCTTCTTAAGAGAATGTGCATTTTTCCCAAGACCATCTTCTCCAGCATCAAATGCATTCTTTCTGTAATGAGGATCATTAGGATCTCCATAAGGCACTACCATCTCAACAAAACTTAACCTGTGGGCCACAGGTCTCCGACCTCGGTTACCATCAACATATGCGACAGAATATATTATCAAGCCCTCTCTTGGCGTGAATCCGATTCTGAAGTTCCACTAAAAACGATAATACATTGAAACATTATCAATATTTCGAAATATGTATTACCAAATCGATACTCAAATTAATATCTCGAAATATATATTGCCAGATTGATGATCAGTTTTCATGATATATTCACACCGACCTTTTGCCATTGAACGAAGTGACCATCGACACGAAAGCTTGGGCCTTCAGGCTGAATGATTTGTAAGGGTTTCACGTCACTACGATCAACACCACCTCTTGTTTCACCGGGAGTGTAATTTCTCAGTGGATCAGCTGGTGGCAGGGGAATGAGTTTACGGTCTTCAAACTCAATAACAACCATATTTTGAATATCAACAAGAACATGAATTCCTTCCACCGGACGTGCATAACCATTTTCCATAGGACAGTCACTCTCAGTTCTACAGAAAATTAGTGGTTTAGCAAGTCTGCGGTTCGGCGCATCAGCTTCACTGTGATATCCAGCACACCTGGACAAAGTTAAACAGAGAATGTAAATAGAGCAAGAACCATCAAAACCATTCTCCAAGGAGACATTTGCAAGTGAAATATCTGTGAGGAACTGACCAAGGATCCACCATCACAAGATCCATATCCTCAATACCCCTCTTCTTCATCGCCTCCCTGAACAGAGGGAATTCCTTCACAACAGCTTCACATTCGGCATATTCCTCAGCATCCTAGAATTTTCAGTTTTGGAATAGGATTAGGTCAAGCACTCATCGAAGCAATTACCAATATCGTATATCTCATACAAGGAGTAAAAAAGAGCACTGGATAAGTGGCAGCAAAGCACTTCACTGTTTATTGGCAGAAGAGGTCTAAGTGTATTAGCTTTTGTTTTCACCTACTTCAGGGGCAGGTGAGGCAGTCCTCAACAGATGTCGTGGCAAATGATCTCAGGAAGAATTCCATACTTGCATTTGCATGTTGAACAAGAGATAAACACACTATTACCTTGGGTTTGTCAGCCTGATATGGTCAGTCATATTACTTTAACATAGAATTCCAAAGACCTGTTGTGCCCTATTAACAGTGCTAAATATACCCAATTGATCCAAACTTCAAATCTTATCTGCTTAAACCATTATTGCATAGTCAGCATTTTTCTTAGAATCAGACATTCTCAGGAACGGATTGAAGTTTTACCATGGGAGGCTGAACATCTGGAACAACTTTGGATGAAATCACTTTTCCCCTGTGATGCCCACCTCGAGTCACCGCATGAACCTCAGACAATTCAACAATCCAAATGCTCGTCTCGTTCGACCTCTTGTTGTACACAATGAGTCTTGCTTGCCTTGGAGGAAGCTTGCTAGGTATCACGGGTCCACCTTTTGTTCTGGGAAGCAATGACGGCTGAAAAGGAGGGAAGAAGTATGCATCCGCCAGGGCAACAACGTGCTTATCTGGTTCCAGCAAAACCATCTCGACAAACCGCATGCTGTCTCGCACCTGAAAATGGAGATAGGGATCAGCATCTTTCTTCCACGAGTAAACACGGGCAAAGTAACATACGTCGAGACAAACTTCTAGCCAAATGACCGAAGGTGTAAACTAAGTACCTCCGGTGTTGCGCCCGCAGCCCTGACAGTGGCCACTGCCACCGAGATCTCGGCAGCGGATAAAGGATCCAACGGGTGACTGGTCTGAGGCTTCACCATGGCTGGGATTCCTATCCAAGCCAAGCAAACACATCTGATTACGACTAGAGCTGAACCCTCCACACAGGTTCTTGAGCTTAGCAGGATGGGATGATCCCAGATAAATTATCTATCGAGCAATAGGATAGATCAGACAGAACAGAAAATGAACACCCTTAGTCACCCGCGATGGATGACTTCTTGTGTCCCAAAGACCAAAAACCTGGGAAACGAACTACGTGAACAGGAAAACCTCGGGATCTAGGAATCAAGAAACTCATTCCTAAGTAAAACAAAAGAGAACAAAAATCGAAGACGTGGACTAGAATAGTTTCAACATTTGGGACGCGGAAGCGAGAGTTTTGCTCGATGGGTGATACTCGATCGATCATCTCAATGGGGATGCCATCTCGTCACAAGTACTGTAAAACAGAGAAGAACACAGGTACACACACACACACACAAAAAAAAAAAAGGAGCAACCTTTACCAAACTTACTTCCTTTTCCACAACCCAATCATTGATCAGATATAAAGCCAAAGCATTATCACCACCGTATATACCCCGATAAGATTTGTATATACCCTACACCTACACTTACACGTAGCTCAGAGAAAAAGAGAGAAAAAGGAAGACTAAGTGCGCGAACCTTTGTTAGCCGGAGCTTTTGCAGGCGAATCGGGGAGAGGCTCCACGGGACGGACCAAGGCGGCGGCACCACCGACGGGGGCAGCTCTCTTGCCGCTCAGATCCTCGGCCGGATCGCCCGCGCGCACGGCCCAGTCGCGGACCAGCACCTCCTCGCCGTCCTTCCCGAGCGCGGCCGCCGCGGCCGGCGGCGGCGGCGGCGGCTTGGCGCTCCCGACGCAGCAGGGCGCCGCCTTTTCCTGAGTTGTGGCCATTGCGACGGGTTCGCTACCTCACCGTATCCACCGCAGTACTTATCGCAGTAGTACTCTGCTGACATACAGCAATGCCTCCGATCAGACCGCACACTCAGTCAGCGCGCACACAAGACACGCACGCCCGCCCCACGATAGCTCCCAACCCCGTCCCTCACATTCCCGGGAAAACGATCGCCTGGAGGAGGAAAAAGGGGGAAGGACGTGGGCCGCCTCTGGGTAAACGGGTGGCTCTCTAAAGGCGGGACGGATCGCGTATGTGTGCGGGGAGGTTGAATTTATAGAGAGTGGTGGGTGGGTTGTTGTCCGAGTCGATTCGCATGAAAGAAGAAGAAGCAGAAGCGGAAGGAGGAAGAGGAGGGAGGAAGAGGACAAAGACTTTAGAGGAGGGGGGGGGGAGGGAGTGGGTGCGGGCGCGCGCGCGTGGGGGCTGATAGGTGGAGGCGATTGTCAGAGACGCAAGTGCGGCGATCACAGGAATTCAAAGAACGGTAAAAAAGGGAGCACGGCGAAAACGGGCAGAAAGGAGCAGCAGGTTTTCGTTTCTCGAGAACGGGCTGATAGGTGGAGGCGATTGTCAGACTCGGACGGTAGCGTGGCTCCCTCTCGTCCCGGTCGGGCCCTCGATTTCTTGTCTGGTGACGACGAGGGTGATCAGTCGACTTCCGTTCGTCCTAATCCTCTCCTCCCCCCCCCCCCCCTTTTGATTCCTTTCCTTTCGAAATCGAAATCGACATTGTTTGGCGTATCTATACTCGATTAGAGAGAATTGTACTCAGCGCGTGCATTTCGTATACGTGTTAGGATAAAAGAGAAGGTTTTTTTTTTTAAAAAAAAAATTAATAAGCCGCGGCCCTGTTCTCGGGTTTGACCTTACAACCGAAGGCCAATTCCACTTATACTTTCTGAGAATATTTCGTTTTCCGAGCATTCAAGAAAAGATGGTCCGTTTAAAAGTATAATCTTTTCTTGTTCGAGTGCTTAGCAAACCAATCCTACAGAGCATCGGCACGAAGATAGATCGTATTTTATCGTAATTGATTGAACCGCGGAGACGTGAAAATTATGCGGTTATCACTCGAAAGAACACACACCCTTTTTCCCGCAAGAGATGTACCCGATGATGAACCCTGCAAAATCGAAAGAAACACCGTTATCAAAGGGCCAAGCGCTCAAAAACGATTACGCCGACGCGGAAAAAAAAAGAAGAAGGAAGGAGAATACACTAACCTCGCGCGAAAATGTACAGACGCTATGCTCTGGGGAATTGCCTCTGTTCTTCAACGTATCAGCACGTCGCAAAACTCGTCGGCGACGCCCCCGTCGTGCTCCTGCTCCAGGACCCAATAGCCGGAAAAAGACACTGCGCTGTATTGCTAACTCGATTGTAAAGGGGAGAAGATGAGGCGCGAGGTTAAGTCCAATCGCTCTAGTTTCTTCTCTTTTTTCGGGAATTTCATTCGCTGTAATAGTTCGTCGGAAACTTTATAATATATTCCCATAAATATAGATTTTGTCAATATCGTGTTCAAGTCACGTAGGTTACTCCAAAAGGGTTACATACATGGACTAGCTACTTAATGCCGAATCACCGCGAAATCGCTCAGGATAACCCCACAATCGCACGCCAGAAAGGGGAGCTGGTGTCGAGAATCCGTGGAAACTACTTGGATATTTCCTTACTTTTATGGAACGAGCGAGAAGGCTGCGAAGGAAACGATTTTAGGCAACATGGGATTTTAGTTCCCCCGGTTAGGCGAACGTCGTTCGATACTTCGATGTTTTGCACGAAGGGGCGGTGGAGATTTTTGCCGGAAAGGAAAAGGCGAACGGCACTTCGACCTTCGTGGAAAAGCGTGTGATGTTTCTTCTCTGTGTGGAAGATTTGCATCTCGGAAAATATTGGAAAAGATCGCTTGCGGAGTTATGAGTGTTTTTGAGTAATGATCACGGGAAAGATTGCAATTGAGGAATTACGTGCGAGTGATTTGAAATGCCGGTTTTGGCCCCAATTAAACAACCGGATATAGTCCAGATTCGTCGATAACATGGACCTTAATGGAAAGTTTGGTCAGATTTTGAGGTTGAAATATGAGAGAGAGAGAGAGGGGGGGGGGGGGGGCGGGGTTTTGCTTTATTGACGGCGAAAGTATCCAATCGGTTATAAATCTTTTGTATGAATGTCAATTCATGTCAATTTAATCTTGAACTTTTTAATTTTATCAATTTAGTTCTAAATATTTGCGAAATTTTAATGTGGTCATTCCGGTAAATTTTCGCTGAAAATTTGCTAACGTGACGATCCGATCATCGCTAGTCATCTTATATGGTATACCGCCACGTCAGTGATTTTTCGGCGCATATTGGTTGGAAGGAAGGACTGGGTTGGAATTTAGTACAAAAGTTTATAACTAAGTTGGTAAAATTGAAAAAATTTAAGACCGAATTAGCATCCGTACAAAAGGGTTTAATCCTGATTAGAAAATTTTCCCCTTTATCAAAACTTGTTGATTCCATAAGTATTGCATGTGAGGGAAATCTTTAAAAAAATTTCGGTATATAAAATTAGCTCATTGAATTAGCTGCTCTTCCCCATCTAAATTTCAAAGTGAAAAACCACTCAAAACATAACTTCTTTCGATCAACTCGATCTTGTTAATGCTTATCATCACATGCACGACAACTTGTGCCAATAGATCGTGCAGAAGTAAATTTTATGAGGCACCGCCCAACCTTCAATCGTGAGACATGTCACATGTTAATGTCATTGCAGGAGACCCGCACCCGCCGTGATGTCGACGGTAGACGTAATTTTGAGGAGTTAGAAAAGGACATGAATCAACATATACACATCGTTGTCCCTAAAACCTTCAGTCTTGCATCAGAAGCTTGAACACTTTTAAATGAATTCAAAGTTTAACATTGAATCTTGAAGTATTGCATGCACGAGATTGACTTGTAACATATGTTGGGTCGTGTCTCGTGTATGCTTCGTCGAAATTGACACTGTATTTGCGAAGAGGGTTGAGCAAAACCTCCTAGCAAAATTCGGTGTCGCGTCACCAGCATGTGCTGTCAATTTCAACCCAATTTCACCTCGCAAAGCTGGGGGAGACTCGCAGAAATTTCACTGCCTTAACAAAAGGTCACGGACTCCAGTTCTTGCATCTGCGATTTCCACATCCATCGCCATCAACCACGAAATAATGTATGGTACCATGGTGCTCAGCCTGATACAGAAATCGTGAAGAAAGTTTCAAGAAGGCGACACTTCCCCCAGTAACATTTTTCTTGCCAAAAGTTTCACAAGCCACTGTAGCACGATGTCGGTCGCTCCCTCCCTGATAGAGACTCGCTTGCACCTGCATTGCTTTAAGATGCGTCGTCTTATTCAGAGATTGCGTACAAAACTTATTTTCACAGATTATTTTCACAAGGCTAGGCACGAACTGCATGAGGTCGGAGATAGCTCTGATGTCCAGTATGTAGAAACAACATCGAGTCTATCGTGTGCTCGATAGTTGGTTTGGTGTAACTTATGACGCGTTCTCCTCTGTCTCCCCTCCAATCAGTTTTCCGGCCGGCGAGACGCGAGCATGACATCATCCGCATTTATAATTAGTTAAGTTTGAATGCGAACAATCTTGATAACCTGTAACTCGCCAAGTCAAAATGCGCATATAATGGGCAGCATATGGAATCGAGATGGGACCTGGAACCCTAGCTAGTTGTCGGTTTCCTCGCGAGTCCACGTCCAGAGGCATTAGTTGCTCGGAGCCACCACCCCCCCACATTGCCCGAATGACGGTGGAGGTGGAGCCATGCAAATGTAATGCATGCACGGGTGGTGAGGACTTTAATTATTTCCATGGAGAGACAAAAACCGAAAGACTCGCACGTCACCAAGTCAATTCCATTGCACTTCCAAGAAGATAAGAACAGCCCCTTCCCTACCTAACCCCCATCGCACTCCACGTTGTAGGCTCGGTCCTTTCGAAATTTCATGTGTCGATAATGTCCAAACCTGACGATAACGACGCAATTCCGATTGCTCTCACGTCTCGGCACTGTTTCTTTAGACTCATTAGGCCCGTCATCATGCATAAGAGTACGGACGGACGATCCTTCGAGAGAACCTAATGCAATTATACCCCGATCGATATCTCGTGATGGCATGAATTGCCAGTTGTTCCATTTGTTCGTATTAGGCAAAGAGAAGATGTTGCGAGATACCAAGATGGCTGATGTCTCTGTCCAGGAAGTTGATCAGCAACTTGCCGTTGTGCTACGGCCTTGCACAGGGTACGGCTCTCGTCGCTTTTGGAATCACCCCACCTGTTGGGTCAAGCTCGATACCATCTACTCCCGTTTCAATTTAAAATTTCCCAGGATATGTTATCATCTGGGCGGTGTTTACGTTGGGGTTGGGATACTCATTAGAGTTCTAATATAAATCTCCCAGGATCTGTTATCATCTGGACCGTGTTTACGCTGCGGTCGCGATATTCATAAAGTCCTCCTCATGTGAAGAAGACAGCCGTGGAACAATCTAGCAGATCGATGGGGAACCCAGAAGGGCATCTTTGACTCTGAAGAATTAATGTGTCTTAATTTTGTTTATATAATGCCACGTTCAGTTCACATTTGATACAAGCTAAGTCACGAGAGAAAGTTCAAAACAAGATCGTGTTACTTGTTTTGAGTTAATCTACGTGCCAGACTTGGTTTACGGCCCACATGGTCCTGGCTAGTAAGACTCTCGACGTATCTATGTTTTTTTCTAATCAATGGGAGACTGTGAGAGTGCAATTTCTAAATTGGCCTGAATAGAGAGAAAAGCCTATACGCAACTATAATTGAGGTTTCTTTTATTTGTTTACGTGTAGTCTTGCATAGCTTATCGGAAGGATCTCGCGGACTTGACAAAGCGCAAAAGCCTGGATGTGTATGAAGAGTACATAAACCTCACGAATAAGCTCATAGGAATGTACAAATCGGTCAATTTATAATCCAAGCTGGTTTTTAATTTTCTCAAAAGATATTAGGAAGAACACCAAATTCGGAATAATTCAACCCTCGAATTTGAGAAACTATACAGTTTCTTCGATTAGCGGCTCGACAAATGCTTCCGGCGCCCTCGTTGAAAGGTGGTCAAATGGGCCTTTTTCATTAAAGCCGATGGATTTAGGAGATTTAACCGAAAATTGCTTTACAAATGATTTTTTACCAAAAACAATTTGCATTTTCCTAAATTTATTTGGGCTAAAGGCCCTTACATTTTCCCAAAGCATATTTCTAAAGCTAAATCAAATGCAGCCTTTGGCGAGTCAAACGAGTAAAGCTTGATAGAGGTCGAGGGCCGTCCATGGAAAGGAAGGTTGAGGGCCGTCTGGACAACAGTAAGCTTCAGATGCATAGAAAGGTTGGGTCGGACATGGATTGGCGCCTGTATGTTGTCGATGTAGGCCTTCATCTGGCCCCAGACATGACGAGGAGGTTCATCGGTTCAACAGGTTTCCTTCTTGTTTTTTCATGCGGTTGTTCCTTAAAAGCCCACAAAACCCAAGAGAGGAGTAATAAAAGCTGAGTGTTTTTGGCCCAACAAGTGTCAGGTCACATAATGTTTTGGCAACTACCCGGTTTGGTTACACGGGTCGGTCGAGAGTTGATTTTCAACTGGGACTGCTGTTTAAACGCTGTTCCAATGAGAAGAGATTGTGTCTATACGGTGCGTTGATGTGGATTTGCCTGATATCCGAACCCTGATGACGTGAGAGCCCCCCTCACTCTCATGGTATACGGTACGTTCGTCGGAAACCCACGTTAGTTCGACGTCAATTTGATGCGATTACGGGCGCACTCTACTAACCCAATCCCCTCGCGTACTGATGGTGTATTCCCGAAATGAGAGGGTTTACGTTAAACCTTGTGTCTGCCCTTATGGTATGAACGTTCACTTTTATAAACCGTTTCCCATCAAGGTGGTTACTGAAGAGGGCGGTTATCACCGAAGGGGTACGAAGCGTGAAAAAACCAAATATGAATAACCATCAGTCCTACACGTTCGTCGCAAGCCATTAAAAGTACAACCTCGTGATCGTACAAAAACCGTGTGTTCGTAATCACCTAATCAAAATGATTGGATGGTGAAGTCATGGGTACTAAAGTTTGCGCGAAATTAGCTCATCATCATCGATTCCTCTTTTCTTTGTCAAGTAGTTGCAAATTTGGTATAGTTTCAGCGTGCAGCTTCCCAGTAATCAATATCATAACAGCTATATTATAAATGAAGTTTGGTAATCACATTTCGATTCTCCAACTCGTCATGATCAGGCCTACAAAATTTAGAGAGAGGGAATCGGTCGATTGAGAAACGGAAGAGGAGGAAGAGTACGAAAAACAATGGTCCAACAATGAATTGGACATTATTGAAAAAAAAAAAAAAGCAGCTCAACGGCAGCAGTAGAAAAAACCATCGCTCCCCTTTGTCAGAGCTCGAGCAGTAGCCTTCGGTCTTCGATGAGATCATTTCTGACAGCTACACGCCATGTTGAAGAATCGCTCGAATCTCTCGCTGACGTTTGACATGACGCTTTGTCCAAAATCAGCATCCTTGTGAGCTACCATTCATAGATAAAGTACAAACGGGGGCTAACTGACGAGCTGAGTTGACTGTTAGTTTTGAAACCACAAGATCATGCACTGTCGCAACCCCCATCCTCAGTCAATCATCGACCGGGATTAGGGACGTTCCAAGGAAAAGAACAGGGCGCTAACATGCAAGCAAAGTGGCTTTCGGTTTGTCTTTATTCGATGAGAATCATACACATGCCAGCCAGAAGATCGCACGTGGACAAAGGTTAGAAAACCTAGAAAAAAACAGGAGCGGGCCAAAGATCATGTGGCTTGCTAATCCGAGGGATTGATCAGTACGTAATGCTTTGCTTGTACTCTTGCTCTGGCCTCCCTGCGATTAGAATGCACTTTTTGTTGTCGTGTTTCCCTTGAGCGGTGTGGCAGAAGGAGGCTCATCTCTTGATTGCCATGATCATTCTTGAGCTTATTTCCTCTTCACTATTCTGCATTCTTTTCAAATCGAGTTCATCTTTGAAGCTGGTAAAACATTCGAATCCTTGGCGGTATAATATAACCGTGCTGTTAAATATGTCTTGAATTTTATGTAGTTGGTCCAGTTCATAACCCGACCCGACATATTTTTGTGCGACCCGAAAGCGGAAAGAAAATTGAGATTTAGTTCGTGACGCGAAGGGTTGGGGAGAAAAATTTTCGGGAACCCTATTTGTACTGCGGCTAGTTTTTCTCATTGTAGTACAGAGAGTTTTTGCTTTCAGAGGGTTTTGGTGAGCCGTGAGGTTTGTCGTTGTTTCGACTTCTGAAATTTGTACTCTCTTTTGATTATAGTGAAATCTGTCTTGCCTCGCCCGTGGACGTAGATCACTTCGTGATCGAACCACGTAAATTTCTGGTGTTCTGTCTTTTGCTTTTCCGCATACGTTTCCAACACGTGCACACACTGCGCTTCTAGGAAAAAAAATGGGTTTGCTCATCCTCATCATCCTTTGTCCGTAAGACGATATCTATCCTTGCCCGTTCTATGGTTTTGATTATCTTTGACCAAAAGAAACTTGTTCAAATTATTGACTGCGACTCGTGACCTTTCGCATGTTAGACAAAAAACTGTTTTCCTTCCATGTGACATGTCATAAGACAATGATTGATGTATTTTATTTTGGGATGGTGAGGAAGGTGACCGCGGGGCTTCGTCTAGCTGTATCGTTGCGTTTGGCTCTTCTGTTGATTTCCATCCTCTTGTTTTGATCCTTGTCTTGAAAACTTGCACGTCGCTTTTCATCCAGGTACTACAGGATGGATGGTCATTGCTAATTTTGTGGTTGGGTTCCAGTCGCACATTGACGTATCGGTGGAGATTTGAGCAACTCTTGGGGCACTTTCTTGCCATGGTTGCTATAGCAATACTCTCTCGAACCCTCATTCTTCTCCCCACTTGAATAGGAGTCTGCCATGTATCGACACAAGGAGTTAAATATATTGGCCGTCCCTTGAACTATGGTATCGCCACCCCAAGATCATTAGCCGACAAATATCGCTTGGAAACTACATTAATTTATAACGACACGTAAAATTCGACAAACGGAATAGAAATGAACTCCGATATCATGTTATAATGTCTTGTCCAAAAACTTAAATTAATAGGCAGGGTTTTCCGTAACTAGATTAGTGAACTCGGTCATCTCGTGATTTTTCTTTCATAAAAAAGTCTCAGTGCGCAGCCCTCCGTTACTTCTCCTTTTCCACATGTATATTGGTGGGAAAGCCGATTCTTCCCGGCAATAATCTACAAACTTTATGTTGTAAAATCAATCGTTGCTATTGAGTATTCCGGAATCACGTGCCTTTACTAGTATAAAACTACATACTCGAGATTACTTTGACAAATTCCACTACTGCCAAAGTTTTGGCAATATTCCATATAATTCTTTGAAGCAACTTTTCAGAAAGTTACTTTTCAATAAGAAATTTTGCGGTCTCATCCTCTTGTATGCTTAGACCAGCATCTAATCCTATTGTCACTGAACACTATGACCTAGGGCCTGGCTGCTGCCTGACTATATCTTAATAATAGTAGGTCCCGGAAAAAGGTCTGCTATGCCAAATTGAATATTCGTTCACTCAGCCGTCTTTTTTCTTTTTGCCGTCTCGATTGTACAGGAAAGCACCAAGCGATAAGCGACATCTTTTGCACCATCCAACTATTCTCCATTTTCCGACTAAAAAAAGACAAAACTCTTGCTCCGTTTTCTCTTTTCATTTCATTGAATAATTTATGTCCAACTATTCACAATGAATAAGCCAAGATTTATCGATGTTTGCAACCTGGCCCACTGCCCGACGCATAGTTGTCTTTGTGTCGATTCTTGCATGGATTGATTTTCCCATTTTTGAGTGCATGAGTTTAATGCCACTCGATCCTATGAGCTTTAAGTGTTGACCCTTAGAGCCGATCCCCCCCCCCCCCTCTCCAAAAAAAACAAAGGCAAAAATGAGAATCGATCCACCCAAATATTCTTTCTTTGATAACCACAAATATTTATCTTCTAGAATATGATTCGACACCTAACTTTCTTTGGTATCAAGATATCGTAAGTCCTCAAACTATAACAAATCGTTCAATAAGATCTCTCAAATTATTATTTTTTTTGCAATTGACTTCCTGAACTATATACTTTTTTGTTCGAATTGGTCAGTCCTTCCGTCTAATAATATAAACGGAGATGCCGACATGCTTGTAATAAAATAAAAGAAATGAACGAAGGTGCCATGTCATATCTCCATTCATAATTTTAATAGAAGAATTAGTTCAAACAAAAGAAATATACGTACTTTAGGGACCTAATTGCATAATAAAAAAATCGAATGCCCCTTATACTTTGAAGTTTTTTATGCAGTGACCCCTCTACTTGATTCCAATTCGGTGAAAATAGCCCATGTACTTTTACAAATTCATTAAGGGCCCCTCGTATATACAATTTCAAGCGAATCTGTTACTAGAAAAGTCAGACAGAGACATTTCAACACAACATCATTATATCTGTACTATGCATTGATTTTCAACGTATCTGTCATGGAGGTTCGGAAGATGCCAAGTCAGATTTTTCCGTCTGAAAATGAGCCCTCGTTCAATGAAATTGGAGACGTGAGAGGGTTGTCTCTCCATCTACAGAAGATTACACTCGCAGATGACTCCATTTTTGACTTCTGATCCCTGTAACAAGCTCCAAGTTAGGTTAATAAGTTCTCGGGCTTATTTATCCAAGACCAAGATTAAGTTCCTGTAGTCTTAATCAGCTCCCGAGTAATCTAAGGTCGATACTTCAATCTTCTACTGTCGACAAATCCCACTTTTCTTTGCTAAACACGACACGCAACGTACTGTTCAATGTACATTAGCCTTTTCAACTTTCAATGCTCGCTCGAGCGGAACACTAAACCTCTCGAGCTGACCTAATTGTATCTCACGAACGATGAGCTAGGTTCATGTCTAGGCTCCTCGTCATAGGGCGACTTGTATCTGCCCAACCACCCTAGTAAAAACATTCACAATCCTGGCAACACACATGGACCAGGATTGCCAATTATAATGTGTGTATTTAGTTGGGTGATGGGAAGTGGACCACGTTTTGTCCCTAACGAGTTTCAACAACCTTTCAATTGCAAAATGGCAGTTAGGGGTCAAGCCAGCGATGGACCTAACTTAGGAGGGATGAGCCAAAACGCATCCACGGAGCATTTCAACCATTAAAGGGCGATCTTCATGAGGGGTAGGGATCGATGCTCAGAGCATCTGCCGCATTCCCCATCACGATCATTGTACTTAGCAAGGTCAAAGGGTTGCGGTTGCAGATGCTTTTTCATGTACGCTTCTTTTAGATTTGGAATCGGACATATTTGTTGTAGTGACTGGTGAGGAGAGCTACCAATACAAAATATGGGTTTGTTGTGGTAGTGACTGGTGAGGAGAGCTGCCAATACAAAATACACAATTAAGCAAGAATCTCCATCAACTTTATTGGCCACTTTTAACCTTGTTTGTGATGGGTTATATCCAAAACAGAATCAGAATAATCATACAAATAATAGAAAAATTGACACACAAGTTTACCCAGATTCACCTCAGGATAGGGTTACGTTCTGCAAAGGGATTTTACTATGATATTTAGATTTTACAACTACAACCACTCGTTACAATGATATCTCATATGAGTACAATATATATAGGACTTAAAATGGACCCAAAGCCCAAGCCTATCCAAATCCTTTTGGTCCCACAACAAACGGGTCAGCAAACCCGACATTCCCTTTGGTCCCTAATGAGTAGAACCCCCATCCGCTGTCCGGGCAACGGGATCCCCAACATTCCGTGCGTAAGTGTCATATATCGTCGGTTCATACTTCGGTTTCCCTAAATTCACGTGAGCATGCCTAATATGAGAAATAATGGTCTCTGAAATATTCACCAGCTCTAATAGTTTGGATTGTTGGAGTGTTGTTGAAGTAGCTAGGCATCTTTGTCTTTGGAGCCGCGGGACCATCACCCTTTCACATCTTCCCTTGAGAACAAGAAATTCCTCTTTCAAAGGTCATCAATCTAAGAAAGAAAGGAAGGTATAGGCTCTATTTATTTCATGGAAAACAAGCGATTTAGAGATAATTTTGCCGACAATAATCGCTTGAGATTATCAATCAACGAAAAAAAGTTTTCATCATCAATAACGATTTATATCTAAATATTTTTGTAAATGATAAAAACGTCTTACGTTCATTTATTTTGTAAGTGATAAATACGATTATTTATTTCCCACAAAATAAATGGAGCCACAATTTTGATTAATTTCCGGGGACAACATTGAGCTTTCCGTGATTGAATCGGGTACAAGCTCCCCGATGGACCGCCCTCCAATTTTGAAAAGTCTACAAAGGCCAACTGTCATCTTTTTTGTTTTTCCTTTTCTCATGGAGAAGAATTTGAATCAAGTGTTATATCTATTTTCAAATTTATCGGCTGCACTTTCTCAAGAGGGTTGCTGAAAAGATGCAGTTTACTCAAATTTGTCACTATGCTATTAGGCAAGATTAGATATATGTCGGCTTTATGCACGGGTCCACTTACGTAGAACACCCGACCCAGTTATATTCATTCCCTTGATACATATTTCTTACTAGAAGTACTCAATATACCTAGCGTTACACATTTTTTGACGAGTGCCTTAATCGCGAGTTGAAGATACGCCAAGGACATGCATATGCTTCGTGAGATATACTAGTACGAGCAGCGCAAACTAATTGAGGCGGCAGGAATGGATCTAGAAATTTTTCATGATGGTTTTTGAACCTCTAGTGATTTGATAGTTTTGTTGAGTTGGGCTCCTACAGCACCTACGATTGAATTGAGTTGTCAATATCTCGTAACGAGGGTGAGATTGTTGTAGTAACGCCGAGACAAGTTTGTTGTGTGATTCTTGACCGTTGAGTGGGTTTCTGAATCTCTAGTGCTTTCAGTTTAAACATTTCATGATGGGTATGAGATTATTATGGAAACACCCAAACGGATTTGCCAAGACACACACACACATATATATAGGTGTGTATATATTTCTCATCATATTGCACTTATGATACTATTTAGATTAAAAGTAGCAGTATCAAACGTTACCAATAACTAGTATAAAATGCCTCTCGGGACATCTCAAAAATTTGAGAAATGTACGTATTTTGTGATGATTTTTTACTTCATCCAAGTTTGATCGGTGAAAAGGGCGAGAATGGACGACCTACGTCGACAACCCTCTCCAGACGTCATCTTAGAAATTTTACCGTGACTATATATTCGATTTGACCTGTAATTACTGTTCATTTTGAGGAGATTCATCACCGTTACGGTGCTAGTGGGAGCAGAAGAAAGCGTACTGAATGAACAAACAAGCGCACGCACATCCCTGTCCAAAATGGCGCATGATCTTTGACCGCAAAGAATGCACATTGACGGGGGTCGAACGTTGATTCTGTACCAAGCAGCGTCCACCATGCTTCATCACATTGTCCAGATTCCCCGCAGCTCACGTCGAGCATCGTCCCTTGCCAAAAGAAAGCTTACGTCCCATCAATGGAGCGAGCTTAGATGACTGGTATCTTCGTCAGTTTTAACTCCAATGAACCCACGTCAGACCCAATTGTAATGGTGGTGCCGCATGCTCTTTTGTACGAGCTTATAGATGCCATGTCCTTTTCCTGGAACGTCATATGTTTAAGCTGAGGAATTCATCAACCGCCAGAATTGGATTTGGTTTGACCTTGATCAATGCTAAGCTTCAAATGTTTGGAAGAGCCTCCATTGATACTTCTCTCATAACAATGGAGTATCGACAGGGTAAACGAGTGCCCTCGAGACACTAATCAAGCTTACTTAATTTGAAAAATTGTGCTTCTGAAAACATCGATCAATTATATATAATATGAGGATAATAAGTGCATTGTACTAAGTAGTCCTACATCGCATAACTCTAAAAGAGATGGAAGTACGGTTTCACACTTGATTTGGATGTACCAAGTTCAGTGTTCCAACACATGAACAGGGTAACCAGTTTGTATTTGTGGAAATTAGCGTGGAAATTAGTTGAGTCGAAGAATTCAAATATCTCGTGTAGTGATCGGCACTATGGTCGTCAACTTACTAGGTATTATAGCGAGATTGCAAGGGATGAGGATTGGGGATTTTGGGTGTTGTTTTGTGAATGCAAGAAGAGGTGGATTAGGGTTTGGCAGTAGAGCGCCTTGACTCATGCAGCTGCATGTTTCATGTTTGGTTGCGCAAACCGACTAAAGGAGGTGATCAAGAGCGAGGGGAACACATTGCTATAGGACCGATTTGCATGTCCGTCAACAACATTGCCAGCTATCTCTATATGTACAAAGAGATAAAAAGGTGAGGAAGGGTAACCGTTATTACTCCAAACTGATGCAGCTCCACCCAAATTTGTCCTTGGGTTGTACTTTATAATGTTTTATTTTACAAACTGTGTTGACACCTAAATTTTGGCGACCCAGTCAATTGTTTGTTACATAAAAATTAGGGATCAATCCTGGTCCATAGACAAAAAAATTTAGTTAAATTGCACATAGATTAGGAGCATTTGAATTAGTATTTAGGGTCATATAATTGCATTTATATTGGACCGCGATGGATGGACTTGAGTGAATGATTTTGAACTTAACTAGACTAAGTGCGTGGTAATGAAAATTTGACCTAGCCCATCAATTATCATTACCAAAATTCATTGGGGGTATTTGTCGAGTTTGGAGATTGATTTGTCTTGGGGAGTAATTGAAGAAAGGAAATTGCAGTCATGCAAGATTGTGGCCGAGTATATTTTATCTCAATGTTCAAAAGGAATGTGTGGTCAATAATTCTGGGCATATCAAAAGCATGTATTAGATAAAAATAGCTGCCAAATTGAAAGAAGAAGAATTTGGTCAACAAGAAGAGAGAATATTTGATTGAAAGAAAAAAGGAAGGAAAATATACACTCGTCCCGCAAGGAGTCGGCGAGTGAAGAAGTATAAATTCTCTGGACGTCTACATGCAGAGAAGGAGGCCACAAAATTGAAATACACGGCCATAATTGAGAGACACGAAAAAGAGAGAGGAGAGAATACATAGAGAGCGGAGAGGAGGCCACGCATATTCAGTACACAGCCACGACAAAGTCAGGAAAAAAAAGATAGAGGAGTCGTTTCGAGGAAAGTTTTCATCCTTTATCTTTGTAATTTATTTACTGCTTTGCTCATGTTAGTGGACATATTTAAAATCAATCCAAGCTACCTGCAAATATTTTTTGAAATAAAAGAGAAAACGTACTGAAAGGACATTAGAGTAATTTAGTATAGTAATTTAGTATAGCCAAATCCCCGAATTGATAATCTTTGGTTCGTAGGAGTAAAGTAGGGTTTTTAATCGACTCACCAAAAAATAGATTAGTGGCAACTCCAAAATGAAAGATTTTGCATGTTAAATAACTTGAAGATAAGTTGTGAATTGGTATGAGTTTAGAAAAGCCCGAGTAAAGTCTAGGCTCATTAGCCAAATCCCCATGTGGTGCACTGCGGGAGGTTAGGTCGCGACGAACTGCAAAAATCCAACTCTGACTGTCCTATCTCCCGTCTGAAATTCACATCCCACTGTGCATATATATTATATATATAGGTAGTAATAATAATTATTCTATAGTCATACAGAAGAATACCAGACCAATTTCTCCTCCACAGTCCTTGTAATATAAACCTCTCCCGAACACTATCCCATCACAACTCCCTCTCCCTCTCTCTCTCTCTCGCTCTCTCTCTCTCTCCCTCGGCAGCAGCAGCATGCAGCAGCAGCGCTGACATTGCTACCGTTGTTGCTGCTGAGACATGAAGAATGGTAGGCAGCCCCTCCTCTCGCCTGCCGAGAAGGCGGGCCTAGCCGATCAAAACTTTGGCGGCGACCATGCCCGTGACCAGCAGACGATTGTCGCGAACCTGCCGCTCTCGACCACTGTCAACGACGCCTTCACCTTCACGCCACAAGCCGACGACATCCCCCCGATCAAGGGGCCCCGTGACTTCTTCCGGGAGTTTACCAAGGAGTCCAAGAAGCTGTGGTTCCTCGCCGGCCCCGCTATCTTCACCTCCATCTGCCAGTACTCCCTCGGCGCCATCACCCAGGTCTTCGCCGGCCACGTCGGCACCCTCGACCTCGCCGCCGTCTCCGTCGAGAACTCCGTCATCGCCGGCTTCTCCTTCGGTGTCATGGTATATACGTCTATATATGCGTTCGCCTGTTCCTGAAACTGACGTGACTATAGAACATATAAACACATCTCAGTTCTGCGGGCAGTTTTTTTTTTTTTAAATTCTTGTGGCATATTCATCATGTTTGAAATGGAGCTAATATGAATATTCCGAATTACGAATCATCAATCGATGTCAAATCGCGCAGACAAGAATCCTGCTACTAAGTTCACATTGAGAGCTGATTGATTGATTTCGCGCATTAATCACGAGTGTTTACTACGTTTATGATTGGGAAGTGCGCTAGAGAAGCAGATGATAAAATGATTTTTTTATAAATAAATCCCGAGAATCCACACATGTAGCTTTGTCCGATTGTCAGTTCGAGTTCATGTGCCGAATACGGGATGATGAATTTGCCCGCAATGAATCTTGCAGCTCGGGATGGGAAGTGCGCTGGAGACGCTGTGCGGGCAGGCTTACGGGGCAGGGCAGCTCGACATGCTGGGCATATACATGCAGCGGTCGTGGGTGATCCTCAACACGACGGCGGTCGCGCTCTGCTTCCTCTACATCTTCGCGGCGAAGCTCCTGCGGCTGATCGGGCAGACAGCGGCGATCTCGGAGGAGGCCGGGGTGTTTGCGGTCTGGATGATCCCGCAGCTGTTCGCGTACGCGATGAACTTCCCAATCGCCAAGTTCCTGCAGGCGCAGAGCAAGATCATGGTGATGGCGGTCATCGCCGCGGTGGTGCTGGTGCTCCACACCGTGTTCAGCTGGCTGCTGATGCTGAAGCTCGGGTGGGGGCTCGTCGGGGCCGCCATCGTGCTCGACGCGTCGTGGGTGGTCATCGTGGTGGCCCAGCTCGCCTACATATTCAGCGGCACGTGCGGGAGGGCCTGGACGGGGTTCTCTTGGAAGGCGTTCGAGAACCTGTGGGGGTTCGTGAGGCTGTCCCTCGCTTCGGCCGTCATGCTCTGGTAACAAGCTCCGCCTTAACATCTTAACGATATCTGTCACTGCGAACTCGTCTTTAACAGCCCTAGCCGTGGTTGCTAGCTGAGAGAATAAGCTACAGATGCATTTAGGACCGGAACAAGCTCTGCAAAAGCACACCTTTCTTTCGTGGATTATAGAACAGTGAAGACTGATGGTTGCGACCCTGAAGATAGATAGTACATCTGGTGCTGTCCGACGAAAGACGTATCAAAACTTGCTTTCTTTTCTCCTCCTTCGAGCTCTACCAGTCTTTAGCATGATCAAGCGAGAGAAGCTTTTGATGGTGTGGACTTTCTGTTCTCTGACTTGGGGCCGTCCGCGTGAGAGCGACCCGGCCATCCCGTGCTTTTGCTACGGGTTAATGAGAGTGATTTTTAAACCGCTTAGATCAATACCATCTAGACCGTTAGCTATTTGAAATCTGGCCATGTGCCCCGCGTAATCGACGATCGAGATCTGCTGTGCACTATGGATGAATTCTCTCACGTGGTTGGTGCTCATTTTGTATATTTTAACATGAGTTTTGCCTAACCACCGGGATTTCCGGTGGCCACTATTCCTACTCGGGAAGTGGAAGTTAAGGAGTTTAAATCCTCACCTTCTTAGAGGGATTAGGGAAGGGGACGTTTAGTTTCAAATGTGGATTTTCACTCTCACGTCGGGTAAAAGTATGAGAGTAAATTGAGAAATAGAGCCGGATAAATTAAAAAAAAAAAAGAAACATGCGTTTACCTTAAAATAATTGGAAAAGATGATAAAAAAAAATGAGAAGGACAGGCAGAAAGATTCCCCCGACCATTATTATTTATGTCTTAATCATGTAAGTAGATTCTGAGTGGAGTTAATGCAGCATTTATGAGACGATACCTGAGCCGAGGGTCGATTTTTTGTAGTTAAATTAAAGACAACTGAATTTCGCGTGCCTTCTCGTTTCTTTGTTTTTTGCTCTCCTGGTGGCAGCTTGGAGGTTTGGTATTTCATGGCGCTCATTCTGTTCGCGGGTTACCTGAAGAATGCGGAGATTTCGGTGGATGCTCTGTCTATCTGGTAATAGTTCTTTCCCCTGTCCTTGTGTATCAGTCTTCTTTCTCCGGGGTTATCAATTCTTGAGAAGGTCGAAAGGCCAAATTGAGCGTGCCCTTGTTACAAGGAAAATTTAACGTTTTTAGAAATTATTTTTCTAAAAATTATTTTCTAGGAAAATAGTTAGTTTTCCTTTGGTGATATGTGATCGAAAACATTTTCTGGTATTGGGATATCATTTGGAAATTGATTTCAATCCCATCATTTTATATTAGACAAAAAAAAATTAGAATTTTTAAACATTTTTAATTTTTAAAATAAAAAATAAAAAAAAAGTAAAGAAAAGAAAAGCATAAAATATTAAAAAAGTAAAAAGAAGCACTGGAAAGCGTTTTTTTTTTTATAAAGAAAGCATTGTAAAGTGTTTTTACCTTTTTAAATTAAGAAATTTATTTTTTTAATTTTATATTTAAATATTTCCTTGATCGAAAAGTATCTTTTGTTGACTAATTATTTTGGACGGATCCGAAAAACGAATTTCAGAAAAACACTTTTCTTGGAGTAAGGCACGTGAGTTGTATTTTTTTCTTGAGTAGTGTTTTCTATTTTCTTTGTTCTTTTCGAGAAAGAAAAAGCTGCTTTTGATGGTACTGATGATTCAGAAGCGAGATAACACGTTTCTGACAGTCTGTCGTTTCCTGCAAGGACCATTGTCAAACCTAGAATGGCAGTGACTGTTCACTCCAGCTCTTTTCGATACCAGCAAGCGATATCAATGTAACCCACCTATAGAACTGGGATTTTACTAGAAATGGTTCAGTAGTGATGATGAATCCAAGGCCGAAGTTCGACAAGGTTTTCCATCGAAGATGCAGGTTTTAGGAACTTCGTCAGATGCGTTTGGGGTTTCATGCGTTTTCACCTGATTTGTCCCCCGTGGATTTAGTTGCCGTTTACAGTAGAGATTGGCTTAATTAGCACAAAGAGTTGTCCTAGAATAAATTTAACACCAGTTATCAAGTGATTTAATCTTGAACTGCCCACCTACCAGTTTGACAGAAGAGAGACTGATAACCTATTCGGCTTCCGTGACATCACAAACTGAGTAGCACAAGAAGGTTTCATTTGCTGTAAAGTCCAACTTACTTGTGGGATGTGCACTTGTTCTCTTTCTTGTAGGTTCGATCGATAGTTAAGGTTTGATCATCATTAGGTGTTCCGTCTTTCGTCTCTAACGTTTTCTTACAGCACCAAACGACCTAATATTGTTCAGATGGAATAACTGGCTCTCTCATGTTTTTTCTTTGTCGTATATTCGTCGTCTTCTTCTGTTGCTGGTTCAATTAAAGGAGAACGGCAAAGTTGCATTTTTTCAAAGACGCGGATTTGTTAAATTTTACATATAGAGTACCCACACACATGACACGGATGTTTCTATTTGGTAACCGGAGTACACATTTTTTGGTTTACACTTGGCAGCAGTGTTAAAACATAATTGGATAAGATTAATGTGATTGAGGTGCAGTTTGACGGTACAGTTCGATTCGTGGTTCTGATGTTTGATTTGGTGCTCCGTATCTGATATTGCAGCATGAACATACTGGGGTGGGCACTCATGGAGGCTCTTGGAATGAATGCAGCCATAAGGTTGGTACTAGAATTATAGGCCCTCCGGAAAAATCTCTCTCTGCATCTGAAAGGGTTTCTTGGTTGTCGCAGCGTGAGGGTGTCGAATGAACTCGGAGCAGCTCATCCAAGAACGGCAAAGTTCTCGCTCTTAGTGGCCGTGATCTCCTCGTTCATGATAGGTCTGGTCTTATCAGCGATCTTGCTCGCCACTCAGGACATATATCCGTCCCTATTCTCGAGCGACACGTCCGTCCAGGATCTGGTCAAGGAGCTCACGCCAGTGCTGGCCTTTTGCATTGTCATCAATAACGTCCAACCAGTGCTCTCCGGTAGATTTTCCAGTCTTTCTTTCATCTCTTTAGCTATCGGTTTGCCAATTATAGAAATGTCACATGTGCAACTGTCCTACTCTTCTTAACAGGCGTGGCCGTCGGAGCTGGATGGCAAGCTGCAGTCGCATATGTGAACATTGCCTGCTACTATCTATTTGGAGTTCCCTTGGGTCTGATCTTTGGTTATAAGCTAAGCTGGGGTGTCAAGGTAAGTTTCCAGTCGCGTTTAATCATCTTGAAAGTAGAAGTTCCACTCTTCGCAGTGATTTATCCCCAATTTGATAAATCAAAAACAATGCGAGACAGTCAGAAACCGATCACTTATAAATATCACTGATACGCAGGGGATCTGGTGCGGAATGCTGACGGGTACAGTAGTGCAAACATGTGTGCTCATCTTCATGGTTTATAGGACGAACTGGACCAAAGAGGTAAAACGTCCCTTTTTTTATGCCTCTGTATGTTCAAAGATATGAATGCTTCAGGAATAGGTGGAAGCTCATCGCTGTCTTTGCGCTTTCAGGCTTCCATTGCTGAAGAAAGGATAAGAACTTGGGGAGGTCCTTCAGCAGAGCAGCGACAGGCAGAGAACGACTTAGAGAAATAAAACAGATCCCAATAACTCACCAGGAATGAAAATTTTGGCGAAGATGACCCTCACTGTAGCCAGTCGCAACTCGACGAGGCAATGTGAGCATTCATCGGTGAGCGTTCATCGCCGGATTCATTTGCTGTTCAACAAATTCCGATGGCCATCGGAGATCTTATCGGCCCCCTAATTCCTAGAGAAACCTTAGTCACACGAGTCATTTAGTTACACTGAGTCAATTGCAGTATTTAACAAGTCATTTCATGTTTTTTCATCTCGCTGGCGATTGAAAATCTTGGCTAATAAATCATCCTCAATTTTAAATACCGATTCGTCTTGTCTATACTCTATCTGGAAAATTAATTTGCAAAATCATGGCAAGCCCAGAGAAGCCCGAATCATGTGAAAATGTGAATGTCATTACTCGGGAATGGTAGTGTTTTGCTAGAATTTCTCTCGCGAAGGAATATCTTTCACCAAAAATTGTTCTTCGGTTTTTAATGGAAGGAAACAAGTTTTGCACCAACTCAGAACATGAATATTATATGCAATAAGGCAACAAGGAAATCAAAAACTTCACTTCAAATGTAATTGAAAGAACCATACAAATGCACACCGTACAGGAATTTAATCGACGACAAAGTCTAAGCACACAAAGATAATACATCGAAATTTAATCAACAATGCAACACCGGGATAAAGATATGCGCTAGAATTTAATCAACAATACGGATCTAGAAACTATAGCTAAGAAACATGCCAGAAATTAATTGACAACGTGAGTCTGGAAACAGTACAAGAAATTAAAGATACTATAGCATCACTATAGTAGTCACCGTAGCAGCATTGTAGCAAATGAAAGAAGCTAGTCAATGTATGCAATGAGCCTGTCAATAGTCTATCGGAGCCCTGTCCATTAATAATAAGTTTGTCAGTCATCCAAGTCAGTAGTTGTCTGAGTCAATGGTACTAAAAGTCTATGTATGTTGAATCCATCGATAATTATTGGTGATTCGTAGAATTACACCAATAATTGATTGTTTGTGCAGTCATTCATGCCTATATAAGGCAATGCTTGTAATATTTGAAGGCAGATCTGCTCTCCAGAAAAGCCTTGAGAAATAAAATTTGTGTGCATTATGAGTCCCTAAATCTTTACTTCTACCTTAATGCAAACAAGCATACGTGTGCTGATTAGTCCTATTAGTATGCTATGTACTTGCCATGATATAGAGCTTGTGCATAAGAAGTCTGCTACTATAAAACAGTTCTAAGATGCGAATAAAAATTCGAAGGGAGTTTGGTGGCTAAAAAGCAATCCCTTTATAGAGGCTTGGAGAGCCGTTTATGTGTGGGATAGCATACTTGTTACAAGCCTTGTCTTCGTTTTCCCTGATTTACATCTTAGCACCCATTTAATGGCATTTGATTTGTGCCTGGGACTCCTCAACAGCTTGACGCTAGTATTTATAGTAGTTATGCCAGAACTGCTTCTGAGCGGTTTCTAGTGGTTGCATCCAAGTTTCTTTGCTTCCGAAAGTTTCGTGCCCAAGTTTTCACAACGCCGTGATCTAATGTTTATGCAGTTATACCTCAGAAAGTGCATATAAGTTGCTCCACGATCTCGATTGCTTCACTTTCCAGTAACTTTAAACTTGTAACTATATCTTGACAGTCCTTGTGCATTTAGCCTTTTTCTAACACTTTGGTCACTCATTGATCCTTATTTGTCGACACTCTCGTCGATTGTCTTTTAACCAAACGTCGTCATAAGTCAACAACCGGCTGGTAACAATCATTGATGGTGACATTCATTGATACCAATTCTAGTCGTCAACAATGGGTCATGTTCTCCTTAATTTTTACGCTCTCCACCTCTACCCATGTCGACGGCCATGCCAACTTTTGGTGTAAACAAATAGTAACTGTACTACGTGAGTACGATCCTCATTAAGCACACCTAAATTTATGCAAAATTTACGTCGCCGTATTACTGCCCCCTCAATAACAGGAAGAATAACGCCGTAAAGATGCTGTGTTTTATTGTTTTGCAATTTAGTTCCGGTTCTTCAGAACATGAGAACCAGTACAAAGTCCCCCTCTCCCATGCCCAACACTCACTGACTTCGACTACTAAGTCCCTGACTCTTACCAATTAATTTCTACCTCCTCCAACAGCAACAGTATACGTCATGGCCAAAAAGAAAGGGAAAGAAAGAGCAGCAAAGTATATATGAGCCATCTGCGCGAATCCGCTGTTGATACTTTGCTTTTGCATAAGAAAAACTTCTTCTCCCGCTTGAATAAGAGTCTGCCATGTATAGACACAAGGGGTTAGATATAGTGGCCGTCGCTTGAACTACAGTATCGCCCCAAAGACATTAGCTAACATATATCGCTCAGAATCTACATTAATTTACGACGACATTTTTGAGTGCTCAAAACTATGTTTATCATGTTCTAATGACATTTTTTAGTAGGATAGATTATCTGTTCTGAAGTAACACACTTTTTTGCCCTTATACGATAACCTCATAAAATGCTCATACTTTTGAGAAAGATTTTGTATGATTATTTTGCCTGTTCAAGTTATCAATGTCCTTCAACCAAAAAAAAAAGTTATCAATGTCCATGGGGAATTAATTTAGTTTGGCAATTCGTGAATAATGTGGAGTTTTTGAAAGCTAAAAGAGATGTGTGAGGATGACGAAAGGTAAGCCCTATCCTACACACAATTACCTATTTATATACCGTTAGATGAGTGGAAAAATTTAATGTCTATAAGGTTAAGGGTATTCTTGCGAATGGTATGTAGACCAAAATGATGAGAGGCATTTCATTTCTCTATCCTAAACACTGCAGGTAAACTGTTGTTTAATTCATTTGAATCTAAGTATTTGGAGAATTCTTTCAATTTACCCCAGTAAAGAACCACCTCACATTGGGGCAAAATGGAGGCAAAGTTGGCATTACGAGGGAAGAAAAATAATAAAAATTTCTTGCCCTCACTGTATCAATCTTTGAGTGCCTAATGCTAATGAATTCCAGCAAGAATTTAAATGCCTGAACATGATGAAGAGTCTTTCTTTCGCTACTCTATACAATTTTTATCCATTTCACAGACTAATTAAGCCTACAAATACATTTCTCAAAATCCAGTTAGTCATCATCCCCTACATTAGGGCAAGGCAGATGAATTATTGCATTAAAACGTCATGGTCCGGAGCTTCGCTTAAAGGTAAGATCCCAAGAGTCCAAAGAGGCTGAACTGTTTGAGAGCTTATGGTACGGTAAAAACCAAAGTTTGGCAGGTCCATGAGTGCACTACAAGAAATGTGTCAATAGAAAAAACACACAAAAAGAAAGAAAGAAACAGGGTGTAAAAAAGAGAGTGAAAAAAAGAGTGAAAAAATGAAGAAATAAGTGTGCTGAAAATCTTATATCTTGTTACGAAAGTGTAATTAAATCCTAAAACTTACAAAAAAAAGTACAATCGAATTATTCCGTTAAAACTTGTCAAATTAGTACAACTAAATCATTTCGTTCAGACTTGGCTAACAGAAAATGTCGACGTGGTTTTTTAATTAATTTCTCTATTATATGTGACAATGATGTGGCTATAATAACATCGTTTTGGTCCAAACATATGTTATGCTCCTTATAAAGTCTCTTTAAATTATGTCACTTTAGTTAATGTAGGATCTTCAAATGTTAAAATCTTTGCCCGAATAAGTGCTGGCAAGATTGTTTCTATCTCATTTTGTAAGGTTCTTGACTTGTAAACCCAGTAGAGATTATGAATGAAGAATATTTCTTTCAAAAGCATAAATTGAAATATCCCATTTCGATAAGTCATTGATCAAGTTTAAATTACGGTCCTCATAAAAGACCTCTCATATTGGTAAGGTCGTACTGCTTGCAAAAAACCCTAACTCATATTGACATGATCATAAAGGTGAGAGCAAGTGTTTCTCCTTTTCTTGCATCAATGGTCGGGACAAAATCACCTTCAAAATGAGAGTGAGCGAAAAATCCTTTCAAATTGAAAGTCTCTCATTTAGCATTTTCAAGAAATCCACGTTATGAAAAAATTGTCTTAATGATTATTCCTGCAATGGAAATTTGGGGATGCGGGCATGGTAAAATCCATATGCATAAACCTCAATTAAGTTGATAAACCCTAATGAATCTTGAAATGTGCGTTTCAGAACAGCCTTGATTGTCTATTTATTTGATGGATGCATACTTGCTTTAATTGTGTGTAAAAGGTAAGTACATCGTTCCCCAGAGTTGTTCTGGTACTTGTGGTTATCCAAGTGCTTCCATTTCCGGGCTCGTTGCTTGTGCGACCGTTTGTTTAGAGAAATTTCCAAATACTTGTGGTTATCCAAGTGTTAGATTGTTTTTAGTACTTGTGGCTACCCAGGTTCTTCTTTTTCGACCCCCATCCTCGTGCGGGCACTTGTATCCGCAAATTTTCAAATACCTGCGGTTATCCAAGCCTTTGAATGTTTTAAATACTTGTGGTTATCCAAGTACTTCCTTTTAAAACCCCCGTCACTTGGAAAGTTGCTTGTTTACAAAATTATTAGGTAACTGTGGTTATCCATGCTTTTGAATGTTTTTAGTACTTGTGGATATCCGAATGCCTCCTTTTCAAGCCCAGTCGCTTATACATGTGCTTGTTTAATGAAATTCTCAAATACATGTGGTTATCCAGGTGTTTGAATGTTTTGAGTACTTGTGGTTATCCGGGCACTTCCTTTTCAAGCCCCAACGCTTGTGCGAGTGCTTGTTTCCTGAAATTTTCAAATACTTGTGCTTAATCAGATATTTGAGTGTTTGAAGTACTTGTGGTTATCCAAGTACTTCTTTTTCAAGCTCCGTCGTTTGTGTGGACGTTTGTTTACATAATTTTTTAGATACTTGTGGTTATCTAGGTTTTTGAATACTTTTGGTACTTGTGGTTATCGAGGTCCTTTTCTTTCAAGCCCCATTGCTTGTCCAGGTGCTTGTTTCATGAAATTTTCAAATACTTGTGGTCATCTAGGTCCTTGAATGTTTTAAGTACTTGTGATTATACAGGTGTCTCCTTTTCAAACCCCGTCGCTTGTGCGGGTGCTTGTTTCCTGAAATTTTCAAATACTCGTGGTCATCAAGGTGTTTGAATGTTTTAAGTAATTGTGGTTATCCGGGTGCCTCCTTTTCAAGCCCCATCACTTCTGAGGGCGCTTGTTTCTTGAAATTTTCCAATGCTTGTGATCATTCACGTGTTGAATGTTTTAAGTACCTTTGGTTATCCATGCTCTTTCTTTTCAAAATTCGTCACTTGCGCGGGCGCTTGTTCATGAAATTTTTATATACTTATGGTTATTTAGGTGTTTGAATATTTTAAGTACTTGTGGTTATTTAGTTGCTTCCTTTTCAAGCTCCGTCGCTCGTGCAGGCGCTTGCTTACATAAATTTTCAAATAGTTGCAGTTAGCCAAGTGTTTGAATGTTTTTAAGTATTTGTGGTCATCTAAATGCTTCTTTTTCAAGCTCCGTCGCTTTTGCGGGCGCTTGCTTTCAAAAACTCTCATATTTGTAGGTCATCCAATTGTTTGATTGATCTAATCTTTTCTAGAATATGATGATTCCTAAGAAATTTTCGTATCCAAATTTACTTTCCCGAAATTCCAAGTAAGTAATTACATGTACGTATTCTATCTTTGCATCAGCATCTGCATTTTCATCCCATTTTACTGCACACATTACACTTCACTTTAGAAAATGGGCGTGGACCCATTGAGATCCATATTCCCAATAAAGAGATTCATTTCATTACATTGTATTTACATAATCAAAATTTAGGTATCATTTGCACTTGTATGAAAGCTCTGCGAGTTCCACTTCAATGAGGAGCAGATGTTAATACCTAAATTTTGGCGATCTATTTAGCCATAAAGAGAGATCTCAACCCCTAATATTTGCATGTTAGGAACATCTTTTCAATAGCATTAAGCCCACATAAATTGCATTTTGACTGAACTAGTACAAGAATGCTTTAAGCTTAATCAAATCATCTGGATTAAGCCTCAAAGAAAGTGAAAATTCGAAAACGCATTGAAGATTTATAGTGGTCGAAAATCACATGTGGTGAGCATAGGGTACCTAACTAAGGAAGTGGATTCTTCGATAAAAAAAACTTGGAAAGTGACAAAGCTTATTTTGTGAAAATCTTGTGGGGCACAAGATTTCAGTCCATGAAAAGAAGGACATGGCAATATGATGCCAAAGCGTGCACTTATATAGAAGGAGAAAAAGACACTTTCCATTGATGCTGTGGTACGAAAAAGGGCCATTTTAAGCAATGAAAATTCATCGTCCAGCTATTTTGGGAAGTGGGGTCTCGAAGAAGGCAACAAAGCAAAAATCCTTGGTGAAGATTTGATGCTGAAAGTCGCGAGTTTTGTTCGAGAGGGTCTAATTCCAAAAAAGAAAACATCAACTTCAGGTCGAGTTGGTGCTTTTTTACGAGACAAAAAAAAGTTACGGTCATAATTGTCACTCGACTTAAAATTTGTGTTTTTTTTTTGAATTAGCCATTCAAGAGGAAGGAAGAAGGTTCTGCAGTAGTGATTAACGGGCAAGCAAAATGAAGAACGTGGAAGAAATAAGACAGGAAAGAAAGGGAAAAAAACAGAGGATTGAGAGATTGATATTCCTGGCCATATGTTCGTGCCTCCACCATTTTCTCAATAAGGAGAGATATAAGCATTCAAAGGAGACTGGGACGAGGGGGGACTCTCTTCTCGCTCGGCAAGAACACGCGCAAAGCGAGGGGTGCTGCAGACACTTTCGTAAGAAAGAGGGCGCTCACAGGGAAGTAGAAAAGTTCAGAGTGGTTCTTGTCTTTCTAAGTCTTTGCTTGCGCGACCAAATATATGTGCTGCGTCTCACGTTTCTGTTCTGAGCGTCGCCATCGCCACATGCTGCTGTCTCACTGAGTTGTCTAGCTCTTTTATGTTAGAATTACTCCAATAAACAGAACGAAATAAAGGGTAAAGACAAGAAAGAAAAATCGAGATACAAGGTTTTATCTGGTTCATTCTTAAATTAGGGTTACGTCCAGCAAAGGATTCCGCTATATTTAGTAGCTTCCATCTATCTATTTTATGAACTCAATAACTATTCATGGACCTAAGACTAAACTATCAATAAAATACATGTCAAAACCACACTAAAGCCAAGTCCGTCCCTAGCTGGTGGTAGCTTAGCGGCATTGGAACACAGACAAACATTATTGTTCAAAAGAGTGCAAGTTCGAATCCACTTGTGATGATAGTGTGTGATTCTTGTGCCGGCGTATGGGTTTCGAGACATCTGGCGCTCTGATAATCCTATGGTTATAAGCCCTTATAGCATCTATGAGTGAATTGAGTAACTATGACTCAATCCAAATATCCCGCATTAGGTGTGACATTGATAACATCCAAATAGTTTGCTAAGCCACTCGCCTCCAATTCACCCTTATGAAACTGTTTAGACTAGCAATAGTAGTAGATATTTCGAAAATTTAAGAAATATACGTAAGTGGAATATTTTACATCATCCAAAAATATTTTTTGATTATCGAAAAGGGTGGAAAGCGACTATTAACATTTGCCACCTCCCTAAACTAAACATTATCATGGGAGCTCCGCACCCGCGATGAATATTTAGTTTGAGCAATTACTGCTACTTATTTTGAACGAGCCCATCGCCGCGCCACCCGTGACAGTAGCTGGAGCAAAAGAAAGAATCTTGAATTATTAAAGAAGCGCACACACACATCATTTCCAATAATTGCCACACAGCTAAAAAGGAGCATAATTTGGAGCACAATGAATGCACATTGACGGGACTCGAGCAATAACTAGGTACCGAAGAAAGCTCGCTCCGATGAATGCACTTTGACGGGACTCGAGCAATAATTAGGTACCGAACAAAAGTTCATCTTTGTCAGTCGTTAAAATAAATCACCGGCACGTTTCTAAATTTACATTTAATAAGCTAAGTTATTTTATAAATTAATTATTCAGTAAATAGATCATAATTTAATTTAAAATGATAAAACTCAAAATAGCATGTATCAGATTAGTCTAGAATTAGATTGTAATTTGACCTTGATAAATACTAAGCTTCAAGTGATTGGAAGAGCCTCCGTTGATTCTAACCGTGTCATAGCATTGATTGTATATAATACGAAAATGATCAGTGCATTGTAAAGTGCAAAAAAAATTTCACCTTTAGTTGCTTTGGCACTTGTTACAAAATTCAGAATATAGTAGCAAACTTCTGATTTATCTTCATATGAAGTAGATCTCACATCTCATGACCCTAAAAGAGATGATTGAGCAGTTACACACTTGATGCAGACATATCAAGTTCAGTGTTCGAATACATGAACAGGGCAACTCGTGTTACCCGTGGCAAGTATGCGCAAAATCTTCTCTATTTTTCCTTTGTCTTCCTTCTTTCTTTCTTTTCCTTTTCCCCCTTTTTCCTCTCTGTCTCTCGTGCGTCTCGGTCCCTCAAAAAGATGAGCATCATTTTTTCACTGTTCAAATTGGACCGTCCTAACTACCATATAAAACTCCCATTCACTGTGCATACATATGATAATAATGATATTAAACTATATTCCCCCATATCATACAGAGGAATACCAAGTGACTCTCCTCCACAGTCCTTGTTTAGTAATAATCTCTCTCTCTCTCTCTCGGCAGCAGTAACAACAACGCTAGGATTGCTGCTGCTGTTGCTGCTGAGTCATGGAGAATGGTAAGCAGCCACTCCTCTCGCCCGCCGAGGAGGCAGACCGAGCTGATCATGGCGTCGGCGGCGGCGACCATGCCCGCGACCAGCAGGTGATCATCACAAACCCGCCGCTGCTCTCGACCACTGCCAACGACGCCTTCACCTTCACGCCGCACGCCGACGACATCCCCCCGATCAACGGGCCCCGCGACTTCCTCCGGGAGTTCGCCAAGGAGTCGAAGAAGCTGTGGTTCCTTGCCGGCCCCGCCATCTTCACCTCCATCTGCCGGTACTCCCTCGGCGCCATCACCCAAGTCTTCGCGGGCCACGTCGGCACCCTCGAGCTTGCCGCCGTCTCCGTCGAGAACTCCGTCATCGCCGGCTTCTCCTTCGGTGTCATGGTAGACACGCATATATTTTCGTTCGCGGTTTTCCTGTAACTGACGTGACTAAAGTACACATTCCCACATCTCAGTTCTGCGTGCAATTTTTTAATTCAAACAGTATCGCACTGAAAAGAATTCTGCTACTAAGATTACACACGGAGAGTTGTTTGATTGATTGATTTTGCACATTAATCACGAGTGTTTGCATAGTGGAGAAGCAGAAGATAAATGAATTTTTTAGTCCGACTGTCGGTTCGAGTTGACGTGCCACACAGGATAATGAGTTTGCTTACAATGAATCCGGCAGCTCGGGATGGGAAGCGCGCTGGAGACGCTATGCGGGCAGGCTTACGGGGCGGGGCAGCTCGACATGCTGGGCATATACCTGCAGCGGTCGTGGGTGATCCTCAACACGACCGCCGTCGCGCTGTGCTTCCTGTACATCTTCTCGGCGAAGCTCCTGCGGCTGATCGGGCAGACGGCGGCGATCTCGGAGGAGGCGGGGATGTTCGCGGTCTGGATGATCCCGCAGCTGTTCGTGTACGCGATGAACTTGTAAGAATTTCCTAATGTGGGCTTCATTAATTGAAATTAACTGAATTAATTTGGTCTAATAAATGTAACATATATGGGTTCTTAATAAGTCTAATATGGAGCTGGCTGGTGTGAGCCGAGTACGGCCCGGCCCGTAATGAGAGGGCCCGTGGTCGAAGACTCTATAAATAGCGCTCAAGTCCCTCCCATAACCTGATGATGCACATTTTGACTCACATACGGATTGAGAGAGAACTTTCTTCTCGTGAGTGGCAATCTCATTAGGCCAGTGTTCTAACGAAGGGTATAGGGGAGAAGATCTTGAGTTCGTGTTCGGAAACCGTCGCAAATTCCGCGTCAAGTACGATGGATTCCAAACCAGATACGCGAATCGATAATTTCTCCCATATAGTGTTTCGATTTCTAACTATGGTGATCCTGGGCATGTCATCTTTTCGTATCTTACATGTGGTATCAGAGCCTGCCATAGATTAGAACCGAAACATGCGGATTAGAACCGTTTTCGTTTTGTCCGAGAAGTTTTTGCCCAATTTCGAAATTTTTTGTCGGATGAAAGTTGGTTTTTATTACATATTTGGAATCTACTCGTCGAGACGAGAAAAATGGTGGGCGGCACGTCGCCGGAGGACGCCGGACGCGCCCTCACGCGCCTACACGCGCCCTAGGCGCGGCGGCGCGTGACTCCCATGCGCGTCCGTGCCGGTCACGCGCGTCCGCGCCGAACCGGCGCGTCTGTCCGCCGGTAACCGCGTGCTGACGTCATCATGACGTCAGCGCGCGCGGATCCGTTTGACCCGGACCCGACCCGGTACGGATCCGACCCGGTATTTGACCCGACCCAGATCCGACCCGGATTTTGACCCGACCGAACCGTTGACCCGACCGGTCAAACCGGTCGGACCGGTCCGTTGGACCGGTCAACCGGTCGGACCGGCTGTTCTGACCGGTTTGACCGGCTGAACACGCGCGCACGCGCTGCGCCTTCCGGCTGCGCGTGCGGGCGCGTCCAACGTCCGGTTTGGACGATCTTGGTATCGACGCGCTCGTATCGAGATGCTCTACATTGTGGTGTATTTATTTTACATGTTTGAAGCTTATACAGATGTGAAAATACGTATAGAACCCTATGTACGTGTATTTTTAGGGTAATTTTGCGTATTTTCTTGTATTTCTCTATGGTTTCGGAAATACATAAGGTAGCTCACATGTATATCACCACATAAGGACTATGTAGAGTGTAATTCATTGTCTATCAATGAATGGAACAGTACAATTAGCATGGCATGTAATTTTAGAGACATACGCCCCTGTCTTTACGTCTAGCATTACATGCATATAGTAAATGTGATATATAAAGTTTATATCCCTGGTATGAGAGATTTTCAAGAATTCAGTTGGGTTGTGACCGCCAAAGTGGCACACTTGATTGGGTTTGAGAAATATCGGTCTCATATTGTGGTGGGATGTCTCCTGGTCTATTACGTGATTATACTCCCAAAGGAGGTGATCTTGTATTAGTTCATGGAGGGGTACATGTATAGCATAAGCTTGAGAAATGACTAATTTTAGTGGATCATACACCCAAAGGTGGTGATTTCGCGAAAGATTAGAATATATTCTCATGGCCGCTGTCATGTGGAGAGTGTACAACTGCATGTCATATTTTCTGCCCAAAGGTGATTATGTGATGATGCATGTAATTCTCTATATAAGTATTCACATGATGCTGATTGTATTGTTTGTTTATTTTGCAGTCACCTTTTCTGTAAACGGCAATTCTATTTCAATTGAGGTCCTTACTGGTTTGAATTTTTAGAAATGGAAAGAGGATTTTCTGTTTGAAATGGAGCTGGCAGATGTTCACATTGCTCGTACAAAAGATAAGCCGGCAGATATCACGGCCACCAGTTCTGAAGCTGAGAAAACAGACTATGCTGCCTGGGAAAAAAGTAATCGGATTTGCTTATTGACAATGAAGAAATCCATTTAAGAACACTTGAAAAGTGGTTTGCCAGCTGAATGTACTGCTAAGGAAATGATGGCAGCCTTAGAAGCTAGAAACCGCATTTCATCTAATACTGAGGTTGGTACACTTCTTCAAAAGCTCTTCAATATGAAGTATGATGGTACTGCTGGGGTTAGAGATTATGTCCTTAGGATGGTAGACCTAAAGACGAAACTTCAAACACTTAATGTTTCCATTCCTGATGCTTGTATTGTGCATCAAGCCTTAAACACCCTTCCACCTGATTTTGGGATTATAAAGACAAATTATAATTCCCAATATGAGACTTGGTCAGTTAATGACTTGATAGCAAGGGTGGTGGCAGAGGAAGAGAAACTTAAGAAGGAAAAAGGGCATCTAGCCTTATATGTTTCTAGTTCCCACAAAAAGAAGGATAAAAAGTTTAGAAATCGTACTCATAAAGGTACTCATGACACTACCGGTCAATCTGACAATATGGGTCCGAAGAAGACATCCTTCAAAAGGGATGGTGGCCACTGCTTCTTTTGTAAGAAGAAAGGTCACATAAAGAAGGACTGTGGAAAGTTTAAAGCTTGGTTGTCCAAACGTGAGCCTACAGGTAATGATTCTTTGGCACTTGTTTGTGAATCCAACCTATCAGAAGCACCATCCAGTTCTTGGTGGCTCGATAGCGGTGCAACTAATCATGTTGCGTTTACCATACAGGGATTTATAAACCGGAGGAAGCCAAATCAGGATGAATCAAGACTCACTGTGGGAAACAACGAGAAAGCTGATGTTGTGTTTGTGGGAGATGTAATCTTGATTCTATACTCTGGTTTTAGATTAATGTTGAAAGACACTTTCTATGTACCTTCATTTAGACGGAACTTAGTTTCTGTGTCGTGTTTGGACATGTATGGCTACTCTTTTGAAATCAAGAACAATATTATTTCTTTGTTTCTTAATTCAAATAAGGTTGGGTGCTGTTATATGTCCAACGGATTGTACAGATTGTGTTTATCTCCCAATGACATATACGTCGCTTATACGGCTGAAAAGGTTGTTTCTAAGAGACCATTACCTAAGGAACAGTCTTATGCATTGTGGCATAAACGGCTTGGCCATATCTCTAAGGATAGAGTAGAAAGGCTGGTAAAGACTAACATTCTGCCTACTCTTAAAGATGACTTAGAGACATGTGTAGACTGTTGTAGAGGTAAAATGACCAAGATAAGGAAGAAAACTGCAGTCCGAAGTTCTGACCTGTTGGAGGTCATTCACACTGATATAAGTGGACCCTATACGGCAACCTTGTGTATAAATTTTTATTTCATCACATTTATTGTTGACTATTCTCGATATGGTTATCTGTACTTGATTAAAGAAAAGTCTGAGTCTCTTGACAAGTTCAAGATTTTTCGGACTGAAGTCGAGAAACAGTTGGGAAAAGTCATAAAGGTTGTTAGATCTGACCGAGGTGGAGAGTATTATGGCAAGCATGGCGATGCCGGACAGCTTAAGGGGCCATTTGCCAAATACTTAGAGGATTCTGGGATAGTGGTTCAGTTTACTATGCTTGGGAGTCCTGAGCAAAATGGTGTGGCCGAAAGGCGTAATCGCACCCTTATGGAAATGGTGAGGAGAATGATTAGTAGGACAAATTTACCTAATTTTCTGTGGGGTGAAGCTTTGAAAACAGCTTTGTACATTCTGAATCGTGTACCTACAAAAGCTGTTCCATCGACTCCTTTTGAGTTATGGACTGGACGTAAGCCTAGCTTAAACCATCTTAAGGTTTGGGGATGTCCTGCAGAAGTGAAGTTGTATAATCCAACATTAAGTAAGTTGGACTCCAGAACCACTCAGTATTACTTTGTATCTTACCCGGATCATTCGAAGGGATATCGGTTCTATAATCCCAATGGAGGCACAAGAATTGTGGAATCACAGACAGCCAAGTTTCTGGAGTTTGATGTGGCCGAAGAAAGTAGCTACTCACAGACTATTGAGGATAATAGTACGGTAGGTAATATTGTATCTTTATCTTCTCCCATACAGATAATTGTGGAAACTCCTATACCACAGACTGAACCTGTTAAGGCTCGGGATCCTGTTGTTGAGACAGCTCCTAATGAAGTTCCTCAAGGCTCTCAGGTGCAGGATGAGGCTGTTGTTGTTCCAGTAAGGAGATCCATTAGGGAGAGACGATCAGCTATACCACCAGACTACTTAGTCTATATAGGAGAGCAAGACTACGATATCGGTTCTGTGGCTGATCCAGTGACTTATGCAGAAGCTGTTTCTTGTCCTCAGTCAGAACTGTGGTTGGATGCAATGAGAGATGAAATGCAGTCTATGAAGTATAATGGAGTTTGGGAACTTGTTGAATTACCTGAAGGTCATCGACCCATAGGCTGCAAATGGGTGTATAAGACTAAAAGGGACTCCAAAGGAAAGATTGAGAAGTTTAAAGCCAGACTGGTAGCTAAAGGTTTCACTTAGGGAGAAGGAGTAGACTATGAAGCAACTTTTTCTCCAGTCTCTTCTAAAGATTCTTTTAGAGTGATCATGGCATTAGTAGCTCATTTCGATATGGAGTTACACCAGATGGATGTTAAGACTGCCTTTCTCAATGGAGACCTTAATGAAGAAGTCTATATGATGCAACCCGAAGGCTTTGCGGCAGATGATTCAGGTACGCTTGTATGTAGACTGAAAAAGTTTATTTATGGTCTCAAGCAAGCTTCTAGACAATGGTACTTGAACTTTCATAGTGTTGTCGCTTCATTTGGTTTTGTTGAGAACAAAGTAGATCAGTGTATATACTGCAAGGTCAGTGGGAGGAAATTCATTTTCCTTATACTCTATGTGGATGATATCCTGCTTGCAAGCAGTGACCTTGGTTTACTGCATGAGACAAAGCGGATGTTGTCAAAGAACTTTGATATGAAGGACCTTGGTGAGGCGTCTTTTGTCCTTGGCATTGAGATTCATAGGAATCGTTCTCGCCGACTATTGGGTTTATCTCAGAGGGCATATGTTGATCGTATTTTAGAAAGATTCAACATGCAGCAATGTAAGCCAGGAATTGCTCCTGTCAGTAAAGGTGATAAGTTGAGTCTGTCACAATGTCCTCATTCAGATTTTGAGAAAGCCCAAATGAAGAATGTACCTTATGCTAGTGCACTTGGAAGTATTATGTATGCTCAAGTATGTACTATGCCAGATATTGCTTTTGCAACAGGACTTCTAGGCAGATATCAGTCAAATCCAGGACACGATCATTGGGTTGTTGCTAAGAAGGTTTTGAGGTACTTAAAGAGGACAAAAAACTATATGCTGATTTACAAACATGTTCGGGACCTACAGCTAGTTGGGTATTCGGATTCAGACTTTGCTGGCTGTCAGGATGAAAAGAAGTCGACAACAGGTTATATCTTTAAGTTAGCAGGAGGTGCAGTATCATGGAAAAGTGAGAAACAGAAATCAATGACATCCTCTACCATGCAAGCGGAGTTTGTAGCATGCTTTTCGGCCGCTACTCAGGCAATTTGGCTTCGAAACCTCATTAAGGAGTTGACCGTATTTGATTTTGTGGATAGGCCCATACAGTTGTATTGTGACAATAACTCTGCAGTGTTGTTTGTTAACAACAACAGAGGTCTCAAGGGGTCTAAGCATATGGAAGTCAAGTACTAGACTATAAAAGAAAAAGTTCAGGATGGTGACATTGCAGTAGAGCACATTTCAACAGATGATATGATTGCAGATCCACTAACTAAAGGCCTTTGCCCTTGTGTATTTGATCAACATGTCATTAACATGGGCTTAGGAGTATCATGGGATACTGTCAATTAGTGGGAGCTGTTTAGTTTTATGTTGCTCTTATGAAGTTTGTATATGATTTTGTTACATTTTTGTAATATTTGAATATGTATTAACTCTTTTGCATTCAATGAGGTATTTGTGAATGTAGATTTATCAAGTTGAGTACATATATGAAAATCTCGAGGCATTGTGTAAACCTTGAGTACAGGCTATGGGGCATTCTTTGTATTAGCCTTAACAATATGTCTTGTTACACATAAAATATAATTAACTATCAAGCTAAGACATATGCAGGTTCGTTGGAACCATGAAGGATATTCTCTGGTAACACACTAGGTTTTGTGACACTTAAGGAGAGAGAATTTGGACTAACAAAGTGGACAACACATGAAGTATCACTCATTATGAGGTATTGTCCATTTGACACACTACCATATTGAATCCATATCAGTAAAGTTGAAAGCATTCGTGACCATGGAAGGCTCTGCGTGAGTACATGCAGTTACCACCATGATTCGGTGGTCGAGACTTTATGGGATCGGATTGACTATTAAGAATAATCTCTAGACCAATATAAGGGTGCGCACACAATTGTGTTTCAATTAATATAGCCCAAGTGGGAGAATGTAAGAATTTCCTAATGTGGGCTTCATTAATTGAAATTAACTGAATTAATTTGGTCTAATAAAGGTAAGATATATGGGTTCTTAATAAGTCTAATATGGAGCTGGCTGGTGTGGGCCTAGTACGGCCCGGCCCGTAATGAGAGGGCCCGTGGTCGAAAACTCTATAAATAGCGCTCAAGTCCCTCCCCTAACCTATCTATTTCTTAGTTCAAGATCCCTCTTACTAACTGGAATCAAAGAATTAGTAGATCTGTTCCGCCCAAAATGGGAATGGGCTAGGGTTATGAACTTATAATCTATAATCTGATGATCGAGTCGATTCCATGATTATAAGTTCATTCCATACCGGACCGGCCCGGAATAGGGTTATATACATTCTCATTATGAGAAGGGGTCATTCGAGCGTATCGAAATAGATACTATGTTTCCATATGGATCCCTACGTCGTTTCATTCCATTTAGGATTAGGAATAGGCGTAATCGGACCCGCTTTTTAAATATCTCTCCTTATTTGGGACCCTATTCAACTCTTTTAGCTTCTATTGAATCGAGAAATGGGTTTGATTGTCCATCTTTTTGATTTGATATAATATTAATATATATAAGGCATCCTCCGGATAATTCAAATCGAAGCAATTGGATGTACGACTTGGGCCTATATGACATGACCTGATGATGCACATTTTGACTCACATACGGATTGAGAGAGAACTTTCTTCTCGTGAGTGGCAATCTCATTAGGCCAGTGTTCTAACGAAGGGTATAGGGGAGAAGATCTTGAGTTCGTGTTCGGAAACCGTCGCAAATTCCGCGTCAAGTACGATGGATTCCAAATCAGGTACGCGAATCGATAATTTCTCCCATATAGTGTTTCGATTTCTAACTATGGTGATCCTGGGCATGTCATCTTTTCGTATCTTACAGAACTTCCCCATCGCCAAGTTCCTGCAGGCGCAGAGCAGGATCATGGTGATGGCGGTCATCGCCGGGGCGGTGCTGGTGCTCCACACCGCGTTCAGCTGGCTGCTGATGCTGAAGCTCGGGTGGGGGCTCGTCGGGCCCACCGTCGTGCTCGACGCGTCGTGGGTGGCCATCGTGGCGGCCCAGCTCGCCTACATATTCAGCGGGGCGTGCGGGAGGGCGTGGACGGGGTTCTCCTGGAAGGCGTTCGAGAACCTGTGGGGGTTCGTGAGGCTGTCCCTCGCTTCGGCCGTCATGCTCTGGTAACCAAGTTCCGCTTTAACATCTTTAGCCATCTCTGTCGCTGCAAGTTCAAGTTCTGCAGAAGCACGCCTTCTTTCGTGGATCGTAGAACAGTGGAGGTCGTGTCAAAACTTGCTTCTCCTCCTCCTTCGAGCGCTACCAGTCGTAAGCATGACCAAACGAGAGCGACCCGGCAAGTTTTGCGCTTTCGACGGGTCAATGCATGTTTTTCTAGCCACTTTAGGACCAATACCGTCGGGATGATTTGATTATTCTGAATCTTCGCATGGCCTATAGCGTATTGCGGGGCGTGTTCTGCGTCCATTTCATGTTGTATGAAGATGCTGCTCTTACCTTAAAATAACCCCCGACCTCTGTGTGTGTGTGTATGTCTTTGTCTTAATCATATGATTGGATTCTGAGCTGGGTTAATGCGCAAGCATTTATGAGACGGGACCTTTGGAAATTAAAATCCTGATAATTGAGACAATTGGTGTGATAGGAACAGATTCCTAGGAGAGGATACCTTCTCCGAGGATTGAATTTCACGTGCTTCTTTCTCTTTTCTTTTCTTTGGTTTTTTACCTTCCTTTCTGGTGGCAGCTTGGAGGTATGGTATTTCATGGCGCTGATTCTGTTCGCGGGTTACCTGAAGAATGCAGAGATTTCGGTGGATGCCCTGTCTATCTGGTAACAGTTCCTTTCCCCCTTTCCTCGTGTACAAAGTCTTCTTTCTTCGGGGGGTTATCAAATTCTTGAGAAGGTCGAAAGGCCAAATCACTTGAGAAATGGAATAAATAAGAAAAATTGAGTCGGGACATGTCGCTTCAATCCAACCACTCTCTGCGGCTTCTTAAATTAGCCTTGTTTTTTTTTGTTGAGCAATATTTTCCATTTTTATTTGTTCTTTCGAGAAAGGGATAATATCGTAAAAAAGTAACTTAAATTATGTCTACTTTGATTCAAATATTCCCAACCTTTTTGTCATAAAAAGTCTGGAACTTATATGAGTAGGGCTAATATATTCTGAATGAAATTATGATAGAAGGTATGTATAAGTTTGGATTAAAAAAGTTTTAGGTACATGTGACATAGTAAATAAGTTTAGGGTTTTTGATAATATAAAAAAGTTAAGATATTTATATCTCAGTGAGGATAGATTGAGAGTTTTTAGTGATATTTGTGCATCGAGAAAATTTAGCTCAAAAAACAATATCATTGATGATTCAGAAGAAGTGAGACGATAGGCTTCTAACAATCTGTGCCCTTTCCTGGAAGAACCATATTTGACTAACGATGTCCCCACCGCAACGAAATTATATCCAGTCGAGTAGTAGGCCTAATCTACCATGTCACACCATTTATTGGGCGACACGTGGCAACATGGGTCCCACTGTGTCCTTTTACCTTCTTCCCTCAGGGCTCACGTCACTCTCTCATCCCCGTCAGTCTCTCTCCCCCCAGACTTTTCTCCCCACCGACAAGAATCCTTGGTACTGCACTGCGGAGATTCTAATTTGATTGATGTAACTCTTTCTCGCTCACTCTCTAATTATTACAGGCTCCCGAGAAAAACAAAAGGGCAATCTTTTTCATCAATGTCACCAACATGAAGAGAAAGGGAAAAATTAAAAAACAAGTAAAGAATAAACACACGAAACAATCTCTACAACAGCTAGAAAAAGAAGAAGAAAACCAGGGAACTCAGTCCATTAAGGTCTAGATCTTTGCAAAGAACAAAAGGTGAATAGTGGGATCCATATGGACACGAGAGCTAAATGGCCAGTGATATATTGCTGACTTTGGCAAGACAGTCCTATTATATATTTTCTCGTACTTTGTTATCAAATCTAGAATGGCGATAACTATTCGGTTTACGATATCTCTTTCATATACCAATGGCGATATCAATATGATCCACGCTTTGCTTATAGAACAGGGTTTACTAGAAATGGTTCTGTAGTGATGGATCAAGGCCAAAGTTCGACAAGGTTGTCCATCGAAGATGCAAGTTTAAGAACTTCTTTAGATGCGTTTGGGGTTTCATGCGTTTTCACCCGATTTGTCCCTTGTGAATTTAGTTACCATTTACAGTGGAAATTGGCTAAATTAGCACAAGAGGTGTCCTTGAACATATATAACAGCAGATACCAAGTGATTTAATCTTGAACTGCCCACCTACCAGTTTGACGGAGAGAAAAAGAGATTGATTCAACGTCAAACGTGAGACTATAGCATTCGTCTGCTGAAAAGTCCCGACTTATTTCTAGTATGTGCACTGCTCTCTTTACTTGTAGGTTTGATCGATAGGTAAGGTTTGATCATCATTAGTTGTTCGTCTTTCTTCTCTTAACGTTTTCTGATAGCACCAAACAACCTATCATTGTTCAGATAAGATATTCACTCTCTCGTCTTGTCTTCTTTGTCGTGTATTCATCGTCTTCTTCTGTTGCATTTTTTTAAGACGAGGATTTGTTTTCAGTTATGTATATAGGACCCACACACACGACACAGATGTATCTATTTGGTAACTGTAGTACACATTTTTTGGTTTACACTTGGTAACTGTGTTAAAACGTAATTGGATAAGATTAATGTGATTGCGGGTGCAGTTCGATTCTTGGTTCTGATGTTTGATTTAATGCACTGTATCTGATGTTGCAGCATGAACATACTCGGGTGGACACTCATGGAGGCTCTTGGAATGAATGCAGCCATAAGGTTGGTACTAGAATTATAGGCCTCCGGATAAATTTCTCTCCGCATCTGAAATGGTTTCTTGGTCATCGCAGTGTGAGGGTGTCGAATGAACTTGGAGCAGCTCATCCAAGAACGGCGAAGTTCTCGCTCGTGGTGGCCGTGATGTCCTCATTCACGGTAGGTCTGATCTTATCGGCAATCTTGCTTGCCACTCAGAACATGTACCCGTCTCTATTCTCGAGCGACACGTCCGTCCAGGCTCTGGTCAAGGAGCTCACGCCAGTGCTGGCCTTATGCATCATCATCAATAATGTCCAAACAGTGCTCTCCGGTAGATTTTGCCAGTCTTTCTTTCATTTTTGTAGCTATCGCTTTGCCAATTGTAGAGATGTTACATGCGCAACGATCCAACTCCCCTTATCAGGCGTGGCTGTGGGAGCTGGATGGCAAGCTGCAGTCGCATATGTGAACGTTGCCTGCTATTATCTGTTTGGAGTTCCCCTGGGTCTGATCTTTGGTTATAAGCTAAACTGGGGTGTCAAAGTAAGTTTCCTTTCGTGCTCAATCATATTGGAAGTAAAAGTTCCACTCTTTGCAGTAATTTTACCTACGATTCGATAAACCAAAAGCAATGCAAGATAGCCGAAACTGATCACTTATTGATATCATTAATATGCAGGGGATCTGGTTCGGAATGCTAGCGGGTACAGTGGTGCAAACATGTGTGCTCATCTTCATGGTTTATAGGACGAACTGGAGCAAAGAGGTCAAACGTCTTTTCTTTATGCCTCTGTAATGTTCAAAGATATGAATGCTTCAGGAATAGGTGGAAGCTCATCGCTGTATCTGCGCTTTCAGGCTTCAATTGCTGAAGAAAGGATAAGAAGATGGGGAGGTCCTTCAGAAGAGCAGCGACTTGCAGAGAACGACGTAGAGAAATAAAACAGAACCCAATAACTCACCAGGAATGAAAGAATTTTGGCAAAGATGACCCTCACTGTAGCCGGTCGCGACTTGACGGGGCAACTCATGAGATGCAAGCGTTCGTCGCCGGATTCATTTGCTGTTCAACAAATTCCAACGGCCATTGGAGGTCTTATTGGCCCCCTAATTCCAAGGAAAACCTCAGTCACAGTCATTTAGGGTCTGTTTAGTAACGTTTATGTTCTTAGAAATAATTTCTGTTCAGAAATAATTTTTTCTATGTCTATTCCCTAGATGAGTTTCTGAGCAAAAAAACGTGTTTAGTAACTATACAAAATTTCTATTCCCAGAATAAAAAAAAAACAAAAATGCGTTAAGTAGGATATTAAAAATTTCCACTCCCAATTTTTTCATTTAATTATAAAATTATCAGTGAAAACTTAACAATTCATGTTTGGATAAAATTGGACTAGAAATAGAATAAAAATATATTATGATATAGAATTGTCTGACCTTAATATAATCATAAAGAAAATTATTCCTTATAGACAAAGCAAATACTAGGTACTGATCGAGGAAATTGTAGTTTAGCGGACTTAATAATTCATGTTTGAATAAAATTGGACTAGAAATAGAATAATAATATATTATGATATAGAATTGGATGACTTTAATACAATCATAAAGAAAATTTCTCCGTATAGACAAATTAAACATCACGTAGTGATCAAGGAAATTTCAATTTAGGGTGTAAGATTTTAGGATTTTGGTTATGAGGTTATGGGTTTTGGGTTTTAGATTTGGATTTTATGGTTGAGAGTTTGGGATTTAGATTTTAGAGTTTCGAGTTTGGGGTTTTAGGTTTAGCAATTTGGGTTTCGAGTTTTGTGGTTTAGGATTTAGGGATTTGGGTTTTGGGTACTGGGGTTTGGGATTTAGGGTATAGGGTTTAAGGTTTAGGATTCGGGATTTTGCAGTTTAACGTTTTAGGATTTAGGGTTTGGAATTACAATTTTAGAGTTTAGGTTTTAGGATTTCAAGTTTGGAGTTTTGGGGTCTAGCATTTAGCGTCTCGGGTTTTGGATTTTGGGATTTGGGTTTTTGGGTTTAGGATTTGGGGTTTAAAATTTAGAGTTTTGGGTTTTTCATTTTAGCATTATGGGTTTTAGGATTTGGATATTGAGATTTAAGGTGTTGGGGTTTTGGATTTGAGGGTTACGGTTTAGGATTTTGGGGTTTAGGGTTTGAGGATATAGATTTAGGGTTTTAGGGTTTAGGATTTGGGGTTTTAGGGTTTAGTATAAGAATATCTTGTAAAAGAGGGAGAGCTGATCTTGTTTCTCTATTCTTTCTTTTTTTTTATTTCACAAACAGAAAAGTAGATTTTTTTTACTTCTTATTTCTGTTTCAAATTTATTCCCTGACTACTTTTCTATTTCGAGAAACAAAAAGCTAACTGACGTTACTAAGGGCCTATTTGGCAACATGCCAAATAATGAAAATTTCAGTTCTTTTGTTCCCATAATCAGTTTGGAAATAGAAATCTGTTTATTAAAATTTTTATGCCCGGGCAGAATTTTGCAAAAAATTGATCTCAAAATCAGTTTGAAATAGAATTAAGAAACAAAAAAAAATAGTTTCTTGATTTTAGAACAATTTTTCAAAACTGATTCTTCTTGGTTTTCTTCTTTCTTTTTTTATTTGTTCTTCATCTTCTTCTAGGCACACCGCCAACCTATCGCCGGCGATCGGCCACCATCCACCAGTGACCAGCCAGGGCTGGCGAGAGTGGCCCTCACTGCCCCTGGCAACGGTGAGGTTGGTCTTGCCCAAATCTGGCGAGGCCGATCTCGCCGTGATCTGGCGAGGCCGACCTCGCTGTCGCATCCCTGGCGACAACTGTGACATCCTCAATTTCGGACCTAGGAAGCCGAGGGCTAGTAAGACTTGGATGAGCAGGTAAGTCAAGTCGAGGGTCAGTAATGGAATGGACAGCATGATCGGAACGAGTATACTGAGGGTTGGTTATGGTTCAATCGAAAGATTATCCATGAATTGACCTAGGGATCGATAGTGGAATGATCCCCTGACTATGCAAACGATTAGAGTAATATGACTATAGAGTGACCCATCGACCACAAGGGCTGTTAGTGGAATGGTCCGGAATAACTGTGGATTAGTCCGGTGTCGGAATGTGTCGGTCGCGGGTGATACTGCATGGCTATGCATTAGTCCCGGATGATCATGAGTTAATTCCGTGGTACTAGATTTCACGAGACTACATGACAACCAAGGTTGACCATGGATCATTGATACTCGAATGTGGCTCGGTCACGAATCGGCCACAGATCGTTGCGTTGAGTTGGGTAGACCATGGATGAGACATATGCCTAGTGGCTTGGTCGTGGCTCGGGCAAAATTACCAGTCGTACCGGCTAAGGCCTTGTGCCCGGTCATGACCATCGATCGTGCCCGTCAGCCAAGCTATGGATCGGCTACGTGCCCTGTTGTGTGCTGGTCATTATGCCAGGCGTTGTGCCCATAAGATCCGATTCTGATCTCGTTCCGTGTCCAAGAAATATGGCTATGAGCTGTACATCGTGCCATTCATGAACCATTGTGCGTGTTTGGCCGTAAAATGACCCCTCACTCGTATGACTAGGCATGGTGCTCGGCACGTTACCCATGCGGTCGGCAAGGCACTTGGCACGTCGCCCGTGCAGCTAGGCAAGGCGCTTGGCATGTTGCCCGTGCGGCTCGGCGCAACGCCCGTGCGGCCCGGTCTCACGCCCGGCCATGTGCCTGTGTGGCCCGACAGCGTACCCGGCCATTTGCCTGGTTAGACCCGGCCATGCGCCCGGTGACCCGACCACTCACCCAGGCCACCCAAGAAGCCCAAATTGGCATAGTTGGGCTTAGATTTTTGTATAGTTATACTTGGTCACTTGTAAGAGTTTTTCCACACTAAACCTCATTTGAATGGAAATACTAGAAGTGTTTTATCGCAAGAAAACCCTCAGAAATTATGAGAGTTAATATGATGCGGGGTTGTGAATATAACGTCGTTTAGCTGATTTCGGATAAACCGATTGGCTCGAGAGATTTTTGCGTGGAACCAGTCAGCTTGTAGGCCTCCCGGTTCAGCTTTGCTGAGGAGAAAGAGACAAAAAGGGTTGATTTGGTTAAAAGTTTCAATTAATTCCATTTAAGCCTTTATTATTGGTGCCTAGCTTATGTGTCCCCTTCATTCAATGCCAAAGTGTTGAGTTGTGCCTCTCCATTATGACTCATTTAAGGCTCCTTGATGACTCATTGGCCATCAATAATGGAGCACAAAGGCAAGGCCAATAATTGGCCAAGCCAAGGAAGGGCCGAGAAGGCCATTCGGCGAAGGGGGGCAGAGAGAGAGAGAGAGAGAGAGAGAGAGAGAAGCCGAGAGAGAGAGAGAGAGAGAGGGCCAATAATGGTTTGGATAAGCTTGACTTTTTCATCATTTTCCTTTAGCCTTAGTTCATTAATAGCATTAAATGCATGTCATCATAACTTTTGACTTAGAGGCCCTTCATTATTGGCTTATTCTAGGGTTTTCCAAGCCTTCTATAAGTAGCATGGAACCCCCCTTCCTTCTTCTTCTCACGCCAACTTCACCATCATCTTCCTCTCCCTTTTGTTTTTTGTTTTTTCTCATATTTTGGCCCGAGAAGCCTCACGCCCTAGAAGTCCCGAACCGGCCCGTGTTTCTACTTGTTTCCACCTAAGAGCCCACGGTTTGGCCTTTGTAGGCCTTGTATTAGTCGGCCAAGCAAGGAGAAAGCCCGAAGATCGCCCGTCTCTAACCCGTTCTCTTGTTTTGTTAGTTGTTGAGTAAGTGAATTTCCTAATATCGGGAAATGAAGTTACGATACATTGTAACATGGGTTTCTTGGCCTGTTTCTTGGTTTAATGGTTATTTATAGTTCGTTCTTTCTCGACTAATGATGCTCACATGTGATGTTCATGTCTGATGTTTATTTTTGTTGGTTTTGTAGCATGAACTTTGCTATTTGAATTACCATTGATGCTGGTACGGCCAAAGTCGATTTGTGTGAACGACGATTATCTCGTCCTCGCTTGATATTAGAGTTTTCACTTATTGAGTCCTTTGACTTACTCCCGTTGTTTTTCTTCTTTTCAGGTCCGTAGATGGCGACTCCTCCGACCCGGTTTGGAAACCCTGTCGAGATGAGAGCGGAATTACTCATCATCATTAATGCCCGAGAGAACCGCGCGTACCGTCGCATTACTACGTATGTTATAGTGGATAAGGGCCGAACGAAACTGGTCCCCCACCCATACATGGCCTGGATTGGCTAGCAAATGGCGACTGGGTTGGCCCCCTTCGTGGGTTCGAGGGGCCATTCAATAGCACGAGTGGGCCAGCTCCGAGGCAAGCCGCGAGCAAGGCGTAGTTCAGCCACTAAACAGGGGAACGGGAGCAAGGAGATGGAGGAGTGAAGAGCTAAGGAGTAACCATAGTGGGAATAGGCAATCAAGCCAAGTTTTGTTTGTTTGATAGTGGCTTGTGTCGGAACCGTCCTTAAAATGGGCATGTAAAATATGTACATGGCTTATAAAGGCTCGTAAAGAAGGGTTCGACAAAAATAAGCACGTATCATGTAAATACAACGTGCGTTGTTTACTTATCTCACTCCCGTTTGTCTCATTTATTGTTTATTTGCTTCCGCATGCGCATTTGGTTGTTTAAAATAAACGAGACAAGCTAATATATTTCCGCGAGTCACGGGTCCGTTCAGGTCATGTTCGGTCATTAAGCATTGATCGTGATTTCGAGTCGGGACGTGACAACAGCGAGGTTGAGCCTCGCCTGGCCATGGCGAGGCCGACCTCGCCATCGCGTGGGGTGGCGAGGCCAGCCTCGCCTTGGCACGGTGAGGCCAGCCTCGCCGTCGCTACCGGAGAGGGCCGCGACGCCCTCGCTGGCCCTGGCCTGTTGTCGCTCGCCGGCAACCAGCAATGGCCAAGGAAAAAAAAGAAAGAAATATTAAAATATTCAAAATATTATTAATAAAAAGAAATTTTGTGTAGTTACCAAACGCATTTCTGTCCTTTTTCTATTCTAAAAATAGAAATTTTAGATAATTACCAAACGCCTTCAAATGCGTAGAAATTGTTCCCGGGCACAAAATCATGAATAATTATTTCTGATCAGAATCTGTTCCCGGACACAGAATTGTTGCCATGCGCAGCCTAAATGGATTTCTATTCTTTTTCTATTTTGGGGAACATAAGAACAGAATAACAGAGAAATAAAAACGTTACTAAACTGACTCTTAGCTATACCGAGTCAATTGCAGTATTTAAAAAGCTATTTTATGTTTTTTCGTCTTCCTGGCGATTAAAGATCTTGGTTGGTTGTTGATTCTTACCTTACCAAAAAAAAAAAAAAAAGATCTTGGTTGATCAATCACCTTCAATTTTAAATACCCAATTTTAAACGTCATGGGAAGACCAGAGAAGCCAGAATTATAGGAAAATGTGAATGTAGTCACTGAAGAACGGTAGTAATTGTACTAAAACGCGCGTACGATCCTCATAAAGCGCACCTAAGTTTATGCAAAATTTATGTCGTCGTATCACTTGCCCACTTAATAACGGGAAGAACAACGCGGTGAAGATGCCATATATTATTGTTTGCAATTTAGTTCTGATTCTCCAGAACATGAGAACCAGAACAAAGTCCCCCTCTCCCTTCCCTGCTCTTGCCCAACACTCACTAACTTCGACTACCAAGTCCCTGACTCTTGCCAATTAATCTCCATATCATCCAACGGCAACAGTATTCGTCATGGCCAAAAACGAAAGGGAAAGGAAGAACAGCAAAAGTATATATGAGCCATTTGTTCGACTCCGCTATTGATACTTTGCTTCTACATAATAAATAGTTGGACGTGGCCTGAAGGAAGAGCTGTATCGAGTTTCCAAATGGCTAGAAGCATTCTCATGGCTGAGGAACTCCAACTGCCGAAGAAGCGCTGTCAAATAACCCATAACCAAACATACTACTCGAGAATCCACTTCATGTTTCATGCATTTGAAACACAATATCAGTCAGTGCCACACAGAACCTCTCAAAACTGATGGACTAACCAACCGTCTGATACACCGAATTCTAAGCCAGCAAACCGAAGAAGGTGATGAAAAGTCGGCGGCATATCAAAACGGACCAGTTGGGGTCCGACGGTAGGACTTACTCTGCTGGGAGATGTTTTTAAGTCGAAATACTGAATGGGCAACCAATGAACAAAACCTAAATTGGCCAGAGCTGGAGGCATGTCGAGATAGACAGGGAAATTGCGTTATGAGTTTATACCAGCACTTGGGATACACTTCACCTGCTATCTCTGAGCCTATCTCTGAGCCGTGCGCGCTCCGGGATGATGGTCTTGCTATTGCTAAAGGAACTTGGAGCGACCAAAGTTCAAGTGGACATGGATGATGAAACATGCCACGGAGACTATCTCTCAGATAATTTTCTCGTGTAGAATTCTTCCCGACTATAAGGCTCTTGATTGCGGACATTTTTCTTACACCATGCCCATTGGAAACGAGATTCTTTTGAGGATGTTGTGACGCAGTCGTGGGGCACGAGGAGTCTCAGAACTTCGCTGGTCCGGAGACATTTCATACAAGAAATCTCCAACGCACGAGGAGTCCCAGAACTTCGCTGGTCCAGAGACATTTCATACAAGAAATCTCCGACTCGCACTTTGCGTCATTGTAGAAACTAGAAATCCATGTTTGGCCGCGATTTTAGTAATGCGTAGTCCTCCCCTGCCTACCGGCACTTGGCCCAGTCACAGGGTTGCAAGGAGCTATGATCATGGAAAGAACATCCAAAGCAAATCAGAGCAAAGCCACAACTTTGGATTGCAAGAAATGGAGAGCAGCGAGGGAAAATAGCTATGCAGGCGGACACCTGCTCCTTGAAGCAGGAAATAACAGGGGGGTAGTGCAGTTATTCCCATTAGGCGACACTGTTCCTTCTATTGAAATGACGGAAATGAGATAGCTTGCCCAAGGATATCTATAAGAAGCCAGTGAGTTGGACGACAGGACATCGTGGCTCGAAAGATATAAGAGGTAACAAACTGCAAACGACATCACGAATTTTATAAAGACCGAGTAATTTAGGCATGAAAATAATCCTCCAGCAAAGCTCTCAGGCAACACACACTTTAAACCAATGAATTTCATTTGGTGATTTCATAATCTACCATTAGATTATAAACGCAAAGATTGCGATTCCAAGAAATTACCTAACAAGCATGATCGAGGTTCCATTTACTTCGCAGGAAATGAATAATTTGAAAAACATTTTTCTAGAAATGATCGCTTGTATCTTATGAAAATGAACAAACGGAAGATACATTCACTGTCCACAAATATGTATAAATATAAACTGTTGTCAATAATGAAACATCTTTCATTAGCTAACTATTTCAAGCGATACGAGCAATCATTTTAAGAATAAAAAATTTCTAGATTATTCATTTTCCACAAGACATACATTCGGATGGCATGATAAATTGAGATTTGACAGTGACAAAATGCTAGCTGCTAGTATCTTCACCACATATATATATCCCAACCGTCATGAAGTTCAAGTGCCAAAGTTTCATGCTGGACATGTCTACCCTGCTAAAGCAAAGTCTCCACGAGATCAGAATGAAAAGCAGCCAAACCAAGTCTGCATTGGAACCTCTGAAGGTCTCAACAGATGGCAAACTCCTTAATCAGCATGCATAAGATCCAACTAGCAGCATCCTTAGGCAACCCAAGACTTGATAGAAAGCAAAGCGGCAGGAAATGCAGGCTTCAACCAAAGATTAAACATCAGACTTCCATCCCAAGCTACGTAACATACAGAGAAATCAATCCCTGGCAAAAACTTACACCTGCCACAATCAAAATCCGCATACCATAAAGCGGCTCATCATCCACATTCAAATAAGACATTCCAATAAGCTTCGGCACTTAAACCATCCAAACAGTCACGCAGGTGGCGCAAAGGCGACCGGTAAACAATGTGTAAATATAGTCGCCCTAGCGAGCTCCCGGTGCGGCGAAGATGGCCAAGGGAGACGATTATCGCGGGGGCGACACAAGTTCTATTGCTTCAAGGGAACGAGTCACGTGGGAACTAATTGAATCCTCACTGACCAGATAAGTGAAGCGTCGTCGACACCAGACACAAGAACAGTTTTCCAGATGACCATCAATATCACAGACATTCACCCAGAAATGCATAACGTCAAACTGAGGAAAGCAGGAATCATCCCGAGCAAATCGAACCCATCGCCATAAGCACATGAGCGAGCGAGCGAGCGAGCGAGCATAAGAGAATTACCCAGAAAATTAAGCTCTCCGCCGACATAAAGTAAACAGATCCAGATCCAATAACAACCAAGCGTCAAAACCATAATGGAAAGCGGCATCAATTGTATATGACCGTAAACAGGAACCCCTAAAAAGCTACCGGATGGGAGCCACCTAAGCGGTGAGCACGACGGCGCCGCCGGCCTCCTTGATCTTCTTCTCGGCGATCTTGGACACCAGCTTGGCCTTCACCACGATGGGCTGCTTCTCCGGCAGGACGCCCTTCCCGAGGACCTTGAAGTACCCGAACTGGGTGACGTCGACCACGGGGGCGGCGGCGGGGCCGGAGGCCTTGTCCTTGGCGGCCTGGGGGACCAGCGACCAGAGCCGCTCGACGTTGACGATGGGGCAGTAGAACTTGTTGCGGAGCTTGTGGAAGTACCGCATGCCGACCTTGCCAAAGTAGCCCGGGTGGTACTTGTCGAAGAGGATGCGGTGGTGGTGCATGCCCCCGGCGTTACCGCGGCCCCCCGGGTGCTTGCGGTGCTTGCCGATGCGACCGTGGCCGGCGCTGACGTGGCCGCGCTTCTTGCGGTTCTTCTTGAAGCGAGTCGTCATTTCCGGGGGCGGTGGGGGGAGGCGTCGCTCGGCGGTGCGGCGGAGGCTCCTGAGATGGGGAAGGAAGAAGGCGAGATTTAGGGTTCGGGTGGGGCTATTTATATGGAGGAGGGGAAGGAGGGATGGGCGGTGAGGGGGGGTTCATTTCGGTTGACCTTTTTGTCCTCTAGGGTTTTGGGTATTTACGATCTGCCATTGGGCCAGTCCGCATTGGGCCTGGTTAACTTTCTGTCCACACGTTTCCGATTCCTTTTTGCTTGATCCTTTTTCGGCCTACTAAATTTTGCACGATCTTCAGCTCGTTTCCTAGGTGAAAACCTTTCCTATTGACTCGCAACGTAAACGACGAGCTTCACAACTTTATATCGATATATAAACGCACTTTACCATTTGCTCGGGAAAAGACACACACGAAGGAGATAGATTGCCACACAAATCGGTTGCATTAATACCAATTTAGTCATAAACATTTTTACGTTACATCAATTGAATCTATCCGATCAATTTAAAGCGAAAATTATTGACATGAAAGCCGATCATCCTAAACAAACACGGCTGGCTCTAATGTAAATAATTTTTTCAATATTTTTTCTAATTTTTTTATTAATTTTCTCTTTTCCTTTTCCTTTTTCTTCTCTTTTCATTCTTATTTTTTTTCTATGGTGGCCGACTAGAGTAGCTAGAGCTTGTCGACGATTGGGTGAGGCCACCCTCACCATGGTCTAGCCGACCAACTAGGGTGGCTAGAGCTTGCCAATGATTGGGTGAGGCCAACCTCACCATGGTCTGGCTCGCTGGGTGCAAAGGTGGCCTCGCACGCGATTGGTGAGGCCATGGTTGCCTTCAACCATGGCCGACGATGTTGGCCTTGCCCGCAGCCGCCTATGACCTCACCCTAACCATCACCAAGGCGGCCATCTTCCCCCGCAGCCAACTAAGCCATGGCGAGACAGCCTTGCCCGCGGCCACCCACACCTCGCCCACATTTGGATGAGGCTGAGCGAGGGCTGCAAACCTTACCCAGTGGCTGGCTTATTAGGTAAAAAAAAAAAAAGAGAAGGAAGATGGAATAAAAGGAAAAGAATAGAAAATTTTAATAAATTTAAAATTTTCGAAAAAAAATATAAAAAATGTTCACGTTGGCACTAATTGTGTCACGTAAGTGTAAAACAGTTGACGTTCACGTTAGCAATTTCTAACTTAAATTAGTCGAAGGGACTCAATTGACAAAAGGTAAGAAGATTTAAGACTAAATTAATCATTAAAGAGTTTAATACTAAAATGGTACTAATGCAATAGAATTAAAGCTTTTTCGGTACTTTTCCCAATTGCCGCAACTCCGGCAAAGTACAAACTAGCAATGGTACTTACGACAAATGCATATAAACACGAGATCTACCCGGATGCTACCCCTGTAAATAGGCTAAGATTAGCTGTCCGAGAGCAAGAAGAGAAGCGGAGAAATAAAACATTCATCTTTTTAGGCAATACAATACGACAATCTTTACAACACCGGACGGCATCCGCTAACACCCCGATAATTTCGAGGCACCGGTCGATAACAAATTCAAGAATTGCATTTGGATGTGAAGGACACAGCTCTTCACGAACCGGAAACTATATATCACGTGAGATTTGACACCGCTCGACCACAAAACAATTGGATAAATACATATAACGATACCCAGGGATAACATGTCATTATGTAACTAGAGAGCTGTACCTCTGCTTCATCTCTGAAGGACGATAGCAGCTCCAACTAAGCCCAGCCACAATGTCAAAGCTACCCAGAAAGCCCTATTTTTCCCAAGGCCGACTGGGGGCCGCCAGACCAGAAAGTCCCCCAGAAAATCTCTGGATGAAGGAAGTTGGTTGGTTGTGGGAAAACTACTGTTTTGATCCTTGTCTTTGTACTTACCACTCCAAGTTGCTGCATAACTGCAATAGCCACACGAAGCACTCACGTCATCAATGTTTACAAAGAGACGAGAAAACCAGCATATGCAATTCCCAGTTCTGCTTCACTGATAAATTTAGGGTATGACATCACCAAAAAGCAGGAGATAGAGAGCTTTGAACATTCAATTCGTCTTCATCAGTGCTATAACAACAACCACAAGAAAAATGCTAACCCCGTCCATAACAACATGGTAAAGGCAAACTTGACAGTATTAGGTTGCAAATTAGGACAGGACACACTTAGGGCCCCCACCGCACCTGTCAAGCCAACATTTGCTTGCTCAGCTTTGATTTTTGTGTCCCGTCTAAAGCTGTGAGCTCAGATTTTCTCAGTTAGATATCTCAATTAATTCATTCAGATATGGTGCAGGTAAAGCCAACATAAGATCCATCAGGGAATGCATTATATATGGGAACTGCACAGACGCCCCATTACAGAACATAAATAAGAGGTGGCAACACCATCCTCTAGCAGAAAGCATATAGAAAGTACAGCCTCGCATGAGGGAATGTTGATTCTAGCCAAAGAAGATTTCTTCAAGGTTTTCAAGAGAATTTAAATAACATCAAGAGGAAGACTTGTTGATGAGGCTCTCGGGTGCTTCGAGAGAGTTGAGCATCAGCCTCTGAGTCTAGTCCGCGATATTACTAGTAGAGTTGGCTAGAATCAACGTAGACTTACAAGGGAGAAGGCTCTCTCATACAGGTTAATTTTGTGAAATGGGTAAACGTAAAGATGACTAAGTTTAAATGATCAAAGTTTGGGCAAGCAACCCACCCACTATTGACTAAACCCTTTATTGAATTTTTGTGCTGGTGCCCGCTTTTAAAATATTCGTCCGCAACCTAAAGCAGTGGAATTTGGTTAAATGAAGTGAAAAGTAAAAATGGGTTGTGAGGTTGGAGAATGTGGGAAGTACTCGTCTTGCAGTTGAGAAATAAAAGACACCATGCTAGCAGAAGACTGCGTCAAAGGCACAAGAGAAGACTGAAATGGAAGAAGAATTTATCAGGAGTTAAAGTATCTGATGGAGGTTATTTAAAATATTAGGAGCAACTGAGATAAAGATACACATGATCAGATAGTCAGGGGAATAATTATCGCGAGGAAAATCAAATCGGCAGGAGAATGCTATTAAAAGAATACTCAAAACAGAGGAGGGGATGCACTCAGACATTGAGACAAATCGAGCACTGGTCTTTTGCCTCTACATTGTTCTGTGATTTGAAGATTTCAGCGATGTGGTCCATTTAGATCCTTGTACCATTGAATTTCCACTTGGATTTCTAGTTGCTACTGGAATTTCAGTTCCTTCAAGTTAGTTACTACTAAATTATATTGACATATCGAGAAATTCACTTTGAGTAGTCGTACTTCATAAATCCAATTCCTTCATGCAATTAATTTTATTTTGAAGTACCTCATCTCATCTCTGCAGCGTATTCATCCATTCACTCTGTACATTGTAGGTTGGTTAAATTAACCACACATCCATCCGAACCCAATTTGTGCACTTTACGCGTCAGCACCAAACCAGGAGCAAATGCAGTTCCTCCTCCGTAATCTAAAATTCAAATGAACCCAGCGCAAGCGTTCCATGAAACAGTTGCAACCAAAACTGTGATGCCTATTTTGTATCACCAGTAACACATAACGAGTACTGTCCGTTCCTATTGACATTTGGTACACCTCATGCGAGAGAATTGAATTTGCAACCAGAACAGAAAATCGGCTCAAAGTCATGATAATAATGGTGACGTGGAGAGATGGAAATGTACCTGTCATAGCTGGATCCTATCAGCGGAATGGTAACCATCTCCTCTTGAGATATTTTCAACTTAGGTGCTTGAAGGATATACTTGAGCTCTGCAGCCTGACGCCGAATGCTAATAATAGGGTGCTTCTTCTCCAGCTGTTGGTAAAGTGAAATACAATCTGCATGACGATTATTAGCCTCGTATGCCATTGCGAGCCATATCTGAATCTGGAGGCCAAAAATGAACAAGCATCTGCATCAGTTCCCATCAACATGGTATTAAGGATGTAGCGTCGTGACATCCCAGGAAAAGAACACCAGGACATGCAGACTCTAGGGTACTAAACCAACCTCACCGCCAAACAATGTAGGCCTGGGAATGATTGTAAGTGCGCCCTCTAGGAACTCAATCGCCCTTCCATACATTCCTTTTCCGTAAGCTTTCTGACCCAACTCAAACATCAGCTGGGCTGTGGCTCTTCGCTCCGCCTGCTCTTTAGCCACCTGACCTCCGACCGAAGAACAAGCAAACATATCATTATCACATTCGACTGGGCACCGGTATCAAACAAAGCAGAGCTCATGACATAGACATAAACGTCCAAACACAATTAGATTCTCAAATCATCACGAGTAGTAAAGAGACAACAAATTTCTGAACTATCCACCAAAGATGTATTCGACAGAGCATCATCTCTCATCCTTATCTTCTTCGAAACTAAGAGTATTGTCAGCATCAGACAATCCCGCGAAGAATGAAAAATCCTCAACGAGCACGCAAATTAACAACAACGAGCAAAAGCACCCCGCCCTTCCGATGTTGCAACAGCGTAACGAACAACGATCAGGCTTCAGCATCAGCAGTAATTAGCGCACATCAAAATCACGCGCAGACGATCTAATCAAACCCAACCTTTTCAAGCTCTTTCCTGACTCTCATCTTCTTCTCCTCCTCCGTCTCCTCGCCGCCCCCGCCCTGGCCCTGGCCCTCGCCCTCGCCCTCGCCATCCCCTCCGCCCTCCTCCTCCGCCTCCGCCCGGGCCTGCAGCTCCTCCGCCTTCCGCTCCAGCTCCTTCATCTCCTCCATCTCCTTCACCCGCCTCCTCATCTCCTTCTCCCAGTCGAACCCCTCCTCGTCCTCGCCGCCCCCGCTGCCGTTCCCGTTCCCGTCCCCCTCCTCGTCGCTGGACCCGGCGCCGAAATCGACCCCGTTCACCTTGGAGTTGGCCTTGCCCCGGGCCACCACGGCCCGGTGGCTCCAGGCGTCCCCGTCGGCCTCGAAGCCCTTGGGGCTCAGGGCGGCGTAGTAGGAGGCGAACTGCGGCTCCCTCTTGGTCAGGCCCGAGACGGCGTCCAGCAGCGAGGGGCGCGACTTCCGATCGGGGATCGAAGCCCTGGGCGAGTTCAGGTCCAGCAGCAGAGCTATGTTGCCGAGCACCGTCGCCATGGCGGCTGTCACCCCGGGCCCAGAGACAGAGAGAGCGAAGTGAGATATGGTTAGTCGCGGGAGCTGACCGAGCGACTGAAGAAAAAGACGAAGAAGAAGGAAGAAGAAGAAGAAAGAAGGAAGGAGATATTTTTGGCAGCCGGGGCGGAAAGACGGGAGTGCCCTCGCGTCGGCCGGGAAGACTGGGACCCGATTTCCGTTTTTGGGGAGGGCAATATGGTCTGGGAAGGATGCGGTGGAACGTGGCGCTCTGCGGGCGCGAGAGCCGTGCCGGGGAAACGAGAGATCGTTTTCGGGAAGTAGCGCGGGTGGCGAGAGGATCTGAACCGTTGGCGGTGGGTGGGCCCCCCGCGCGAGATTCGTCAGATCCGACGGTTGGCGGCGCAGCGTGCGCCGCCTTTGCTGCGGGGAGCTGTTGCTTGCCGCTTCTGGTTGCGGGAAGCGGTGATTAGTTTAGTTTAACCGCGCGCGACACGTCCACCGGAATTATCATATCCCCGGCGGATGGAAAATGAGACGGCGTCGGCACGCTTTGTTTCGCGAAAAATATTTATTTTTTATATTTTTTCGATGTTCGATTTATTTAAGAAAATGAGTAAAACAAAAAAAATGTTTTCTCCGTCCATGAAAAGGATTTTCTACCGAAGCATGAAAATGATTTTTCTCTTTGAATGAATCAGAAAACGTTTTTTCGAAATATGATTAGCCATCGGTACTTGAATCCGAAATTTTATATTTAAACATGAAATCCCAATGTCAGGATCAGGCCCCTCGCGACCGGGCCCGGACCTCGAGTGCCCGTACCAAATGCTCCGGCACCTGGGCCCGGATTCATAAAGGCTGTGCTCGAGTCCCTCGACACTCGAGCTCTACTCCCGACCCTCGAGCTCGAGTCCACAAAGGTCGTATGCGAGTTCTCAGCACTCGAGCACGAGTCCTTTATTAACAAAACATTTATTCTTATAAAAATATTTTAAAAAGTTCAAACTTTTATTATTTTGAATTCTTTTCTTTTTTTTTTCTTTTCTTCCTTTTTTTCTTTTTCTGCTTCTTCCACGGCCGGTTGCCAGCCACGGCAACGGCCAACGATCGGCCACAAGTGAGTCTCGAGCTCGCCGGCTTGGCCTCGACCGAGGCTCCACCTCGCATGTGGCCAGTTGCCCACTGTTGCCGACATCACTATAGCCAGCGATCGGCAAAGTTAGAAGGAAAAATAGAATTTCAAAAAATTCGAAATTTTTGGTATTTTCTCCTCAAAAAATCGAATCGGATTTTCAAGTATCAAATAGCGGAAACTATTTTCTAGCTCGTTTTCAGGGTTCAGTCGAACACCGGAAAATGCTGTCGTTTTCCTAAAAATAATTTCCTGAAAAACGTTTTCAAAAATATCACCTTTTTCGTGGAAAACGAACATGGCCTAATTGCAAAAACACTGGTACACTGCAAACTTTCTTCTTTTTTTATTGTTCTTGTTGAATATATTTCAGTTCAAAATGAGATTCAGGCCGATAAGATGCTTTTGGATCATATCACCGATCTTATCCCCCTATCAATCTTCATCGCCCCCAATGCAAAGTAAAGGATGTGAGCACGAAGTTGTCTCCGCTGTGCAAGCTGACGAGAGTAGCGCAGCGAAAAAACAAAGACGTGTTTGTAGAGAATTTAAGATGAGGACAAAAGGACATGATGGAAATGAGTGCAAAGGGTGTCGAAGTGAGGAAAGAGAGGAGAGAGATTTGAGGGTGTTTTAGTCGGTGCGCAATTAGAGGGATGCTTTACCTATATTTGGGGTGGGAGTCATTTAATTAACGAGGTAAACAGAGCCCAGAAAGATTTGAATTGAAAATCTCCTGCTTTGATGTCGTGTAAGATTTTATAAGATCGTTCTTAACTATTTTAAAAGGTCAAGCTGTTAAATAAATGCGTAGCTTATACTTAAATATCGTATCTTTTATTTTGTAGGTAAACTTAGAGGGTAATTTCCTTTCGAATCATCCATTGGTGCGTGCAGTCGTGATGTAGTTTTAATTGTATGCATGTTTTCCGTGATTTTTTTTCAAGAGTTTGTCTAGATCGATTTCATTTTTACGTAATATAAATTTCGCGATACATGCTATTTTTTTTTTAATTCAAGACTCGTGAAAGATTTTATAACGATTGACGGGATTACAATTGAAAGTTTTGTGAGATGAGCTAAATGCTAGTCTTTCAAGGATGGATTTATCTCGAGAATGGAATATGAGTTGCTTCGAAAATCATACTCTATTAGTCGATACAGGAACCACCCATGAGAATTTCTGTCAAAGTTGAATGTTTCAGCTCTCGATGTAATGCTCTGTTTAATACAAAAAATATGTCGACATGTAAATTCACATATATTTCTTGTAACTTTTTGAAATGTAAATAATAAGTAAATTATGGTGGAATCCTTTTTACTTATAAATAGACAAGCCTTGAGTTTGCTTAATCAATGCCATATATTTATGGCTTTTCTTATAAATCAAAAAGTAAAACGCTACTATATTTTACATCGAACTACGTAATAATATCCGTGTATATGGAAATGTTTCAAAATTTATAAAATCAAAACACGGGAGTTATTAGAGTTATGAAATGTCAAAATTTTCTCCGGAAGAGGAAAGTCACCCAAATAGAAATATACATTCATTACCTCTTCATGTAAGACAAGAAGATCGACCAAAAAAAAATGCAAGAAAAGAAGAGCCTAATTTCTTAAAAAACTAAAAACTTTAGGTCAAGTCTCAAATTTGTCCCGAACCTTTTTGTGTCTTGGAAAAAATCTCAAATTTTGGACCAAATCCCAAATCTGCCCCCGAATTTTTTTTATCCTAGAAAAAAGTCCAAACTTTCGGTCTAATTCTAAATCTGCTCTGAATTTTGTTTTGTGTAAAAAAAATCACCAAAATTCAATTTATTTTAAAAAATATACCTTGTGATCCAACCCCAACTAGATGTAATACTTCTACGTCAATAACAAATCTACATCAACAAAGTAATTGAGCTTTTTTTCAAACAAAGAAAAGTTCAAGCTAATTTAGATTGAATCTAAAAATTAGATTTCTTTTTATAAAAAAAAATTTGAGGTGGATTTGTTATCGTCCCTAACTTTTATATTCTATAATGGTTTATTTTTATTGGGTTGGATTTATTATCGAAGTGAAAATGCGACGTTAGTCTGTATTCATCGCCTCATTACTTTGCTGATGTAGATTTATTATCAACATGGAAGTGCCACGTCAAGTTGGGATTAGATCACGTGGATATAGTTTTGAAAGTAAATTGAAATTTGCCATTTTTTTACATAAAACAAAATTCGGGACAGATTTTGGACTAAACTTAAAGTTTGAATTTTTTTTTAAGACAAAAAATGATTTGGGGCAGATTTGGGATTAAATTTATAGTTTAGAATTTTTTCTGAGATAAAAAAAGTTCTTGATAAATTTGAGACTTGACCCGAAGTTTTGGATTTTTTTTGAGGAATTCACCGGGAAGACAAAACTTTTCCAATATACTCATTTTTTACAACGTTTGAAGTTCAACGGTCTTGACCGTTGACCCTCCGGTCTCCATCTTCGGCGGACAACATTCACATGCCTCGCGCCGTCGGCGTCTTCCTTCCTCGTGAGTCGGCACGGCGCAACCGGAGGAAGTGGGAGTTTGTCTGAATTCTGTGCTCTTCTTCTTCTTCTTCAGTTCCTTCTCTTCTTCTTTATTGTTTTTTTTTTCTTTCTATCGGGGTGGGTTTGTCGTTGCTTGTTTCAGTTAAAGTTCCACTTCCTTCCCTTCGTTCACACACACACACACATCCAATCCAGTCAATGAAACCAGAACCCAACACGGCTCCCATTCCTCATTGCTTCATCCATCTTCTCAGCCGTTCGACGAGGATGAAGTCGAAGGTCCCTTCTCTCTCTCTCGCTCTCTCTCGAGATTTTATCAGCTTCTTTTTCTTTCTTTCTTTCTTGGGTGCTGATACGTTTCTTGATTTGGTCAGGCAGTGGAAGCGGGTCTCTGGTCGATTTGGCTATCTGGGTTGGTGCTCGTTGGCCTCTCCCTTTACGCCACCCACAAGTTGCCGCCGGCGAAGGATCGGATCAAGAACCCATTGCTCAGCCGCAAGGTGGTCTCCGACGAGATCGGGCCGAGCATTGCCATATTCGCCGCGCCCGGACCCTTCGCTGGCTCGGTCGGAGCTGCGCAGAGCGTCGCGATCCGTTCGTGGCTCGGGCTGCCCTCGCGAATCACGGTGGTGCTATTCAGCCGACACGAGTCCGTCGTCTCTTTCGCTGCTGAACTTGGGCCGCGTGTATTGGTCGAGCCCAATATCGATTTTACGTAAGTGTGGCTTTGTATTTCGGGGTCGATGGTTTAGCTTGTGTTCGAATGACTGCTTTTGCTGTCCTTTTCAGCTTCTAGATATGTATTAGCTGAAGAATTTAACATCTGTCGTGTCGACTGTTTTTACTGTCATTTTCTGCTTCTAGGGTTGTGTTAGCTGATCTGATTGGCTGATATGTCTGTCTGGAATATCCATACAGTTTGTAGTGGCTCAATGATCACCATTTAGGATAGTGTAACTTCTCTCTGTAATTGAACAATGTCGTGTAAAATTTTCGACGAATAGGCGAACCTTAGGTGGTTGGTTCCTGATTAGACATCTTGCACGCTTCCTTTGACCTGCCTTCTGATTAGGGGACCTTTGGCAGTATGAATAAAAGGTAGAAGATGACGCATGTGAGCATACTTGAATGAACCTAAAAGAGATTTTTTGTCGCACTTTCTGGTAGCCTGATGTGTCTTTGTATCTTTCTAGGTTCCTGGGTACCCCATTCTTTCATTCCATGGTGGCAAGGTCGCAGGAATTCGTGTCTGACATATGTGTGTTTGTCCATCCCGAAACCATCCTACTTGCCAACTTTGTTTCGGCACTGAAATTTGTCCATGAACTCGATCACGACTGGTTCCTTTTTGCTTCTCCGCGTAACCTCTCTTATTTCCCATTTTACTTGGACAAAGATGGGAAACATTGGCTGAGGGAGGATGGCAATCGGGTGAAAATGAAGGAGGTATGACGAAGCCTAACTTAGATTGGAAGTTGCTGGCTCATGCTGCTCATGTGAGACACCTAGACTGAGATTATGCATTTCATTAGTTGCAGGAGATTATCGCTCAGAATTCGCAACCTAATTACAATGAGGGAAGATTGATCACGGCATGGAACAGAAGGGATTTGCCCTTGCATACTGGAATACTTCCCCCTTTCTTATATGGGAAGGGAATACACAACCTTTGGGTCATTAATGAGGTTGCATCATCTGAACTGAGGTTTGTGCTTGATGCTAGTTGGAGTATTTCAAGTTTCTATATGACTGATCCTGCACCTCGGTCTAATAAGTGTGTGGGGTGTTCTGGTAATCCAAACATTGAGGAAAGAAGTTGGGAATATGCTGGCAATTCTCTTCTAGGGGCACTCTATGGATCATCACTTTTCCATGAAGCTAAGCATTCCAGTCTGGTGAAACTACTGAGATGCAACGGCACATATATATTTGCTGACACATCTGACAACATTCTCCACATATTTGGGAACGTAAAAGCATTTGGCTTGTTTGAAAGGAGGATTGTGCATTTTTGGAGAAAGAAGAAGCTAGCAGCCTGTGCTAAGGATGTTAATTCATCACATGGTGCATTCAAATGGTCCCTAAAAAATCAGTTGAAGCCATCAGTGAGATTGGATTATCCATTCACGCTGGAGTCACTCCTCTCGACCATTGCAGACAAGAATAGGACAATTGTGCTCGGTGTTGCTGGATTTAGTTATAAGGACATGTTGATGAGTTGGGCTTGCAGACTGCGGGGCCTCAAGATGACAAATTTCATTGTCTATGCTCTTGACGATGAAACTTATGAATTTTCTGTCTTACAAGTATGACAGCTCCAGTTTTTGTCCCTTCCTTTGCCCTCGCTATTCATCTTCATTACCTTTCTTTCCCTCTATGGTCTAAATAGTCACTATCAAATCTTGCTACAATTGCATACCAAAGCAGGAAATTATGGGTATATGTAAGGTGGATTGGACCATTATATAGCAAATCAACGGTAACATGAGTCCCTCATGAAGTTGATACCTGTTCCTTTGTGCATCAGTCTGCTCAATAGTCCTTACAAGATTAAAAGATAGATTGTTTCATATTTTAGAACTCCATTACTTTCAATAAAAATGGCTAGAAATCAAGAGCATTCAGTCATTTGATTGAAGGGACATGGATAATTGGACGTTTTCTGTCGCCTGAGATTTGTTGCCCCTTTATATTTTTCATTGCACGAGGCTGGTGTTTGCTATTTGAATTTCATTTACTCCTTTTTATTGCTAGGGACTTCCAGTTTTCAGGGATTCATCAGCTCCAAATGATACTAGCTTTGATGACTGCCACTTCGGTACAAAATGCTTCCAAAGGGTGACCAAAGTGAAGTCCAGAATAGTTTTGGAGATACTCAAGCTAGGATATAGTGTGCTTCTTAGCGATGTTGATGTTTATTGGTTCAAGGATCCTTTACCACTGGTCTCCTCATATGGTCCGGCTGTTCTCGTCGCACAGTCTGATGAATTTAATGCAACAGGTATTACATCCAAGGCTCGTGCTTCCACTCACTGCATCAGGTTATGCAATTTTTCCAAATAATTTCAAAATTACAATGACAAAAAAAATTTTTATGGTAAAAAATATTGTTATGTATAAAATAAAAGAGAATGAAAGGACAACAAGATGTTTGCGTTAATCTTCTTCTACTTGTGAGGAAGATCATGGTATGTTCGCGTTAATCTTCTTCTACTTGTGAGGAAGATCATGGTCTTAGTTGTAAGACTACTGCTAATATTAGCGCTTCTAATATCTATATTTTTTCTAGGACCTATTAATATGCCCAGGCGCTTGAACTCTGGCTTTTATTTTGCTCATTCTGATGTTTCAACAATCGCTGCTTTGGAGAAGGTGGTAAAGCATGCTGCTAAGTCAGGCCTATCGGAGCAGCCGAGTTTCTATGACACATTATGTGGGCTAGGGGGATCCAATCGCTTGGGCGATAATGCATGCTTCGAACCCGAGACAAATTTGACTGTTCATTTTCTGGACAGAAATTTATTTCCAAATGGTGCATATGGAGGACTTTGGGAAGAAAGAAACGTCAGAGAGGCCTGTTTGAAGAAGGGTTGTTTTATCCTTCACAACAATTGGATTAGTGGAAGAAGGAAGAAGCTGGAACGTCAGGTGTTATCTGGACTTTGGGAGTATGATATCAGCACAAGGAGGTGTCTGCTGAACTGGCATGAAAATCAATTAGCAAGTAAACGGTAAGACCCTGTTGGTGCTTCTCCTATCTGTCTCTTGCAGACTTTGGTTTTCACAAGGAAGAGAAATGATTAGAGATATTATTCCTCCATCCATGATTGTGATGGGGGTAAGCATTGGTTTCATCGCCGCAACATGTTTGAAAATGTTGAAACAAACAAAGCTGGCCAAGGGATAGGCCAGAAGATAGCTGCCACTGTGAGGAATCAGGGATAACATAATGTGATGCCATATCGCAGTTTAAGTAATTCCGATTCACAACCAGTTACCGCATAGTGATCAGCTATGCTGAAGAACTGTGTTAATTTGCTGGGGCTAGGCTCCCACAAGGAGCCCCCCTCAACACCAAAAAGGGCCATTGCTGGAGCTTCCTTCTCGCTGGAAATAAGCTTACAATTCGGAGATATTTCTCTGGGCTCACAATTGAATAATGTCCCTGTTAGAATAATCCATGCAGGTGGGCGAGTTGAGCTGTACGAAGATGTGATTCCTGCATCCCACGTGATGAAGAAATATCCTGGCATGTGCGTTGCACTCCCGGAAGTTTTCAGGAAGCCCCATGAATCCATATTGAGTCCGGAGGAAGATTTAGTACCTGGCAGGAAGTACTTTGTAATTCCATCCACCACTGTGAGCAAGCTGAAGCGCAAGTATCAAGAGAAAATGAAAGCCAAAGAAGCTGCTGCTGATGAGACAAAGTTGGATACGAAAGCCAAAGTCAACCCAGTCGAAGAACCCATTGAGCAACCCATTTGCTCAGCGAATGATTTTTACACCTCAAAGGACAGATGGTCAAGAAGTTCGAGGAGAAAGAGGGGCATCAAAAAGCAGCCTTTTGTACCCCCTATCCCGAGGGCGAGGACGTTGCATTCGATGACATGGGAGCCAAGCCTATCCTCCGTACAAGAGCTCTCTCCATGATTCTCTATTCTTTTCAAGGCTCCCAGAGTCCATGGTTGTTGATCTTTACACACTTCAATCGCAAATTTTGTACCTCTCAGAGATATCAGATAAGCGAATTTTCTTTTATTCTGTGTTTAATGATCCAGACAGTCTCAGTTTGTTGGACAACGAATTATCCGTTTCCCATGTGTGCTTCTATATCTCTGTTTTGTTGTTTCTCCGAAACATCTAACGGTGTGTTGAGCGATATGAAGGTACAAGTAGTTGCACTTGATCGCTGCTAATTGGATGTTTTTCCTTATTCTTCTCTCAATTTATTCGACCAAAAGACTCTGCTTCTTTAGTAGATGAAAGTATAATCATTTCCCCATCTCCATGCGGCCGCTCACACCATAAGGTTTAAATCATCGTTTTATCCAGTTCATGTTCTTCTGTTAATGCATATCAAAGCACCATGTTTCAGTCTATGACTGAACCATTTTGATTTTTCCCACTTTTATCAGCATTTTCCATGCAATCTTAGGCATCCTCAATTTTCCATCTAATGCACGTTCTGATGTTCACAGCATTTTGCTTTGCCTTTGACAAAAAAACCGGCTTCATCAAGCAGAAGAACCAGAAAATCAGTGCCTTTTTTTTTACCTTGCTCAGTCCGGAAATAAAGCATATTTTGAATAATTAGCGTATTCCACCGTTTATGCACTGGATTCTGAAGCCACCTCATACAAGATCTTGAAAATTGGTTGAAGTATATGCAACAGCTCCATTGATTTGGATGGTTATACAATTTGGTTGTAATTCAGCAGGGAGAAAAAAAGACTGCTTCAGTTCCAGACAAAATCATTAGGAACCAGTAAAGAACCCGATTCAAGCGTTGTAGCTTGTTACCCACAAAGCAATCTAGTAAGCAAACCAGAAGACAGCAATGGGATAATTATCTAAATTGGTAATCTTGAGGAAGCTGTATATCTTTTAACTTACACTCACAAAATGTATGACAATAGCTTTGTCAGTATCCACGTATAGAAGACGGCAAAGACAGCGCCGACTGGAATTGTCACGGCCCAAGAAGCCACAATCTCCTTGACAGTTTCGGCTCTAACACTGTTAAGCCCCCTCGCGAACCCTACTCCCATCACGGCGCCAACAAGTGTGTGTGTGGCTGAGATAGGGAGGCCCAGCTTCGAGGCAAACAGGACCACTGAAGCGGCCGCGAACTCAGCTGCAAATCCACGAGTGGGTGTGAGCTCTGTTATCTTCCTCCCTATCGTTGCAATCACTCTGTACCCCCACATCATAAGGCCTGCCACAATGCCGAAGCCTCCCCAAGCAAGGACGTCAATGGGGATGACTATATCGGCACCAGCAGCACTGCCCTGGAGGATGGATAACGCACCGGCTAGAGGACCGATCGCATTGGAGACATCATTTCCTCCATGTGCAAATGACATGAAACAAGCGGAGAGAACCTGCATGTACCCAAAGACCCCGTACACTATTTCCAGCTGAGCACCCTTCGGGCCCTTGATTTTTGACAGAAATCCAACATCTCCATTGAGGATGGATTCCTCTGGCTTTGGCTGGGATGAATCGGTTTCCTCAAGGAGGTGGCCGAGTTGTTTACGGATCATGCGGTTGACGAGGAAAGCCCCGGCTGTGCCACAGGCTAAGGCCTGGGCTAAGGCCAAAAAAAGACTCTTGCTAAGTGGGAACGCTGCAAAGGAGATTCCGGTCACACCGAGGAAAACTGCAATGGGAGCAGCGGCTGCGGCTGCTTGTCCTGGATTGGGCGCACTATAGACAAACTGCATAAAACAGAGGCGATATCAATGAGGCCATGTTCTCGAAAATTCCTGTTCGACACACTTCACTTAGTTATTATCCAAACTGGTAGATTGGCAGAGATGCCCACAAGACTCATTGAATTCCACTGATCACTTCTTTTCGCGGTCTTTTTTTCACCACAATCTTGAAGGCTTCATACCAAGAGCTGAAGTCTTACCCTCCTGATGCATTTGTATACAAGAAATGAGACCAATGCCCCCATTAGTGGTGAGATAACCCATGACGCTGTGACCCTCACAAGTGAACTCCAGAAGACGCCGCCTGCACCTCCATAGACGAGGCCAAATCCAACCATCGAGCCAACTATGCAGTGTGTGGTCGACACTGGCCAACCATAGTACGATGCAACCTGGTTCAAAGAAGGTCGGTCTTTTTAAGCTGAAAAAAATGTGTGATTCCATAGGCATACTCGTGGCAACTACTTCAGAGAGATCGTTCTGGAGAGGTTCCAGCTACATATGAATGACTAGAGTTGCAAATCACGAACTTACTGTCCGCAGTTATAATCACCCTGAAGTTTTCATATCCAAGATGGACTAGGCCATGAAAGTCGAGAGTTCAATGGTAGGCAGTGCGACAAAACATCTTTTACATCACCCGATCATCGACTCCCAAACAACACAACAGGGTGTCTCTTCAGGGTTCAATTCAAATTATTCTGCTTTCACCTCTCAGAATTGTATTATTTAAGGTTGCGTACTCTATCATTCTTAATAGGGGTGATTGGTTTCAGACTTGGAACTTAAAATCGACCCTGCTATAACTGGTTCCTAGTTTTTGGAACTTGAAACCTACCATGTTTGCCCTGGATCCTATTTTGGAACCTACCCTGTTTTTTCGGTCCAGTTACAGGATCCACCCAAGAACCCCTTTTTTTTGTTCCTTTTTTTTGTTTCATTTTTTCCGAGTAGCAATAGGAAAACTTATAACTCAAATCAAAGGTTATAAGTTTGACTATGCAAACAATCTTAAATATTCATACAAAAGCATATTATCTTAGTCCTAATAATTTAATGGACGTGATAAACTACCATAAGTTTCAGTTGGATATGTAATTTCTTTGTTACAGTACAAAAATTTTAAGAAAAAGGAAATTGCTCCCTATAATGCTTACAAGCCTTTGAGTTAGACTATCCGCAAATAATGATCACCTCCCTCATCCTTTATGATAGAATGCTTTGAATTCTGGCTATATAAAATTGCAAGTGGACCTCCATATAAAACTGGTTCTAAAATCGATCCGAGTGGATTTTCACTTGGAACTGGAAACAGGACCGGTTCTAACCGGTTCCTAAAAAATGGAACTGGTTCTCGGACCGGTTCAAATGGGAACTAGTTCCTGGACCTATTTTTCAGGTGGATTGGTCTGGTTTCTGTGTAAACCCGGTCCGGTTGCACACCCCTAGTTCTTAACATGACACAAGTCAGGTTATAAAGCCATCTCAATAACTTCCAGGTTAAAAAGAAGCTTCAGATTAGTAATTCTCTGGAATCTGGAAGATCTTTCAACATATCTAGGGATTTTGCTGTAAGAAACTCCCTTTGGCTTGTGTCTGGACATCCAAGATACCATGGATAAGCAAAACTCAGACAAAAAGAACAGATTCATTTAGTTGTGCAACGCAGCAAATTTCTTTTCCCTGTTAAAGATCCTTCTCGTCTCACTTTTAATACCCACCAACTCCTGGTATACTCTATTCAAGCTGTTACCAGGATCTTAAAACAATGGCTTGAACGGTCACAAGCAAGTACAGTAAACAAGAGAGAGGAAGAATGAACTGAGCTTGGAAGAGAGCACTTTTTAGCACAACGGCTTTGGATGAGCTTCTCAAACTTTTTCCCATTATTTAAGAAGGCAAATTAAAGATATAGTGAGACCGTGATGAAGCCTCCGCATTATTCTCGTCCAGCTGCACTGTTGCCTTTGCATTCATCCTTAATTTTCTTATGCAAAATGCGTACAAATCAAAGGGGCTGGTTTCATCAATTCCTTGGTTAATGGGGAAGGAGACTTCTCACCACAGAGTAACCAAAATTCTAAAACAGAGAATAACCAAAAGACTAATGGAAGATATGCTTTAACAAGGGCGTGACAGACAACAAGAGAGCATTTAAATAAATATGTCATACTCAAAACTGGATAGGAGCCCATGGCATCACTGAGTAGATCAAAAGATATGGAAGATGTAAGAGTGGCGACAACAATCACAAACCTGCAACCAAGTACCGGCAGCGGCCAAAGAAGAGAGCAGGCCGGCGAAGAGCAGAGTGTCCTTGCCCTTGAAGACGTCGGCGATGAGGATGCCCTTCTGCATGGTGCTGGTCACGTGCGTCCCCATCAGCAGCGCCCCCGAGAACTCCAAAACAGCCGCCGTCAGCACTGCCTGCCGCAGCGTCAGTGCCCCTGACCCCACCGACGTCCCCATCGCGTTCGCCACATCATTCGCCCCGATATTCCATGCCATGTAGAACCCAAACAGCAGTGTCGCGTATGACAGCGCCCAAGTCTTCATCGCCATACCTTGGCCCAGTGACCTCATTGCCAGGGGCAGCAACAGCGCCGCGAAAGCTATGCATATTGAGATCGCCGATGCCGACCTGGAGGATATGCCAAAGGCCTGTGCCATCCCGGGCGAACCGTTGCCATCGCCATCATGGGCAGTGTCCGAGGAGGAAGGTCCGGCTCTCTTGCCTTCAACGACCCTGATTCCTTGCTCGAATATTTCCTCGCCTTCAGCATCAGCAAAGGAGGATATGCTGGCAAATGGGTGTGCTGGCCGGAGGTTTCGCAGGTGAAGCAAGTGGGGTTTTAGGGGTAAAGTCTCTTTCTGCGGAAAGCTTGGCTCGTGGGGGAGCGAAGGGGGTCGATACTTGGGGAGATACAAGTGAGAGGGCGTGACGGTGTTTCTTGTGGAAGACAGGCAATAAGAAGTAGTCATTGCTTTGGAGAGAGAGAGAGAGAGACAGAGAGAGGGGAATGCGGTGGTGGCCGGAGAGGGATTATTCAGGTGAGTTCTTGGCCATGGGAGGTGGAGGAGAAGAGAGAGAAGAGTAGGTGGTGGTCGTGGAGGAGGAGGAGGAGGAGGAGAGATGGAGATGGAGATGGAGATGGAGGAGGAGGTGTTGGCATAACTTTGGAGGGAGGAGGAAAACAGTTTGGCAGTTAGCTTTGGAGGAACTGATAGGAAAGAGTGGTGGTTGTGGTTACATGGAGGGACACTTTGAATCTTAGACCCACAGAAAAAGTTCAAACATATTCAAGAATATTCAGTGGCTTTCCGTGAGGGAAAAAATTTGGGGACCATATCCCCGTTCGGATAATGTGATTGATTCCATCCCCGTCCACATTCTGCAATTGTAAGGATTAGACGAGCGAGAAAGATTAGGCACCACGAAACTCACTCGAAGTGGCCGATTTTTCTTTGCCCTGTACCTTTTCTCTTGCGAGTGCAGACGAAGCTGCAAAACAGATGTAGATTAGTAGCTTTGAAGGCCGTAAACTAGGGGGAAGGTTGGATGGACATCGTTCCCTTATTGTTCATTTCTCTTATAGGAAGGAAAAACGTCAGCACTTTGCGATTGCTAAGAAATTCAAGACCTTCACTCCATCATTTGTATTATACTCGTCTGTGAAACAAGCGGCGAAAAACTAAATTGTCGACTGTACCTTATATACCCAGCGTGGCATGGTCGAATGAGACCGTGCAGAAGGGTTTCGGATACTATGTTTCGGCCGCCCGACATCGCATAAAACGTAGTTGGTAGGAGCAAGGCGTAGCGATATTGGTAAGTGTCACCTAAAAGTTAGCTGATAGGAGTAATGTCTGGTGATGCGAGGTGTCGCTTGATAGAAAAACTAGCTGGTAAGCAACGAGAAGTGACAGTTGTTACCAATCTGACTCGATCGCAGCAGATGTTCACATCCTCGACAGTCGTCAACCAAGTCATAGGTTCGTTGCTCATCGAATGCTCTTTCTTTACATCTTTATTACCATTGTGCAAGCACGGACAAGACAGTAACCGACGAACGTCCCCGCGCCCAAACATGGACTGAGCCCCATCTGTTGTACGCTGAAAAGAGTCTGAGGTCCCATCCAGCGCGCATGCTTGAAGATGATGCCCGGACAGAGCAGCTCAGCTATGGTTTCTGCGACTACGAACTACCTGATTGATGCATACCTACCCGGTACTTGATCATTTGGCCTATGGACCAGGAGTTAAGACTTGCGGTTTGGTTAGGCACAGCATCTGTTCTTTCTCATCACGTTCGGGTCGAGCGGTCAATCTGTTCTATAGCTTCGAGTTTGTACCGATCTCATTCATGCACGCACCCAACTATTCTTTATTCGTTGCGCATCGTTATGATGAAATAATAATGAAAAATCCACATGCATCGAAACAGGTAGATAGACAATGTGTCGACCACACATAAAGTAAGGTAGCGTAGCTTCCAACGCTGCTCTCGCCTTCGCCTACTCCCACTTTCTATTACCACTTTCAACCTTTTCTTTTCCTTGATTTTTAGTGAAATTTTTCTTATTTTCATGCAATTGCCCAAAAAATAAAAGTTTTTGTGTGCGTTGCACTTCATTTAACTTTTTTCCGATATGCAATTTATCGATAATTATTGACGCAAAATTAATGAAGTATTTTCCATATGAATTGCATCCATATCAAAATCGCAAGTGTTGATCCTATGTTAATTTGATGCCTTCCAAGTCATTTATGTATTTCCAAACTTATGTGATCAAAGAGCCATGCCTTCTTTTTCCCAGTTTTTTTCGCTAGCTTCATTCCATTTGTAATTCATCGATTATTAGAAGATTTCTCTTCGAATGATTAAAGAACAAGATCGTGCTCAATGTACATCCACTGATCTTGCCAACACAGATGAGAGACACGTTTCGGCGATAAATACCAGACGTTCTTTTCGACAAAACCAATCACGATCTGAAAATACGTTGCATATCTCTTATTTTCCCGTTTCCAAAAGCTTGTCAATAGACTGTTCACACTGTATCCTTCAAACCTTTGAAAAAGAAAAAATTGGTCGAAACAAATGCTTGCGGTACTATTCTCTTCTTGACATTTGCGCATGTTTAACCCTAGTTCATAACTATAATCAGATCGCGATATTAAATACTTGTTGGTATTCTTTTAGCTGCTGTACTCGACACATACTTCGGATCCAGGTGCATATGATACCGACAGATTCGAGCCTCGATCATGTGGATCTCACGTGATTCCCTCTCACGTTATTCGATGGCTAGAACCAACGGGGCTCATCTGCCCCGGGATCACGCAAGTCATGCTCGGGCCGCCCAATCGTTTTGGGCCGATACAACGAGCAAGGCCCGACAAGGAATAGATTTGTTCCACACGGGCCCAAAACGGTCTCGGCCCATACCCTAAACATTCTCCTCGGCCTTTTCGGCTGACTGAGTCCACCACGGTCAAGCCCCTCGCCATCATCAATATCTAATATTCCCTTTCACTCGAGAGCGCCACTGTTGCCGTTCATCAATCGGAAGGATGTTGCGAGATCCATGGAGAGAACCACTATGCAAAAGACGCGCGATCGCTATCCCGACACCTCTTTCTTGTCGCTACCAAACTAGTAAAGCGAATTCATCTATGCGGCGACACAAGAGAGGACTCTTCGAACAGCGCGTGACAAGGGAAAGCGCGGGAATATGGCTTTGTCAAACATTCTCACACGACGCGACGGACACCGAATTCAGAAGTCCGGCTTTATGTACGGGAGCAAGATATACAAATTGGAGGTCGTGTTCTGCATTTCCTGGTATATGGAATGACGGAAGTTGCGTCTGCTTCTGCTGCTGGAGTATAAATTCCTACTTTCCGGATTTTGGGAAGAGGTATGGACGGTTGACTCCTTTCCTCGTCAAGAACTACGCTTTCTATTTTCTCTCCGGTGATGTGAATCTACCTAGCCCCTGGTTTGCTTTTCTTTATGTAAACTTTAAGTCGTCCGAGGAGGAGGAGCACTTAGACAACCAGACATACAGAACGTGTCGGGTACAGAGGGAAAAAGGATTTTTATGTGTCGAGTGCACGGCCGGTTTAAGTTCTAGCATAACCGATCGATTACGCCTTTAATGCAATGGGCATTCCACTCGAATTCACATGTGAATTTTAAAACGCTTCTGGTGCCCTCCTTTTTCTAGATGATGATGCCTATTGCCTAACTAACGAAGCATAAGCATAAGTACCATCGCAACCCCCCAAAGAAAGGGAGAAGTGCCCGAAGTACCCGATTCCTCATCAGCCTGCTCCTAGGACATGTGAAAACTGTGGAGATTGGGGCAGCCTATACACATGCCTAAAACCGAAGATCAAAAGAAAGGAAAAGGCACGTTGCCTAAGGAATAAAGGGGTCGCTTCCTCCTCCCGATGCGGGTCTTTTTAGACACGGCTTAATTGCCTGTCCTAAGATTCGTGTAGGAGCGAACGTATTTTGGCATTATCCGCCGACATATGCCCCCCCGGTGATGAACAAAACGAAGGCATCAAGTTCATGCATGAGCGAATATCAACCTACTCCTTCATTCCATCCATTGCACCTGTTCTCTTCGTTTCGAACATGAAGAGTTTCAAGATGCACTGGTGGGTCAGGCTAAAGAAAAATCCAACATCGAAGAATGGACGTGGTGTGTAGCAGTTTATATACCATTATTGGCCCAAATTTCGGCACATAACTCATTGACCAGAGCTTTTGAATGAAAGTAAATCCAACTAAATGTGTTGATGAGTTTGGTCTTGGTGCTCAAAGAAAAACCGTGAAATTTCTTCCTTTTTTATTTTTAAATTTTTGAAGTGTCTTTCATGTTTTGCAAGTTTGCAGCTCTGGTCGAGCATTTTCAACGAAAGTGGAGTCTACTTGGTTACTAGTTACCACTACTAAAAGAAATCGTTTCCTAGTTTTGTTGCTTTAATTCATTGAAAAGTCGGTACGAACTTCGACCATTAGATAAAGCAACTGAGAACATATTAACAGAAAAAATGATGCACAACAGATAGGTTAGACCATTCAAAGTCTTCTCCATAAGAAGTTTCATGATCAGATACCCGTAAGATTCGAATCCCACTTAATCTAACGGGAATTCTGCAGTGACAAACCGCCGAAAGATATCATTATGCCGAGTAATTCTTAGCATCGTTTCTTACAACATTACATGCGTCCCCAATTATCCGACTCCCACTCTCATGTCGACCGGTAATCTTAATCTCAATGTGTAATTTTAACTTTACCCAACTGCCAATCATGCTCCTCCGCAAGAGCTCTTGCCTCTCTCTTTCGTATCTTACATTGCACTCTCGTCTTGTTCATCTTCATTTGTATGGACTCCACTTTTTTCAAACTTTTTATTTTGGACTCCATCTTGGTTTTTCCAAAGTCCAAAGAGTCGGAGGATTCTGGAGCCTGTCTTGGAGAGAGAAAGGAGGACCACTCATGCTCTGTTTTCCCACGGGCAGGAGAGTGTATGGTCCTGCCTGGCCCCCCCATGCCTCCGGAATCGCCGAGCGTATATTCCGTCGAACCGGTCACGGTCGACATGGGCAAGGGAAGAGCGTCTTTTCAAATGGCGCGACGGGTGCTCGGATGCTCGGTTTGAGAACGACGCGTTCGCGTCCGAATCACGGGCGTTTCTTGTCTGGAGCAACTTCGAGAGCTCCCTTACGCGTTGCGTGTGGGTGGGGGATGCTTTGCGTGGATTTCAAAGAGGAAAACGTCTTCGAGACACGGTATTCGAAAAAACGTCGCGATTGTGTGCGCATGTACGAGGCCATTCCTATGATCCTATGCGCGTTACGATAAGATCAAGAAATCTATGGTCATAGTAAAACCACAGTTTTTAAGAAAAAGGAGGGCAATAATTCAGTAGAAATGGCACAAGACAACCTTCAACAAGTTGTTGGATTGCATTTGGGTCCCCATAAGTTCAGTCTCCCTCCCATTCTCCTGGCACTGCAGGGAGAGTCTTAGGTGTCCCTCCTCCTGCCATTTCCCATTGGCCCACATGTTCACTTCGTATCTCGCACAATCATGACCCGAATGCATCCGTCGCAATGTTACGGATACGTCTGGTTCGGCATTTGCAAGGGACTTTAGGTTTTGGGCTAATGCAAATGAAGTTTGATAAATTTCTTTGAGGAACTTTGAAGCATTTCCCAAAGGTCCTTTAGAGGCCTTTAGCCCAATGTAGGTCCAGAGGTCATTTTCCAAGGCATCCCCAACACTCCGTCAAGTGTCAAGCCGGTCCATCGAGGGCCAACAAGCTGGAAGAAAAATCATGATGTCGATGTGTTAAATGATGCCGTGGAGTATCTAATCAATCGTCGTGATCCATATATTATAAGTCTTATCTACTTGATATCACTTATGTCATGGACCTCAATCCGATCGGCCCAATCGGCTTACCTTAGCGTCACATGAAATGCTTAATCCTGACCACTACAAAAAAACATGTTTTTTCCAATGAAATTTCCAACGAAAAATTTGAAAAAATTTGTTGGAAAATGAATTTCCAACGAAAAAAAATTCATTGGTATTTCGTCGTCGCAAATTTTTCCAACGAAAAATTTCAATTTTCGTTGGAAATTTGCGACGAATTTTTTTCGTTGGAAAATTTGTTGGAAAACTCGTGGCTAAATTCATTGGAAACGAATTTTTTTTTCCGACGAATTTTTTTTCGTTGGAAACTACAAATTTTTTTTCATCGAAAAATCATGGAAAATTATTTTCCATAAAAAAAATTTTTTTTTGATCGAAAAATCGCCCTAACAGCCGGCAAGGACCGGCCTCGTCACCGATGAGGGCCGATCTCGCCCAGATCTAAGCGAGAGCTCGCCTAGATCTGGGTGAGCTCGAGCTCACTGGCCATGGTGAGCTCGGCCCTCACCATGGCCGGTGAGGGCCAGCCTCGTAGCCAGCGAGTGGCGGTTCCAAGCAGCCCATGCGGCCGAGAAAGGAAGAGAGAGATCAGGTCGGTTGGACGGTGGCGGTGAGGCAGGATGGGTGGCGGCCTCGCCGGCCATGGTGAGGGCCGAGCTCGCCCAGATCTGGGTGAGCTCGGCCCTCGCCGGCGATAAGGCTTAGTGGTGTTAGGGGCGTCGGGGGTGGCCCATGGTGGCGTCGGGGGCGCCGACCGTCGCGGGGGCCTAGCCCTGGATGGCCGCGGCGGCGCCTTTGGGGAGGGAGCCGACGTCGCGGATGACCCTGGATGATTGATCTTGGTGTCCATGGCGCCGGAGCCAGAGCCGGAGGAGGAGGGGGGCGGCGGGGGAGGAGGTGGAGGGGGAGACGGAGGGAGAAGGTGAAGGCGAAGGAGAGAGAGAGAGAGAGAGAGAGAGAGAGAATGAATGTGGAAATTGAGAGTTGTAGGAATAAGGAGCGCGAAAATGTTGAATAAGGAAGAAGTAGGGTTTTCGTTGCAAAATTCATGGGAAATTTCTCACGAATTTTGTAACGAAAATTGTACACACTAAAATAATTGTTCGGAAAATTGAAATTCGTTGGAAATTTCCAACGAATTTTTCAACGAAAATTGTACACATTGAAGTAATGACCTGGAAAATTGAAATTCGTTGGAAATTTCCAACGAATTTTTCAACGAATATAAAAACATGCCTAACAGTATCGGGTTTTTTTGAAATTCGTTGGAAAATTCGTTGGAAATTTCCAATGAAAAAATTTCGTTGGAAATTTCCAACGAATTTTCCAACAAAAATTGTATACACTGAAATAATTACCCGGAAAATTGAAATTCGTTGAAAAATTCGTTGGAAATTTCCAACGAATTTTCCAACAAATATAAAAAATGCCGAACAGTACCGGATTTTTTTTGTAATTCGTTGGAAAATTCGTTGGAAAATTCCAACGAAATTTCCAACGAATATAAAAAATGCCGAATAATACTGGGTTTTTTTTTGAATTCATTGGAAAATTCGTTGGAAATTTCCAACGAAAAATGTACACAATGAAATAATTGCCCAGAAAATTGAAATTCGTGGGAAAATTCGTTGGAAATTTCCAACGAATTTTCCGACGAATTTTGTGACGAAAAATTTTTTGTTGGAAATTTCTAACGAATTTTACTTTTCATTGGAAAATTTGTCGCAAATTTGCAACGAAAATTTTTTCGTCGCAAATTTTCGTGACAAAAATCCAATTTTTTTGTAGTGGACCCTAACATAAGGGATCCGACAAGTCCCTCGTACCAAAATTTTAGGTACTTATGTTTCACACCTCGCATCGCCACCACATGGATCTAACCCTTTTTGCGAGGGTAGTGTCCCTACCACAATAAGTTTGGTCCTTTTTTTTTTTTTTTAGTAAGGTAAGAGATAAGTTTGGTCCTTTGTCCGACTAATATGCATGAATCTTTAGACTTTCTTGTTTAAGCCCATTTTTTCCAATGGCGGCTTTGTTTGGCAACGAGAAGCGATGAAAGTTGAGATATAAATGCTCTATAATTCAAATGCTCTATAATACGCATGAATCTTCTGACAGCATATTAACAAGTCTGATCCAAAAGCTTAAATCAGACTTTCTAAAAGATTAAAAAAACTTACCTTGCCTTTTGTCCTAATTTTTCCGTCCCCCTCATTTTCCAAATGCAGAATCCCGACAATTGTTTCGGCAAATTCAATATCGATCCCGCCGTGATTACAAGAAGTGAATCGTGACCGGATCAAATTATGCCGTGAGGCATTTTCGTTAAGTCACACGAGCGATCTCGGAACGGGCTTCGAACTAGCTGGACGTCGTAGCTTTCGGTGCATCGGGGGTCCTCTCGATCGGCGGTATTTCAACGAGAGCCGAAATCAACGACGCGCTCGTTTGCCCAAACCATTTTGGCGGCTGCCCCGCCCCACACACGTGCGGCTCGCACGCTTTTTGGGGGAAAGCGAAACGCCCCGCCCAACTTGGCTTTGGCGGGTTGCGTGCTCGACACGGCGGCGTGGGCCCCCCCTCCCCCCAAAAATCCGACGTGACAGGTGGCGAAGTGGGCCCCCCGCCACGTGTAAAGAGATTCGTGAGGTCAGGATTTGGAGCCAACATGTCCGATTCCCCAAAAGTATACTGCCCGATGCGAATAAGAGGCACGGCTCTATCCGAGTTCGGAGAACATCATTTAAAATTTGGGTTTACATGCCTCCTATATCGTAGCTTTTCGTGCGTGTCATTGTCATAATAATTTTATATAAGATGTGGAATAAAAAGATTTAATGCTTTTTCTTGCGATTTACTGACGGCGGCTGCTAAGACTCGATGCGAAAAAAAGATATGCCTGATGGGAATGATTATGTTACCCATCGCGTAATCAGTGAATTATGAGGTGAAGAATGAGGATGAATTTTCTCGCCTGGCGTTTCACGACAAGGTGAGGTTGGCTCGACCCGATGGACGCGCCTTGCTCCTACCGACAATCCTATGTTTGCAATTTGGTGATTTCCAGTATTGGGCTAGTTTCTTTTATGTGAATTGTTGTACTTTGGCACTATAAATTTTCAATATAACGTGAACGCTTCGGATGATTTAGTCCTTTTTTTTGTCATCAATAAGTCATGGAAAATTTCAAACTAAACTTTATGCTAACAAATCAGAGAATTCCAACCCAAAAATGATTCATTCAACTTGCGAATAGATTTTGTTTGTTGAAAAATGTAATTTAAATTTTTAAGTTTGAATTATAATGAGATGGGGAAACCAGTATAACCGTGAAGGTTAAGAATGTACTATGTAAAAGTGCATCGCGCAGGGCATGGGGCGGGGATGGGGCTCCTCTCATAATAGTGGGGCAAGGATGGAGAGGCAACTTCCTCAACTAGCTTGCCCTATCGCATTCCCTAACATCGAACAACGTAATCACTAATGATTTACCAGATAATTTTATAATGTAAGAGTGTAAAATGTGGGACTATAACCTTCTAAACTATAATTTTGAAAGCCTACAATTTGCATCTCTCAAATTCAAAAAGCCAATTTACCCTCGATTTATCCAAAACATAAATCAGTCCTCGATTCTTCCTCTTTTCCTCTCACTCACTTTGCTCTCTCTTCTCTATGGGTTCACACCACTGATCATGTCGCGCCACCACCATTTCAACTGACTCTGTGTTGCCATCCACTCAGGCTGAGCTCTCTCTCTCTCTCTCTCTCTCTCTCTCTCTCTCTCTCTCTCTCTCTCTCTCTCTCTCTCTCTCTAGAGCCTCTATGTCTCCCTCTTCTCGGCCATGGTCGGCATTGAGTCAAGCTCGATGGATATAGGGCGGGTCGAGCAAAATGTATATATGAGTAAAATTTGTCAGATCTAAGTAGAGCTCGACAGATTGGACTCAAGCTGGATGTCAGTGGAGCTTGACATATATGTCGAGTCGAGCTCCACGCCCACAAAGCTCGTCGAGTCGCGATTCAACTGGGGTGGTGGTTGTCGGGGGGAGGCAACGGCATGACGGGTGTCGGCAATGCTCGAAGGGGAGGGGCTGGTTTGTGGGTGGGTCGGTTGGGGTTTTGGCAAAGCGGTGTTTTCATTATAGGTGGATTCGAAATGGTCGGAAGGGCAAAGCCATAATAAGGAAAATGACAAATTTGTATGTAGGACCATACATTACATGCAACGTGGGATGCTAATTGTAAGTTTTCAAAACTCAAGTTGCAAATTGACACGACAATGAAAGGCGACGAAACTTTTGATATTTTCCCACTCTATTATGAATCAAACTTTCATCCAAAACATTTGTTACGTATCAATCTCTCCCGCACGACCTACGGTTTCTGCATCAATCGGTGCTCAGGGGGACTCCTATTGGGGGAATTTGCTATCGCCAAACGACATGGGACCCCGACCACCATCCACATCAGTCCGATGATGTTCCAAGAGATTCGAGCACCGCAACTGCCGCGATATCCACCCACTTACCCAAATCAAATCACAGTTTGAAGCTCATTAGGTCAAATTAAACTGAAGCGACAAGCGCGATTTATCGTGCAACTAGATCTCGGGGGAGGGGGCCCTACCGAATTACGTGGGGGGAGGTTCCGTGGCGTGCGCCGAAGGGACCAATCGAAGCGAAATGATTCCTTCCCCCTCGCGTCAAGGGATAAGGAGATAGAGGCGGCTAAGCCCACCACCCTTTTGAATATTTGCGATTTCCCCTTTTGCCTCAAAGAGAACACGATAAGGAGCTCAAGGAAAATCGATAGCGAGGAGACGAAGTGGGCGTCACAGGTCTCTGGCCGGCGTAGGACCCAAAAGAGCCATTGTTGTGGCAGCGGGGAAGGAAGGGGGGGCCAATCAGCCGGCTCGTTCGTGAGGAAAACGACGAGTCCTAGATTCATAAAATATCGGCTTAGTCCTCGTGGGGTTTGAGCTTATCTCGAGGAGCAGGCCCCCCCCGACTTTGAGCAATCGCTGAAGAAATATCAAGACCCCCTAATCACAATTTGTCAATTTCAATGGTGAGGAAATATCGAGACCCCCCTCGTCACAATCTGTCAATTCAATGGACACACACATTCTTCTTCGTCCCGATCACATAGACTTTCACATTGCGTGTGCATCCAAAAGTGACCGGGTTGTCGATATGAGCAAACACGGGACTAGAACGTTAGAGATTGATAAGCGCGCGATATCGATGTTGGCACGCATCGATGATTGTCGCCGGTCGACAATCAACGAGTGGTTGATGATGAACTATGAGAGTGTTGATAATTAAGGATCGGTAAGTCGTCGAGATGTTAGAAGAAAGACAAATTACATAAGGGGTATCAAAATACAGTTACCAGTTGGAAGTCATTGGAGAACAAAGCAGTTGAGATCGTTGAACAACTGGCATGCTTTTTTGGAGGAGCACCCGTCTTAGAACAAGATCACGACATCATGAGAATATGGGCACAAAACTCCCAGAGATGGAAGAACATGGATTCAACCACTAGAAACTGTGCAGAGGTGGCTATGGCACTACCGTTATATATACCACCGCTCATCTTGTGGAGAGGCTCCCGCACAAATCAAACAAATTTACTATTTTTCATTTATCTTTACTTTCATGCACTGTTTTTTTTATTTTCCAAACTCGCGTCGTAAATTAAATTATGGCCCGTTTTTTAGCTGTAGTTTCCAAATCCGCCTTGTCGATTAAATTCTTGCGTAATATGTTAGCATCGATTAATTATGGCATAGTTTGTTTACGTTCAGTTTTGTCACGGAGTCTGTATTTTCATAGCATTATTGTTGATTAAATTATGGCTCAGTTTGTGTTTGTCTAATCCCATTCAATTCAAGTCATCAATTTCCTTATTGCTTGTGATACTTCATGTCTAGAGTCACCACAGCACCCGTTTCCTTTAATTAAAAGCCGAAGAACGACTTTTGGCGAAAAATATTTTGTCACGGGAGAATGCCGAAACACATTGTCAAATCAACGATATTATTCGATCAAATCCAAAACGCGAGTGCGGATCGGAACCAAGTTTAAATAAGCTTAGAGGATCAACACAAAGACGTACATCAGTGTCACAGGCCTAGATATTATATTATACTTAGTGCCTCAGTTTAGCTTAGAGTGGATATGAGATGGAACTTTCCCTTTCTTTAATCCACGCGTACAATTTGCCTCTTCGAGTGACTTGAGCGTTATAGATATGACTATGCAAGCATTCTCATTCCAAGCTCTCTTTTTGTCTTGTTCTTAACATTACTTAGGAAGTTGCAAATCATTTGTTTATTGACTAGGAATGGTTATCTCAAGATAGTATTTAATTGAAATGTAAAGGGGTCTTCTTCATTTTTTAAATCTTTTTGTGACTATAGTTTGGTGAAAATGAATTTTTTTTTTCTCTCAAGAAAGTTCACACGGGTCAAAATCCATGAATTCTACCTATTTGAGATGTACACTTATTTAGTAAGGTAACGATTAATTTTGAGTGTGCTTTGTTTCGTGAATAATGAATGATTTGTAAAACATTTATCAAAAAGCAATTGCTTGTATCTCTTACAAAAATAAATGAGTAAGAGATATTTTCAGCGTCCCTGAGAATATTTAAACATAAATTATTATCAATAATAAAAAATATTTTCACCGATTAATTATTTCAAGCGACACAATCAATCATTTTCAAGAAATTTTTTTTTTCAAATTATGTACTTTTTCCGAAACAAATGACCAATTTAAAATGGGACAATGACACAAATGATTCATGTGGTCCCTTGAACTTTTAATTTTTTCATGGGGTCCCTGGACTTCACTCCAATATGCAATGTGTTCCTGAACTTTTAATGTGATTCCTAAATTTTTGGTACATGTTCGATTTATTTCCTGAATTATATGAAAATATTCAATATTATCATTTCACTAATTCAAGTTTAAGAACAACATATAGTTCATGGACTATATGGAGTACGTGCCTAAAGCTTAAGCATCAGACTGAACAAATTAAAAGTTCATAAATCACTTTGTACATTGTGGTAAAGTTTAGTATTTATATTGAACAAATTAAAAATTTAGAGATTATATCATATATTGAATTAAAGTTTATGGATCATTTTTGTCATTTTTCCTTTCAAAATTTAGGCAAATACTTCAAGCCAAGACAAAGCAGTAATCTCACGGCTGCGCCCATCTTTGTCTTTCCAATTGCAAACTTTCAAATCGGTCACAAATCTGGGTTGGTTCTCGAGAATGCCCCTAGTCTCCGATCAACAACAATCCGCGTGTCCCACCCCCCTTCGCGCAATACATGTTCACATATCTTTAATTATCCACGAAAATGACTACTCTTCTTTATTTTTTTGCTTCCTTCTTCTTCTTTTTTTCTTTTTTTGTTAATACGTGCATAAACATGACTTGACCCATGAGACGTGGGGTGCGACATTTTACAGAGCGAAAAAAGAATAAATGAAGTTTCGTTCCTCGTATCAATGTTGTATTGCAACATCAATATTTTCAGACCTTTTCTTTTTGTGTCGCCCAAACCCCTAAATCCGTGCCGGGGCGACAAAAGTTTTAGGCATTAGTGTCATGGTGAGCATTATTTAGGAGTTTTGGCAAGACGGAAAAAGAATATGAGGTATCGGTATCACGACAAGCAAAATTTAATATTTTCGGTGGTATTATCCCTTTTGATTCGCTGGCGAACATAACAAATCGTGGTGCAATATAGAGCGACATTCGTGAAGATATCCACTTGGTCCTTGGTCAATAAACCTTATTGTGAAGCCCAATTTCGTTATGCGTCCTCCGAGGACGCATCGTGTGGTTTCGAACTTAACGCAACTGCGTTCACAGAAGGTAACATGTGTATGGGAGTTGATAGATTCACGTAAAAAGGCCAAACTCCCTGCCTTATAATTCAGAATCGATTCGTGTGGAAGGCAATGGATGAAGCATGAAATTAAGGAAAGAAATTGGTGCGAGGGTGGGTTTCGTGGCGTACCGAGGGCGTGATTAATCTTAATATTTTGTGCTCGCACCACGAACGCAAATTGCATGGTGGATCGTCACGCCGTACAGAAGGTCCAATCGCGGGGTTTTGTCCCTCGGGTTGACATTCGATTCCGCTGGGTCGCATCGCTTGGCCAACTCATCGATGATGCTCTTCGGAAATTGATCCGGGAGTTTCGAAAAGAGACGCGGATAAAGCTTAGTTTAGGGTAGCTACGGCTTGTGAAGATTGATTGTGCAAATACAATGAGATAAAGAGCAAAGGCAAATCAGCAATAGGTCATCGAGTGTGCTGTCGGGTTTCATGCCATTTAAGACCAGGCCATTGTGGATCTGGGATCAAGCCATAAGGCTCTCGAATTGGTTCGTTAATGGCAATAGAAGAATGCGATGTTTTGATCTATTAGATCAAGGCCATGAGGCCCTTCAAAGACATTAAGCCATTGAGAAGCTCGAATCGCGTTCAAAGAAGAGTTTGGATTTGCGCTATTTCCATCTGCAATCACGACATCGACGCTTTTGAGGGATTGTTTATTTCGTTTTGAAATTGGAGATTGTACTTAAATTCTTTAGAACATACACTTTCGCCTCTTTCATATTGCAAATGTAAGTGCGTACAACACCAGAATCTCATTTATCCGGTGCAACGAAATCTGGAGCATGCGACAACACAGGAACAAATTGAATCCATCTGTAACAACATATTCTTAGTTAGCATACATGTTCAACCTAATTCATATTCAAAGTTTCGTTGTGTGTGCTTTTTGAAAAGGGATAATGACGCAAATGGTTCCTAAGTTTTGATTCAATATACAATGTAATCCTTGAACATTAAATTGGTTTAATGTGTAATGCCAATTTAATTCTGAACTTTTAATTTATTTAATGTGATTCTTGAATTTTTGGCATCGTTCAATTTAGTTTATGTACTTTATAAAAATGTTCAATATAGTTCTCCATTAATGTAAGTTCAGGCACAACACTGAACATTTTCAAAATTGAACATGTAATAAAAGTCTAAGGACACATTAAAAAAATGGAAAATCAAAAAGGAGCCCGAAATGAATCTATTTTCTTAAATAAGGGATTGAAGCGGACTTTGTGTCAAATAAGGACATGAAATAAAGTTATTTTCTCAAATAAGGACTTGAAGTAAATCTTGTCTCAAATAAGGGCTTGAGGTGGCCATATTAGTCTTAAATAAGGACCTCACCTCACCGGCTAAAGGGTATTTTTGTCTTTTTACTTTTTTGAGTTTTTTTCTTTCTTTTTTCCTTTCTATGTTTTTTTCTTTTCCTTTTCCTTTTTTTTTTCTCTCTTTCCTCCCCTGGCCTCAGGCGGAGGCCACCCTCGCCTGGGTAGGCGAGAGTTGTCGCCCAACACCGACGAGGGTGACCCTCGCCCGATGCCGCCTAGCCCAGGCGAGGCAACCCTCGCCCAACGTCGGCGAGGGCAACCCAAGCAATAAGTTGCCTTCACCAATGTTGGGCCAAGGTTGCCTCGCCTAGCCTGGGTGGGCAGGGGTGACCCTCGCCTGAGGTTGTCGTCGACCAGGTGTAGTGATCGTTGGGGAAGAAGAAAAAAAGGAAAAGAAAAAAGGGAAAAGAAAAAGAAAAAGGAAAAGAAAAGAAAAGAAAAATAAAAAGAAAGTAAAAAAATATATATATATATACTTATAATTTTTTTGACTAAAATACATTTTCTCCGGCAACGGAATAGTTACCGGCTGGCCAAACGTCCTTATTTGAGACGATTTGGCCATTTCAGGTCTTTATTTGAGACGATTTAATTACTTAAGGCTTTTATTTGATATAATGTCTACTTCATGTCCTTATTTGAAAAAATGACTCTATTTTAAGCTCTTTTTTAGAATTTTTTTAAAAAAAATTAAAAATTTAAAGATAATATTGCACATTAAATTAAAATTGGATTGAGCCGATGATGACCCGGAGCGGGTCCTATGAACCGGGGCGGAATACGGGAATCTGGAGTGACCTCAGCTCTGTCTGACCCCACCCACATCAAGACAAAATTTTAAAAAAAACACGAAAATGAAAAAATGTAAAAAAAAAAAAGGAAAAAAAGAAAGGAAGATGAGGGGGGGGGGGGGGCCCACTCCTCCATCCCCATCTCCATCTCCTCCATCTCCATCTCCTTCGTTTTCATTTTCCATCTGAAATTACATTTCCTGCCCGACGTGACCTCTATAAATAAAGCCAGAATCAAACCATACCTAGGCTTGAAGAACGCAACGCCAAATCTTCAAACTCCCTCCATCCCTCCCTCCTCCTCCCCCTATCTCCGGCCATCCGGGCCACCCGGAAGCCATGGTCGGGCCTCCCTTCGACGCCCTCCGGCCCCGCCCCGCCGCCGCCCCCGCCCCCGCCGCCACCATCAAGTTCCTCTGCAGCTACGGCGGCAAGATCCTCCCCCGCCACCCCGACGGCAAGCTCCGCTACGTCGGCGGCGAGACCCGCGTCCTCGCCGTCGACCGCTCCATCTCCTTCTCCGGTCAGTCCCGCTTACCAGATCCGTGTGCGTCCCCGTCCGTTTTTCTCGTTCGTCGATTTCGAAATGAGCCTCGTGTTCCCGCGAACAGCGTCGATTTTTAAGCGTGTCGTCGTGCCTTCTGGATGCGTCTTCCGATTGTAGCTGTGTAGGATTGCGTTAGCGATGCTGATTAGGGTTGTGATTCCTGCGAAATTCCGTGTCAAATTCCTGCGAAAAATTCGGATTTGCGTGACGCGTTTCCGATAGAGATGGAAACGAAGTGATTTAGAATGAGGTTATTTTGGTCAACAGAACTGATGTTGAAGATGGGGCAACTGTGCGGCGCCGCCGTGTCGCTCCGGTGTCAGCTTCCGACCGAGGATCTCGACGCCCTGATCTCCATCACCTCCGACGAGGACCTCGTGAACCTCGTCGAGGAGTACGGCCGCTCGCCCCCGTCGTCCTTAAAGATCAGGGCCTTCCTTTTCCTGCACAAGCCCGGCAAAAAAATATCTCCTCCTCCCTCGCCGCTAGCCTCCTCGTCGAGAACGTCGTCGTCGTCTTCGCTGTCCTCCGCCGCCACCGTGACCGTCGGATCGACTCCGAGGTTCTCGAAGTGCGTGCACCAGTACATGGAGAAGCCGAAGCCGGTCGGGTTCCCTCTCTGCAAGGAGAAGTCTGCAGGGAGCAATAAGATGATGATGATGATGATGATGAGTTACCACCAGGGACACTATGCTTATGGAAACCCTAGACATGTCCATCTCGTCCACAATGGCAATCACTGGCAATAACACCCCCAAAGCTCTATTTGCAGATCAGAACTCTCACATGCCTTCGACCCAAAGTAGAAATACTTTGATGACGCCTCCACAACTATATTATATATATATATTGGGAAAGAAAGAAGCGAGTGCGACATATATATATATGTGAATCGTGATCATGTAATGGGAGGGAGGACTGTAAAAATCATTTATGGATCGGTTATTTGTGATCCATGCCCAATCAATGAATTGTTTGCAGTCCGAATTCGTATTGGTTGGACAAGAACTTATGTCTATGATGGTGAGTTCTGCTTATCCTTTTGGGGAAGTGAATCAACTCATTTTCCTTTACTTTATCTGCACAGAGCAACAGCTTCCACTTCCAAATCCATATTGGGGTTTCAATGTCCATGTTAACCTACAATCTCTTCCATTGGTCCATTTGCAAGTACCAGTTGCAGAAGTGGCCTGTCGGTTTTAGCCGTGTTAGATTTACTCGTTGACAAATTCCCTTCGTTATCCATTAGATTGGTTGTTGCATGGCTTTGTGTACTTCCTCTGTGTTTGTTCGTCCTCTTCCCTCCTGTAACATACAGGCATCGTCCTTTTTCGCCACGGGATTGATCGTAGTAAAGCGACAGATCTACTTTGTTGATATGGGTATCCTGTCAATAGGAATTTTTCTCGTGTTTTTCTTCTCTTTTTGCTTGCTTGCAGTATTATTGTTGACTGGTTTTTACTCTCTTTCTCTGATATTGCTCTGCTTTGCATTTTGTCATGCTATAGGTGCCTAATGCGTTTGTTCCGTTGTGAAGGTTTTGCAGGTTAGAATACTTTTTTCAATCAAGTGGATTTGAGATGCGAAGGGCGAGGGAACAGTCTTCAGCGAACTGGTTGAAATTGAAGGTGAGTTTTCTTTTGTATTCCTATTATCTGTTTCACAGAGGAGAAGGATCGTTGCTCTTATTTGTTCATTTAGATCTTGACTATGAACTCTCATTTCTGCATCTTTGCTGTCCTAGGTGTTCGCAAACTAGTCCTGTTACATATGGGTCCTGGAGTTTTTTTTGGGATTAGAACCTTTCTTTAAGAATGTTTGAGTAGAGATTTACTGTCTAATAAGGTCTCTCTTTGATTATAACTGTCGTTATTATCTATTTCATACCAGCTACTACATATGGTTCCTGAAGCTTTTTTTTGCAATTTGCTGTCCAATAGGCCTTTCTATGATCTTAGCTCGATATTATCCATTTCTTTATGTAGCCGAAAGAGAAATCAGGATTGCTTTCTTTTTTTTCCCCTTCTTTTTTCTCTTTCTTGGTATTGCAAGTTAATGATTTGAACAGTACTTCGGGGGAATCTGCCTTCGGAGAGGGTGGTATGGGTGGCAGGATGAAAACGAAAGAAGTTTCGAGTGATCTGCACTTGATGAATCATCCACTCCCCATATTCCACTTTTTCCTTGAAGGTACACATCCACGAGAGAGCAGCCACATCATATCTTGAAAAAAATGGGAAGGTCATACATACATAGAGCTTATTCATTGGTTCAGCTGAGTCATCAGTCACTGAAAAACCCAAACGTGCAACTCTGCCTACCTAAGCACAAGATCTCTGAAGAATTTCCGAAATTCTTCTCATGAACTGTCCAAGGATTACTTGGCTCGCGTACCTTTTCTTCCCCAGGAAAACATGATATTTGAAGGCACTACACGGCATTCGAGTTTCAACCCCATAACACTTTGCTCCTTCCAGTTTGTGCCACTAAAATACATGCTGATATTTTTTGCTTTCCCTTGCCTCTGATATGGAAGTGAACAAAAAATGATGTGGGTTGGTTTGTGTTTGTTTGGACAGATTCACTTAAATCGCTGGTGATGGCCGGAATGCGATGGAAGGAACCAGTGGTTGTTCCACGTTCGAACAAGCTCGCCGTTGCAATTGAAAGCAATCGGCAATTTGAATTGGGAGCGCTCTCTGGGGGACCATTAGCCAAGAGGCCTTAACGGCTGAAAACAACTGATTTTGGAGCAAAGACCGGAAAGATTCTTTATTCGAGCTGGATGTAGATATATGGGGGTGCAGCTCCCGAACACTCAGACAAGGACATAAACTACCAAAAAAGAAAGAAACAAAGAAGAAGAGGGAAATCCGCAGTTCCTGGAAGCATTGGAGATTAAAGAAAGACGCTCCACTCGTGTGGCATTCAGGAGGAAGATTCTTCTTTGATGTCTTAGTTTTGGAGAGATACGATGAGGCCATAACAATTCAAGTTTGTGAAGCGAAAGGCCATTAGGAAAGTGATTTGGTGGAGGAGATTTCGATATTGTAGTGACGCAACTGTAAGGGAATAAAGGTTAAAGGCAGTTTTGAGGTTGTTCCGCCCCACCACACGCGATGTTGATCTCTTTTCCTTTTCTTTTCTCTTTCTCCCGTTCGAATTGGTTAAACTTTGGAAAAGATGTAAATATTAAACTGTTTCCGCCTGATGCTTTTCTTTTTCTTCTCTCTTTTTTACGCCCAACTGAAAGAAAGGACTGGACATCTTGAGCATGGATAAGGATGTGGCCACCCGTGTCATGGCTCCCAAACGGCACTATGTCTAGTCCGTGTCAATGAACAGAGCGTGCTTCGAGGTCCCTCCTGGACCAAAAGTAATTCAAAGATTCATTGCGACTGACGTGATACATTAGAAAGCTGGACGGTCAAATCTTCAATTTTGGTGGATTCCGTCGTCATCGAGTTTGTTTACTAATTTCGCGACGAAAGACAGGTGAAAATTCCTGCTTAGACGTATCGGTCGGATTTGATACGTGTGTGTGGTGGACCAACTCGAAGCAACTCTCTCTTCAGTGACCCAAAAGAGAAACTAGGGTCCGCCCAGGAGCTGAATACTGCCATGGTCCAGAGTTTGGTTCTCATCCCAACTTACGGTTCCTTTTGGGCCCATATCTTATCCTAACCAATTGGGCAGAACAATGAAGAAGCGGACAGTTGTGGAAAAGCGTCAGCAATTGATGGAGATCATGGAGGCGCATGATAATCATACGACATGCCCCATCTTCTTATGCTGCATTTGGCAACGCAAAGCTAAAGGCCTTCGGAGCTATAAAAAGGTCTTTAGGTCAAGGCAAATGATATTCGGCAAATTTTTTTGAGAAGTTTTGCAGGGATGCAATTACCTCTCCAAAAAGCCTCTAGCCAAAAGCAAGTTTAGAGGTCATTTGGGCTTTTGGGCATTTTCGATATATTAATATGCTTTTTTCCTTCTGGCTTTGCCTTCGCTAAACTTTTATAATTCCAAAAATGTCATCATCTCACGTGACGTCACCGACGAGTCGTTGACAGCCTTACATGAGGCCATGTGACCCCAGCAACAAGTCAACCCCCACCCCAGGTGACGGTTGCATCGCAGGAACTCAAGTGAGGGCCGTCGATGCCAGATCTGGCTTACCACGCGGCTCGTTAGCTATAAACCGCCATCGGCTACTGAGCCCTTCGCCGGTTTTAAGGTTTTTTCCTTTTTTAAATAGCAAACTTTTTTTTTACAAAGTGTGATTTCTCAATGGGCTCCAAATTATAATTTACCAAACACAATTTGCATATCAAAAAAATCCCTTAGGCTACGTTTGGTAGTCGGGATAAAATTCATGATTGGATATCTTTTATTCCATCTTGTGTTTGGTGCTTGTCTATCGGATATATGAGAGATATAGTTCGGATAAATTTACGCCATGGGCAAAGTGAGATAAATGTGGATAGGATTTCTAATGTCCATAATACAAAAGTTATTTTTTTCGAATAACTAACTTGTTAAATTAAAATAATATTTGAATATAAAAATATATTTAAATTTTAATATAAAAAATTCAAAATAACAAAAACATAAAAATAATTTCGTTTTTATTTATTCTCATTTCTATTTATATGTTCAATTTTTTCCTATCTTATGATATACATTTCATATACATTAATAAATGCATTTAGTACTTATATTAATTAAATATTTTAGGTATATTAGTATAGTTTACTATTCAATAAAATTTTATTAGAGAATGATGGAAGGAGAAAAAGAAATAAATTAAAAAAGAGGTGGAAAAATAATAATAAAAAATAAGCAAATAAAAATGAAGTAGGTAAGAGTGTCATAAAAGATTTTTATCATTTTCGTTTGTTCAATTTTTAGGTTCATTTACAATAATATGATGTTCATAGTAAATAATGAACTTGGCAAAATATAAAAATCTCCGACTTTATTATTGCGATTTACCAAATAATAAATAAATATAGTAAATTTTTAGAAATTTTATATTTTATCTTATTCAGTCCTATCCTAATTACAATTTCAGACGACCAAAACGCATCCTTATATTTTTTTACGTACTTTCCGCTCAACCAAATGCACCAGTGTTATCATCACTTCTCCTCCTTCTTCTTCCACCAACTCGCTTCCCAATTGGCCCACTTGTTCCCACCTCCGAAGCCCTCCTCCTCCTCCTATCACATTTTCTGGATGCTCGTAGACTTTGTTGACATTGTCGGACCCAGCGACCACCATCACCCCCCACCTGAGTGCAAGCCTATCGTAGTCTTCAAATTTTTCCTGTACCTGTCGCGGTCATCGACGCCGGATACAGGCAAATGGGAAAAACGATTTGCGCTTCGAGATCGGATCGATCTGGTCACGTCGTCCTCGTCGAAACCCAGTTCCCCAAAGTTTCAATAATTCGCATCTGGCGGTAAGATCAGGCGTAGCACCCGGTTCCCCTTCTTCTGTCGGAAGAACTCTCTAGTCTTTCCTTCACAGCGTGCCGTGTCTCTCCCTTATAAATCCGTTCTTCTCTGCTTGGATTCCGCCAATCCAGCTCGAACCCACGAATCCATGGATCCAGATTCGAGAAGCTACCCGCTCCTCGCCTTCGCTCTCTACCAGATGGACCCCAACACCCACCCTTACCTCCCGCCCGACGCCGCCCGCAGCCTGTTCGACGAAATGCCTCACTTGACCAACCCGAAGGTCGCGTCTTCCCTCGCCCTGTCCGTCCCCGCCGACGTCCTCCAGACCCGGGCCCTCCTCCACGCCATCGGGCCGCGGCCCGACCCCTCGGCCGTCGCGGCGGCGCGGGCCAAGATCGCGCGGCTCGCGGCGGGGGAGGGAGCCGCCGAGGCGAATGAGGCCGAGGCCGGGATATACAAGGCGGTGGTGAGGTTGGAGGAGATGCACGAGGAGTACGAGAAGCAGCTGAGGGACGCGGAGGAGAAGCTGGTGGAGGCCTACGGGCGCGTCGTCGAGGAAGAAGTTGGAGTAGTTGATGAGGAGGTGGTTAGGGTTTTGAGGGAGGTGGAGGAGAACGGGGCTGTGGAGAGAGTTGAGCTGAGTGGGAGGCACCTCAGGTTTGTGCCCGAGGCCTTTGGGAAGATCAATGGTTTGCTTGTGCTTGACCTGTCTCACAATCTGCTTGAGGTCAGTCCTGTGATTCTTTCCTGTTCTCCATCTAATGATATGCTTTCACGGGTCGATTTGTTTTGGAGAGATGCCATGATTCAAGCAATCTGTTGATTATGAGTTATTAGTGTGATCAGCCATGAGTGCATCTCTCCTTCCGTGAGCGTTGACTAAATAGATAAGAAACCTTGGACAAGTTTGAGCAGTCTAGAAATTCTTATGGGGTCAGTTACAATTGGCAAAAGCAATAGGAAGTTGAGGTTCAAGGATGGAAGAACGTGTTGGATTAGTTTGTTTCGAAGATGGAGGCCACTCATCCTGCTATAAATGTTGGTCAGATGAGACTCAATGAGAGGCGAGTTAGTTTTGTAAAGTAAGCCAAAATGCTGGAAGTGGTACCCACAATAGTGTCACTCAACATTCTTTGCAAACACTGTCTCGAACATTTTGTAGCCGCATATTAACTAGCTAGTCGTTCTAAAAATAGCCCTAGCGGACAAATTGAAACTATACATCTTCATTGTTGTACTTTAATCTATGCGGTGCCTGATGAGTTGAATGATCACATGCCTATTTCAGCATCTTGTTGCATAGTCTCCTGATGGTTCGGCTTTTCACTCGTGTGATGCAGGTTATTCCCGACTCTATAGGAGGACTAAAGAGTCTGGAGGCGCTCAATGTCTCTTCCAACCTTTTAGAGTCTCTTCCAGATTCCATTGGTTTGCTTGTGAACCTGAAGGTTCTCGATGTCTCAGGAAACAAGTTGAAGGCCCTTCCTGAAAGCATTGCTTGGTGCAGGTACACTATATTTTTCCTTTGAGTACTGCATTTTCTTTGTCAGAAACCAACAACGAACGAAGCCTTTTTTTCACCTGGGATCGTATGTATGCTATTGCACTCGATTAAGTAAATATTTAGCTAAAATCGAGTCCTTAATCTGCGGCAGTTCCCTGAAGGAGCTTGATGCTAGTTTCAACAACCTTACCTGTTTGCCAACAAATATCGGATATGGGCTAACCAATCTGGAGAAGCTATCAATTTCCTTGAACAAGCTCTGTGTGCTTCCACAATCGATCTGTGAGGTGAAATCTTTGCGATATCTTGATGCCCATTTTAATGAGCTTCGAGGCCTGCCACATGCTATTGGAAGATTGGCCTACCTTGAGGTCCTGAACGTGAGCAGCAATTTCAATGACTTTACCGAACTTCCGGATACGATTGGTGATCTTACCAACCTGAGGGAGCTTGATGTCAGCAACAACCAAATCCGAGCTCTTCCCGATTCATTCTACAGGCTTGAGAACCTCGTCAAACTAAACTTGGACCAGAATCCTCTGGTTGTTCCACCTTTGGAGATTGCAAATAAAGGGGCAGAAGCTGTGAGGGAGTTCATGAGGAAGAGGTGGCAGGACATGCTAGCAGAGGAACAGCTGAGAAGCATTCATGAAGCAAGGCAGCCACAGGCTCAGGCAGGATGGCTTGCATGGGGCGGCTCGCTGCTCGGTGGGCTTGTTTCGGGTGTATCCCAAAGTGTGGCCGGATATCTGGGTGGTGAAAAGGCTCCAAGGGACCCATACTTGGATCAACAGCGTTAATATGGATGTAATGTCTATCATTTCTGATGTTTGAGATCCTGTTGTTTGGAATAATCTTCGCAGTGGCATGTACAGTTAAAAAAGAATAATACTTAAGGTTTAGCCGCCTTAGTTCAAATGAGAGCATATGTACATATATTGTCTACCTTAAAACACTGTTAACATGTTGACACGAATTTGATACTTTTGGCGTGCTTGATTAACTCCTGTGGACAAAGGGTATGAGCTGATTTTGAGGGGAATTTTTTCATTTTAAAGTCGATTGATCTCGACTCTCTTTGGTCGGAGAGTGAAATCTTGACGCTTTTAGCTGATCAACTTGGAGCTAATATAGTGAGGACGTAGAAATAGAAAATGTATCATAAGTGATTCTTGGATAAGACTGGATTTAAAACAATGATCTGTGCATAGCCACTTGCTCAATAAGGCCATAGTTAAAAATTTCAGTTGGGATTGCAAAAAGCACCCAACCCATCTGCATGGACAAGTCTGAGCATTTCATGAGTAAACCAGTCTTCATCTGTTCTTAAATAGAAGATGAAAAGCTGAGCAAGGTATATATCATATCCTACATCTGAGCTGCAGCAAGCGCCAAACGTAATACGAGGATGGATAAGTCTCAACAAGAGTCGCCGGTGAGAAAGCCAAAGGTGATCCTAAACTCCATGGGCCACCAGCAAATGCCCATCATTGGGATGGGCACAGCGGTCAACCTGCTCGATCGGTTGGCCCTCAAGTCTGCAGTACCTGAGGCCATAAGACATGGGTGCAGACACTTTGACGACGCTAACTTATGTAGATCAGAGCGGTCTCTGGGAGAGGCTATAGCAGAAGCCCTTAATCTTGGCCTCGTGAGCTCCAGAGATGAACTCTTCTGTCGCTTTGAAGCTGTGGTGTTCTGATGCTCACAGCGATCTCATTGTCTCTGCTCTACAAGAGTCTCTTCTGTAAGTTCCTCTGACCCTCAGTCTCCTGCCCTTTAAGAGAAAGGTTTCTCTCAATCTTTCAGAGGCCTTGAGCGGTCTCTCCATCCTGTCATCATGTTGGTTTGATTCTGTCATTTGGTATCTGCCTTCAGGATGAGGCCACGCTAGTTTTCCGAGATAAATGGCGCTGTTGGTAAAATGACAAGTGAAATGAGACAGTAGCATGTACCGACAACACGAGTTGTTTTAATCGATGTGACTGCTTCATTTCCTATGCAATAGATTGAGACTTAGGCGCCTCCCAGTTTTTTTTTATTTTTGTTTAGGAATGGTAATACTAATGCTAGATGTGGATGATTAATTCTGACATTCACGAGTTTTCCACATTCTTGTAGAGCATCTTAAACCTGTCTCCGGAGAATTGATCTAATATAAGCAATGTATTGTCCGAAGAAACGATAATGTGCTAGAAGTCATGATTAGGCATGACTTGGTTGAAAGTGGAAAAGCTTATAGTCCTCATAATGCAGAAACCTTCAGCTGGAGTACCTTGATCTCTATCTCATTCACTGGCCCATCAGTGCCAAGCCAGGGAAGTTTCAACACCCTACTCCTGAAGAGGAACTCGTAACCATGGACTTGAAATCTGCCTGGGAAGCAGTGGAAGAATGCCAGAAACTAGGCTTTTCCAAGTCCATCGGAATCTGCAACGTCTCTTGCAAGAGGCACGAGGGCCTTCTCGCCCATACCTCCATCTCACCTTTGGTGAACCAAGTGAGTCCATCATGGCATAATTAGTATTAAAGGCCCATTCTTTCCTCGCAAACTAATCACTTGCCGTTAAGAAAAGTTGGTCAATGGTGAAAGCAAAGTTTCTTTGTTTGATAGAAAACGTGGACTCCTTAATTATGTCGTTACTAATTTTTTTTTTCGGGATTTACTATGACGACTTGTTTTTTCCATATAGGTGGAAATGCACCCTCTCTGGCAGCAGAAGAAACTCGGAGAATTTTGTAATTTAATTAACATAACTGGGACGCCACATCCGCCCCTTGCGAGCTCGGGGTCTCCTTGGGGAAAAGATCGAGTTTTGGAATGCGAAGAACTCGGCGGCATCACAAGAACCTGAGGGAGGACAGTCACTCAGGTCATATTACATACTTAAATGCGGTCATTGATCGTAAGGACCAAGTCAAAGGAACATATGTATGCTTTTCTCATACCCTCGAAACTCACGAGTATTATCCTGTCCAAAGAATGACGAAACCAAAACTTGGTGGCAGGTTTCTCTAAGATAAATCATTGAGCAAGAAGCTACTCTGGTGGTTAAGAGCTTTAACAAGAAAGAATCAAGGAAAACATGGACATCTTTGATTGTGCCCTATCGGCAGAAGACCATGAAAAGATTGGTCGGATCCGGAACGGCGACTTATTTTGAGCTCGGAATTTGCAACAGCTCATGGGCCACTCAAGTTCCTTGAAGAAGATGTGTGGGATGGGGAGATATGACCTTTGAGTTGACCAAATGAGAGGGTTCTTCCACGTTGATTTTTACTCGAGTCCTTTTCTTTCTTTTGTAATAAACGACTGCTTAGTTAAGTTGGCTTCGTCTTGCCAAGTCATCCATTTCACCAACAAACTCACGAAGAAATGGAGGGTTTTGCCAAGATACAAGCCCAATACCACACCACCAAACATGGAATTCCTTCAAAACGGGTCCAAGTCCAAACAGACAGACAACCAACTCCAAATGAAACAACAACATACCAAAAACTCAGTCAATTTCAAAGGGAAATGTTCCAATTGGAGCTTAGTTTCAAGTGCGGTCTGAAACTACTTATGTCTAACGCCAACATAGCCTTCAAAACTATGATCGACTGCAAACTCTATAATCCTCAGCAGAGCATCACCAGAAGAAACTATTTGAGAGTGCAATGCACTCCAAATATAGTATATGCTAGCAATCCAAACAAAATTCAGCGACAACTTCTGCACTCCTTTTACCATTTCCCGACTTGGATTAATCCAAGTAAACTCAGAATGCCAAGCCAACCCCCGGGACTTCAGCATACAAAGCAAATATGGAAGTACATTGCATCATGCTTGGGAAGAGAAATTATTTGCATTCAACCGACAGTTGAGATTCTAAGATTGCGAGATTCATCACACTGCTCGCAAAACAAGTGAGCAAAGTCGCGACTATTGCTTGTCCATCTTCCATTGAGTATGGCCAGCCAGAAGATAGAATGGAACCTCGACATATCCAGATGAGCCTGCATCATGTTCTTAACGACATTCCAAGCATATGCAGATTGCAGTAGTAAATAAACTGTTATTTTACACACTTAACCCTTTAGATATACATAACCCTTTAGATATACATAATGGGCAATCGATTTTTTTTCATTTGACCTTGTTATTGAGGCCTTTCCCTTTTTGTTTAAGTTGGCTTATATCCTTTTTCTTAAAGTACCTAATTTAGTCCTACTAAAGTGGCTATGTTTGGAGTTTGATATTATTAGGTGTATTCATTTTTTTTCTGTTATTAGTGTTTTAGTTAATTTAATCTTCTGACGTTTTCTGTATTTTTATTTTTTTCATTTTTGTAGAGCAATTAATGGCGAAAAAAAGGAAAATTCCTTTCGAGAGATAGAATAATGAAAATATATTTTCACCTCATAAAAGTCTTGTGCATTGCACATGCTAATGGAAAACATAACGCAAGGTTATAGAAAAGTTCAGAGGTATCGCGTGACAATTAAAAGTTATGACGCAAACGGCATATGAATTTTGAATAAATTTTTTATTTACGTTAATTCATGTCGACATATGAGTTAAATAGATTGCAACGCATTATCTTCAAATATTGTACTTGGGATTTATACCATGGACACGAGGTTCTTGATCAATTTAAGAAATAAATCGGGACGGTCTCAGCAGGAACAAAAGCTGAGAGACCTGCACAGAAATCCCAATCCCCAGCAATATTATAAAACAAAATTTAAAATCCAAAAATTATGAGCTACGAATTTATTCAATCATCCCTTTGTTTTATTATTTTCAGAGAAAATTCAGAGATTTCTTAACCTAAAGTCAAAATTTTCGTGTCATGCTAGTGATGCCGTGGTATTGGTCAATATTAATCGAAAGAACAATGTTCGAAAAATGTCCCTGGTGAATTGAATTTTTCTCCAAACTCTCTGCGTTATATTTTGTATCGATTGGATCGTCTCAATCATTAATCATCGACCATGAGTATTAACAATGGATGATCCGAAGGTCATAAATTGTAAGGGCGTGATGGTCTAACTTTTGAAAAAACAGTTCCCACGAAAGTAAATTGATTGTAAGTAGCTTGCAACACCCTTTTCCTTTTCTCTAACATGCGTGACTTTCGATTTTTTATCACAAATCGACTTATAAATACCTCAACTCATCATTGTTCCGAGCGAAAGTGTTTGCCAACCTTTCCACTTCCCAACTATAATTATTCTCATGATTGCAATAATGTCTGGGAATACGAATTTTAGTTTGAGATTTCATTAATGAACGTTCGCAAGACACTTATTGAATAATAAAAAATAGAAATTAGAGGTTTTAATTTACCTGTTTTCTCGTAATATGTACAGTGAATATAAAAAACATCAAAATATCATTATCGAAGTCTTGTTAACAATTTTCAACATGGCACTTATTAAATCTACTAAATTCACGCTCCACTAGAATAGTTTGAAGTTCAAACTCAAACACCTAGCTAGCTCGGCTCATCTTCATCTAATAACTTAAAGCATTGAGCTATGAGCAACAAAATATGTCAATTTCTTATGCCCTCCGTATAACTTGTTCAACATGGAACTTGCACTGTCTCACTATTAATCATTCCCACACGCTTGCACCAATTTAATTCTGCCTCTCATGTCTTGTCCGAATATCCAATTGTTTGTTGTGCAGCACCTTTCGTCACCAAGGCAGGGCTACAACCACTCAGGGTTTCGTCACCACACCACATTAGTTCCCACGTAAGAGCATCAAACATACATTAGTTAAGCGCGTCGTGTCGTATCGTGTCGAGTCATATTCGAATTTTCGCTATGTATTTGTGAAATTTCTCTTTTCCCATCAATTAATTTAAATTTATCATTTTTATTTTCTACTGTCCGCGGCCAGGTAAGTGATAAGGAAGTTATGTTGGAGTACAATGTACGTCCGGGAGCACAAAAGCAAAGCAGCCCCTTTCTAACTTAGAAGCGCGAGGACCGCCAAACTCGCAATCGTGCAGCAAAAGCAATCCGACTGTATAATTTATGGAGAATTGGTGCGAGTAGCCACTGAGAAACGAGACAAGTAGAGCCACCTTATTACCAGCAGCAGCAGCAGCAGCAGCCGCTTCTCATTATTTGGGAGGCCAAGATCGATCGTTTGCAGCTGAATCCGTTCTTAAAGCCGACATGTCTACGTGCGAGGTGTGTATCCGACAATGCCGTAAGTTTCTACACGGCAGAGACAAGTAAAATCATCATCTGTCACTGTCGACTTACCAAAACACCAACACTTTTCCCTCCTTTCGTTTCGTGATCCAAATGCTACGTGCCCAAAACCTTCGCTTGCAACTCTTGCTCATTGAAAAGACAGTCACGAATTCGACCATAAAAAGAAAAGAAAAGACAGTCATGAATGAATTTGGCTGGTTTGACCCCACTACCTCGACTTATCTTAAAAGTCTATCAGAATCCACACCTCCTTCGAGACCTCTCGCTCTTATGGTTGCTCCCCACTCTGAGTCCATTTACCAATCGGGATAATTACCAAAAAAATCATAAACATGATATCAATTCAATTCTAAATCTTTTAATTTGGCCAATTTAATCTTAAAGATTTTTAACGATTTACCAGTGCATCCTTTTAGGCAAATTTGCTGACTTGGACGTCGATTGTCCTTCGTGATATGGGTGAAACTGATGTGGCATATTTTTTACAAATTTTTATGAATTTTTTTCTCTTTTTCCTTTTCTTTTCTTTATTTTTTGTTTTGACAGTGGTTGGTGACCCTCACTTGCTCAGGGCAAGGGCCGCAACACCCTCATTGACCATAGCGAGGGCTCGTGGCCCCTCGCCCAAATCCGGCATAGGTTGGATGCCCTCGCTAGATCTAGGTTAGGCGAGGGCATTGTGGCCCTTGCCTATGGCCAGCGCTTCACCAGCCACCACCGAGGTCATCGATTGGCGGAGGGAAATAAGAACAAAAGAAAAAGACAATAGGAAAGAAAAGAAAAGGAAAAAAATTCATAAAAATTGCAAAAATTGCAAAAATTTTTCACATCAGCGTTGGCCAAGCCAAGTTGAACTACTAGCATCCACGTTAATGATTTTTGACCAAAATTGATCATAAAGACTACATTGGCAAATGTTAAAAGGTTTGGTACTAAATTAGCCAAACTGAAAGATTTATGATTAAATTGGCATTTGTAAAATAGATTAATGTCGTTTTTGGGTAATTTTCCCACTACCAACCACATATTTATTGGAGGGAGTCCTACTATGATAAGACATAACAACCCGAACTGTTTACGTAGGGCAAGTCATTGAAATGGATATTTTGAGTGATTGCACAAGGTGATGATCATTTGGGGATGAATCTTATTAATGAAAAATCATCAAATCTTACCGATCCGATTGATGTGAACTTTAGAATGTCCCAACCACAAAAGTATTTGTGACACACTCCTCGATTTTGCATAAATTGAGTGGCATACTTTGCATTTAAATTGGACTCTAAAGTGGCCTATGACTCTCCATCAGAAATTGTTGGACCTAAACAAGATTATAATAATCTACTTGGATTGTTATTGATGTGTCCAACACAGCTTCTAAATCGCCAAGACAAAAGAAATAAAGATACTTCAAATTTTTCATCCTGAGGGGTTTGCTAAACAACTCGTAACTGCAACACTTTCATTTTCACCGCCATAGCATTGCAAATTTACAGCCATTTTTGCGAAGCTTTGCTTATCCTTCTCAGCTTCAAGATGTTGCTGTGCACAAGCTGCAACACTTTACAACATGCTTCTTGCACCACATACATTTGCAATCCAACTGCAGCTATTCTAAACGGACTCTAAATTAAGACGAATCATTCTTAACATAACGTGTTCAACCTTTCGATTTTCAGATCATATTATCTTCTGCTTAGGGTAAACTTGGGGACCATTTGGAGCCTTATTCTTTAATGTGAACAAGACAGGTTGCACGTTGTCATAGAGATTAGTCGAGTCAAAAGTCCAGACATCCAATGTTATATAAGAAAAAAAAAATCATGTTCAGCATTATAAAGTCATATTGAGTTCACCGCCTCTTATGAAACTAGTGGTGATCATTTTCTTACAAAAAATGCAATGACAATCACAACACGTAGGGAATAATGACTACCCATTGGAGTTTCACCGCAAAATTAAGGAATAGAAGAGCAATTCAGCCTTCCTTACTATTTTATTCAAGACTCACTTACGAGTTTTTAAACATTTCAAAAAAGAAAATACGAATTTTGCATTTGAAAAATCTGTATAAATATATAATAATAGAGCATTCCTGAAATAAATCACATCTCTTGATGGTACGTAGGACTCAAAATAGCTAGAATAGCCTCTCTTAAAGCAAACTTCAATTTGTTGCATTCTCCACGAAAAAGGGTCGACCTAAGCGCCATCTAAGCATGTATTTACTACTCACCCCGGAGCATTTGTTTTGATTTTTCCACATTTCTTATTTTAAACTATTAGTGCATAAAAGTTTCTATGGAAATTATCTTGTGGAAATATAACATTATCATAGATTATTTAAATTGATTTTTATATTTATTAGTTCCTTCAAATATAATAATTTATTTATGTGTATGAATTTAATTATCGAATGATTCATTAACACAAGTTATATTTATAATTAGATGTTTCAGACTTCATTTTTATTAATTTTTGAATGATAAACCCGTGCAGCGTAGGTTTTTTTGGGTAAGGCCGTGCAGTGTAGGTTCACATCTAGTGATTGAAAGATTTTATAAAACTTCTAGGAGCTTAAGCTATTAAATGAAGATGTGGTTTTGATATTAAATACTTTAACACTCCTATGTTGGATTTTGGCCTAAGAGTAACACATGCAATTATATAATTAGAGCTTGGAAAAAGTTAAACTTAAATCCTCTTGTTAGGGCGCCAGTGTCAACTGTTCAAAAATGTTAAATTATTAGATGAATGCATAATTTTAATATTTAAATACTAAACAATGATAGGGTATAATAGTGTAGATATCTCCACCTGCATTTATTAATCAAAATGTCAAATATGAATTGAAATTGTGATTTAATTTGACTAAAAATGTTGAAGTGGATAAATTGCAATGGCTTCAATACTTTGCTGGGGTGTGGTTCATATTTCTCAGCGACAGGAAGACATGGGGGTCCCGCTCCTTGGTGAGTGGGCGGGAGTTCGAGGGGACCGCCTCGGCAAGGTCTCAGGGGGTAGTGCCCCCTAAAATCCAGATGGCTTTTATATTTTGGATCAATGATTTTATTAGTAATTTGTGCTTGGACTCATGAAAAGCTACTGATTATATATTATCCATTTTTCTTGTAATTGAGAGATGCAACAGAGATGTGCGAGGTGCTAATTACAGTGGAATCCTCTATTGAACGTAACCCTAGTTTAAGGGTGAATCAAGATAAAAACCTTGTGTCTCGAATTATTTTTCTCACTTTTACTCTCTAGTTCTTTATAATTGTGCAACGAATCCTAGCATACTTTTGGTTTTGCTTCACCACACATATAAATGAAAAAGGTTAGAGAGATCTGTGTTTATTTCTCGGAGTGGCCCTTTGATGTCTAAATCATTGACTATGTATGATGATGATAGCTTAATTATGGATAAAACATTTCATGATCGAACATAAGAAACATGGGAAATTGAAAATTGCAAAATTTTCGTGTATTGATGTATCTAATGAAAAGTAGGGCCTATTTATAACTTTATTAGATGGCTATCTAGGGTAATCCAATCAAGTATGATCACCTAAGATATGCACAATCACGGATATGAAGAATCCAATATCCTAAATATCTCTACTATCCTCTCCAAAATCGCTTGGTTGATAGCCGTAGGGATTTAGTGTGCTGAAAAGAGATCTGACTCATGTTGACATTGCTACTTACGAGGATGTTGTGTGTTGTCGTATTTGGTGTGCAAGCTACACGGCAGGAGGGTGTAATCACGACAAGTTTGGTGATGGCGTAAGTTTGTGAACTGGTGGAGAAATGCGGCCAATGTGGCTGGCATTGTTAGGAACACTGTGGAGAAACGTAGCTGATGTGGTTGGCTTTATTATGAAACAGATATGAGGATGACGAGTTTGATGGTGTTCCTCTCTGGACAAAAAATAGAGCTTGTGCGGCTAACGTTGTTACAAACACCGTGAAGAAAACAATGGATGCAGCTGGCATTATTATGAAACAGATTCAATAGACATTTGTTAAGGCTGTGCAGACTATGCGACAAGAGAATAGGTCGACGTTGGCTATCAAAGAGACAAGATTGACATTGAGTGGGACGAGACGGACAATGTTGAAAATTGAGTTGAGAGAAGAAAGGATATTAGAACTTATTGAAAAAGAATATGACACAAAATATGAGAATAGAAATAAGTGGAATAGAAAATTGTGGAATTTATGTGTATTGGATGTATCTAATGAAAGTACATGAGAATATCTATAACTTTATTATAAAACAACCTAAGGTAATCAAATCAAGTATGATCAATCATGATAAGCATGATTGGGGAAATGGAGAATTTCCAAGATATATGCATAATCACAAAAAATTCGAAAGATATCATAAAAATCTCTAGAAAATATCTTAACCATCTCTTACAGATGATATTGAAGTGCTTTTTTTTTATTCTAATATGAAAAGATTACACTAGTTTAAATTAGATTTGACCAAACGGAATTATACTCAGCTGTTGATAGCAAGTCCTCATGAAGCGGGGTTAAAACCCCCTAGATCCTCCAACAACGAAGTTTCCCCACATTGTACAAGGTAAAGTGGTTCGATTTGCTAGAGTTTTCGTATTTGTTCCTTTATATAGTTGGACAAACTATCATCAAAATCGATGGTTATCTAATCATCCCTCGTTAGACATGCTAAGAGTGTACATGTCGCTCCAGCGACTCTAAGAGATTTTATAGTTAGTACAGTTCGGCAATATTGAATAACTTTGGAAGATAAAAAGACAGTAAAATCTAATGAAAATCACATAGGAGACAAAATCTACCTTTCCCTTCCTGAAAAGTGCTTATAATCATTTAAAAAGAGGCCGTTGCTTTTACATTGCCTTCGTAGTCCGCAATTATGTGATTTTACAACACACAAACCCTTTTTCAGGAGATAAATGCCCAGCATTTTAGATCATATTGATAACCTCCAGTGAAAGTGAATTGTCTCTGGTCAATGAATATGAGCCAAAGAATATAATTAAGTGGAAAAGGAATGCAGGCCTTGCCTTGAATATCTCCTCATTGAGATTTGGGTCCAAGCTAAAGTTCACAGTTTCCCAGTGCTTTTGAACAGTAACCCTAAACTGTTTTTCCCCAACTTTAAGTTCGATCAAACCGAGAAGATCTCTCTGCTACTGGTCTTAGGTGTTCATCCCGAAAAGAATTCCATGATGTTGACAAGACAATACATCAAAGAAGAAATTGAACTCTTATGGTGGGTTGACCTTCACATGCATGCCTGCGTACGTAGGGTTGCGGTTCTTTTTCTTAGCTACATAACATGGTGCATGCGCTTATGAATACCAGAGAGGGCATACAGAAGTTTGAACTTGAGTCGGGCAGGCTTTCCTCTGCAGGGGTCAGATGTCCGCGGAGCGAGGGAGACAAATTATTCAAGGATACATCTGAATTCTGAAAACACTGTTCTTGATCATCAAAAGAAGAGATGGAACAAGAACTGCGAGTTAACAGTTAAATGTGCTTTATCATTATCCGTGCACATAGGAAGTCGAGAACCATCCCTTCTTAAATAAAAAGCTGAGGCCACTGGCCCTTCTCCATAAAGCATGTGCAATTTCTAGACATTTGTGTTTCAAAAAAAAATCGGGGGGGAGTTAATGAAAAGGAGGTGAAGGAAATATGCAGAATTAGAATTTGATTTGCTTGGAAAGTGAAATAAATTAAGATAAAAGAATATGTTCATGAAAAATAAAAAAAAATCATGTGGATTTTTATCTAAAATATCACTGGTGTACTTTTTACATAACATGATACGTTTGTCTTTCCTCATTTAGAGCTTTGTCCAATTAGTATTTGTACTTTCTACATTTTGCTTAATTTAACTTTGGAATGCTTACACATTGATTTTTTTAATTCGAAACATTTAAGACTTTCACAAAATTTTAATATTGACATGTGAATTCACATATAATTTTTAAATGATGTTTTAAAGTTTGGATAATATTTTACCTATTGACATGAAAGCAAAAAATTACTTTCTGCTTTTACTTAATCCTAAATGAACGGACATTTACTTTTTTTATTCTTTTCTTTTTCCTTCTCAAGCTCTGCCCAATCATCACACCTTGCTACATTCTTCACCACCATTTTGCGCCATAGCTAGTCTTGCTGGCCCTCCATCACCGCCTCTGCTCCTCTATGACGACCACTCTCTGAATCAATTTGAGGTCATTGGCCTCAAGTGGATTAGATTTGGGATTGGCTATGGTGGTCACGACCACCATTTTGGTTCAGAGAAAGATAGGACACTTGGATAATGATGAGCCATTAGGTGGTCTTGGGCCTCTCTCACTCCAAAAGATAATTCAACGGGTGAGACTTTTTTTCACACTTATAAACTGACTATCTGGCCATCACAACCGATGTGGGATATCCTTAACAATTTCTCACTCACACATCGGGCTTAGGTTAGAGCTGCAATAACCCTTTCTGAGTAACTGTTGGGGTCCAAACTTGTCGGTAACCTGGGCTCTGATACCAGTGTCGGGTGATTTTAAGTCTCTCTTATCCCAAAAGTTAGCTTAAAGGATGTGATTTTCCCTCATACTTATAAACTGACTATCTATCCCTTTCACAACTGATGTGGAATAATCGCAACATGAAGCATGGGCAATAGCTGCGTTGTAGCAATGGGCCACTTACGAATAAGAGCTCATGATGGAGAGTAGGCAGTTGAAGCGAAGGTGGAGGTGAGGCAAAGGTAATCAGGGGAAGGAGAGAGGGAGAGTTCTCGTAAAGTCTAAGGCTACATTTGGTGAACTGTATATTACTCTTGATAGGATAGATATCCTATCAGTCATTAGGGGTCACTTAAATTCCAAATATCTCTGGATATAACTTGAATATAAACTAGAAAAAAAGGCTCACCTAGGGTGTGGGGTATACTCAAATAGAAAAAGGATTAAAAAAAAATCCCACCAACGTTGGAGCCGTCACTAGCCGTCGCCCCCTCTGTCTTACATTCTATCTCTATATAGAGCGTTGGACCTGTAAGATCAACGTGGTTCGACATTCTAGACCTTGGATTTGAAGCTTGTGCACTTAGAACCCAAGGTTGCGGCCTCAAGGAGCCCTAGATTTGGGGTCACCTGGCTGGGGCTCGGACGTGGAATCGGTAGTGGCCACTGTGGTCATTGCAAAGGTGGAGATCGTGACTATGAGCTCGCGTTCGTCCAAACTGGAGGTCGCTTAAGGCTAGGCCAACGCTGGAGGATGCATATGTCAAAACTAGAGATTGCGGCCAACACTGGAGGTTGCCTGAAGCTAGGCCTATTCCCTGGCGTTTGTCATGTCCTTTTTGTCACGGCCTATGACCTTATTGGTGACCTTATTGGTGATAAAGAAACAGATTGCCAATTTTCTCAGGAAGAATCGCGAGAAGGGAGAAGATGTAGTTAAGACGTGAAATTGACTAGCCAATTCTTGGCTAGTCTGAGAGGGGAGAAGATGAAGTTGAGACTTGAAATAGACCAAGAACAAGCGAGACGACTGAGACTTGATTTGGGGGTGTATATATTCATATTATATCTAGACATTTATTAAACACTGAGTAAGATATTATAAATCTCATTATTATCGTATACAACCTTTATCATATCCCACAAAATCTCAAAAGACCAAAGGCAGTTCATGTGTATACTAAATCGAGGGTAATTGGACCTGTCTCATTCAAGTTACCTTAAACAGAAAGGACCTTTATCCGTTTGGAAAAATTGGCCTCAAATTGTCTAAGTTTTGTTTCCAAAGGGAATTGCCCAAAATATTTCAATCCAAATAAGGTAATTTGCCTCATCCCAACCATTTTCTTTCTGTATCTTTTTCTTGCCTCGAATTTACCCCATTTTTAAGAAGGCACAAAGGTCATATAACTAGATCAATCAGAAGAAGGATACAAAGAACGATAAGATAGAGACTGTCAAGGAGTGAGGTCGATAAGGATAATCTCCTGAGATTCTAAGCCGAAAGCATTGAAGTCGAAACCTTCATTTGGAATACTAAATCGTAGCTTAATTTTCAAAGAAATTGAATACTATGGTAGATTTTTTAACGGCCAGTAGATAAAGGAGGGGCATGAATATGTATGAGGCCAATTGAAAACCTTATAGTTTGAGCTTTAAGACCCTTGTACAGTGTGTTAATAAAGAGAGAATCGTTCTCTAGTTAAATAACTAAACTTACATGTCAGATTGGATTAAGTTCGAATTAATTATGGCGTTTGCAAAATGCAAAGAACGAATAGGCTCTTTTGTTTAGCTCAACAAATTGAAAAGATTTTCCTAATTTGGATAATTTATGTCGCTTAGAAAAATAAGTCAATGAAAAATGTTGCTTTGTTATTAACAATATAGAAAATACTTTCTGGTAACACAATTTTTTTAAAGTGATAACAGCAACAGAAATTAGAAAAGCCCTTTGAATTGATAATTTTTTTCTCGAAACTAAAGGAGTCAAGATGTGAGAATGAATTGACACATGACATCGAGCGGAGGAGGCTTCATCGTGAAAACGAACCCTAAACCGAGGGCAGTTCAGAAACTACATGATACAATACCCATCTTCCTACAACTACATAACACAACGAGCCTCCTATTTCTCTTTTCATTAAAATGCTTACGTGAAATGGAACATACATCCCAAAAGCCATTCGATTCCCCTTAATCTGATCAAGTAAATACAACCGAAACCCTCTCAATATAAATCCATAAGAGTCTGGACTTTAATGTGGGAAAGGCCCATAAAAAAGAAAAGAAATATATTATAGGGGGCCATCGAAGGATATGGATATTCATTACTCACAGAAATCTCCAGTGCAAGTCAGCGCAGTGCAGACGTCTATGGTGACGCGAACATGTATCGGGACACGAAAACAATATCCTTCGCCAATACGGCCGACAGCACAAGCCCTACAAAATGACATTTGCTCGCGTCACCGGGACAGTAAGAGGAGCAGCACTTACGTATGCTGTGATGCAGGTGCAGTTAGGAGAGCATCGAGTGACGGATCTAAGTGGGTCTGGTGTAAAGCGATGTCACACGAACCATATCATTTAATGTCAATATAGGTGTGGAAGCGACTGGAGCATGCACACGTTACTTCATATGACGTAAGATAGAGCGATGAACTCTTCACGAAGATTCCACATCGGCACGCCCCACGGTGTTTGGTGCGATGATATAAATTGGGGTCCCAAATGTACCATTGCTCGATTGGTTAGAGTTTTAGGGCAAATAATCTCGAGAAACTTTGATTGTTGTGCGAAGGTCTCTTGAGGCTTTTGGTTTCTTTTTTTTGGGTCAAGAGAGGTTCTGCGATGTTGACGACCTCCGGTTAAGGGGAGAAAGGGGTTGTGGCAGCGATGGTAGCGACAAACAATGGAGGGCTGGCGGTTGTGATGTTGACGAAGGTGGTGACAATGCACAAGTGTGCACGTGTGAAGAGAAGTTATTACATAGATTTAATCTATATAAATCATTATCATCATAGCCATTGATCGTGTGAATTTTACTGTGAGGCTCTCACATTCAATGGCAGCTATGTCCTTAGGTAACAAAGTTTACTCCACTACCCAATGATATATATGGTAAATCAATCTAGCTAATAAGATTTTGTGGGGACTTAATTTATTAGACCAAAAGAAATCAAATATCGAGAAAACCACGAAAGTTCTTGGACATATTCATTCTTTTTCATGACCTAACCCATTACACATTAAAATCTTAGAGATGGGAATTTCCTCAAAATTAAATTATCTCTCTAGTATGGTTTGGGTTTTTATTGAAGACACTTTGGCACCTTTTGCCCTAGCGATCACGGGCATGTTGTAGATGTATGAATTTATGACTATATAAGATTGGTAAATATACAAGATGTGTGCAAAGGAATTGTGGATGTCCTTCGATTTTAAATTTTGAGCTGATTCATAATTGAATCGAGTCCAAACCGCATATAATAAATCCATATAAATACAACTTTTTTGTTTTCCTTTTCTATTGCACTTTAGTGAGTGAAAAAGGAAACATATATCGTTTTCCTCCAATCTTCATCCCTTATTCGTGGATTACAAGTGCGGACATTTCCGCGTTTAATTCTAATTGAGTTTTTTCTTTTTTTGGTTGAGTTTGCATGTGAGAAATAACTATAATTTGTAACCTACCGATCGGAGATATGGTCGAGGGAGCTTCCTCGAACTAAGGTTGGACGAATATCTTGTCCTTATTTTACATATACCAATTACTATCTGACCCTTGCCTGAACTTCAACCAGCCCGTGATTATTTTGTTCAAAAAGGACTTCACGAATGAATAACGCTGCTATAAATGACGGGAGACAACTTCTGCCGAGTAAGTCGTGCCCGTGGAAACTGAGAGTACCAAACAGTGTCCATTGTCCGTGTCTACTCGGGGACCCAATTTGATTCCGATATCCTTCGTCTTTGCTTTTCTAACGTACACTCGTCGAAGAAATTGTAAATGATGATACTGCGAGTAAAAGAAATGCTCATTTGATGGCAACATTCCACAACTAGGAACACGAAACTAGGAACATACGGATGAGCAAATATTGGCAAACACGTAAAGTTAGGCGAGTTTTCCTCGAGATCTATGGCATGTATTTGGGGCGCTAGGGTTTCCTGAGAGCTTTCCATTTCTTCCTATTACCCCAATTTGGTCTTTGTGGATTCTTGCTCCCTGTTTTCTCCATTGAACTTGGGCCGATGGCCAAATGACGTCGATTACTCTGCCGTTTTTTTTGTCCACGCTTCCTTGGTTTCTTCTTTGCTAATCGTTTTCTGCCTTCGCCTAAGGATCATCCTTCTTTCGAGTGCTCATTACATCTCTTATTCAGAGCGAAACAAAATGTGTCGTGAGCGTACCCTATAGGCTATGATCAAATTACATACTACTATGTATTATTTACTCACATTAGTGTTCGGCGTTTGTGGAGAAAGGGACCGGCTACTGCATTAAAGAGGCGTATCTTCTTTCAAAAGAAAAGAATTGAATGATACTTTTTTTCTTCCGAGAAGAAAAAAATCTATCTTGCATGCATGGATTCAGCATAACTGCAATAACCACTCCTGCAAATAGGACAGCCTGCGTATTTATTATGTATCTGAGGAAATTTGGACATATGGTTGTATGGAGTGCCTTCAAATAGACAGGCACACGAGGCAGCGAACTTGCTTCTCCTGAGGCAAAGAACGTCATCAATTCACCTCGACAACGATTTTGAGCGAAAAAATAAACGCATGGTCCTAAAAATTGTAAGAGTGAGCAAAGTGAAGACAAGCATCGCAGATTGGCCTTTAATGAGAGCTTGGATATTGCTCTCTCTCTCTCTCTCTCTCTCTCTCTCTCTCTCTCTCTCTCTCTCTCTCTCTCTCTCTCTCTCTAGTCTCACCTTCTCTTCTCTTGGACCGCTTGAATCAAAAACTTACTGCGCAAAACTGAGAACTGTTATAAGTTGTTGCGGCCGTGCAATGGGAAGTCCCCCTGTCCCGTACGTGTGCACACACGCAATCGAACAGACATGCATGCAATTTTTTGCGTAATCAATTCATTGTGTAGGGCATCGATGAAGAGTGTCGTTATCAGACTCTCACGCATGAAACATGTCTCCAATATCTGTATGAGGCTGCATCTTGTAGAGATCGTTTGAGGATCTCCCAGCAGACGCATAATAACATGAATACGTGCTTGTATATATCGTGTGTCATTATTATTTTTGAAGTAGGTTTTTCAGATTTACGCTACCTTGGTTTATTAACGTGGCGATATCCATTTATTACGCTCCTTTGGCTTTCATGGACCAAGCTAAAAAATCAAGGGGGCCAAAGCTAGCTAGAAGATAAGACGGCTTTGGTACATTTATTTCAGCTCTTTGTGGTAAAATCTTGGACCGTTCGTCAGGTAACTAGCGAAAGTTCATTTTGAAATTTCTTTATAAGCTTCGGACTTGGAATTTGTTCCTCCCTTCTAATTAAAGTGTTAAATGTACCCTAATTCTTTGTTTTTTCTTTCTCTCCTTTCAAGGGGACCAAGTATGTTCTAGATGCATTTTATAGATATTGCTGGTGCGGGGTGTACGTAGGTTGTGGTGATTTTCCTGTAGCATCTAGGAATTTTAACAGTTCATAAACCACACAAGATTTTGTAACGGTCCAGTTACTATCTTCACCATGGTTTCTTGGATTGCCGATGCCCTGTCACGTGAATGTCGCGATGAAAATACGTGAGGTTTGGATGCTTAGATACCTTCGAGTTCTGTCGAAGAGACTCGATCGCGTTCTATTTGCATGGACAACATAATAATAACGCTGAATGAACGAGATTACAATTCTAATCTATTTAAGTGGTCTCGAGAAGAAAGTAAACGAGACCGAGTCCTTGAAATCATGAAGAACCGTACCATCATCTTTAGTAGGGCTCCAGGAGCAGTGCTTTAATGCATGTCAGTCATTTTGGATGCATAGGAAGGCCTCGTTCCCTAGATCTAATGGTTCAAATGCAGTAAAGATCATCCATGGAGCATGAGGCATAAGCACTTCAATAGAAAGGCTGTCATCTTTACGGTAATTCTTCAAATAAGCGAAGTTGGACGTAAGCGCTATCGATATTAGCGTGTAATTTCCGTCAAATTGATTGGAATCCATATTGTCAAATTAAAAGGGCGAAGACGCTAAATTGGAATGGACTTCAAAGTACAAGGACTGCAAGGCGCAATTCGCCATATTTGACATAATTTTTCTTGCTCGTGTTTTTCATGTACTGTTGACTGGGATGTGTCCGTGGTTATTGCGAGACTGACAAACAAGGGGACAACATAAACCAACAATCTCTTAAAAGAACTTGAAGGTAGGTATCGGGAGAGTCTCGACAGCTTTTTCCTTCTCTTAGACAAAAGTCAAGGTTTTCGAACCTTGAATTTAAGAGGTAAGGGAAAATATTTATCTATAGAAGTAACTACGCAACTATGCTAGTGAAACGAAAAGCCACGGTAGGTTTTAAAGTTGGTGATTACATGAAAGGATGGACTCTCTTACAGGCTTCGGAATTTCTCACCTATTGGAAATAGCATACATATAGTGCTAGTTATATTAAGATCGGTTCACAGAGTTAACATATTATATGTTTCGACAAATTTTTATTGAATACCGAACCCAGTTAACTCATTTAAAGACCCACTTAGTAGAAATTCAAATCTTAAACTACCTTATGTTAATCATAGCATAAAGGCATGGCCTTAGATATGTTGGAGGAAGTAATTTTGTAATTTACGTGGGCTTAAATAAGTACGAGTTATCGTAATAGTTATGAAAATTGGAAATAGTAAGAATAATTGTTGATGGGCATTGAAAATTGAACACGGGGTATATATTACGAGGAACTTATCAAAGAAAACCCTTAAGACACATTTGAAGTAACTATAAGGGTTATTACTACAAATAACCCCAAATTGATACATCTGTGATAAATTTACCCTCCGTTAGTTTTCGTTAAATTTTAATGTCAAATTGCTTAGTTAAATGACATATGGCAATTGACGAATGTAGCGGTTTTGGGGTTTTACTCTCCGTTTATCCCAAATATATTAGTTTGTAATTTTTTTTATATTAATTCAATTTAATGGAGGATGAATTTATCATAAATGTACTAATTTGGGGTTTTTGGTGGTCGAAAAATTAGTTTGGGATAAATTTCTCACATGTGTGCTAGTTTGAAATTTTTCGTGATGTTAACCCTAACTATAAATTAAGTTTTAGATTTTAATCGATTTTTATATTGTGATATTTGTAATCTTGAAAGTCAGACATTCTTTATTTGATGAAAAATATGGTTTTGCGGTTGTCAAATTGACTATCAGTTTTAGTCCCTCCCATTTAGTTATCAATGCGCGGGGAGAACTTATTCGGTTTGACTGCGACTGGACTATAACTATGTTATAATATGATTTGACTATGAATGATACTTGTGTTGTAATATGGTTCAACTGTGAAGTTTGTGACTTGTGTTTTGATGAAACTTATTTTAAAACAAACATAAAAAAATTGGGTGAGACACTTAAAAAGTCGTTTAAAGCACATCCCTAACCCTAATTCAAAGGGAGGGGGGGGGTGGATATTCAAAGGGAGCGTAAGATTTAGCAGACAAGTCCCCGACCCTTTTTCTGACGAAGGGGTACAACCGTTTCTTTTAGACGTCTCCATCTATCCACCATCATCATCCCAACCCTAATTCTGCCTCCTCCAGACAACTTCACGTGATATAATTTAATTTTCCTCGAAACCCTAATGACAGTAACCGCCGCCATTCCTATATATGTAGAGAGAGAGATGGTTTAACTTTTAATCCTAATGATATGTTAGGTGTATCAAATTTGGGGTCATGGAACTAGTGTACTAGATCATGCGTTTGGTAGGTTTTCTTTTAGTCAGTGTCATTTGAAATGCACTCGTTTGGTCATCAATGAATCAATATCATATGAAAAAAGATGCATTGAATCGTTTAATAAACAGATTTTCTTCAAATACCCGGCTTATAAGAGTCTTAGGACAAGGGGAAATTTCGAATTATGTTATTACCGGGACATGGTCGGACAACTTCTGAGCGCCGCCAGCGTTATCATGCAGAAGTTGATAATGTCTCACATAGAGAGAGAGAGAGAGAGCCCTCGAGAGAGAGCTTTATCATCATTTGTAATTCTTTGGGTCTTCTTTGTTTATCTTTTTTCTTTTCTTTTGCTGTTGATAATATTTAACTATGGCCTTGCCCGGAAAAACCGCCTCAGTCTTAATTACTAGGTAGATTGCAGCAGATGGACCACCCTCCCCCAATCTCCACGAATGGTCCTTACTGTTTTAAATTTTGTCTTGCATGTGCATGGTATTTGAAACCCCATAATAGAGTTTCCGTGAGCACTGTTAACTTGCAAAAATTGAATTTCTAGATTATTTCTTTCGAATATCCTGAGATTTGCCCCTTTTTTCACACCTTATTCGGGCAGAATTATTCAAAAAAACTCCAACTAGGTTGAACGGGCACCAGAGCCAAGTCGAAAAGCGAGCTGTAATTACTCTTGCCTGGCTCATTTGCCAACATGTTTCCATCGACATAATGTTGTCTGAAATCATTTCCATAGGTTAAACTGATGACTGAAGCTTAGGAAATGTCAAGCTGGGGTCATAAATGACATCTACCCAATTATTTCGCATGTCGTGATGAACCCTATTTAACATGTCGATGACAAGATGGGTTCGTAGTTATCTCGTTTTTCTGTATTCTTCTTCTGTTGTCGATCTTGTTTAAATTGGAAATGACATACGAAGAACATTGTTATTCCATGGGACATGCATACATCTAACCAAGTCACGGATTGATCAACCAAACCCTTCAGAGGATTAGAAATTGCCCAACTTCTCAGGGAATTCAAGAATTAGGGTTTATACGACAGTGATGACTGTTGATCCTGGTACTTCAGCAAAATCATTGTTTGATTGTAGTTAGTATTGTTCGACAAATAAGGAGCTGCTTTTTGAGCTAAATGATGGATCTGAACGTGTCTTGTGCCAGCGTACTCGAGCTTATGTAATTAGTCTACATGTATAAAATAATAATTTTCATGCTCTGATTGCATTGTCCACGATGAATGTCAACCATTGGATCTAGAAAAGACAACAAATTCAATGCATAAAAATACATCCAGGGTTGAGATGCATTGGCGTGACAAATTTGGCAGACCTAATAAATTCCATCTTGTCGTTGCAAAAGGCTGAAGTCGGTTATTTTGCTCAGATTTTTTCACTAGGGTAGCTTTTAAATAATAAATAACTAGCTAGGACTAATGATCTGTCATTCAACGTACGTATGTCTCATCTAGGGTTAATAAGTACCATGTCGTATGGTACGTGATGAGACCATCCTTGGACTCGAAGTACGTTTATCATGCAGCAGCAGTTAATTTTTCTGTTTTTTTTTTTGTTGTTGTTGTTGTCTGAATTATGTAGTTTTTAGCACGTGTGTGATTCATGAGCCCGTCTCAGCAAAGATTATTACATTTTTATGTCCTATGGGCGCTAAACGTAAGATTCTATTATTTGATAATTACACTTCCATCTATAAGCTTTTTTTTCCATAGATTGCGATAGTTCATACCTCATCACATGTATGCATTGTCAAAAGTAGGAGACATTTAATCCGTAACCCCTCGGTGACCTCGTACTTGGAATTGATTCTTACGATTTCGTCTTTAGAGAAATCCGCCCAACTAATAAAAGCTAGCAAAAAACAACCTTTTGATTTTGAACCACTTCTTTTTTTAACAATTTATACTTTTAAATATATTGATTATAGTCCGATTGGACTTTACATCGATCACACACCCTAATTTTGCCCCTCTTTTTTTATAAATAATACGAGCTATTTAAGCATGTAAATTGCCAAGTTTAATCATATCAAGTCTTACTACATCCATGGTGCCACTGAAGGGAGAAAATATTTAGTGGTTTGCGAACGCAACGTCAATAGCTAACATGGCGTGCATTTTTCTGCTCCAAACCAATCAAAGATTGACACACACACACACACACACACACATATATATATACTGATGTGGATTTAGGATTTAGATTAACAAAATAAAAATTTTCCATTTACCTCACTTTTCCTCCTCCATCTAGGGTTTCCACCATTGGACGAGGAGTTGCCGGCGCGGTGTCTAAGGCGACCACTGCCGGGCGTCCAATCCTCTCCGTTGTCTTTATGGTCGGCATTCATGGGAACGGAGTTGCAGATTTGAAGTCGACCACCGTTGCTCGCATCCATGGACAAGCAGCTATCGCTGGAGCCATGGTTGCAAATCTCGAAGTCCAACCGCGGCCATGGACAAGCCAGTATGGCCAAATCTAAAGGGAAGTTTCCTCAAATCTAAAAGCTCGACAATGGCAATGGTGGCCGTGTTGGGGCAGTTAAGATCCAAAGGCATTTGGAAGTTTGCCGTCAAGATCTCAAATGTCACTGTCATGGATGAACCTTTCTGGAGAAAAAGAAAACAAAGAAAAACTTCACGATTGGAACTCATGGCCGAACCTTTCCCGTGCCCGTCCAGTCATGGACGAAGTTCTTTCTTTTCTCTATTTTTTTCTCGACCGAACTTTTAGACTTGGAGTCATCTTGCTCGTGGCCATGGCTCCAGATCTGGAACTCACAACCACGAGCTCTTGATCTGGAGCCATGGCCACGAGCGAGGATGTCTTGTTCAACGCTAGGGGTCGTCCATGGCCGTCAGCGGCGATGGCCATGGAAGACTGCTAGGTATGGAGAAAAAAAGTGGGTGGAGGAGGAAGAAAGGAAAAATTAGATTTTAATTTTTTTAGTCAAACTCAGCAAACACATGTCAATAAATTATTGGACAAGATTGAAAAATTCGTGCAACGTCAGCAATTGACATGGCACTTGCAAACTATTGAATATTTTCAAACTTGCAAACTACTGAATATTTTATCGGCTGAAGTTTATTATGAAGAGGAGATTTTGTGCCACTGTGAGAGTAACGGTATGTTGCAAGTCACAAACTCTAAAAAGAGTGGATCTCACAATAATTTTTAATTATTTATTTTTTATGGCCCAAACGAGGCTGTTAATCTTTCAATGGATTGAGGATAGTCACATAAGTATTCCTCATATAATAATATACGATCATCAAAATATGCTGACACAAAAACATAGACCTGAAATAAGGATCTAATAATTGAACCACTCGAACCCTATTGGGAGAAAATATTGCGTACTGATCTACATATATTAGGCCTAATTCCTTTAAAAAATCACAACTTTAGATCTAGTCCCAATTCTGTCTCGAGCTTTTTTGTCTAAAAAAAATCCAAACGTTAGGTTCAGTCTCTATTCTACCCCGTAATTTTTTTTATCTTAGAAAAATCTCAAACTTTAGGTCTAGTCTCAAATTATGCCCTGAACTTTTTTTTTGTCTAAAAAATTTACAATTTTAACTCTAGTCTCAAATCTATCCCAAACTATTTTTTGCCCAAAAAAATCACCAACTTTAACTCTAGTCCTGAATTTATCTAGAACTTCTTTTTATCTAAAACGAAATCACCAACTTTTAATCTAGTCCCAAATCTGCCCCCGATAACATTCCATCCAAAAATCGCCATTAGTTGTTTGACAAGGCATTTCGACACCGGTAACAAATCCACATTAGCAAGGTGATGTGGAAAATTACCTCCAAAATGAAACTGTTCTTTGATAGGAAAATTTGGGAAATTTGGGATAACTAACAACGATTTTTGGACGGAGGGCTAACAAGGCAAATTTGGGACTAGAGTTAAAGTTGGTGATTTTTCTTAGACAAAAAAAAGTTCGAGGTAGATTCATGACTAGACCTAAAGTTGGGGTTGTTTTATAAACAAAAATAAGTTCAGGACATATTTGGACTGAATCTAAAGCTGAGTTTGTTTTTAGACAAAAAAAGGTTCGAGGCAGAATTGAGACTAGACCTAAAATTGGGATATTTTTTAGGGAATTTGGCCCATATGTTGTAATAGTACGAATGTAACTGTGACCACAAACTAAATTTTATCTCACGTTGATAGATTGCAACAATGCCATTATCCAAAATCACGTGACGAAGTTCGAGAGGTGCTTATATGTGTAGTTAATGATGGGTGGATACTGCACGTAGGTTGAAAATATGGTGTATATTTGTACGTATTTATATATGTACATATGCTAATTCCCGACTGTGATTCTGCATATCACAAAGTGCGTCCAATTGTAAGTCTAGATTCACGCACTCAGGCCAGCTTTCCGGTTGCTGTCTCTACTTTGATCCATGGGGTAATCCCCGAATTAGACGTTTGCTTAATTAGCCGTAACCCTCTTTCATCATAAAGAAAATAACTTTTCTCGAAAGACTTGTAGTTCATACCCTGACGGTGTGAAAATTAATTCGACAAGTATGTTAGGGTTTGCATTCTAAGACATTCTTTGTGCAGAAGTTTTGGGTACAAAAGTTGTTAGATAACCCATCCTTCCCAAAAAGTTGAGCCATTAAAAAAAAAAAAGCCTGACTACGTATATGCATCGTAGTACTTTATTCTTCTTATACATGTGAACTCATCTTTACTTGTAAAAAATAGGATGTGGATGTAACCACGTTAAATAGATATTCTAAAACAGAAAAAGAGACGAACGAATAAAAAGTGAAATGGGCAACGAAACAGAGCAAAACCTTTTGCCGTGAAAGTTTATATACTTCTCATTTATCATCTTGAGCAACGAGTACAATTATCTTTCAATCAAAAATATGTAACGAGATATATAATATCGTTCTTAAAAGGTGTTTCTTATGATGTAAATAATCAATTGAATAAAGCTCCAAGGATTGTTACCCGCCGGGATCAAATTATCAGTGGCATCTCGATGTGGTTGTGGGGGTCCTGCTGCATTTCCAAGGATTGTTATATCCGCTGTAACTGGCGTAAATAAAGGATTACATTACAAATGAGGACGACGGCGGAGGCTTTTTCCTACTATTACAAGAAATGAATAAAGATATACAAAGGCAAACTGTGTAGCGAGCATGATGTGTGAAAAAGAAACTCTCCACGTACGTGTCTATCCTGAAGGGGGAGGGGGAGTCCGTCTTCTCTATAAATACGCCTCTCCCTCGCAGCTTCTAGCCACCAAACCCTAAAGCAGTCCTCAACATCAAAGCTTCCCAAGAGTCTGCATCAACCCCCTAGTGATCACAACCACACCACGCCCACCATCTCTCTCTGTCTCTCTCTCTGTGTCTCTCCTCTCTTCTCTTCTCTTCATATTAAAAACATGGAAGACGCAATTAGGAAGCTCAACGGGGCCACTCAAAACCCCGAGACCAACCCCACTGAAACCGCCCTCCCCGACCACCCCAAGAAACCCTCCACCACCATCGCCACCGCCAATCCCAACAAGAGGGCTCTGAGGGACGGGGTCCCCTCCGGTGGTGCCACAAGGTACCGTGGGGTGAGGCGGCGCCCCTGGGGCCGCTACGCTGCCGAGATAAGGGACCCGCAGTCGAAGGAGCGGCGGTGGCTGGGCACCTTCGACACGGCGGAGGAGGCAGCCTGCGCCTATGACTGCGCTGCCCGGGCGATGCGAGGGATCAAGGCCCGCACCAACTTCGTGTACCCGAACTCTCCGCCCCCGCTCCCTCACTCCGCCCACCACCACCTCTTCAACCTCTCCAAGCAGTCGGCCCCGAGCCAAACTTTCCGTGGCTTCCCAGTCGGGAGCCGCTCCAGCTGGCAATCTGCTTTTGCAACTGGCGGCGACTTTACCTCGGCAGCTTCTCAGAGGAGCGTCGCCACTGGCTCCTCCACTCTTGACATGCTAATTCTCCGCGATCTCCTCAACTCTTCCTCGAGCGCCACCACCGCTTCTCTTTACTCACCTTACGGCCATTTCCCAAACCTGCAGACTTTGACCACGTCTACTCCCATCACCTTCTCCGGAGGGTCTCTGGTAAGTCCCTCGGCTGGCAATCCAAGTTCTTCTTCTTCTTCTTCCATGAACCTCCATCTCGCGGAAGACCATCAAATCTGTCCCGTGAAGAGCTCTGTCAGTGCGAGCATCTCGACAATGGCATCGAAGATGGATGATCACAAGCATGACGTGGAGCAACTATTTCCTCAGGAGTACTCGTCGAGTAATTCGGGGCTGCTGGAGGAAGTCATCGAGCGGTTCTTCCCAAAACCCTCATCCCCGCCGAAGAGCCAGCAGGCTTGCTCCTCTGCCACCACCGAAGAGCCTGCTGCTTCAGTGGAGTGCTCTGCGGCCGGCAGCGAGTATGCGTCCGACTCAACAGCGAGCTTGGAGCAGCTGGAGAGCTTCGACATACTTGCTACTGCTGGACCACAGGCCATGGCGCTGTGGGGCGAGTGGCCAGAGAACGGATTGCAGACGATGCAGGACCAGTACTCCATGTTCGAGGACTTATTCCAGTGCCCTGAAAGTGCGATGAGCAGCTTCGCAGCAGCCACGGTTGAGAATGCTTAGCGGCGGGTTCAAGGTGATGACGATGATTCCATAAATAATATTAGTGAAAGTAATTTCAGGAGGAGATGAGAGGTTTGTAGTTGTATGCAAACAAGCTTGCCCTCTTCGAGATCATTTTTCGGCATGATTTTATGTCTCCTACTAGAAACTTTTAATTTAAAGATCAGATTGACTTCTCTCTCTCTCTCTCTCTCTCTCTCTCTCTCTCTCTCTCTGTGGATGTTTTGTCGGAGCCAAGTGCATGCCTCAACATGAGCAATCGGGGTTTCTTTTCTGGAAACAGGTATCTAGCTGATTCACTTTCTATTTCAAGGAGGTTTTTCTCCCAAGAAAGTACGACGATCGATGCAGAATCTTGCCTACAAATGTCTTTTCTTCGTTTCAAGACAGCTTTTGGTTGAGTTTTGATAATGATTCCTAAAAAAAGGACGAAGAATCTATGTTTTTGTCCGATTTTCGTTTTCTTCCGAATTCCAATCAATTGTGTTTGTTTTTTTTTCCCTAATTCATCTTCGAGAATAAAGAATGTTCTCGCTTGGAGGATCTAAAGGAAGCTCTTGGGTTGCTTCTATCTCCGGCCAGTAAGAAGGAAGAACTAGGTCTAAACAAAAACTGCTTCTACTTGTCTTTTTTTAGTCTAAAAAATTAACAAATAGATGAACTATAGTTAATCTAGATGTTATTGGCATTCAAAGTCCTTGTGATATAAACTGGAGGAGGTAAATAGCCGTCTGTCGTTAATTTCATCGACTATTAACAGAAGGGAACTTTTCCTTTCTATTAATATAGTAGAACAATAGCGGAGTTCTAGTCATTTTCTTTCATTATGTCTCTGATTTAAATGATCTTTAAATTGCCAAGTAATGAGAAACTTACCCCTTTTAAGTAATCTAATGTACGATTATAGTGTTACAGTTGAGTGAAATTTTCATATTACAAGCTTGCGAAATATTCAAGAACACTAGGCGTCTCAATTTATCTAGTTGATTACATCGTCTCGAGGCGGAAATTATGCATTCAAATTCGACTGAATAAGTATTAAGTTTTCTCAGCCTGTCAGTTTTTTTCTTGCATCTTCGCTTCAGCAAAATTTCTATGTATGTAGCTGTATGTTCATGTATCTAGGGCATAGATTTCTTTAATTTCTTGAGAGAGCTGCAAAGTTGAATATACAAAAGATTTGTTATTAATAAAAAAAATCCCGCAGGTTGAGCATATTTTTAAAGAAAATATAGAATAGGAGGAATATTTAAATAGGTTCAGTTAATTATCGAATTTGAAAAACCCACTTTGCAAAGATCTCTTCCTTCTCTTCAGGATCGAACATCAATTGCAACGATTTGATAAACGGCTTATTAGGATAGATGCGAAGTTTTCTCTGCATACGGTTTGAGAAATTAGAAGATATATCTATGTATCTGATTCTAATGTCAAATAGATCTATAAAAGCATTATATCAAATAAATTAGACTATGATAATTTAATACTTTTTTTTCTTTTTATTTATAACAAAAAATCATTTGTGTTCTTATAACTCAATTTTCTCAAATATTAGTGGGAAAACCATTTTAAAATGCAAAAACAAAATAATTAACGGCACAAAGATTAATCTACTTCTCGAGCAAGTCGCACATGGCATACGCAAGAGATCCTTAATCAAATGTGAACATGATCATGCATATATGATTTTGAAGAATTCTTACATTACCAATGATATTGGGATAATATTGATTTGCACAGACAATACCAATCAATTTCGGGTGTATTTAATGGATGATGTATGAGTCACGGATGCACACCACATCAATTGATTACTACATCTCGTGGATAGAAATTTTTCCATACGCGATGTTGTTATAAACCTGGAGGATCTTCTATGCTGAAGGAGAATATGGCATAAGCCTGAGAGTTCACTTATACTGAGCAGTAAAATGAATATGACTAATTAAAAATTTTCAAAGCTTCATCACTTCCGCAGCTTGCTCCAGCACACAAGCCCCTGTTGTTTTCGCCAGTTAACTGTGCTTTGCTGCTCGTTACATGTTGAGGTCTTCTTAAGAGCAGAACATGTTGGTTTTACAGGGATTTAAAGTAGTCAGTACGCAAGTCGTGCACCATCAACTGAAGTCGTACAACTACAGCAATCCCTGTCCAGATCATACTCTCTATGGTAATAACTCGATTGATTACATGGTTGATTAGATCAATATACCGGATCTTGCTGTTAAAACCGACTTAGATTTCGTTAACGGAGCTACTTTCAATCGATTTTTCTTGAGCCTCCCTTAATTTCGGCTCTTAACTAGGTAAGCCATTTCACAGAAACTTTTCTAGCTCTTACTTCTGGATAAAACAACATCAAATGTTCAAGACGGTCTCAAGGAACCTTGAAAATAGCCAGTGAATTGACTCCAAACCCTTTTTCGACTCCGAATTCGAGAGGCTTCTCCCGTGCTAGAAGATGTTACCCAGGAAAAGAGTCCGCATAACTAAAGAAACTAAAAGTTCTGAAGATGAGATATGTGTAGAGAGAGAGGATAATGAAGCTGAATGATTTAATTCAAATGTACCATCATTGTCGGCAAAACCTAACTTCTGGCGGAAATATTAATATATTGAATCAGCATCGCATGTACTATCTACATGGTGGTTAAAAAGAACGATTAACCTTTAAGCTAGGCCTATCAAATCCCGCTCATAAGGGACCGGCCATCTTAAGAACTTGAAGGCCTCGCCAACACTAGACATTAAATGAAGATGGCGACCATGAACCAACCATGCATTTCATGCCTTTTTGGGTGACACTTAGCTTAATCCCCCTCTATATCTCCTCATAAAAGCTTACACGAAAATGGAAAGGTGGATTGGATTAGAGGAACCCACCGCCTTTATGGACACTGGTCATCTCGTTTGACTATGGTTATAACCGAGCTTGTTCGTGATGGTCCTTCAATTTCCATCGGTGTTGGCATATGTTTTGATTGAGTGGGAGGGAGTATAGTGGATGGACCAAAATGAAATGGAGGGCCACTGGACGAGTGGGTTTGCATTCTATTGGTAAAGCTTGTTTTGAGGGAAATTTCCCCCAAACATCAACTGTATTGCAAGTATCCCAATAGGCAATAATGATTTCCTCTTGAAGGGATGTTATTGACTTTTGTGAACTAACTTCGACGTCAAACAGTGACTTGTGCACCGAGCAAAGTCTTGATAAAAAAAAACACGTTTATAATGAAATATCGAAGTTTTGTATATCTCATATTATATATCATGTTATGGAATGTTTGAAGACCAATATTTTAGAACTTTGACCATAATGGCTAGATCAGACGGAACCGATCTGTTTCCTATAAGGGTTTCGGTCGATTTATCTACGGATTTGGTGGAATCGGTAAACCTACTATAGTTATAGTAAAAAATTAGGTATGTCTGAGCTTATTCATCTCTTCATGGATCCGCAATCCTATTTAGACACATGCATGTCTACGAAAAAAATGAAACCACAAACCTTCTTCATGCCCCAGCCACTCTCTTCTCCATCCCTCTCTCTGCCTACCTTCGTTCTAGCATCCTCGGCCAACGGCCATGTCGACACTTCCGGCCGCCGCCGCCACGGCCTCTCTCCTCAGCTCTGTCTCGGGTTGCCATATCTTTGGAGTGAAGGTAAACGATGTAGACGGCGTTGTCACTGATTTTCTAGAAGGAGCGCATAAGGAGAACCAAGTACATGTGCCGGAAGCTAAGGAGAGCCATAATCATTTAACCTGGAAAGGCTGGAAAGGAGACATGAGGCCTCAAGGATTTGAAACTCGATAGGACTTCAAAAAGTTGCTAGCGGGACATAATGTAGCTTCCTTTCTTTTGAACCCCGATTGGAAGGCGTTAGTGTTTATCACTTCAATTGCTTTCTATGTTCGTATAAGATTGAAATTAGGATACCGGAACCGGAAGGCATTGATATGGTCCGGGATATTTCTGGCCAAAGCTCATTTGCAGAAAATTTTTGTTTATCTTTGACGCTTGTTTATTTCGAGAGAAACTCACTATTTGAGAAGCATTTCCCTGACAACGATCACTTGTATCACTTAAGAAAATTAATGGATAAATGAAAAATATTTTCATCATCCCTGAAAATGTTTAGGAATGGATTCTTGTTGATATTCCGTTGACTAATTTTTTCAAGTGATAGAACCAATCTTTTTTAGAAACATATTTCTAAAATATTCTCTTTTCGAGAAACAAAACGGAACCCTAAGATGCAATTTTCTCGCAAAAGATCAAAAATTTGAAAAATGTTTTCCTGAATATGATCATTTCTATTGTTTATAAAATTGCACTAACATAAATTATTTTTATTGTTAACGAAAACCTATGCATAATTTTTATTGACGATAAAGATATTTTTCGGTTGACTATTTTTTAAACAATCGATATTAAGAAAACGTTCTCTAAGGATGCGTTTGTTTCACTGAAAATGTAACATTTTCCGTGAAATTTTTTCTGGAAAATCATTTTCTAGGAAAATAGTTAGTTTTCCTTTGTTTGCTGATATGTGATTGAAAATTTTTTCTGGTGTTTGGATCTCATTTGGAAAATGATTTCAATTCCATGATTTTATATCAGGCAAAAAAATGATTTCGAATTTTTTAATATTTTTTTAAAATAAAAAAGAAAAAGAAAGAAAGAAAGAAAAGAATAAAATATTAAAAAAGTCAAGAGAAGCAATTCTGGAAAGTATTTTCACCTTCTTAGATTAGGAAATTCACTTTCCTAATTTTATACATTAATATTTTCCTTGATCGGAAAATGTTTTCAGTTGACTAATCATTTTCGGCGAACCAAACGGATGAAAGTCTGGAAAACGAATTCCTGGAAAACACTTTCCCCTAAACAAATGCATCCTTAATCATTGATTTTTTGCGAAGTAAAAACACGCCCACTGAGTTTGCAAAGTCTCGATTATGCACATCTTTATTTTTATTTTTATTTTTACCCCATCCCATTATCTCCCAGACTGCTTTTATCTGTCCATCATCTATTGATATTGATTACCCTTTTCAATTTATTTATTTATTTTGGTCAAACCCTTTTCAAATTTGAATACATACGGATCAAACATCATTTGATACGTTAATCATTCACTTCCGGGCTTCCGTATTCGAGCCCGAAATTTTGGCCCGGCCCAATAAGATTTAAAGAGTCTAACGGTGAACCGTACTTTTGGGCCAAACCGGGTTTCCGACTGTTCATTTCGACCCGCGGTGTGGAGCAGACCTTAGAGCCCCCCCCAACGTAGATGAAGAACAGAATTTCTCTAGTCTTAACATGGACGAGTAGCAGCACCTAGGAAGTCCGATGAGGACCTTCATTGTGCTCGCCGGAAAGGCGGGAGCCCGCGCTCACCGGAAAATCTTTAGATGCACCGGATTCATGCAAAGATTAGTTCCGCCTCCGGGAGTCCTAGCAAGTCGAAACTCTCTTTGCATGGATTGAAAAGAACCCTAGCAACCACGAGAAATCCTCGCATAATCCTGCCTCTAAATCCTCTTCGTTTCCTTTATTTCGTGTATGCGCTTGGCGTTACACTAACTTCCATCAAGCCTACAACCAAAGCTCATAGTGGCAGATCCAGGACTTCCTCTAGGAATCCTCCGTCTGCGCCCTAAACGAAATGAAGGGATATGTAGCAGAATGTATTGTGATGTGAACCTGGTTAAATATGTTAAGGATTCAGTCTATATAAGCTAGCTAGCAAAGGGAGCGGCAAAGGGGACAAGTGTTGGACCGGTAATCCTGGAACCACCTCTCCAGGCAGCCCTTGTGGAAGACGTGCTTGCACCTCTCCACCTCGCTCACTTCCTCCTCGTCCTCGAACCCGCTCAAGCACACGCAACACTCCTCGGCCTCCGCCGCCCTGCTGCCGCCGCCACGGTGACGAAGCCGGGACTCGAACCGCCTGACCTGGACCGCGGAGGCCCTGCTCCTCTCTCCGGCAGGGGGGCGGGAGCCTCCTCCGTCTTCGGGAGCCAAGGACGCGGCCACGTTGAGCAGCATGGCCACCACGTAGACAATGCTCATCACGAGCATTGCCAGCAAGCCGTCGGGAGGACCCGGGTAGCTCGAGATGCCCATTTGGCTTTTCCGTTCGTCCTCGGCTTTTTCCTTGCTTTACTTCTCTCCTTTCCGGGAGACTTCGCCGGCGAGACTTGACCTCCGCACGGAGCGATGGAGCTCGACGGTCGCCCTAGACGAGACGGCGGGGCTTCGGGCTTGAGGCTCTTCTTAACCACGAATCTCGGTTGACCGCCGGGGCCACTGGCATCGGGGAGCCTGGAGTCACACGTGGCGGACACGTGTGGGGTGCACGTATGGGGGATCTTGAGGAGGATGGCTGGTCGCCACGTGTCGGGTGGCGGGGCGACCAATGAGGACCGGCGACTTGGCAAGGAAGCGAAGAAGGCCCCGGGGGGACCTTCCTTGATCGTGAAGGGAACGGGACACGTGGAGCGCGTCGTATCGTTCGATCTCACTATTGTCACGTATCCGACTCGCTTGAACCCTCGAAAATATCCCAAAGTCCCAATCGACAGTCACCAAACCCACGAAAGAGGTACGCATCTTTTTCTAGCATTTCCATTCAGAAGCGTTTCTTGTCAAGTCCTCGACAATGCCCCTGATCGTGATATCTTTGAAAGTATGGGTGATTTAAACCTCTTGAACGGGTGAGACGTGACGAATTTTGGATGGCTCTGGAATGAATCTGTGCATGATTAAACTCATTTTTATATAATATAATTTGGAAAAATGACACGATAAGCCCTTGAATTTTGCCTTAATGTATAATTTGATCCCTAAATTTTTAATTTGTTCAATATGATCTCTGAACTTTTAGTACATATTCAATTTAGTCCATGTACTATTTGAAAATGTTCAATGTAATTTTTCTATTAATTTAAGTTTAGAAATTACATTAAACATTTACAAAATGAATTGATCGGTAATTGATCCGATGCGAACCCGATTAGGCTTCAATTCTCCCCCTAGACAGAGATGATTACGCTCAGCTTCGAAACTTAAAACCGAGACCCCATTGCCAAATCGCCCCTTCCCAACTGTGCGCCATCTCTTGAATCACCGGTGCCGGTGCCGGTGCCGCTGTTGCCTTCCCTCAATTTCTCCCCGTCACAAAGCCTCGAGGCCACCGTTGCCAGCGGCGTTGTGCCCCTTCGAGGCCGTCAAGGTCGCTGCGGAAGCCGGATATATTTTGCTCTCCACGACCCAAGACGGGCCTGGATGTCGAAGTTGAACATCATGGTGGCGATGCTGACACGTGGACATGCACGTGGAGCAGGAGGAGAGGTACATTGAGTCGAGAGGCCTTCGTGTCTGACACCGACAAGCTCCGGTTGGAGATTTTCTCGGCCTCTTCCGTCTCCTTCGACCTCTCAACACCTCTATTTGCTTTTTTTTCTATTTACTGACCCGTCAAAACCCATCTTTCAGTTGGACCCTTCTTAGATGACTACCTCTACGTCTCGTCAAAATTTCAAATAACCCCATATTCTACCTGATCAATTAAATATTGTCAAAATATCATCAATTCATTTCGCCAGCTTCACTTATACATAGTAACATGAATAGCTTATTGTCCCTCCCAGCATAGCACGAATAAGGGCGTCGGATCCTCCAGAGATGAAAACTGAAACGCCAGAGGATCTCTTTGCTTTCAGGAACACGAGCCCCTTTACGTCGAGATTCGTGATATTTCAGCGTCCGAGTTTCGAGGACGCTGAAAATCGGCACTAAGCCAGCTAAACTCTCGAACGAACTCGAGCAACTTTCAATTAATAGCGAGAAATATTCTATCATTTGGCGAATCATTAGCTCTGTGCGGCTAATTAATGCGGGATATACAGCTATATGCGATACTGTAAATATTAACTATGACTATGAGTATGGTCTTGCGGAATCCGCTGCTGCGATTTAACTCTCTAGTGAGATTCCTTCGTCTGAGAAGGATCGATTCCGATCGACCTAAAATAGGCCTTTTCTGCATCATCCATCCGTCTCTGAAACATACCCCACTCCTTCCTACACCTCTCTCTGACCTGTCACATGCCAAAACACAATCTCTGAATAAGCTTGTGAAGAAATCGATGTTTAAAAGACTTTAGCAGCTCTTGGGAAAGAGAGAGAGAGGTGTATAATCTTTTCATGGCACATGCATAACAGGTCCAACTTATATTGGACACTTTTACATACCCCTCGCCATGGTGGCTTCCCATCGTGCACTTCTCCCTGCAGGACGTCAACCAAAAGACACATTTACTAAGATATCCGATGCCGAATGGGTCATTACTTCTCTTGACAACAGAATGAAGAGACAAGGATTTTCCATCTACCTGGTTCCCTAGTGAGGGGATTGTTTGGTGAACTACCCACTGAGCATCTACTACTCCTATCTTCTGGTGCGCTGGCTGTTTCATTTGATATTTCAGGAACACAGCATAATCAGACACAAGAAAGGTAGACAAATGCCGATTACTGAAAAACAAAACGAAATCAAAATGCAGGTCACAGACCTCTACACATCTCTGGAGAGCAAAGTCGAGACCCCATCCGTGGACCAGGTCATTCTGCAAATCCCCGCACTTTAAGATTAAAGGAGGAAAAGGCAAATTGAAATTAAAGAAAGAGGGTACAAAAGCTGAGTATGCTCAGGTGACCTGAAGCATATGCCACACGCAGTGCCAAGCATCTCGTGAGAAAACTGGAGCCATTATCTCAACAAACCTGGAAATGTCAAATGTAAAATTCTGTCGGGATCCATTTCCATCAATAATTAGTGGTGAGGAGATAATAAGGAGCATCTCAAGAAAAGGAAAAATTAATAATGACACTCGAAGTTCCTACGCTGCACATGGGGGCTTATTGGGACTAGTACACCAGCCAGGTCTCTCCTGTGTTTCTCTGAAAAAGAATAACTACTGTATGATTATTTACTAATAGAAGGTCATAACTTTTAGCAAAAACAAGGGTCGCGTCATTCTCACTTGTGAACTTCTCGATCACCTCTCCTTTTAGTCATCTGCCATGTTAAGCCTTTGTTAGGCTCCAGACCTGGCTGCGAGATCTCCAAGCCGTGCTTCCTCACCAATTTTATGTATCTGGCATGGTACCACGCAAAACTTGATGAGTTTCAATCATCAGAGATGTAAATAGTAGAAGAGTTATATATATCTCGCTTACTCTTCTGCATTAAAATGCTCAACCCCCAAGTCTTCATCCCATATGAAAATGTAGTCATAAGGTGCCACAATGTCAGGATGCAAGAACCGCTTGGCATACCACCTGAGGAGAGACATTGAAATCTAAGCACCAAGAAAGTTCAGGAAATATACTGCACACTACGGGTAGCAGTTCATTACCACTTTGTCTGTTTCCTAACGCTCACATGTATGGCCCTCTTGGACCATTCATATTCATCCCATTCAGTTGTTCTTCCATCATAGTGGAACAAGAGAATGGTAAAGTTCTCTGAAAACTGTGAGAGGAACACATTTAGTAATGCATGTGAACAGAAACAAATGCTACGCACATGAGCAAAATTTGCAGAGTGAGAGAAAACCTTTTTAAGAGCATCATCGATATTCTTGTGCTGATTATAACCAACAGTGAAGGTCACCAGGTACCTAGGTTCAATGGTTAAGTCCTGAAGATGACATATTGATTAGACATCTGGGAAAACTTTGAGTTGCTAATTTCGTTCAGTTCAGTTCACAGGCAGAGACGCACCTCACTTGGCTTACCCCAGAGTCTGCGCATATAAAAATCTGACTCTGCAGTGACAATTCCTGGTGGCAGTCTTTCTGCACCTCTGGGATTTGAAGCGACCCAAATCTGTAACAAAATCATGACGACATCTAACGATTCTGAGTAAGCAGAAAGATAAGGAAGTACCTATCAAGATAAAGCAGAGATGAGCGGATAGCATCAACTTGTTCATTAGTCAAACAAAGTACAAACATGCAATTGCTATCAGAGGACATAAGTTCCTTTCGGGGACCTGTATTTTCTTTGGTTTACAGCCTAAGCAGAAACCATGATGCCATTATGATCGATGAAAATCCACTGATATTTACATATGCTGGAAAGAGCAGAAAGGTTTTCAATGATAATAGCCATGAAGTCTGATCTGATATATGCCTTTCTATTCAGGATGGTCAATCACCCTCGAGCATTAACCAATAACAAGAGCACATACAACAGGCATAAATTTTCAAGCATGCGCCTTCCTCATTTCCAGATATGCTGTCGGCATTGAGCTTTAATAAAAGGAGCTTTTACCTTAGATGTACCGTTTTGAGCTTGATCTGAGCTGCTGCTATTATAACCCTTCTCACCGGACAAATTTAGAATTGTTTGGGTAGAAAGCCCTGTTTTTGGGTCCTCCGAATGCATGACATCAACAGCAGTCTGAGGGCCGGTTGGAAGATTAAACTGGAGAGGTAACCAAAAGATTCAGATAAGAGGGAGAGTGCAAATAAGGTCAGAAGACGAAAAATGAAGAAGTGAATCAAGAGAACCAGACGGGATACCTTAATTAGAGACAATGTAGGAAAAGATGCTCCAACGAAGAAGCCAAACACAATTCCCACAAATGTTGTAATTATCAGCCTCATGGAGTCATTCGACTTTTTACACCCAGCGCTGCAACCACCGAAAAACAAGTGATTCAGAAAGATAACTTTCAGCAGCCCATAACACTCGACATTATTCACTCAGAAACAGTGAACAGCCCCTTTGCATAGTAATACAAGCCATCAATAGTTATAACCTGCGTGTAGGATTCCCCATTTCCTCAACAATCTTCTCAGAGCGTGTTCACGATGGGGAAAGCACAAGATGCTCCGCATCTGTTTCAACAACTTTTCAGTCGCCTGTCCTCCATTTTAGTCGAGAAGGCCCCCAACGAAAGTGCAGTAGACCTGAAAAGTAGACAGAAGATATAGTAAACAGCAAAACCACTTTGAGAACACTTACAGATTCCACTCTGTCGCGGGACGATTGTATTTGGTCAACTTGGATAGGGCAAGGAAGTAAAAGTTGTAGCTTCAGTTAGATTACTTCGGCTAATCAAGCACATCCACTAAAAAAGTTAAAGAATGCAAACCATCATGGGCACAGACTCTGATGAGCAACACACAAGATAATGCTAGCAAGTTGTGCCTCTCCCCTAAACAGAAGGGTTCACGGCTCCCAACACCGCCTCCATCTATCGCTCCCTGCTCTCACGAATTGTGGCGGATAACATAAGAGCTGATGCTTCAAACTTCACATTCAGCACAGATGCCAATGTCTACCACCAGCATGCAAGATCTTTACTAGTAAAAGCCTACTACGGGTTCCTTTCTTTGAACAGCTTCTCTTAGACAAAGCGACACTTAAATGTCCTCACAGTCACCGCGAAAAAAAAGAACACGAGAAAAAGAACAAGAAAAAAATGATCCGATCCACCTCAATAATCAGACCATCGGAACAATGCGTTCGTGCATGGCGGTCCTAAAACGCATACCATCATTCTAAACCACGAACAATTCTGCTTGCTCTGAAAAAAAAAAAAAAACCATCGGAATCATACGCACGAGCCTCAGCTCCACCTTTGAATGGAAATTCCCTCTGCACCGTACCGGACCGATCGCATTGCCGGCAAAGTCAACATAACCAGAGACATCGGACGGAACAAGGACCCGTTCTCCTCGAAACCAATGGCGAGAAAAGCACAAAGCAGCTACGAACAGCCCAGACGCAAGCCGACTCGTACAATAACGAAAAAGAAAGAAAACAAGTACTTTCCGACTACTTCCGCGCTCAGCCGACAATCAGCCGAATCGCGCGGGACGATGTCTAAACTGCCCCGGCTCCCCTCACCAAACCACCAGGGCAAAACTCCAAACCCCGCTCGCCGCCGCCGCGACCGATCAAAGACCTCCGACGGAAGCAGAACGCCGAGGCCTCCCCGGGGCGCGAGAAGAAAGCCCCGAATCCCTCGCCGACCGCCACTCACGGCAGCGCGCGGCCAAGAGAAGGACGGACGGACGGACGGACGGAAGGGAGGGAGGAGGCGGGAACCGGAACGCACCTGATGAAGAAACACGCGGAACCCCGGGAGCGGCGGAGAAGCGAGCGCGCTGGCCCCGACCGTACCGGCGGGGGGGATCAAAACACGGGGATGCAACGGGGAATCACGAGAATCTAGCCCGCCCGCCCACCGCCTGCGCTAAAAGCGCCGCGAGCAGAGCGAGGATGGCGTGAGGAAGAGGCGGCAGCGGAGGAGGAGGAGGAGGAGGAGGAAGAGGATCAGCGAGGATGTCGTCGCTGGCGATGATTAACAACGAGATTGGTGTGGTGGACTAAGGAAGACCAACCTTATTTCTATATATATATTATATATATATTCATATAAATATATATAGACACCCTATTATAAATCAAAGAGGCTCTAGAGATGGAGATAGAGAGAGAGAGACAGAGGGAATTTATTGTTTTGTGTGAATTTATATTTATTTATTTATTTATTTATATGTCTTGGAATGTTTGTCCCACAAGGGGAATAAGTTGCCGGTCCTGGTAACAAAAATCTTGGTTTTTTTTTTTACCCCTCAACGGTAAGTTAGGTTCAGAATCTCAGATGATGTGTCTCTACCGACCGTGCCCCGTTTTCTCGAAAAAATTTTGTTGGCTTCAAGGTTTTGAAGGGGGCGCTTCCTAAAATCGAGATAATCGATGATTATAGTAAAGCTTTTATCTACCGAGGATTGGTTCTGCGTGCCCGGCTCGAAAAGATTGGAGGAATTGAAAGCGATGCGATCCGAAATCTTTTTGGGAATTGTCATCTTGGCGTCTCCCGAGTTGATCGGTTTTGTAATCGCTGGTTATCTATTCATGGGGAGTGTAAGGTTAAGCTCGCGGCATGAAGTCGTGGTGTTCGGTGAGATGCGATTTTTCTCGGCTTTCATATTTCCGGAAGAGTTGAGATACGACGGTTTGATTTGCCTCGATTAGAAGAACGGTATTTAGCTAAAAACAAGGAGAATTTGGGATTAGATAGAGCGAAGGGGATTGGCATGCGGTTATTCAATCATGGATTTAAATTGAGAAAGCGAACTGGTGGTTAGTCGTCGAATATAGATGATGTAGTTGCCTGAAAAGGCCACGAGCAAAGCAAATTTGCAAGAAATACTGTTTTACTTTTGTGTTGTTGTAAGAAATGCAATTGAGTTGCACGCGCGCGCATTACAAAGTATTTGAGTTATTTGATGAATAATGTGAAGAGATTTACATATACACGTGAAGAGAGATATATAGTTCTAAATTCAAAACTTATTTGGTAATATTGTTTACGATATGGATAAGATTCAAAAAAACTTTGAAATACGCGTGAGATAAAACGGAATTACTAGTCAAGTATATTTCCATCCACAGATTATGTATAAAGCAAGTAATTAAGAATATTTGGGATAAGAAAAACAAAAAGGATGTCAATCTTTAAAAATTGGAGGTCATCTTTTGTATAGCAAAATTAGATTACTATTGATTATCAGGAAAATTATCCAAAAAAATCCATAAATCTATTGTAATTTGACTCATAAACCTTTCGATTTTATTAATTGAGTATTAAAAGTTTTCACCTTTTGCCAGTTGAGTCAATTTGATCAATTTTTACCAGGAACCGCCACGTAAGAGGACCGACGTTGACATGGATAAATTTTTTTCTTTTCATTTTTTTTCTATCAAATTCGGCAAGGGCCGGCGACCCTTGTCGGCCACCAGGCGAGGGCTATGAGGGTTGGCCAGCGACCCTCGCCAGGCTTGGAAGAAAAAAGAAAGAAAGAAAGAAAATTAATAAAAAAACCAAATTTAAAAAAAAAAAAAAACTATACACGTTAACGCCGGTTGTACCATGTAGGACGGTCAATGTCCACATCAATGCTTTTCAGTCAAAATTGGCCGGATTGACTCAATTGATAAAATGCGAAAAAGTTCATGACTTAATTGACAAATCGAAATGTTGGAAATCAAATTGACCAAAGCACATTCAATCTAGGACCTTTTTTTTTGGACAATTTTCCCTCGATTATCGATCCGGAGCCATGGGAATATGCGCACACGAGCAAACAACTCGATGTTCATCCCCACATCAACGATTCAAGAGCCGGCGGGCGATCGAACGCCATTTTATATATCGAGAATCCGGCCGTCGATGCACCAAAGATGATGCAGCATTCCGACCGATGAAAAAAGATCTCCGCGATTTCATTCCATTCGAAATACAGACAAAAGAGAAAATAAATTAATAACAACAACAATAATAATAATAATAAAGAAACCTTACCTTGGACTACGCACGAGTCGAAAACTGAATAACAACCACACGTTCGACATTTAAAAAATGTACCCCCCGAGACGATGTCCATATGGAACATGCTCTTGTCTCGTGGCCCCGTCCTTTTTCTTTTTAAAATTCTGGTACCGTCTCCGTCAATTCGGAACGGTCGAGGACATCCCACAGGAAATACCGAAAACGAGCGAACGAAAATAATAAGGAGGAGGAACGGGGAAGACGAAGGGGCGAAGAAGTCAATGCCCCTCTCGATTGCGACGATGATGATGTCGACGGGGGCGCGGCCATCGGCCGTAGACCTCGGCGTCGCGAACGCTTCCAACGCCGCCGGCCCCCCCTCCCACATAAAGTCCCAACCCCGCGGCCACGCCTAACGGCACGAAGTCAAAGAGGCTGACGGAGGAAAAGCCGCGGAGCTACGAAAGCCTCGGGGATGTTACTGCCACCGCCGCCCCCCTTGATTAGCTGCGCTATTGCAGGTGGGGCCATCCCCGAGTTCTCGAGTTTCCATTGAAGTTGGCAGGACTCGTTCCATATTCCTCTTTGGCGCCGGGAGAGTTCCGGAGGATTTCGATAGGGACAAGTTAAGTCGACGGATGCGACTTGCACGGCGTTCGGACCGCAGGCCGGCTTTTAAGGAACAGATGCCCGAGGGCGACGTTAAGTTTCCGCCGAAGTTAAGTCTTGCGGGTAGTTTTCGATGCATGATCGGTCACGTGGGGAGGGAGGGGAGGGGGGGTTGGACATGGTTTGAGGAATACGACTCGATCGATTCAGGTGACTCGCGCGAGCACGTCAACCTATCAGGGCGGTGGCAACGCCTTTTTCGGTCTTGTTCCTTTGGCAATTCGACCGCGCTTTGCGGATGAGATCTCGCCGAATTCCCCCTCGAAGACAATAAGGCTTGGCCATTGATGGTGGAATGGAATTCGAGATTTAATGTAACGGGACGGTGATTAATTTGCTCGATCCATATGATTAGAGGGTTGGAATTGATGAGCCGTCGGGTTAGGTGGAGTTGACATCTTCTTGGTGCGTTTTAGTCGTTGTGTACAGTTGAACGGAAACGATCCTGGGGGCCTGGCGACATCTCCTTCCCCACGTTATCGTGTTCGGTTCGAGGATATGCCCACTTGTTTTTATTGAGTCGTGCGCACCCATCCCTTCTTCTTCGACTGCAATGGATCTGTCTCCCAATTATGCCCACTTCACAATTTCTGAACCGACCTCCTGTCATTCCTTTCTTTTTTAACTCGTGTTTTCTCTTTGTTCTCTCTGTGGAATCAATATGGCGCTTTGGTTTGGACATGATGGTCCGCTGATTTCCCTTCATCGGTCAAAGGCCATTACCAATCTGAAAAAGATGAAAAGATGAAAAAAGAAACTCAAGAGTTTCGTGCCCCTTAGTTCTCATTGAATACATCGGTTTCACCGGTCCTTCGAATGCCGGGCAAATCATTGAAAGATGCGAGAATTTACGCTCTCCAAGGTAATTCTAAAAGAACACACAAATACGACGATAAGAACCCAGGAGAAACTCGAGAACATTACGATATTAACCCCTCTTGTTTTTACGTGTCGGTTGCACTTTCACCGTTTTCAAGAACTTTTTCGCACTATAAAAAGCTATGGGAAAGATATATTTTACTTTCCGCCTGGCATGACATGGTTGGGTATGCACCGACCGGTGCTTTTCTTCTCTTTCTCCCTTTCTATCTCAAATGACATTGTCCACCTTCTCCTCTTTCACTTTCCCAAAAAAGGCCATAACCTGATGGAAGTGGGAGACCGCTAGCTAAGCAATGTCTCCCGAGGAATGTCTTAGCCTAAGCTAGTTATACATCGTGCATTAGATTCATTTTTCAGTTTTATCCACCATTGCTGTTTTTGTAAGTATCATCTCATGTATCTATCTGCAGTAAAGTTTGAGCGGGCCAGATAACAATCTGGTCCTTTAGTTCCTCGCTTTGCCAAGGACCAATAGCGGCCCGGTTTCCATAAATGCCATGCTCATTTTCGACACGCTTTAAATTATTTTATCCGAAAAATAAAATCAAACACATTTTCCGGCCCAAAGGGAAAGGTTAAGAGACCATCTAGTGAACACATTCGGTTAGAGAATTAATTTCAAGAGCATTCTAACATACTTCAAATTATTTCGTCGCAAAATTAGAACCCGTTTACCACCATTCATCGAGCAACACACGCTTGCGAAGCGGTAGAAAAAACATCGCGATTTAAATGGATCGAAAGCTTCGACGTATTACTTAATATACAGTTTTTTCTAATACTAGGGCGGGTATTTTCCTTTGTGCTCATCTTCTGAACACGATTTTACATTACTTACATACCTATCTATTTATACATTTGTACATTTATTTTTGGGTCTATTTGAGTTGTCATGGATATCCCCAAACCTATCTAACCGTGGTCAAGTCAACCGCAATCCCAACCATAGGGATTGATCCTGGCCCATAAAGGGTGGGTCGCAAATTGTGCAATTTGCGATCCTATTGTGCCTATATTCCCCATCCAATTGCTCTCCTTTTTCGCCCCTTTTCCTTTTTAGGAGCAGCATGGGATGGGTACCACGAGTCCAACCTTTGGAGTTTGTTTGTTTTTGCCCATTGAATTTGCACCTATCACCCAGCCTTGGGCCCTTCCAATTGTTTGGTGTGTCTATGCATGAATTATCACCAGAGTCTGACAGTTAGATCGCAGAAAAATTTAATAATTGAGATACATGTACGGGTTGTGTTATAAAAGCCCTACATTGGAGAACTTGTGTGGTATGAAATAAATTATTATCCTAGTTGGCTTAGAACTAACTAACTTGAGTTTTTCAGTGAAAATTATATGTTGATAAGCTCGGACCTTTGGATCGCTCTTGGCCATCTCCTCGGACAAAGCTATCAGGCTTTTTGCTGCGTGTTCCCAACAAGTGATATCGAAGTCGAAGGTGAATTGGGGGGTCCCCAATTTATTAGAAGTTGCCATATTTTTTTAATCGCTTTTAATAAAATCCTTTCCAAAATATGAATTCATAAAATACGAGGACAATCACTGAAAATTGCAAAAATTTCTCAATCAAATGATGAAAAATGTGCCTTTTGAAGACATTTTTAAAAGATACCAGGAGAACATTTGCTAACTAATTTAGAAAACCGTACATTTTTCAACATATTGGCCATTCTTGTATAGTGTATAATCAGTGCTTTAAAAATTAATTTTTTTCTCCGAAAATACTCATCTAGTATCTAGGATCCTCACTATTTAAAGAAAAAAAAAACCAAAGACCTATTTATTTAATTTTGCTCCGTCAAAGAGTGTGTTTAGATCAGGTTCACGTTGATTGCTTTTCGTAATTCGGATAAAGTAACAAAATATCTCCTTTGATATTTGGTGACGTCCTCTCGATTGGATAGGGGTGAGATAAACCTGATTAGATAACTTTTTATTAAAAAAAATTACTTTAACAATTTTCTTTCGAGAGTGATGGAGTGACATATCCAAGCACCTCAACGACAGTTGACTATAGCCACTTTTGACCATCGTGCAATTGTTACTGCCTTTGGCCACCCACCAATCGTCATCATGGTCCATCTGGTCGTGCTCCGGTGACCGATGGTGAAAAGGAGAAGTTTATACATCATATGGCCATGGCCATGGCCATGGCCATCGAAAAATTCGAATCCTTTCACGGGTGCGCTAGATCCTTCGAGGTCATCATCCACAACAGAGACGTGTTTTCCCTCGTTACTCATTGCCCCAGTGCCATCAATCGGTGGATCTTCGTCCACCTCCTCCTCGCCCTCAACACCCAGATCGTTGACTTTGAAGTCAAGTGGCACCCGAGCTTTGCGCGCGGTGTCCGCCACCCTATCGCCCTCTACCAAACCGTTGCGGCCGCTACCTCCCTCGGTTGCATGGTGACCCGAGGCTCGTCGCTGTCGGTGTTTGAATCGCCTCTAATATAGTGAAGCTAAGCGAATAGTTGATGGGATTTTCTACAATCCGGAAAAATATTTAGAGGATTTATAATCCCACCTTATCTTATACTATCCCAATCCAAATCCGAACGACCAATCGTAGCCTTAACAAATATTTTTTAGCATCGACACATTTTTCTTCGGACAAACATGCCCTGGATGTTTAGAACACCAGCACAAATGAATTTTGTAAATTTTCCCTCCAGCCCAAGCCCAAGCCCAAGCATCTGCATCTGTTCAAAGCGTTGACCGCTATTATAATTCCAAGTTCCCAACGGCTAGCGTGTCGCTCCCATCTCCCTCTCTCTCCCTAAAGCATCTGCTTCCATTTCTCTCTCTCTCGCACTCTCCTAGCCGTTGAACCCTCCTCACGCCTCCGCGGAGCCTCTCCAGGAACAAACGCAATGTCGAGCGACCCATCTTCGTCTTCACCTTCGACCGGCGCCCTCGCCGTCTCCGCTTCCTCCTCCGCTGCCAAGCGGAAGAGGCCCTCCAAGCTCGAGATCCCGAACGTCCTGCGGGAGCTCCGGCCCAGCGAGCTCAGGTCCCGGGACCTCGCCAGCAGCGACGGCGACGCCGCCGCCGCCGCCGCCTGCTGGGGCGGGCCCGGGGTCGCGGTCGCGTGTTTCAAGGGCAAGAAGAAGCTCATGGAGGACGCTTACAAGATCGCCTCTTCCTTAGATGGGAACCCATGTAAAGTAAGGACCCGTTCGGTGAGGTTCGTGCGAGCATTTCTCCGAAAGTTTCGGTTTTTAACGTTGGGGGATAAATTAATGTGCAGGGTTTCTTCGGTGTGTATGACGGGCATGGGGGTAGAAAGGCTGCGGAGTATGTTGCGGAGCACTTGCACGAGAACATCCTCGAGATGATGGTCAATGCCGAGACGAATTCAGATAAAACAGCAGCTATCAAAGCTGGGTACTTGAAAACGGACCAAGAATTCATGACACAGGTGATTTTGAGCTAATGTACTGGAATGGTTAGTTTAGGCAGTTTCTCGCATCATGAGAAGCAATGCTTCAGCTGTGACCTGTTCTCACTCTGGCGGTGCACATTAGCTTGTTTAGTGAAGTCTGAATTTGGCGAGTTGTGAATGGTGGAGTAGATGATAATGCAGATGAGAACAGTTAGCTTCTTCAGATCTATCGAATTCTTGACCCCCCGGGAGATGGTTCAGCTTCCACTAGTTTCTCGAGAACTTGAGTGCTTTATCTTCTACTTCTGGTTCTATGCCTCGATCCATTTTGGAGTACTAGTGACAAAACTGAAGTGCATTTCACCAAGGTGGTCGCCTCAATTTGTCAGGCGCAACTTGGTGGGGGGAGGTAAAACGGATATATGTTTGCCATCATCAATGGATGTGAGGGTATGGAATTTAGACAGCCTGCATGGAGATTTCACGAGTGCCTAAGAATTTTCTGCGAAGAGTTAGTTTTAGTTGAAGAGCCCCTTAGATAGCTTCGGATTGTAGTAGTTGAAGCTCGGAAGTGCCTCAGAAGTGCTTCGACTGATTGGAGGACCTAACATGAGAATGTCATGTAGTAGACATCCAATCTAAGGAAAGAATTCTCAGTAATCGCCTTATTTCCTCTGGCAAACCAAGTGTGCTTGACGAGTATGAAAAAAAATGCAGTACACACACATGCATTTTCGTTCTTTACTCTGTTAGCCCTGTCTCGTCAAATTTTGCTTCTTTCAGTCTCTAGATGATGACTGCACCACATTACAACAATGGGCAAATCTAACCTAATATACCAACTTGAGTTCAGTTCTTCATCCTTATCCTCATCATCAATATTCACATCTAACTCATTCTCTGCTAGTCCAGATGGAGAGTTCATCCATTCTTCCTATCGAAATATCCCACATCGCTTGATTCTATGAGGTTTATATGCTATTTATATACATTTTATCTCTTCCCACCTATCAATTTAGGTTTCTTGGTTGGACTTTCTAACTTGGTATCAGAGATACCTATGTTTTCAGGTTGGGTACATATGCTTGTCATAACGGTCATCTTGCTGTACTCTCCTTGTCAATGCCACGCCCGGCTAACCCGTTATATCTATATGCAGGGTTTAAGCAGCGGTGCCTGCTGTGTCACAGCCTTAATACAAGGCCAAGAAATTGCTATTTCAAACTTGGGAGATTGCAGGGCTGTTCTCTGTAGAGGGGGAGTGGCTGAAGCTCTCACGAAGGATCACAGAGCAGATAAGGAGGAGGAAAGGCAAAGAATAGAAGAAATGGTATGGGTTACTCTCCAATCAAACTCTTGTAGTTAAAACTTTCTCAATGTTTTCACCCATATCAATGGGGTACTCTCTCATGTCTTGAGTTAGGGAGGTTTTGTGGAGATGCACAGAGGGTCCTGGAGAGTACACGGCATACTCTCTGTTTCAAGAAGCATTGGCGATGCTCATTTGAAGCAGTGGGTTATGGCTGAACCTGATACGAGAATTCTTCATTTGGCTGTGGATATGGAATTTCTAGTCTTGGCCTCCGATGGATTGTGGGAAGAGGTGAGCCTAATAAAATAACCAATGCTTTTGCTTTACTTCATTGTTTAATAGTGCATCTTGTGATTTTTCATTCGATTGTTTGTTGAGTTTGTCATGTTCTACCGTTTGCATTAGGTTGGCAACCAGGAAGCCGTCAACATAGTAAGACGTTCACGCAATGCCGAAAAGGGAACCTTGCCATCGACAGATCTTCACAAGGATGAAAATGATGAGTACAGATGTGTTACCTTTCCATCAACAGATCTCCACAAGGATGTATATGATGAGTGTGGATGTGTCAATGTGAGCCCTTCATCAAAACTGCGGAGGATCTTGCTGCTCAAGCAACAGAAGAGAATTAAGCAGTTGCCAAGCCACAGAAGACCTCTTGAAAGCTTGAAAGATGGTGAAAATGAGTTTTTGGGCGAGATCGACAGCCCACCATTGAAATCGAGAAGAATATCCTTATTTGAGAGAATAAACACGAAAACCGAATGCTTGAGTAGTCAAGAGAACAATGGCGACTGCAACAACGGATTCTCTTCTGTTGGTCTTGTAGCTGCTTGTAAGGAGCTTGCGAATCTTGCCATCAGTAGGGGTAGTCTGGATGATATCACTGTGATGGTCATAGATTTGACTCAATTCAGATGCGACAAGGATTGGTCACTCTAAGTTTTTCACTTCAGCCACACATATCCGGATGCTCTTTCTTTGGGAATCACACATACTGCATTCTTCTCCATTTTTTCTGGTCCAAATAGCTAGTACAGCTCTAAAAATTGTGATTCTTTGCTAAGTTTGTCCAGCTTATATTGACTCCAATTTAATCACTATACTGTTGGGGGGAACCCAGCACAAGAGTTTCCCAAAGTTGTTGTATATTAATAACATTGAATGTTTGATTATAACATAAAATCTCAATATACTTCTGACTTTAATGGACATGAGGCAAGAGAACATGGAAAAGAATATAGTCTGGCTGTTGTTATGTGAAAGGAGCTCAGAAACTGCTTCCCTGCATTCAAAAACGAAAGTTCATTGAGGAGGGGGGAAGTTTTCAGACGTTAAATTTGTCTCGGTGATCCATTCTATGACAAGCTATGTTCAGAGGAATCAGTGGGTCTGAGTATGAGCCATTAACTATTTGCTCAAACATCCATCTGTAAGCTGCTTCTGTGAAATGCATTCCATGCCAACTGACCCAGACCGATGGACCTTTGCATGACTTCGCTATTACAATCTCTTTTCCTTCAACTGTAGTTTTGAATCCACATCTTCTACTATTGTTGATGTACTTACCACCATGACCACAGCAGGCTATGAAAGGTTGCTGAAAACCTGCAAATTAGCAAAAAAAATCATCACAGGCCAAGGGTTATTGAAACTTGACTTCTGATAACTTGGCGGAAGAAAGCCATTGTAATCGATCACATTTCATCTTTTCTTTACCTAAATATTTGCTGAAACAAGTTCATAAGATTCGAGTGATACACCTATGAAATGACCTGTTCTGGAAAAATTATTGAGACGGAGAAAAGATGAGAAGGTTATTTAGTTAATTACCATGTTTATGTGCTTGAGTGATGAGATTATACTTCACAGAGTACGCATCAACGTATGTTATTGCCACCAGAGGTAGTTCTGTCCTGAGTGAATCCATTGCTTGCTTCAGTTTGGTGTTGAATTACTGAGCCAACTCATTGAAAGGTCTCAACAACCATGTTCATCCTCCTGACTTCAAGATGATACTGGTCCATGATGAAGATTGAACACCCCAACGGCCCTGTGTTGTGTATCCAGAATGACCTTCCTCCTTGAGCATATACTTTCTGTTGCACGTAAATTTTCATCCAAAGTGTTTCAGAATTATTTCACATCGAATATGGAATACCAACGAAAACTAGCACCTTTATGGTATCTGAGAACTGAGTCATCACATCAGGAATGTCCGCCCTTATCTGATCGATGGTCCTGTTCTGCTTCAATCCGGAGGTGAGATCGTTTTGGTCGATCTCGAAGAGAAGTACTCTTCTTGTGGCAATAATCTAGTAAATATGCGTCCATTTTGTTAACAAAGGCATGGGATTGAAATATCATCATATCCACACAGATGGAAATGACAGGACAGTAACTATGAGACCCAATTTAATTACCAGATTACGACTTATAAAAGAACGCTCAATGAAAGTAGTCTAATGTCGAGGCATAAGAATAAGCAAGCAAATTCTGCAGCAACATCCAAGTCGAAGATCGCAGTAGTAGTTATTGTTGTTTTGGATTTCAAAGTGCATTGTGAGTGAGTAGTCACGAGGGTTATTTCTTATTTGTACGTGTAGGTAATAATAGAAGGGAAGAATGAGACATACAGACTGAGATATCATACATGTCTGTTTTCCAATCGTGGGTGTAACTTACGTTTTCCTTTACTACATCTTCATTTCACTTAGTCCAATTAGTTTAGTTTGCCACAGTTTATTGACATCAACGTCACGAACCCAACACTAAATGGTGATTCCTTTTCTAGTGTCGACAGTGTTTTCACGAAAATGGTGCATTTGCTTGTGAGTTCCCCAGAAAATTTAGAATGACCGTACCTGACCGAAATATTTGCGACCTCACGAGAAAGTCGGAGAATTCAACGAGCTGAATGTTTAATGGGATTGGAATATATCCTCCCTGGGTCACAGTCTGTGGTCTGATTGATGATCCGGCCACGGCAAAATTGGCTCCACGACTGAAGTTCGAACCCACAGAGTCCAAATATGCACTCAGATGAGGCAATCTCAAATCTTCAGCTGCAATATAAGTATTAGAGTAATTAAATATTAAACCTAATTAAATATTAAATTACACCTTAATCTAACAATTTAAGCTTTTATATAGTAAGTATCACACAATTCTGATAATTGCAAAAGATTACCCTGTGATAATATACCTAAAGTTTCAAGTCTACCGGCAAATCTAAAAGCTTTAGTTTCAGTTCAATATGTCCATGGAGATCTAATTCACATGTGAGATTATGCAGTCGACAAAGCCTAAAAAATTTGAAAATCTGCTATAGTTGACCATGCAATCACGAGTCGTGTATGATGTATCAGTCTCTTCTCTTTCGAAGTCCTAAATGATTTCAACAAAAAGCTTATAATTTCTTTTACACATTGAGAACTGAAGAAAGTTAAGACGGTACCTATAAAATCAATGAGCAAGCGGCCGTCGCGGTACCTCCCCAACGGCCTGTGGAAATACGTCTCCCCATTCGGTGGCAGGACCTGCCCCAGCACCGCCGACAACCCACCCGTGTCGGAGTTCGAGCTTCCAAAGTTGAAGATTGCCGGAAAATCGTACACCGCAGCAGCAGCCAAACATGCCGGACATTGACAGAGCAGCAACGCTGCCGCCGCTGCCACAGCCAGATGGAGGCCCGAGGATAGCTCTTTCAAGCGACCTTCCATTTGTTCAGTGTGTATGAGCGCGCGGTATGTCGGCGAGAGGAAGAGTAGTTATATAAGACTAGTAACAGAATCCGGTGTCCAACTTCATAGTCTTTTCTTTCTTGTAAAATTTTCAGTCTTCCAGCTAAAGTCTTCATCCACGAAATGACGACGAAGATTAAGTAATTCATGAAAACGAAAGGCCTAGCAAGAAATGCACACTTGGCATTTTGCGTCCTCTGTCCCCTGCTGAACTTTATATCTTAATCGACAAGACAATGAACAAAAGATTTGATAAACAGCTGAGAGATTGACAAGGCGCCTATCCCATCAGTACCAATCAAACATTAGATTAAAGTGCAGTCTTCATCTTCGGCCGGCTCCCATGGAACTTGACCGTGCTTGATATTTATACAAACAGTCGCAAAAGTGATGAATCTGACATCTACAGAAGATGGGTATGTCAAAGATACTTCTGAGGAGATTGCAGTGGAATAGAGGGAGCATTGCAAAGAGATTAAAGGTTTCGAAGGCCACTACAGGTGTCCGAAAAAGATAATAATGGTTTTGAAGCACAAACCTGGTGCGTGAGAACCGCATGCATGGATGCTTAAAGTTCCTGCGTCTCTCCATTTTCCAACTTTTAAACTTTCTAATTAGTCGAATTTCTAGTTTTATCTATTTAGTTTTCGTACATTTCTTTTAGAATGAGAAATTTTTTGGAACCGTTCCTTTTATTTTTATCTGCTGAATTTGACAATGGACTTCTCATGCTTTTTTGTTTCTGTATAATTGATGGAATGTGTAGTCATGGCCACGGGCCGAAACCGGCCCATTGATCGGGCCCGCGGTTCAGAACCAAAATCGGCCCATGGCCTACGGGTCCAGTTCCGGTTCCAGCAATTTTGGAACCGGCTCGGAACCGGCTGTTCTGGGCCCGGTTCCAAAAAAAAAAATAGAAAACCTGCAATAGGGCCTACACGTCTGTAGGTCCTGCTGCGGCCATTGCCAAGGTAGCCTGCAACGGGAAAAAAAAAAAAAGATAACCAGAACCGCCGGTTCCGAACTGTGGCCATGACTAGGAATGTGCACATATTATACTTTTCTTTTTGATAAGGCCGTTTATCAAATAGATTATATTCGAATTTCCAAAGTTTATTACCCGTGAGATATTTAAATAAAAATCGGGCACTTATCAAACGTGTTTAATGATGAAATTTTCGATCATCAAAATATTGACGGTGCATATGTTGGCTTAACAAATGTATGAAAAATTGCAATATGTTTAACATATTTTCTCGAGACATTTATTAACAAAATCCTAAATGAAATAAAGAAACGGAAGACAAAAAGAAAGTCATTAGTCTTTGGCCGAAAAGCCACAAATCGTGGGCAGCCAATGGCGTGGACTTTGACGTCGGTGAAGCTTCCTACACCAAACAGATGAGACCGACCCTTCAATAATATAAATCCTTAATTAATTGACGGAGGAAAATTCGTGGAACTAGGAAGCATGTAATTATATCCTTAATTAGGTTTTCGTCATTATGTCTCCCTTTAATACTTCCAAAGGGTGCCTGTTGTCTCGATGTAGGTGGAGCTATCCTAGGTTTAAGTTTCCATGAAAGTTTGCAACAAGAAAAGCGGGGCTTCGTGGCATTGAAGCGTGAGAGTTTAGATGAAGATTTGATTACAATTGGATCGTGGGAGCGGGGCTTGAGGGTGCCGGCGCTATGAATTTTGGGATGGGACCATCATCATCTTCGAAGATCTCTAAAAGTGGGGTTGGTCACTCGTGTGTAAACTGATCGGGAGCAGATATTGCTCTTCACGGCAAGTCGAAAACTAATTGTGCTAAAGTGACATGTATGTCTCACTTAAAGGATTGGATGCCCGGACTGAATTAGGCATCGGACGATTTGTAACAATGATCCAGATTGCCATACTATCCTCACGAATGGATTCTCGAGGGAAGGCCGGACCGGTGTTTCAACTCATTTGGCGCCACACGGGCTCGTCCTTGACCAGAAAAGCCTTTGCCTGAGAGAGCTCAGCCTGTGCAACACTCGAATCGTGACTAACTTTGAAACGTTTGAAGCTTAACAACTCGCTCAAACTTAACTAAGATCTGGCATACTTGAAACACGAAAATGAATAAATCGATTTGGCGACTCGCATCGGCATATTAGCGTATCGCTGCGATGGCAACGCTTTTTTCTCATTCCTTTCGAAGTGCCAATCCAGCTTTCATTGCCTACTTGCAGAATGTGATCTTTGGGACGCCAAAGACTGTAATAGGAGGAGTAGTAATGGAGAACTTCGAGATAACTAATGGAATTGTAAAGGCTCATCCTATGATTAGAGGATAAAATCAACGAGCCGTGTGGTTAGTTAAGGTTGTCTTTTTTCTCTGTGCTTTAGGCTCATAGAGTTGAATGGACCGGATGGCTTGGAATGTAAATTGTGACACTACCATCTTCCCCACGCGATCATGCTTGATTCAAAACTTGATTTTAGGTTGTGCCAGAGTAGTTACACAAGTGTATTATAGATATCAAACTGCATTTAGACCATTGAAAATAATGAGTCTCATATGAATCTCACGTGAGTCTCACCAGATTTGATAATTTAGATTGAATTTAATATGTGGTAAGTTCATGGAATATTTGTTCGTTGTGCGCACCGTCATTTTGTCTTAGTTCAGGATGAATCTCCACACACCCCTTTGCATTTTTTTAACCGACATTATCACTTTTTTCCCTTTTTTTTTCCTATTCACTTTGTGGAAGTAATATGGTCCTATAGAAATGGTCCAATGATTTGTTTACTTTAACTCAAGGTTACTCAAGATTCTCTTTTTCTAGTAACAGTACATTCGAGACTTTTTTAGCGCACAGGGCTCATCGCATACATGTCGAGTAATTGCAGGAGATACAAGGATTTGTGCTTCTAGGAATATTTCTAGGTCAACGTGCGAGTCTTATGCATTGACTGCACTCTACACCACTCGTTTCGAAACCTATACTTGGCCCCGTAAGGGAAATAATCTGAAAAATCATCTGTCATTCTTTCTGCAATAGAAAGTAAAACGCACCAGAAATCATATCTTAAGATTGGTTAAAATCTTTTAATAAACTTAAGATGCACACCAAATTCTGAGTTTGTGGAGTAGAAGCAGCTATAAGCTAAAGAAGTCAGATCACCAGTGGTACATCACAAGTATATCACAAACCGGACATACTATGTCCAAATCACTGGTTTATCTCTTCCATACAGTGTTCATCCTTGCTACGTTGAAAGCAGCTCAGTCCTTGATCCTTACCTCTAAAAGAAATAGCTTCCCCGCATCCAACAATGAGAGGTCAAGCCATGGATTTGTCTCGGTGATCTATTCTATGACATGCCATGTTCAGAGGAACCGGCGGGTCTGAGTACGAGCCATCAACTATTTGCTCGAAAATCCATCTGTTTGCTGCTTCAGTGAAATGTATTCCATCCCAACTGACCCGGACCGACGGATCCTTGCACGACTTTGCTATTATGATCTCTTTGCCTTCAACTGTAATCTTGAATCCACACCTCCTACTGTTGTTGTAGTTGTACTTACCGCCATGACCGCAGCAGGCTATGAAAGGTTGCTGAAATCCTGCAAATTAGCAAAAATGTCATCGCGGGCCAAGTGCTATTGAGGCAACCTCCGATGATATAGTGAAAATAATCCATTGTATTCCATCCCTTTGTGTTTACCTAAATCTATGCTGAAACTATAAGTTCATTAGATTCTACAGCAACGCACCTATCAAATGACCTGTTCTGGAAAAATTATTAGGTTTGAAAAAGGATGCGGAGGTGCTGAGGTAATCACCATGTTTGTGTGCTTGAGTGATGAGATTATACTTCACAGAGTACACATCAACATATGTTATTGCTGCTAGAGGAAGTTCTGTCCTGAGTGAATCCACTGCTTGCTTCAACCTGGCATTGAAGGACTGAGCCAACTCATTGAAAGGGCTCAAGCAACCGTGTTCATCTTCTGGAGCTTCGAGATGATACCGGTCCATGATGTAGATCAAGCACCCCAACGGGCCCGTGTTGTGAATCCAAAATGACCTTCCTCCTTCATCGTATACTTTCTGTTTCGGCATAAATCTTTTTGCTCATCAAAGTACTTCAGAAATGGTTAGAATTGAATAAGGAATATTGGCAAGAACTAGATTAGGTAAATGGCAGAACCTTTATTGCATCTGAGTAGTGAGTCATCACATCAGGAATGTATGCCTTTATCTGATCAATGGTCATGTTCTGCGTCAATCCAGCTGTGAGATCGTTTTGGCCGATGTCGAACGTGTACAGAGCCCTGGAGAAGTACTCTTCTGGTGGCAATAAGCTCATGAACACGCCTCCTTTTCGTTAACAGAAGGCATGGCGCATCAAAACAAAGAACATCCACATTAGCATCTGAAAATGACAATAGTGATGAGAAGCAATTCGATTGCCAGGTTTATGCAGTCCGCCGTCCAGAATCGGTACCTTGAGACCGAAAGTATTGCGACCTCACGAGAAAGTCAGAGAACTCGTAGAGCTGAACGTTTAATGCGATCGGACTATATCCGCTCTGTGAAAGGGTCATGTTCTGAGGCCGGACCGGTGATCCGGCCGTGGCGAAATTGGCTCCATGACTGAAATTTGAACCAACGGAGTCCAGATATGCACTCAGATGGGGCAATCTCAAATCCTCCGCTGCAAAAAAGAAAGAACACTTTATTTAGCTCACAAATCACCATTAACCCAATAAATTCTGGCTCATTTTTTTTCAGATCAATGATTCTGTAGTATAATCTGGACAGCACATGGCACAAAAAACCATCGAAATCATTTGGACAAACAAATAGATTATCGTGTTTAGTTTTTCATATAGCTATAAATATAAAAAATATCGATTTGGTTAACAAGTATCTAAAGAGCTCTTGTTCATCAACAAATTAAGAAATTTCAATTGTCAGCGCACCGATTTCCCTCGTTTTAGGATTATAATATTTCCAACGCCTCATACAACATATATATATATATATATATATATATAACTAATGATTAATGATTGATATAATCTGTAGTCTACGTTTCTTTTCTTGCTTCCGGGGTCGTCTAAGTGCTCCATCTCCTATGCTTCAAGCTCCTAAAACGCTCATTAATGTACTAATCTGGGCCATAAAATATTCATCTTGTCGTGAAACTAAACCCAAAAGCTTAGAAAAGACTATTTTAAGACGCTTTACAAGCAATTACAGCTTGCTTGGTTTTGCTCAAAAAGGATCTTACATTCATCAAATTTATTAAAATCATAATAATTAAAAGCGAAAGGAATTTTACGATTTAAAAAGTGTATACATATAATTTAATATTAATACTAGGTTTTATGCTATTGATTAGTTTCATCCGAAAGGAATGCAAAGTTGACTAACTATTGTCGCACGCATACATTGGCCGGATTACATATGGACAGATCTTACCTACCAGAATATGTTGAATTTGAAAATCTGCCTGAGGTTGGACGGTGAAACTCAGATTCAAATTCAAAAATAATTTGAATAATGGCATCTAACTTTTTTGCAAGCAATCCCTGAAGAAAATTCGGATCTGGGAATTCTTATTCACGCAAGATCGGTACGTGGGACTCGATGAAACTCAGATTCATTCCAAGGAAAGTGAAGGTTGCGTACTGATGAAGTCGACGAGCAGGCGGCCGTCGCAGTACCGCCCGGACGGCCTGTGGAAGTACGTCTCTCCGTTCGGCGGGGGGGCCTGCCCGAACGCCGCCGATAGCCCGCCTGTGTCGGAGTTCGAGTCCCCGAAGTTGAAGATGGATGGGAAATCGCATGCCGCTGCAGCAGCCGAACAAGCCGGAAATCGACGGAGCAGCAGCGCGAGCGCCACCACGGCCATTCGCACGCCGAAGAAGGCCAGCTCCCTCGAGTCAGCCTCCATTTGTTCAGAGCGCGTGCACAAGCGTATGTCAGCGAAAGGAAAGAGTATATATATATATAAGATGACCTGTTAATTTAAAAATGTTTCTTGCAACGACTATTGTTCAATTTGAATGCCGTCCATAAATGTCTGAATGTTCATGTGATAAATTCATTCCATGTTCACATTATACACGAACGTATCGGACTCAAATGTACACTAGGAGCGATCTCTCTCCGAGACTCCGATCGTGTTTCTCGATTATTGACTAGTGAGGTTGACTAGTGAGGTCGTGCAGCTTATGCGAGAGCACTGGACTTTGTCGATCTATTCAAATTGAAGATGTCGATTATACAAGAGAGTTGTCGATTCGGTGGACAAGTTGTCGATTGGCTACCAAGATTTCGATTTACAAGTTGTCGATTTTGAGACTCCCTATCGACTACCTAATGACTGGAGGCTGTTTGGAGATCTCCTACAATGATTATTCGGCTTCCAAGGATGGTGCACGAATTTGGGAGAGTCAGAGATCAAGTTTCTATGTCTTTAAATGCATTTCTGGTTTCTCAGTGTTTTAATGCATTTTTTTTATTTCTTAGGACATTAATGTGTTTTCTAGTTCATATGTCTTTAATTAATTAGGTTGTTCACATGTTTTTAATGTTTGTTTCCTATTTATTAGTTCCTCTATATTCCTCTATAAAGAGAGGCAAAATCTCAAATGTAAGACAGAATTTTTCAATATTGAAAATACATGAGATTTTGTCTTTGGAATGTAGATTCTTCTTTGGTGGTGAGTCAAGAAACCCTGTATCTTCGGCCTGCAAAAAAAAAAAACAGAGCCTTGGTGGTGAATTTTATCAATCCCGATCTTGATCATTGGCTGGTGGCATGTCTTGTATGCCTTGGTTCTAATTGTATTCTATCATGTATGTTTATTCCCATACACTCTGATCTATCCGTTTGCTTATCCATAATCACTCAAAACAACACTCGTCCGCCCTCGCTCACCCATCATCGGTGATGTCCGATGTGGCATCGCTCATCCAATTAAAACATCATCTTGCCCAACGCGCGTCCGAAAATCAGGTGCCCTGTGAAGCACAGATACGCAGAGTCGCACCTTTCTTGTGCCCTGCTTGTATGCGATGGTAGGAAAAACTGAAGTCCTAAGCTTGTAGATGATTTTTCAAGTATGAATAGGCTTGTAACTCAAGATGATGCTGGAATTCGATGTCGGAAATGTACCTCCTAGTTTACATTCCCGCAAAATCACAAACTGAAAACAGCGAAAAAGTAGTACTGGAAAAAGGCAACAGAACAAGTTTGGGAAGAGAGGATCATGTTCTTGTCCGCTTCAGGATGGAGGCAGCCTCAGGCAAGCGGAACTCAATGGAACAGGTGGGTCAGAGAACAAGCCACTCCTGATGTGTTCAAAGATCTGCCTGTTAGCTGCCTCAGTGAAATGCACTCCATCCCAATTCACATGAAGTGCCAGATTTTCGCAGGACTTCGCCACCATCACTTCCTCCCCGTTCACCATCGCTGTCGCGCCACATCCCGTGTGAATGTCGTAGTTGTACCTTCCTCCGTAACCGCAACAAGTCCTCAACCGATGCTTGAACCCTGCATATTTAATTCGCAGTAGACAGTTTCATCCTAGATTCTTGTAGTCTGATCTAACACTATGTCAATACAACGTATTAGATATTTGAAAACCACTAAGGGAGTACACTAACCGTATTTCTCGGGATGGCTGATCAGGGAGTATTTGACAGAGTAGATGTGGACATACGTGATCGCTGCCTGAGGCAACTCCTGCCTCAACTGCATCACAACTTTCTTTAGCCCTCGGTTGAAATCCTGAGCCACTTCATTGAAAGGGGACGCGCAGCCGGCGGGGTCCACTTGTGATGCCAGGATGGGTACCCGCTCCATCACATATGGTAGGCAACCGACCGGGCCCGTGTTGTGAATCCAAAAGAACCTGCCACCTTGGCTGTATACGTACTGCACATACCGGGTAGTTTTAATTAGGAAGAGGAAAATTACAACCATGTTGGATATCCATTCACATGATTCGAGGTACGGGAAGTGTTTCAGGTTCAGGTTCGAACCGAGACAATGTTCTTGAACTGCCCTAGGACATCGGGAATGTATGCTCTCACTTCGGAGGTAGACATGTTCATGAAGTACCCGGCTGTGAGGTCATTCTGGCCGATATCAAAGGTATACAGAGCCTCAGAGAAAACTTCTGCCTTGGGAAACAGCTTCTCAAAGACCTCTCCTACATTCAACAGTCTCATTTACATGATTATGAATGAACACATCGGCACTGTGTTGGTTACAAATGCTAAAAGGGCAAGGAATAGATTGATGATTGCACCTTTTTGACGAGCCACTGGAGTTCGGTTACAAAACTCATAGAACTTGTTGTACTGAACATCGAGTGAGATGCGGCTGAACCCCGACTGTTGAAGGGTCGTGTTCTGGGGCCGAATGGTGGAACCTGCAGTCGCAAAGTTGGCTCCATGGCTGAAGTTGGATCCCACCGAGTTGAGGTACGCACTCAGTTACGGTAATCCCAAGCTCTCAGCTGTGAAAGACATAAACAATCGAGTCTTTAAGTATCTCTAGTATTACTCGATTGGCTGATTAAGCTGATATACATCTCGCAGTTGGATAGAATCTGGACGCTGCTAAAAAATACGATCGATGACTAATCATAGACACAAACCGGAGCTATTACAGTGGCATTTCAGGGACAAAGTACTATGCTTTATGATTCTTAGGATCGGTAAATTCTCAATTTGACACAGGAAAAAATGAAGTCAATTTAAATCTTCCAAGATCGCAAGTCGCTACTTTTCTTGAGCCTTGCCTTGGGGACCCATTACTTCATGTATTTACATATATAAGTGTCCCTAGAAATTTCAGCATCCTGGACATTGATCTTATGGGCTAACGTCAGATAACATCTTTGTCTTTGTTTAGATGTTTGAGTACCTCTAGCGTTCGGTGTTGAATGTAACCAGCAACAGAATAGCTTCGGACGTATAGAAGAAGCAGAATTCACGAGAAAATGAAGCTCATATCAGTAAAATCAAGTGTTACCTATGAAGTCTACCAGGACGCGACCATCGGTGTACCTCCCGGCGGGGCTGTGGAAATAGGTCTCGCCTTCAGGCCACAGAGCCTGGCCAAACACAGCCGACAGGCCGCCGGTGTCCGAGTTTGAGTCCCCAAAATTAAACATCGCCAGGAAATTGATGCTCGAGCCGCACACGCCAATCGACACGGCAACAACACCGTGAAGAAGCAGGAAAAACATTTGGCCTCCATTTTTGTGAGAGAAACTTGAAGCGAGTTGAGTGAAACCTCATAGAAGTTGAGGCCTTTATAGGTGATAACAAGTCCAAAACTGACGGAGTACTGGATGGGATATGGTCATTAAAGTTGTTTGTTTGGATGAGGTCAGAAATGTGTAGTTTTTACTGTTTCATTTTTTTTCATGGATATTTGCTGAAATTTGAAGATATTTACTCCATGGTAGAATCTCATCAGATTTTTTTTCTGGTCTAGTTCTCCTCCCCGGATAGATTCCCAACCTTTTAAGAGTGGTTTGACAGTGTCAAAAAATTTTCTCAGCAATACAGGGCCATTTGTACAAGACATTAGATTATTTCTATGGACCAAGTTAGTAATCTTATGCTTAGATATATGCAAGAAAATGATTGCATTTTTAAGTGTAATCTAAGATAAAATTCATCTTTAATCTCACGCTTTCTTATTAGATTACTTTGCTGATGAGTTTTGCTGATAAGATTTTAGTATGTCGAACATTGTGTTAGACTAAAACTGAAGGATTCTTTTGTGCATTGAAGAACAAAATTCATGCACAATTTGAATTAAATGCGAAAACAGGATCGAAAATAAACTGACCTTCAGCCATTGTTCAACTTTACGTTCGTCGGAAATTCACGGTAGTTCAACGTCAATTTGAAGCGATTACGGGCGCACTTTACTAACCTAGTCCCCTCGCGTACTAATGGTGTATTACCAAAAGAGAGAGTTTGCGTTAGACCTTGTGTCTGCCCTTATGGAATGAACGTTCACCTTTATAAATCGCTTCCCATCAAGGCGGTTACTGAAGAGGGCGGTTATCACCAAAGAGGTACGAACCGTGGAAAAACCGTATGTGGATAACCATCACTTAAAAGAGGAAACGTGGGTTAAACCTAAATGTGGGATCACATTATAAATATAACATTCTCCCACTTGATCCCAACATTTTCATCATACAAATTACCCAACCAAATCCACGAAAATAATATGCTTAAGAAAAGAAACAAGACACATGAATCATGGCGACACGTCCTCTAAGAGCGAGTAATATCTTTCATGTATTACAATGCATCTTATTCCTTTAATGTTAGCCCATATATGACAACACATCTTAATGAATAAACCCTATGTTTATTTCAGAACCAAGGATAATTGTTATTCTCATAAACAACTGAATGTGTACACCAGAAATTGAGAATAACATTACAATTGAATAAGAGTTTCAAACAACAAAAGTCGTCCATAGGACAATAAATCACATCATGGGAACTATTCCTATACTGGTCACATGATCTTTATACTTCATAGGTGGCATGCCTTTAGTTAAAGGATTAGCTATCATCAATTCAGTGCGAACGTGTTCAATGACCACTTTATTCTCCTTAACACGTTCCTTTCTGGCTAAATACTTAATGTCGATGTGCTTACTTCGACTGCCGCTTCTAGCATTTTTAGCCGTAAAAACCGCAGCTGAATTGTCACAATATATTCTTAATGGCCTAGAAATAGAATCAACAATTCTAAGCCCTGAAATGAAACTCTTCAACCATACACCATGCGAGGTAGCCTCAAAACAAGAGACGAACTCAACCTCCATAGTGGAAGTAGCAGTCAAAGTCTGCTTCGCACTCCTCCATGACACGGCTCCACCAGCTAACATAAAAATGTATCATGATGTTGATTTTAGAGAATCAACGCAACCAGCGTAATCCGCATCCGAATAACCAACTACTTCCAAGTTGTCAGTCCGTCTATACATAAGCATGTAGCCTTTAGTACCTTGAAGGTATCTCATCACTTTCTTTGCAGCTTTTCAATGGTCCATTTCTGGATTACTCTGATATCTTTCCAACATTCCCACCGCAAAAGCGATGTCAGGTTGAGTGCAAACCTGAGCATACATTAAGCTTCCGACAGCAGAAGCATATGGGATGTTCTTCATTTGTTCCCTTTCCAAATCGTTTTTCGGGCACTGGTTCAAATTGAACCTATCACCCTTTACAATGGGTGCTATACTTGGTGAACAATCTTTCATCCGAAATCTCTCCAAGACCTTTTTGATATAGATTTCTTGAGATAGTCCTAAAACTCCTCGAGTTCTATCTCTATGGATCTTAATGCCAATGACATAAGATGCCTCACCCATATCTTTCATGTCAAAACTCTTAGAGAGGAATTGTTTCACCTCATGCAACAACCCCTTATCATTGGTTGCAAGTAAAATATCATCCACATATAGTACAAGAAAACAAATTTTGCTCCCACTGACTTTCTGGTATATGCATTGATCCATGATATTCTCTACAAAACCGAATGAAGAGATGACATCATGGAACCTTAAATACCATTGACGGGATGCTTGTTTCAAGCCATATATAGATTTCTTAAGCTTGCACACCAATTGCTCACCTTTACTAGAGGAGAATCCTTCAGGTTGTTTCATGTATACCTCCTCCTCTAGGTCCCCATTGAGGAACGCCGTTTTCACGTCCATTTGATATAATTCCATATCAAAATGGTCAATCAAGGCCAAAACAATATAAAGAGAATCTTTCTTAGATACAGGAGAAAAGGTCTCCGTGTAATCGATTCCTTCTTTTTGAGTGAATCCTTTGGCAACGAGTCTAGCTTTATATCTCTCAATGTTGCCCAACGAGTCTTTCTTAGTTTTGAAGACCCATTTACAACCAATGGCTTTTACACCATTAGGCAACTCAACCAAATCCCAAACTTTATTTGATGCAATAGAACTCATCTCATCCTTCATGGCATTGTACCACAAATTGGATTCATCACTACTCATGGCTTGTGAAAACGTTTCAGGATCATTCTCAGCTCCAATATTGTAGTCAGACTCTTGCAGATACACAATATAATCACTAGGAATTGCTGATTTCCTCATTCTGGTAGATCTTCTTAATGTTGTATCAACATTCTCTGGAGGAGCATGTTGTTCAACTAGTTGTTCAACAGCTTCTGGTAATTGTTGAATAACTGGATCTACCGGATCATTATCAGCAAGTTGTGGAGCTTCAATTGTTGGTTGTTCAACAGCCGGCTGAATTGAAGGGGCATTATGAACAACAACCAACCTAGTACTTGAAGTGGAAGGTTGAGTATCTTTATGATCTTTCTGAGAAACAATGTCCTTTAATTGATCACTCCTACTAATCAAGTCACTTTCAAGAACTTAGCATTTCTTGATTCCACAATCCTAGTAGTGTGAGATGGACAATAAAACCTGTATCCCTTGGACTTTTCAACACATCCAATGACATACCCACTTACAGTACTTGGGTCCAACTTCTTTTCCTGTGGATTATAGACTCTTACTTCAAACGGGCATCCCTAAACGCGTACATATCGCAAACTTGGCTTCAAACCTTTGAATAACTCAAAAGGCGTCTTTGGGACAGCCTTGGTTGGAACTCGATTTAATATGTACACTGCCGTCTTGAGAGCTTCAGTCCACAAGGACTTAGGAAGTTTGGAGCTACTAAGCATACTTCGCACTATGTCCAATAAAGTTCAGTTTCTTCTTTATGCTACGCCATTTTGGTCCGGAGAACCTGGCATAGTGTATTGGGCAACTATCATGTTCTCTTGAAGAAACTTTACAAACGGACCAGGTGCTTGTTCATCTTCAGTGTATCTACCATAAAATTCTCCACCTCTATCTGATCTCACGATCTTAATTTGCTTGCCGCGTTGTTTCTCTACTTCTGCTTTAAAAACTTTAAAGGCATTCAACGCTTCATGCTTATTATGAAGCAAGTAGAGATACATGTAACGTGAGTAATCATCAATGAAGGAGATGAAGTATTTCTGACTATACGAGTCTATATCAGGACTACAAATGTCCGTATGTATGATTTCTAATATGTCTGTACTCCTCTTGACATCTTTCTTTGTCTTGTTGGTCTGCTTTCTCTTTATGCAATCCACACAAATATCATAATCAGTAAAATCCAAAGTACCGAGTACTCCATCATTTACTAATCGCTTAATTCTATCTATGGAGATATGTCCCAATCTCCGGTGCCACAACATAGAGGAATCTTCATTCACAACACATCGTTTTATACTAGTATTATCATGAACGTGCATCGCATTATAATAGGCATTATCTTGCAAATTAATTCGAAAAAGACCATCAGACAAAATACCACTCTCAACAATTTCAGATTTAAACAATAAATTGAAGTTTGAATCTGAAAAGTTAAAAGAGTAACCTAAAGGTACAAGTCTTGAAACTGAAATTAAATTTCTAGAGAAACTTGGAACATAAAACGTCCTTTCCAAATTCAAAACAAAGCCACTATTAAGAACTAATCTACATGTCCCAATAGCTTCTACAGGCGAACGCATCTTGTTTCCCGAATAGATGCTTTGTTCACTTCCCACTGGCTTCGAAATATGGATTGTAGAACCAGAATCAATCCACCAAGTGTTGTGACTCACATCAGCCATATTAGATTCATAACAAACATAAGAGGTTGGATTACCTTTCTTCTCGAGCCAAGCCTTAAATCTGACGCAATCCTTCTTCATATGCCCCTTCTTTCTACAGAAGAAACATTTGGATTCCTTCTTAATGTCAGCTTGGAGAGGTATTTTACCTTTCCCCTTCGGCTTGCCGTGACTCTTAAACATTTCTTGTGTTGCCAAATGAGCACTTTCTCCCAATTCCATAGTCAGCCTCTCTTCCTCTTGAACACACATGGTCATAAGTTCATTAATTGACCATTTATTCTTATGTGTGTTGTAAGAGATTTTGAAAGGTGCATACTATTGTGGGAGAGTGTTTAGAATGTAATACACAAGAAATGATTCAGATATCTCAACCTCAAGATTTTTCAGCTGAGCTGCAATGTCCCTCATCTTCATGATGTGCTCACGCACACCTCTAACACTTATGAGCTTTAGAGATGAAAACTTCATTATTAGGATCATGGCATGTGCCTTTTCTAAAGTTTCAAACTGTGCATCAATGGCCTCCAATAAAGCCTTAGCATTGCTATGCTGAGCGACTGAACCATAGATACTAGGAGATACCTTAGTCCTTATGAACATCACACTCAGGCGGTTGGACCGCTCCCACTGTTCACAAAGGGCTATCTCAACTGCAGTGTTCGTGTCAGTAGGAGCAGGTGGTTCATCTTTCCTTATAGCATAGTCAATGCCCATGCACCCCAATTGAAGAAGAATTGACTCCTTCCAAACTTTATAGTTTTCACCATTCAGTATGGGAACATCACTCTTAAATTCAGAGAAATTCACAGGTTGTAAAACTGCATATCAAACAATCATGCTTATGTCACAAAATTTGAGGCAAAATTAACATATATCATGTTCTACTAATGTAAGATATGTCACAAAATATAAATCACATAACATAAAAACTGTCTCTGGGTTAAGTTTTTAATTTAAATAGATTCATAAATACTCCATGAAGAAACTATCATATTATATCCATTTCCTTAATCCCTGTAGGTAAATTAAGAAAAGTAATATGATATTTCAACCTAATTAATCAAATTAATATAATGAAAATTCATGTGGGATAAAATTCATCATATTAATAAGATTAATTACAATTAATGTCCATTTCCAAATGTGATCCGAATGCTCTTAATATATAATTTAATTAATTAAAGATGCTGTGGCTACTTCCTAATTAATTAAAATATATGGATCACTGGACATTTAATTCCATGCATAAAAATAATCATAAAATGCATGAAGGATAAAACAATAAACTTAATTCGACAAGGGGCAGAATGGTAATAATGGGTAAAAGGCAGGGGCAGAAGCGTAAAAACCGAAGGGGGTGATCACTGGACATTTAATTCCATGCATAAAAATAATCATAAAATGCATGAAGGATAAAACAATAAACTTAATTCGACAAGGGGCAGAATGGTAATAATGGGTAAAAGGCAGGGGCAGAAGCGTAAAAACCGAAGGGGGTGCCGGTTCCAGGGCGCGTGGTGCACACGCGCCTTCCTTTTCCGCGCGGGCGCGTGCGCCGCATGTGTGACGCCTCCTACCTCGGGACCATTAATGTGACGTCCCGTTCATTATTATCTTTCATAACACACACGCAGAAGCATACTCGGGACGATCATAACAAAAAGAACAACCAACGGAAATAAGACAAGCATTATGAGCAACTTTATGTCTATAATTCATGCAAACATGTTTTACAAGCCCTTCGGGCCATGGCAAACAACACATATTTCATTGCCGACTATAATTAGCAAATTTTGATTTGGGTTAACCTATACCCACTACGGCTTCTCGTTTCTGGCTTCTTCACCTCCACCCCAGTCCCGTCCGTCTGGCCATCTCACATCCCACCCGTGGCTTTATCCCGGAGCCGGCCCGCCCTGAGGCACCAAGTCCGTTAGGCCCTCATTATCAGCGTCGTGCTTCGACGATAGGTGCGGTCTTCTCTAACATTTATCACGGTAAGCACTTCGGCTCTCGGTTTCACGAGATTGCCAACGCGGGCTGGGGGAGATGCCATCTTACGGACCTGAAAAAGGGAAAACAACGGGGGGTGAGTCGAGGAGACCCAGTAAGTAAAATGTTACTAATAGGCGATGACGTATCAATCATCGTTTTCACGAAACATTTTTACCGTACCGGCCTCCGTGGCCGATCAAACAACAACGGACATAGAAAGCACAAAACAAGGAGCCCAAACATGGCTAAGTCACGGTTTACCTCACGTATCGCGCCTCGGTTTCTATTTTGAATTAGATAACATGCAAAGAAAACACGAAACAAGGCAAACTCGTTATCAGGAACACAACATCGGAACATCAAAAGCCGAGAACGGGGGAAAGCTCATGATACGACGTATTTTAACGTCATTTCCCGGTAGTAAAATCCCACTTACCCTTAATAAGACAAGAACTTAAAGAGTAGAGAACGGCGGAAAGGCGACAGTCTCGGTTTTAAATAACTCTCGAGAATGACTTTTCTTTCTCTCTCTCGAGTTTTCTTTCTCTCTTGATTTTTCTTTTTCCCCCTCTAAATCTCGGCACTCTCTCCCTCTCTCTCTCTCTCTCTCTCTCTCTCTCTTGGCCGATTGGTGCACGTGGGGGAAATGAGCCAAAACTCCCTAATGGCTTCTATTTATAGAGGGGTAAGGCTAGGGTTTTGATGAGGCGTGCGCATATGTCATGAGGGAGTATGAGGTATGCGCACGTGTCATCGGACCGATGAGGTAAGCGCATACCTCATCCCTTCATTAATGACCAAAGTCCAAAGAGTCAAGAAACATAATGGCCATAAAGTCTCTCTTTCTCTCTCCTCACCTCTTTGGCCGTGGGTTTCTCCCCCTCCCCCAAGCTGTCGTGGCCTCCTCTCCTCTTTCCTTGGTCAATTATTGAAGTGCAAGACTCATTAAGGCTTCATAAATAGCCATAATGGCTTGTGGAAAAATGAAGGCCTTTAATAAATGAATGTAATGATGATGAAGATAAGGTTTGACTAGCTAGGATACTCTCAAATTGGCTGAATTTGATCCCAATTAGTTCGGACTAAACGGATCTCGCGAAACTACGCTTGTAGCGCTCAAATCGAACCCCACACCATAATAAATCTCAAACTTTTCTCGAGGATTTTCCATAACAAAATACGTCTAAAAATCTCATTTAACCCGAGAGTCAGCACGGAATGTCCTTAAATATCACCAAAAGGCAACAAGTCGAGATTCCCACGTTTTTCACATAACAATTTAATAAATATTTGAAATTTGGCAAAACCGAACAGTTTTGCACTGTTCACGAAATTGGATTTGAAATAATAGTAAATGAACTTCGAAAATTCTCAAATTCGGATATGTCATAAATAAGACCTTAACAAACATTTCTCGTGAAGAACACAAATTCAGAATCTTTATATAAACACCATTTTAAGTAGCTCAAAAAAAGACTGAAAACAGTTCGCTGGAACAAGATTCTGGTTTCTCAAATTAAGCCCTATCCAGAATCTAAATGATCTCAGAAAATTCTCAAATTTACACACGTTATAAAAAAGGACGTTCTTAACAACTTTTGTGAAGGAAACATTTCCAAAAGCGACCCAAAAAAGCTCGTAGAAAATAAAGACGGTGTAAACATCACCGAAAAACTCATTCTGGGCAGTTTCACACGGTCCAAAAATCAAGCCATCGTAACATGCATATCAATTCCAAAAATTCTGAAATTAATTCATGTAAAACTTCAAGATATTTGGAATAACTTTCCAGAAGAAAGCGTTTGGAAATTCGGATCACAAAGGTCTCCCCAAAAATAACAAAACGAAGGGGTACCAAGGATCCGAAATATGGTTTTATAAAACAAGAGTAGAAATTTTTGTTCCGATTGGAAAATCATCAAGCTTAAATCATAGACATTTCCCAAGGACTGAAATTGAGGATGTGACAGCACGCGCCTGCAACTGCCACGCACGTGGGCCGCACGCGCCTGCAGTTGCGCGCGCGTGGCGACCACGCGCCAGCGGTTGCGCCCGCGCGGGGCCACTCGCCTTCTTCCTCTGCATGATTAGAAGCGTTTTCTCGCCAGTGTTCGCCGTTCCGCCGCGCCTTTTGACCGGATGGGTCTCCTCCGGTAGCCCATATTACACCAAAATAATTTATGAGTTTCGGAGACCACATCGGCGCGACCATATGGACCCAAAATTCGGCGAAAACAACCAAGAAATTGGCTCGAATAAAGCAAAATCCCGTCCAAACGCACAAACCCCAACCCGCAACTTCCGCTGCTCAAATAGCCTCCGGCAATTACCGATATGCCAGATTAACTTAGGGCTATTCTTCTCCATGGCGGTGCGATCGTGCCGGTCCGAAGTCGAGCGGTGGGTCGCCGGAATTTGGCCGGAATCGGCGATTTCCCTTCTTAGCCCCAAAATGCCGAATTACTGTTCATATAAAAAAGACCCGAAAATACACCAAAAATTCAACAAAAACAAGGCAGAGGTATTAAACTTGCTCTGATACCAAATGTTAGACTAAAACTGAAGGATTCTTTTGTGCATTGAAGAACAAAATTCATGCACAATTTGAATCAAATGCGAAAACAGGATCGAAAATAAATTAACCTCCAGCCATTGTTCAACTTTACGTTCGTCGGAAATTCACGGTAGTTCGACGTCAATTTGAAGCGATTACGGACGCACTTTACTAACCCAATCCCCTCGCGTACTGATGGTGTATTACCGAAAGAGAGAATTTGCATTAGACCTTGTGTCTGCCCTTATGGAATGAACGTTCACCTTTATAAACCGCTTCCCATCAAGGCGGTTACTGAAGAGGGCGGTTATCACCGAAGGGGTACGAACCGTGGAAAAACCGTATGTGGATTAACCGTCACTTAAAAGAGAAAACGTGGGTTAAACCTAAATGTGGGATCACATTATAAATATAACACATTATCCTTATAACTTTTCTTGTAACAAAAGGCATGTGAGGATATAGCATTTTCGAGTATAATCTAAGATAAGACATTAGATATGACATTAGATTATTTCTATGGACGAAGTTAGTAATCTTAAGCTTGGATATATGCAAGAAAATGATTGCATTTTCGAGTGTAATCTAAGATAAAATTCATCTCGATTTCACGCTTTCTTATTAGATTACTTGGCGGATGAGTTTCGCTGATAAGATTTTTAGTATGTCTAACATTGTCCTCGTAACTTTTCTTGTAACAAAAGACGCGTGAGGATACAGCATTTTAGCGCGGCGCCTAATGTGCTGCGGCAACTGTTAATTTGTGTGCTTCCTAGTTCCTAACTCATGCTAAACTCCACCATTGACTTGAAAGTCCAGCTTGGACTAGATTTGGTCATTTTGCTGTCAGTCATATTATTCAATCTCTCTCTTGTAGAATTTCATTTGATCCTTTTCGTCTTTAAGAGAAATGACAGAAAAGAAAAAGAGAGAGAGATAGCAAAATCTGATCCCCATTCAAATTTGCAAATCGAGCAGCTAAGACATGGGATCAAAGGGCAAACAAAAAAGAATCTAGCAAGGTGAACTCGATTCAAAGTGTGACTCACTGAGAGGGAAGCCTATGACAAGCCTTGTTCAATGGAACAGGCGGGTCAGAAAACGAACCGCCCACGATGTGATCAAAGATCTGTTTGTTGGCTGCTTCAGTGTAATGGACACCATCCCAGTTCACATGAACTGATGGGTCTTCACATGATTTTCCCACCAACACCTCCTTCCCGCCAACCGTGATCTTCGCACCGCATCCCATGTGGATGTTGTAGTTGTACTTCCCTCCATGGCCGCAACACGTTCTCAACGGCTGCTTGAACCCTGCTTTGTTGATGACAGACATTAGTTGTTGATCAGAATCGGTCGAAACCAGATGATTTGTGGGTTACTCGATACTCACCGTACTTCTTGGGCTGGCTACTCAGGGCGTATTTGATCGTGTAAACGTCCACGTAGGTGATGGCAGCTAATGGCAGCTCCTTCCTCAATTGGGTCACGACTTTCTTCAATCCGTGGTTGAAAACTCGTGCCACTTCATTGAATGGGGACGCACAGCCCGCGCGGTCAACTTGTGACACTAAGATCGGGATCCGCTCCATCACGTACGGGAGGCAACCAACCGGGCCCGTGTTGTGTATCCAAAAGTACCTCCCTCCTTCGCCATAGAGGTACTGCACCGTGCAGGTACATTTAGTAATTAGAAAATCTCGGACTCAAATGGATAACAACGTATATCTAGCACTCTGACCTTGACAATGTTCTTGAATTGACCAAGCACATCGGGTATGTATGCTTTTACTTCGCTCGTGGACATGTTCAGGAAATAACCGGCCGTGAGGTCGTTCTGGCCGATGTCGAATGTGTACAGCGCCCGAGAGAAAACTTCTTCCTTGGGCAACAGCTTCTCATAGACCCCACCTTATACTCGGGAAATGTAATTCAGTGACAGGATCATTTAGAAGTGAAAAAAGCTATTGCATCATCTAAGATGGCGCTAGTTGTGAGCCATTCGACTCTTGTACAGATGATTTGGTCCTGTTTTAGGACCTAAAATTCCATGAGATGAAGATTCTTATACCTCGGCTGCGGGCAACTTGAGATCGGCGGCGGAACTCGTAGAACTCATTGAACTGAACGTCCAGAGAGATGGGACTGAACCCCGACTGATGGAGAGTAGTGTTCTGAGGCCTAATGGTCGAACCGGCGGTCGCGAAGTTGGCTCCATGACTGAAGTTCGACCCGACCGCGTCCAAGTACGCGCTAAGATAGGGCAACCCGAAGCTTTGAGCTGAAAAAAACAGACACATACACAAACACCTTTCACTCCTTCTTCTGGAGAAATCAATTCAATGCTGAATCAACACGTGGTGAGTTAGCTGATTAAGGATCCCATATGAATCATCGTTTGATCATGAAACTTCTTTTAACCTATATTGCCAAGAAAAATCCTGAATCCTGTCCAAAAATAGGAAGATAAAAGAAATCCTAGTTCAAATTCTATGCCAATAATTTCCTCAGGCCCACCATTGACGTGCTCTGCACTCTGCCAATAACATCAATGTCTGCAAGTCAATTTCTGCGACCATGGTGACCAACGGAAACTTCGGATTCGCACCGGACAAGAGAATCCGCCCGTGGTTTTTGTGCATCTACTTTGCTCGCACATGCCTGTGTGCTCATTAACTTTGTCCCCACGAGTACTTAATTGATTTTTCTATACGACCCACGTCGCTTTCTGCTAATTCGTTTTTGGCTATATTCTACTTATGATGGCCTGTTCTACCCGAAAACTGGACTTCATGCCTTTGTTTGGTCTCATCACATAGCATTCACGTTGCGTAAAAGAACCATTATTTAAATGTCATGAACCCTTTTTTGAATCTTAATCATTCTACAAATGATGTCACATGAGGAACCAAACTGGCACTAATACTATCACGACTTGTTTTCTTAATGAAGGTTTGTCCATCCAGGAAGCACCCTAATTTTTTAGCAGAGTAAAAAGAAAACATCACGAGAGACTTGTCAAGGATCTGTACCTATGAAGTCGACCACGAGGCGGCCGTCGGCGTACCGCCCGGCGGGGCTGCGGAAGTAAGTCTCCCCGTGAGGTGGCGGCGCCTGGCCGAACACCGCCGAGAGGCCGCCGGTGTCAGAGTTCGAGTCTCCGAAGTTGAATATCGCCGGGAAGTCGCACGAGGCTCGAGCCAACGTTCCGCACCTGACCAAACTAGACAGCACCAACACGGCGTAGAAGCCGATCAAACGTTTGGCCTCCATGGCTAGACCCAGCTGAGACCTGATCCCAGAAGAGAGAAAAGAAGAAAAGCTGTGATTCTCTTGAAGGGGGATGGGTGCAAAGTGAAGGTGATGAGACTGAAAAAGGCTAGTACTTTCTATAATGGGGGGGAGGATCAATCATTCACGTTCTGCTCTTTTTGTCACTTTTATGGCAATGATTGCATCGTTTTTGGACGACGATGTAGTTGTGACTTCCTTAGGATAAGAACTTGCGGCGAAGCTGCGTCTGGATAGTTTTTGTGATTATTTTGGCTTGTCATCAAATTGGTAAAGTTTTTGATTTGGGGGACTGAATGTGGCAATCCGCAAAGGATATGATGCAATTTTATTAGAAGGGATCCTTCTTCCGTATGGAATCTTACGTGATATCAATCAGATGAAGTTCCTCTATTATGGTTAGTGTTTCTGTTAGCCTTATCCTTTTGACATATATCTATCTTGTAAAAAATGGTAGGATTGACCATGTGCATGACATATATCTATCTTGTGAGGAGCGTTGTGACAATATGCTAGAGGAACCGAAATCGGGGCCACAGAGATTCACGCCTAAAGTATTGTTCATTCTGCTAAAAAATGGGCAAAACTATCTATGAAAATCTAACTCATTTTTGGCATGCTTCCAAGGAATGTGTGTTTTTGGCAATTCGAGATCACACAAGATTCTTTTTGAGTGTTTTCGAAAGGTGCCATACCATTTCATATCAACTCTATAATATGAAAGAATGTTTCAAGAGAGTCGAAAGTTAAATGATTTACAAGGACAAAATGCACGTTGTTTCTATGGACATAAGCTCTTGAGTTGGAATCCGGCATCTACTTAAATAAAGAACATATATAGTTCACTGCCAAAGCATGTGAATAACTTAAATAATTTGGGATCGCACGCATAAATAAATTTCCCAAAAAGGACCACATCACTGTCTTTTAATATATGCGAATAATGATTTAAAAAATGCTCGAGGACTCTGTTGTCCAATGTATGATGTCTTGTTCCAATCATTTCCTTCTAACCCAAGAGCCCATTTCAGGATAACCTACCAAGGCATTATCTGCTTAATCTATCGGATTAATGTCTTATCACACTGGAGTTATTTGGGACGCAGCACCGACAAGACCGTCCCAAAAGCAAGAAAGTCTCATCTCTTAAGAACAAGAACAACCTAAAACGATCAATCTTCACCATCTTCGAGAAACCGATTCTGGATGGACTTGACTCCATGTTTTGGTGGTCTTCGTGATCAGCTTTATGGCTCATCATCCCCGCGATGATGGCGGGCCTTGCAGATGCAAAAAGACGATGGTCAGAAGATTAGCTCCTCAAACAAACACCATCCTCTCTTCCATTTCATTTCCTGCCCTTGCGTTGGCGTTTCATACTTTATCCAGAGTCCCACTTTTGGGGGGGCTGGAAAAAGTTACTAATTTTTTTTCCATTTTTCTGGCACGATTACGGAACTGCACGTCTGAACTTTAGATATAGGCTCAGCAAAATCAGGAGGATACTTGCTCGACCAAGTGATCGGTTTAGGCATCTGAAGAAGCTTTTTGACCTTTCTGAGTAAGATCAAGTTTAGTTACTGGCTTGTATATTGATTCACGGTGGAGGGCAGGAACTGAGACTCCATGGCCCAATGGATAAGGCGCTGGTCTACGGAACCAGAGATTCTGGGTTCGATCCCCAGTGGAGTCGATCTTCTTCTTCAATCTCTTTTCGTTCTTTTTGCGTACTTCCCTTTTCTGAATTCGAGTAAAATTGCATTCCCAAATTCCATCTCTTTACCCATGTCTCAGTTTCACTGGTTGTTTTGTTACCTGAAAGACATCTCATCTGCACCGGAACCTTGACGATTCAGGGCTCTTTTGGCTGGTGAGTTCAAATCCGAAGACACGCTCAGAAGAAGCAAGATGGTCTCAATCGGCCAAGGGCAAACATTTCAATCGGTCCAAAAACAGACCGACACGGGGCCATCCAGTGATGGTTTTACCTGGACATGGAGCACGAACACTGGAATTGGCATAGAGTTTCCAATCTACCGTCCCACGATTGAATCGAGAATCTGTAGAGTCATATAGTCAGTCTATCGCTACTAGGAAAGCCTCACCAAGTTCATCACTGCCTCAAAATCAGGAGGACAATAAACTCAAGACAGGATTCCGCTAGCATTTGCATTTTCCATTCAGAAACTCTTCACCCATGCGCTATTGCTCAGTAATGACGAATACACAAACGTAGCACGTGTGCTGAAATCCTCCCATGTCAAATCGAATAACTATATTCAAGTACAAATATGTTCTTCGCAACACCGAACTTCTATTATCTCTTGCGAGAGTGACAGCATAACAGGAGCTGCACACCAAAAGGACCGAATTTCATAAAATGACAAGGAAATGTTTAGCGATGAAAGGATTGTCGAATATAAATTGCCAGTCCCCTCGGCAAGCTACAATCAGACTACTGTGTAAAAATCGGTCACATAATAGACTTCCACAGACTTCATTTACCAGAGAACACAGTGTCCTCAACACAGGCAAAAATGAGAATTAGAATCCAAAAAATGCATCTGTCTTCCGCAGCATTAAACAATTCCTGTCCTAGTAACCAGACGAAAGTTTAGATATCAATGCGAAAAAAGCAAAGAAGCAAAACAGTATCTGCTTCAAGTTGTCAAAAGTCGGGAAACCCAGAAAGTCCAACAGCTCTGTTCACCATCTCTCCCTCGACCTTGACCTGGCACGTAAGAGCATCAGGTTATAAGCATTTCAGATTTTTCTCGACTTCTGATACCAAGCTAGATGAACAGACAAGGCGTTCTTGTAAATCAACATGGCATAAAGAGCAACAGCTCAAGTAAAATTCCACGTACCTTTAGCACATTAAATTACATAAATAAACAGCACAAGAGAGTGAGGAAGAGGGGGAAAATACTCTCGATTAAGTTTCAAAAAACTATTCAATGCATCATCTTGACAAATAATGGCAAACAATCACTTGAAGAAAACGAGAGAAGATTAGCTCAGAGTAATACTCCCATCATCAGTGAATCCACCAAGGCATAACAAATCAGACTTGGATTACGTCATGGAAGGTCAAGCTCAAAAAACTCAACCATAAATTGAATTTGTTTGACACTAATTCAAAATTTCATCACATTAACACTGAAATCACATTAAAACTGAACACTACATACCAGATCAACTCTCTAAAGCACCCACCTTGATCAAATACAAACTACATAATTTCTTTAAGGAAATTGCCAATCTTTTTGCATTGCATTAATCGTGTCTTAAATTTTGAAGCATGATGCCAAGGGAGTTTCCAGAGAAAGAATATGGTGCTATTTACAAATTTTCTAGATAGTAAAAGATGAGCACGAGTGACCATAATATGCATTCTTTACCTGTTGGAGTCTCTACCGGCCAAAAATCCTCTATCCCTGCCACCTTGAAATGGTCTTCTCTCGTTCCCACCCCTGGACCATGCATCTCCCATGCCACGGGATGGAGGACGATCATTGTAATCCAAACTACGAGACTCATCAATTGAGCCAGACCGTGAAGGTGGCCTCTCAGAAAAGCTACCCAGCCTGCCATAACCAGAACCAGGTCTATCAACAGATTTCTGCCCAAATCGAACTTTATCATCCAAATCACGGGTCAAAGCTTCCAGTTGCCTTTCCTTCAGTGATATTGCATCACTCAAACTGGGTTGGTCTCCTTCAGATCCTTGGGAATGTTCATTGTTTGCTTCATGAGCAGGTTCCTTCTCCCTTTCTTTCTTCAAGTTCTCTATCTCCTCCTTCAGCATCTTTTCCTGCTCTGTCTGAGGCCTGAAAACCTTACTTGAATTAGATGCCAAGAGTATCCATTTGCATAAACTTTAAGAAAAAATATCAGAACCGGTAACTAAAAGTATCAGCATGGCCATGGAAGGGCACCAATTATATACCTAAAAAGTATGTATAAAGGCAACCATATACTGTCTAACTGTCATCAGGAATCTAAAATTGTTAAGAAAATTTAAATTATTGTCCGTGAGAAATTGGCTCGCTTCACAAAATAGGGTCCTCCTATGGTTTCATTTCCCAAAGAAAAAGACAACCAAACTACCAACAAGATATGTTCCCCACTAGAGGAGAGCATAAGTTAAAGGAAGTTTAGATGAGCACATGAAAGGCCTTACGGCAGAACATTATCATGCCACAAATCACATTGACAAAATCAGTCATATTCACCAAATATTAAGTGCTTTTGTATAGAAATGTCTCTATAGTTTAGCTGCTTGCAATGCAAAACAATGCTCTAGCTTTTATCATAGAAATGGAGCTAGTTTTTGCACATAAGAGAACCAGAACAGCTACAATACTACTCCCCATAAATCAAAACAATGACTGCTTCTACTTTGCTTTTCTTTACAGTCCTATCAATCACAGTGTCTACAAAGTAGTGAAGTCTCTATTGCTACAGTTGAGCAACAAACAAACAAACAAACAACGTAGGTAAATGACAGGGAAAATGCATAAGTTGTTCTCTCATCCTTAACATTGAACAGGCCAAAAATAAAAGGTGTGTCTGCCTATCCAGGCATAGACTTCACGACAGTTGCAATCAAGGGCATCTTAAAATATTTCGGATTCATTAAATCACCTCGGTAAGCTAAAAGACCCTATTCTCTCCCCATTATTATCTGGTCAACCAACAAAAGATGGACCCACGCAGAAATCTTCCAATGAACAAGAACAACCTGGTGAGATAGTTATGTGGCTCTGACAGAATTTGGTGCTCATTGGAATCATCATTTAGTAGCATGAATACTTGAAAAGCAAAATAGTGCAAAAGGGATCTCAAGATCAAGAGATCAATGAAAGCTAAAAAAAAACTCCATCTTCAGTGCAGGAACATTATGTGTCGGGTACTTATAACAGTGTATATACTTCTTCCGGAAGGGAATGTGATATTCTGAAAACCCACACGTCAAACTCTATTTAAAATATAGCATTCTTATCTCAATGAAACATTATCCCAACTAGCTGCAAAATAACTCTTTCCTCAAATTCTCACATAATTTGGTTGTCAAACAGCAATGTTTTCTTTGGCGACTGAAAATTTTACACTGACAAGATCAAACATGTAGCAGAGCGATCTTGTCCTCGTGAAAAGAGAACTCAATGGATTAGTCCTCACAAGTTCTCTTGCAGGAGATGGACCAATCTTGTCCACTTCCCCCTCCATCAAATCACAGTTCATGAAATGTTCAGCGAAACGGCAACAAGGCGACAAGGTAGAAAACAACCAAACCACGCAGCCAATTAGCATGTAGCAGAGCGATTCAATCTTAATAGCTTTTCCAAGGCACTGGCTAGGTACGCTTCTACACTACTTTTCCACCTTCAAATCACTGTAAAAAGTACAATAATCTTTAAGGGTTTTTCTCTTCACGGATTCATGCTATCAGGATACTATTATGTCCACCACATATCACAAAAATCCTAAAGCACCGTCAGAAAACTCAAGACCAACCCAATGCCATCCACTTCAAGCATCAGATGTGGAAGGTACATATGAACGGTAAATCACCACCAATCACATCCACTAGTCTGATGCACCACCTAGTACCTCCACTATGGAGCCATCAATTAACAAAGGACGCAAACCATGATACACAGTCAAGGATTCCAGACATAAAGTTTTCTCGGTAAAGGACACTACTAGCCAGTTGCATTTTCACAAGCATTCAAAGACCATATAGCATCAGATAAATTAGGATTGGATCGACAAACCTATCAACACTGCGATGCTCCAACTCAAAATCAAGTTTGCGCCAGTCCATCCCTTTCTGCTCTAGCAACACTTCCCTAGGCTTGGCCTCTCCAAATGGATTAACTTTCGGCCTTGGCTTGGCCACATTCTCAATACCCTGCAGCCCTTGACTCTCAGACCGGCTCGACTGCGCACTCGATGGCCTGCTTGAGTGTGCACTTGTGGGTCTGCTTGTCTTCTTGGCCTCAATTTCTGATTCCAGCTTCCTGTAATCTAAACCCTTCTCAGCCAAGACTTCCTCTCGCGGCCGGGCTGCTCCGAACGGACTCGCCCTAGAAGATTTCGCCACTTCATTTCCCACCGAATCACCCTTAGGCGGATCCAACACCAATTTAGGGCGCTCTGTGTTAAATCCCCCTCCTCCACCACCTCTGTTCCAGCGGTCAGGCTCCGTCCCAGAATCACGGAAACCCGAGCCGAAGGATCTCGAAGGAGGTGGTGGTTGCGGCTTCTTCCCCGCTGCCCAATTATCGACGTCATCAGCTCTAGAGCCACCTCCAAGAGAATCATACCTGGTTTGCCTCGTGGAATCGAGCGAAGGCAGAGATTTCTTCGTCATTGCCCAATTATCAACCTCATCAGCACGAGATGGCTGGTCAAATTCCGAAACCCTAGAAGGCGGAGGCCCGTGGCGATCATCCTCGAAGCCACCGTAGGATCTCCGACCACCCCCACTGCCCCCGCCGCCGCCCCAGGAAGTATCCCCATCCTCGCGGTTCCGGTTCGGCGGCGCACCGGACCTCCCATACGAAGAGAACCCGCCCCCGAGACGGCCGTACTGCATCTCCTCCGCGGAGCGCTCCTTGGGGCCCGTGGGCAGGCGCATCATTTCGTCGTGGGTCAACCCCCTGTTACCGCCCCCGGCGCCGGAACCGCCGGAGCCGACGGAGCTGTTGGTGATGAACTCATTCAGCGGCACCGACGTCCTCTTCTTCTTCGGCTTGGCGCTGACGGACTCCCTGAGGCTGGGGAAGTTCTGTGCCTCGGCCCTCGCGGGGGCCGCCGCCGCCGCCTCGCGCTCCTCGGCCTCGCGCTCCTCGGCCTCGCGCTCCTCGGCCTCGGCTTGCTCGGCCTCGGCGGCCCAGGCGCCGATGTTGCCCCAGGGTTTGGACATTCTTGCGGCTCGAGATCTGGCGATGGAATTCGAGAGCGGGGGCTCGGAATCGGGGGACCGGAGAACGGGAGGGAGGGAGATCTCGGCGATCCTTTCCGGCGGCGGGCGACGGGCCGGCGAACCGAGCTGGAGCTCCGTCAATGGAGCCGGAGCTCCGAGGACACGAAGAGTATCGGAAGGGATTTTCCTCGGCGGTGCGGTCTCGCTCGCCTGATGACGATGATGGGTGCGAATCGCGACGGGGCGCAGATGATTTCCTTTTCCTTTTTTTTTTCTTTTCGCCTTTTTAGCGTGGGAAGAACCGGCCGAAGGGAAAACAAAACAAAAAATACAAAATAAATAATAATAAAAATAATGAATAATGAATAATAAAATGGGAATCTGCCTTCCTCGCTTTCCAAAAGGTTCGGATCAATTTCGTTCCATTTAAATTGGGAAACAAAACTTCGAATGCCGCACGTGATTCGACGAACGAAAGAGGGAAGATCTTATTTACCGAGGAGAAAATTGAACTCGACCCCCAAAAAAAATAAAAAAAACAAGAAAATTGGGGATCGACTTATAAAAAAAATATGAAATTATGAAAAGAAATTGTTGAACAAAGGCAGAAATTGAATGGTATCTTCGGATCTTCAATTCGATGGGGGATGTCTATCGATGTTTCTTCCCATTCCTATTCTTTCTCCGTCCCAATTGTCACGAGGTATTATGGAGTTGTAAATGTAATCTAGTCACAAATCTCACCATTACCACCCCCTCAACTACTTCGCTAAGATTTAATTTTCGATTTGAGGGCCCCGACAATAACTTACAGCACGGACTTCGAAACTCAAAAGCCAGCTTTATATATAGAGTGACGATATTTTTCTTTTATCGATTTTCTCTGAAATATCTCAATCTAAATTGTCGTCAATGTGCTCTCAACTACAATCTTGAACATCAGAGTAATAGATTTCAACTAAGATACGGGTTTGTATTCGAACCTGGCAAATTTCATGTTTGGATCCCCGGGGAACATTGGAGGCCAATGCACGTTATCTCGTGAGTTGATATCTTAGATGTAATTGTTTTTGCATGTATAGTAAGGAATTAATTGACAGGAACACCCGAATTATCATATTACTACTACTATAAGAGAAATACATAAGTGCAGGAAAAAATTTGACACCTGTATTCAAAGTGTAGTCAATCAAGTTCCAAATTTTAAAGATGAAAGTGCAATCTAAAGACTCGCATTAATCTTAATTGAATTGAGTGATGACAGAGTACGAGATGTGGCCCGGACGGAGTTGCAAAGCCTTTCTTAGGCCAGCAGCGAGTGCTGGTGGGCCGTTGATTGAGGTTTAGGGGTCACGCGATCCTAGAAGCCTGCCGCCAGCGTCCTTAGGATCCAACGATCATCCTTTAGCTACCTCTCCCCCTCTCTCCCTCTGCCTCTATTCATTTTCTCCATGTGCTTTTTTTGCCCTTTGTTCTGAGATTCGCATCCCATTTGCACCAACTCGGCTGCACATCAGCCCCATGTATTTAGCCACACGGGCAATTTAGCCGTAAGAATTACCAAAAAAAGAAGTCATGAATATATTATGTTTGTGTCAATTGAATCCTAAACATTTTCATGATTTGTCAATTGAGTCCATCTATCCATTTTTTTTTTCGAAAATCGCTGACGTGGACACAACTAGCAAGGGTCGTGATCATAACCCAGATCCGAGCAAGGCCATCGTGGCTAAGCCGTCGTCGATATGGAGTTGAATGCATCCAAGAGAACGGAAGTCGAAAGTTTTGGTGAGTATCTTTCGTGTTAGCCCATGTCACTCCAATACGACAGAAAAGAAAGCGGAAAAAGGAAGAGTTGAACAATTGGAATCTCTTGAAGCAGCAGGACCCGCAGTCGGCGCACGAAGAGTCAAAGCCCAACGACAAAACATCTCTAACACGTTGGATCGTCCGACCATGTCATGTCTCACGAGTCAATGGGCCGTTCTTCTTTTTGGGTCCGTCAATGGCCCGTTCAATAACGCATTTTATTCGTGGACGAGGGATGATATTCGTCGTGGCTTTTTATCGCGTCATCATCATATATCCTCCAAAGTCCCCCAAAAGAGAATAGCGTGTGCGTGTGCATGTGTGAACAAGTAGACGAGAGCCCCCCGTCTCTTCTCCTCCAAAGTCAGAGGGAAGCTGTTCTGCGCACGGCTGAGACTTTCTTGGCCAACATCCTAGTCGCCCTCGCCCTCCTACCACTGCTAGTACTAGTTGCCAATTGTCTGCATAGAGCCCGCCATTGTCCAGAGCTTCTCTCTCTCTCTCTCTGTGTGTAAAGAATCATGAAGTCCTCATCGCTTTGGTTTTGGTTCTCCTTCGCTCGCTCATGTCATGCCATGGAGGAGTGCTCCTCTCCACACTCCCGAGAACCATCCTGGTCTCTGCTTCTCCTCAGCCTGGACAAGGTAATTTGTTAACATCTCTCCCCCCTTTTCTTGTTTCTCTTTTCCTTTTCAGATAAGGCGAATCTCGCCGCTGGAGCTTCGGCTCGATGGCCCGAGTTGATGGGATCGTAACCTGTACGCCGACTTTACAGATCGACGCCACCCTCAGTTGGAAAGATTCGGGGAGAAAGAAAGGAAATTGATTCGTTGATTCTTCAAACCATGTTTCTTGATTTCTCTCTCTGTCTCTGCAGTTCTCAAAGCAGGAGAGGACACGATGACAGTCAAGTGGAGCTTCAACCAAAGCGTCCTCACGTCACAGGATAACGAGACGTACAAGACCATGAAGGCCACTTTGTGTTACGCTCCCGTGAGCCAAGACGACCGTGCATGGAGGAAAACGTTCGACGATCTCAGCAAGGACAAGACCTGCCAATTCACCATCGTGGAAGAACCTTACGCTGCCACCGACGCCAACAACGCCTCGGCTCGCAGCTTCGAGTGGACGATACAGAAGTACGTGCCCACGGCGACCTACTTCGTGAGGGCGTACGCCTACGACTCCGACGGCATCGAGAAGGCTTACGGTCAGACCACGGACGAGAAGAAGACCGCCGACTTGTTCCGGATCGAGTCCATCAGCGGCCGCCACGCCTCGCTCGAGATCGCCGCCGGTTGCTTTTCCGCCTTCGCCTTGGCGTCCTTGTTCGGGCTGTTCTGGGCGGAGAAAGCCAAGAAGAAGTGATTTTTCAGATGATTTGTGAGGTTCTATCAACACGTATCCCGTGTATCGATTTGCCGAAGCGATCATCTTGTTCAGGAAAGAAGTAAAAAAAAAAAATCAATGGCGTTATCTTACGACACGGCGTTGGTCTTTGCCATAGAAAAGTCCACGTTACCAGTAACTAGGGGCACCGACGATCCCTTCAACTGCAAGTAAGGTATACAGCCTAAAGATTGAAGACCGAAATAGATGAAAGAGGGTTTTATTTGTGAAAAGTAGACTATCTATTTTTTTTTTTTAAGGATTAACACGAAAAACTTCAAACCGATACATTTATGATAATTTTATTCTTTGCTAATCTCTGTTAAATTTTACCGTTAAATTTTTGAGTTGGATGACACGTACGTGATAGTTGACGGGTATATCAGTTTGGGATTTTACCCTCCGTTTGTCATAGATATACCAGTTTGTAATTTTTCGTATTATCACTTCAATTTAACGGAGGGTAAATTTATCATAAAATATATCAGTTTGGGTTATTGGTGGTCAAAAAAATAATTTAGAGTAAATTTATTACAGGTGTATGAGTTTGGGGTTTTTCGTGATTAAAAAATTAATTTTTCATAAATTTATCACATATGTACCAATTTGGAGGCTTTTCATGACAATAATCCATTTTTTGATAAGGGATAGCCAAAAATATGTTTTTTTTTTGTGTGTTGGAGTTTAATGACTCCCTCAGTAGGCGATGAAATAATGATTGATATTGGATATTTCTTTGGACAGCTATAGTATAGTAAACTTGTTCTAATGATTATATCTAATGTACGTAACAAAGTTTCTATATTCCAGCAAAAGAAAACACGGGTATTAAGAATTTGGGCAAACTTCACGGCTTATGTGGAATAATCAGCAATTTAAGTTCCCTTTATTGAAAGATCAACCTTAACCATAGAAAATACCTGTAAGTATAATTCTGCTGGAGTTTGTATAAAGGACTTGAGTTTGGATTTATTTTGTGTACCCGTGTTCTTCGCTACTCTTCGGGGGAATTACTCAAAACCCTCCTTGAACTTTTGGAACAATACACGTTTCGATAAAAGTTTTAACAATTGCGCATTACTCCACAAAATTTTACTATGTTGCGCCTCCTTTAACGCTCGATTATATTTTCCGTTAACATGCAATGTATATGGCTTCAATACTAAATGTATATTTTCCTCTTTTTAAGGAACTGTCTTTTTTATCCTTGGTTTTTATAACAAATAATAAGATAAAGGAGATGGAGAGAAAACTATATTAACTAAAATATTTGATGAATAAATTAATAGAACTAATGAGATGTTTTAAAAAAAAAGAAACTCAATTTAGCAAAATGGCAAGAGGCCTGAATAACAAAAACTCTCAAATTACAGAAGTTGGATACTCAATACGTACTTTTACGCTATTAGTTAATGTAAAAGAAAATGATTGATCAGTAGAAACACTTGAAAACATCACTTGGGATTTCGCTTAATCATTTCCTTTCATGAGTTGAGGATACCATTTCCGTTTACAGCCTTTTTATAAACTTCTTTATTAATCAATATGCTTTTACATTAATTAACGCTTCAGATATATACATCCCGAGAGCTTATCTTCTTCATTTTCAGTTCTTGCTGTCGAGGCCTTTTTTATTTAATTTGCTTTCATTTTTTTTTTGAAATATCGTATTTAGTTCTATTAAAGCGTAGATATTTATCAAATTCCAACATATTTTGATTTTTAAATAATATTATCGGTACTTAATTTTCAATCATTAGTACTTTAGTTAATTTCCGTTTCTCCCGTTTGATATATTTCTACATTTTTACCGTAATTAAGGGTAACGTAGAGGTTTCGTCCAAAAGAATGAGATGAAAATACATTTTCCATCATTGAAGTTATATGTATCTATACATGCCGATAGAAAAAGATAAAGGGCGGGGGAGATAACGGTGATAACAAAATAAAAATCGAGGGACTATTGCGTAATAATTGAAAGTTCGAAAGCAAACGTGTAATTCCCCAAAGTTCACGGGGCCTTGCGTAATTTCTCCGAAGATTTTCTTGGCCGACTTCCACTATTTTTTTTTTCCTTTTTTTTTTATCCCCGTATTTGTGATGTTGAATGGCGACGGCGAGATCGCATCGAGGATCGCTCACAGACCCACGCGCGCCACTTCGCTGTTAATCACACGCGCGCCCCAGGATTTCACCGAAATTTGGACTCCCGAGCGAGGCAAAAACCCTAGGAGAGAATGAACCGCCTCGCGAGACAGGCGTCGGCCATCCTCCGGCGGCCGGGCTGGGCTTACCCCTCCTCCTCCGCCGACCCGCCGAGCGTCGGCGGCCGCCGCCAGAGCCACCACCAGCAGCAGTGGCGAGGGATCCGGGTGAAGGTCCTCAACGGCAACCTGGAGCAGGCCCTAGGCTTCATGCAGCGCACGATGCAGTCGAGCGGGATGGAGCGCCTGATCAAGCGCGAGCAGACGCACCACCTCAAGAACTCCGAGAAGCGCGTCCTGGCCCGCAAGAGCCTCGAGCGCAGGATCCGGTCCCAGGACCTCGCCCGCAAGCTCAAGGCCATCCTCATCAAGAAAGTCAGGTGAAGGTTCCCCCCCCCCCCTTCCTCTTTGTTGTCGGCCGATCGATGGGGCGGTCTTCGATGCGCCATGTTTGCCTCCGTTCCATTCGAATCGGATAGCTTTTGAGGGATGGTGGGGGAGGAGATGGAGCGATCTGAAGGTGTTCGTTCGCGATGCTTTCGAATAGTTTAATCACTCTAAGCTTAGGATGCTTATACGCCGATGCGCATTGTCTTCTGTCGACGTTGCATGAAATGATGCTGCGGATTAGGTCGTAGGAGTCCAAGCTGATTGCGGTTTTGGCTCACTGGTAAGATTTGACTGCTGGAGAAAATATACATAGTGGGAGAGGAATTGCTTGTTTGAGAGCCCGAATCCGATGAGAAATCATCACTTGGTCGCGTCGCCGGCCTTTAATCTTGCTCAATTTGCAGCTTTGACAAATGGTCCGAGTTACCTTTGCATATGAATTTTGAACTTGTCGATGGCTCTTATGTAAACGCTAATTACATTGCTTACCTTGCTAGTGGAAATTAACTAAACAAATTAAATCTTCCTCAAAAAATTTACGGCCCCCAGTAATGTGAGGTACTGTTGTTGATCGTATGTAGCTGACTGAAAGTGACAACCTGGATAACGCCTTCTTCAGTTCGTGATTTCCTCAGTTTGATATGTGTAGCTTATACTAGTGTCTGTATGTGATAGTCGAGTTGGCTGCTGGCTTTTTGGCAAGTGCTGTTACGTGCGGTTTTTGGGCACCTCGCGAAAACTATCATTCGCTGGACATCAAGTTCTCACTTAGTAAATAAATTGTGAGATTTTGAAAGGGCTGAAGGCGATAATTTGCTATGAATTGAGTCGAACAAAGGAGCAGCTTCTTGTCTTTAGTCCATGATGAGGATGTATTGCATATGTTCTTCTACAATGGTCCTGCTCACTCAGTTTTTAAGCCAAGGACGATGCTCCCCATCAGAAGGATTGGAGAAAGGACCGTGTTGTCCGAGCTGAGGATTGCTTTTTTCCATTATTCATTTTTTTTTTGCCATTCTGTAGTTAATCCTGTGGTGTCCTTTTGTTTCTTCTACCTGTCAGTAAAGGCGATCTCTCGTCTGTCTGATTTGTGTGTCTCCATCGCCTTCACATGTTTGCCAATTTCATCTTTGCATTTTACTTGCTTGCTAACTGTTGTTGATTGTCTTGTTGCAGGGGTCTATAGGAGTGGTTATGCAGCAGTTTGTTACCATACATGAGGACTTAATTTTCACAGTTTCCGCTACATATAGATCTCTTCCATTTGAAGAATTCTGTGAAAGAACATTTTCGTTACGGTATCGTCAACAATGAAATGTTGGATTTGTTGCTTGATATGCATGTCTCGTTCTCGTGGTTGTGTGGACCATTCATAAGTGGCGGTTTCTTCACGATGTGAGGATTTGTTTTGACTGATGAATTCGCCATCAGAAACCCAGCATTGGAAGTAAGAAATGCATCTTAATATGCCTTAGGACTATTTCAGCTCACTTCCAGAAATTTAGGCAACCTTTCAAGTTTTTGATGCTCGGCTCGTATTTATTGCGCCAACGAAGGAGTGGAAGCAAGAAATGCATCTTCACTTAACAGAATTGCTGCAGGATTTCTTACATGAGTCGTGGAGTTAATTGAAATTGCGAAGTTTCCAAAACAGTAACTTTTCTTGTTCCTAATTCGTAGGGCATATCAAGTTGTAGATAATCTGTCTCAAATCTCAGAACAATTGCTTCCCGGCCGTCTATTCGTCATGTAAGTGCTGCATCATTCTACTTGCTAGGGTTTGGTTTTTGCTTCAAAACTTTTCAGGGCAGGTTTCTAACCTCAGCAGAACAAAGACTCGCTGGCAAATCTAGTTTCTATTTGACTAGGATGGCGTAATGTAGAATTCTAATATTTGTTCTAAAGTCGTTTCGTCTTGTCTCTGTCTCTGTCTTAAGCTCAAGGGGATTTGATTATATCGTTTTTTTCTTTTGGTAAGAACATCATTTCATTACGAGCAAAAAGCACATACAATCAAATGTATACTAGGCTCTATTCAAATCCGAAATATAGACAGACGTAACTTCATTAGATAGGCCATCAGCCTGTTGATCCCGAACTCAGCCATTTGATCTTGTAAGGGCTAGTGCGAAGGGTACTTACTTTTCCAACCATGCTCTAGATATCGTCGACACGAGCCTACTATTTGCTTGCGAAACGAAAACCCTGACACGAGCCTACTATTTGCTTGCGAAGCGAAAACCATCAACTGCAAAAGTCTCCGTCCACCGTGGTACGAGCCATAAAGCATTTCCCAGTTCATACCGGAACACCGGTCCAACACATTTGCGACATGACCTGAAGCTCAACTCAAAGAAATGGCAGTACTTTTGGCGCAAGATACTTTACGAACCTTGATACACAGGAACTGTAGAAGAAAAAAAGTGCTCTCAAATAGCTTGATTAACTCTAAATTCGATTTATCCCCAATTGCTCAGTTACATGAAACTATTTAGTTCTACTTTATTACAAGTGTACAGCAGGCTTGTTTTCTATACATGACTTTGTATATTAACAGCTTCCGTCCCTCCCAAATCATCGCACAAGCAGCATCACTTGCACCGCCAGGGATGCCAAAAGATGCTCTCAAGTCTTGAAACATTGCCTCCAATAGATCTAGGCGACTGTGTAACCGAGTCTGCGATGGTCATGAATGAATACGTCAATCTTGGTTGCATATCCGTTCTGCTGATGAAAGACACGGGGTTCTTCTCTTACCATCTGTAAGTGCATTATGTAATTTATACTTTGACATCACCGGTCTCTCAGCATTTGGGCCAAATCCATTTGAACGGAAGGATCAGTTACCCACTGTGCAACCGCAGAACATCATGAACTGCTCAACCTTAGATCCTCGCACCTTCTGCACATATCATGTCTTTGGATGTTAAGATCAGGCATCTTGTACAACGTCATCGATCAAAACAAAATTCCAGCACATGCCAGCGATACCCAAGCACACGGGGAGAGAGAGAGAGATAGAATGACAAAAATCCACTAATCATATATTATTAATGCCTAAGAAAACATCTTTTCCATATATTTCGCTATATTTTCTTTTCTTGGCCAACCATATATTTCAGTATAAAAATGCAGAATTCTGGACTTCAAAATGCGCTTACGTTATGAAACTGCCATTTTTCTCCGTTAGTCATGGGTCAGCTCAAACTCAAACAAGTACCAGGACAAAAAGCTGAGAAATAAAGTCCAACATCTTGTCTAAATGTTACAACACGGAATCGTTTCTTGACTTCACCAGTCCCTCAATATTTTCAAATTAATGTAACTTCAGAATTTGCACTTGCCAGACCCGGAAAAGGAATTATTTTTTCTGCAGCCCCAACTTACCTTTGCTGCACCCTGCTAAATACTCAATTACAGAGAATTTCATCCTAATGGCTACTGATAACTGTCCTAACAACGTACAAATCAGTCCAAAAAGAAGCAACACATATCCCCACTTTCTTTAGATGGGAGTTAATTTGTAAACGTGAGCAGGCCACTTCGTTCATCTTTGAACCAAGCAGATGAACACATGAAATGAAATATTTTAAACCCAACTTGCGATCCTTGACCATAGCAAGTTAGCAACTAAACTGGCTGAACAATCCTCTTGATTCGTTCCCAGTTAGTAACAATTCAAGACCCCAAATTAGTCTCCCATCGTCAATCATTCTGAAAGGAGCAATATCACAACAATGCATTTATTTCTTAAACCAAAGCAACCATGCATTAAAGACACCGGTTCATGATCTTGATTCTTGCGTAGTCATGCAAGGTGAGGCCAGAAAACCTAAAGCATTTAAATTCTCATCATGAGTGTAAGCTAAGATATTGGAAGACCCAAATATATGTCAATCATATAAGATCTCTTCCTAACTTAATTCAATTCGAGTAATTGATAACATGGCAAGATATACACAATCACACAGGCACGAGAGAGAGAGAGAGAGAGAGAGAGAGAGAGACAGAGAGACAGATACCTATGCAGGGGAATTCCCTATTCCCTGTCAACCGTCGCTTCAACTTCATTTTCCAACTCCATGCCAGCCTTCATGGAGTCAGCATCTGACATTAGCACTTCTGTATATCCTTCATGGCCTTCAGTATCTGCTTCACTGCATTCGCTGTCTTCCATAAGGCTGTCATCTAAAGAAAACGACCGTGACCTTACCAAATTTCTGCGAACACGAGGTGGTTCATCTACTGAGGGCAACATCATTCTAGGAGGAGGATTGCTTCCTCTGCGCTCAGCTATTGATGGAGAGGCCCCTTTACAGGGCAAAGAAGCATTGGTGGCCCTCAAGGCCAGAGTAGCAGAACAGGGCTCTCTAGGTGAAGGTGGAGTCTCTTTATACGGTAAACAAGAATAAATCAGCAAAGGAACATGCTTAACAGAAAAAGGATCCGTTTGTTCCAAACTGGAAGGTGAAGGTTGCCGGGAAGAAAAATATGACAAGTCGGACCAATTAGAGGAAGAGGGTGAAAAGGTAAATGAACTAGCATAATCAGAGGTTGAAGGTGATAGTGCAGGGGACTTAGAGCTCATGATAGGGCTGTTGACTGGAACACAAGAGAAAGAATCTGGCGAACTGCAAGATGGTGTTGGGACTGGTGACGAAAAAGGATCGGTGCAAGTGACACTCTCGACCTCCTCGTTATAGTCATCCCTTGTCATATCTGAGCCGCCTTTGAGGAAATAACTAAAGGAATCTGGTGAACCACATGGATAGGTTGATGGGGTTGATGGTGAAGAAGGATCATTTAGTGAATTATGGCTTTCTGATCCTTCATCCGCCACACCAGTGGCTATATCATCAAATGGAGAAGAATTGTATCCCACTTTGGATGCTGTAACAAACTCTTTCATCACGCCACTAGCAAACTTCTGCCGAAGCCTATCCCACCCATTTTCTCTCGCGGGGAGGCATGTTTCTGAACCAGTATTTGATACGGAAAAAGGTGGAACCACTCCTCCAGCAAGTGCTTTGTGAAATATCTCAAAATCCAAATCATATGCACCAACTTTCCTTTCACCGACGCTGTTACTCATATTACTAGTGTCATGTTTGGCCAATAAAGGTTCTTCTTCGGCACTTTCATATTCATCTGACAATAGTTGTCTATTGCCAAGTGCATTCCAAAACTCAAAAGGCTCTTCACCTTCTTTAATGCTCACAATTGGACCCTGCGCCCTTTCATACAGGACAACCTGGCCAGCAGCCTCCTTTGCTTTATTTAGCATCACGATATTACAACCTTTCCCAATCCAAATATATATGGAAGAAGGAACGTGCACGACGAATGCCCCACGAGAATCGAGTCGCTCTGCACTTGGATTGCTCAACATCTTTGGTACAAGATGAAGAGGAGCATAAGGTGAGTGTGGGGCCATCCGATACATCCTCAGCACAGGAGTTGTGCTTGAACGCGCAGCATGCACCCGCTTCTGGCACTGCAAGAGTTGGCAAGCAAACCCCATATTAGGGTTTGTCACCCCTCTAGCAGCCTTCACATACTGAAACGCATCCTCAAAGCTCTGGCCCTCCCTCCACATGAGATAGGCAATGACCAGTGAGGTTGATCGAGACACGCCTTGGCAACAATGCACTAGAACTCTCCCTCCCTGTTCTCTAACATCCTCAAAGTAATCAAACACATCATAAAGAATGCTCGTTATATCTTCAGATGGGCTATCTTGCAACCAGAGCGTCTTGTACACAAGGTCGCTCTTGAAATACTCGGGGGAAACAAAGCCCACACAGTTGAGTACGTGCGTAATCCCATTCCGCCTCAACAATTCCCGGTTCTGAGCTACGGCATCACTCCCCAAATATATGTGATCAGCTATCCTCGAACACTCCTTATTGAAAAAAGCGAGCTTGTCCCTCTTGAACTGAAATTCCCTGACCGGAGTTTCCGAATTCGAACTATCGAGCTGCTTCCCCGTCGGCCCCCTCGGGGTTTGAGGGTTAGGCCACACGCCGAGGTCATCGGAACCGGCTCTAGGCCACTCCTCGACATTCCGGCGAGAAATAGCGAGGGGCTGAAGAGGCGGCAAGCAGGAGCGCGCCTTGTTATTCGGCTGCGGCCTCGGGTTCGGCTTGAAAGGCGACCGGTCGTTCCACGAAACAGAGCGCAAGTAAGCTTTCCGGGTGGCGCCGGCAGGCCGGTCTCTGTCTTCCTCCCCTAACATCTCAGGCAGGAATCACCAAACTCGCGCAAATAACGAGCACCCACAAGAAAGGATCGTTCCCGGAAAGAGCATTGAAAGGGGGCAAGTTGGTGTCCCGATCAGAGAGTAAAAATAGCTCTGACGTTGAAAGCTCGAAATTCTTAATCTTTATTCACAAAGTACCTACCGCTTTCACCAGCTAAAACCCTTGACCGTTTCTCTCTCTAGGACAACTGTTTAACTAATCTCTCTCTATCTCCTCTCTCTCTCTCTGTCTCTCTCTGCCTGCATAGCCCCGCATAGCAAGAAGGAAGACGAAGAAAAATCAAACACGAATGTATGACCGAGTAAAACTCAAGACCCTTCAGAAGAGCTGGCGTACAGAGAGATTCGCGACCGAAAGAAAAAGGGTATTCAAAGAAGAGCGCAGGCGAGAAGAACGGGTCAAATCCATGGAGTCGAGTTTGTTGAATGTGGACTTACACGAAACAGGGGAGGAAGAATCTTTTGGCGTCTGGCTGTGGAAAAACGAGGGTCAGGGAAGCCAAGCTGCTGTCGCTGCTGAACATGGCACGCGTTGCGCAGACTGCACACGGAGAGCGCGAGAGAGAGAGAAGAGGAGAGACAGACAGAGACAAAGAGTTTCGTTGAAGCTAATGAGGGACGAAGTAGAAGGAAGCAAGGACGAGGGGAAAGGAAAGGAAGGGGAAGGGAAGAAGGAGGAACGGGTCAAAGTGCCACGTCATCGCGGGATGGTCCATAGGATGCGTGCCATGTCCTGTGATGTCATTTAACATCTTGGGGATTTTTAACTTTCGTTGGAGGGAAAATGGAAAAAGTAAAAAAAAAAAAATGAAAATTCGAGTCGATCACGGGATGAACGGCGTTGGCGGTCGGAGACCCCCCCGTTCGGACCAGGGCACCAGTCCCCAAGTCGCACGTGAGAGAAATTTCACATGGCGATGGTTTTTCCTAATTTTCACTCCAAAAAAAAAACGAAGGGTTAATATTGCAAAAAATTCAAAATTGATACGCCATAAAAAATCTCACACTGGCATACCTATAATAATTTTACCCAAAACTAATTTTTGGATCACCAAAAACCTCAAACTGGTATACCTATGACAAATTAGTTTCTATTAAATTTTACCATCGAATTGCTAAGTTTGATGACACGTGGGAGTTGACGGATATACTATTTTGGGGGTTTTACCTCTCTGTTTGTCACAAGTTTACCAATTTGTAATTTTTCGTGATATGAATCTAATTTAACGGACACTAACAGAAGGTAAATTTGTCATAAATATACAAATTTAGGATTTTTAGTGTAAATTTATCACAGGTGTACCAGTTTGGGATTTTTAGTTGTCAAAAAATTAATTCGAAGTAAAATTATCACAAATGTACAAATGTGGGGTTTTGGTGGTCAAAAAAATAGTTCGGGTAAATTTATCATTGGTGTACCATTTTGGAGTTTTTGGTAGTAAAAAAAATTAGTTCGGGATAAAATTGTTACAGGTGTAGCGGTTTAGATTTTTTGTGGTATTAACCTAAAAAGAAATGAAATAATATTTATAAATCGGGCAAATACCACAAAAAACCTTAAATTATACCTCGAAAATTTTTTGTGTCACTAAAAACCTTAAACTTGCCCACTGTGTCATAGACACCCTAGCTTTTTTCTATGTCATGAAAACACTTAAACTTATACATCTATGACATATATACTATCTATTTCAAGTCCATTCAATATATATTTGTTATAGTGTTATAAGTTTGAGGTTTTTTATGACACAAAAAAAGTTCAAGGTATTCATGTCATAATTGACAAGTTTCATGTTCGGCGTATTTGTTTCATAGTGAACATAGTTTGGAGTTTTTTTTGTTGTATTAAATATTATAAATTATAATTTTTCTGAGGAGGATTGTCCACATGGAGAGCAACCTCGACAAGTCTCATTGGCTACTCTCTCCCGCATGCACAACTTATTCGTCAACAGTCATGAAAAAGAAAATTCAGCTCAAGCACGCAAGAGATAATAAAAAAGAAGGGTTAATATCACGAAAAATCCTAAACTGGTACATTTGTGACAATTTTACCCTGAACTATCTTTTTTATTATAAAAAATCCCAAACTAGTACACTTGTGACAAATTTACCCCGGATTAATTTTTTGACCACCAAAATCCCCAAACTGGTATACTTGTGACAATTTTACTCCGAACTATTTCTTTGACCACCAAAAACCCTACACTGATACACCTATGACAATTTTACCCCCGAACTAATTTTTTGACCACTAAAAACTCCAAACTGGTACATTTGTGACAAATTTACCCTCTGTTAGTGTCCGTTAAATTATATTAATATCACAAAAATCATAAATTGGTAAACTTGTGATAAACAGAGGGGTAAAAACCAAAACCGATACACATGCCAATTATCACGTGTCATTAAATTTCGCAATTTGATTATAAAATTTAACGGAAATTAACGGAGGGTAAATTTATCACGGGTGTACCAGTTTGGGATTTTTGATGGCCAAAAAATTAGTTCGGTGGTAAAATTGTCACAGGTATACCAGTATGGGATTTTTGATGGTCAAAAAAATAGTTTGGGGTAAAATTATCACAAGTGTACCAGTTTTTGATTTTTTGTGGTAAAAAAAATAGTTTAGGGTAAATTTGTCACAAGTGTACCAGTTTAGGGTTTTTCATGATATTAATCCAAAAAAGAAAGAGAAAGAAAAACAAACTTAAAGTGGACTTCAGAATAAAGGAAAATGCTTGGCATTACCATTATAAAAGCGAAAAAAAAAAAGAAGGAACCATATAGTTCGTTAATATTCTGGAAATGTTTCTAAACGACAACGTTTTGGCGGTGAAATCAGTTGGGTAGAAGCAGGTCATGACCGACTACCGAGGACTGATACAGCCTCAGTTGGACTTGGACTGCCCTTTTCTTCTTCTTCTTCCTCCTTTTATTTTTCTTTTTTGCCCATCATTATTTATTTATTTATTATTCTTCGTTTTCCTTATTTTGGGTTTGAAGTTTGAACGACGAGAGGGAGGAAGATGTCGCTTTTGGACAATAATGGGATTTGGAATTTGGCATGATCAGCCCCAGAAATTTCCAGAAAAATAATAAAAAAAGAACAAAGAAAGAAAAAAGGAGAAAGAGAAGGCTCGCGAAATTGGTCAACAAGTTTGCCGTGAAAGCGTTTCAAACTTCAAACCTACTGAAGTGGACCGAGCGGGCTTGTCCACCATTTTGGACCAGCCGATGGTGCAGCTTTGAAGATGGGAATTTACTCGCCCCGGCTTCCAGTTCAAAGTTCAAACCCCCCGCACCACCATTCACGCCCGCCCCCCCTTCGCGCCACTCCTTCCCTCCCTTTGCCCCTTCTTCCAACAGGATAGGAATGTGCACGGCCCGAAAGGGGGAAATCGGGTGCCGAAGGCGGGTCGTGCGAAAGGGGTTCCTTGTTTGGTGCGCCGGCGGCGGGAACGGAGGAAAAAACCGTGAGAGCAAGATGGGAGGAAAGAGTTGGAGGATACGCGGGGTTGAATTATAACGTCTGAAGATATATAGGTTGCGTTTAGTTAAGTTTTCTCAATGAGCTCCTTAACGAGATTTTTGGGTGTTTGGCAAGCTTTTCTAAGTGGTTTTAGGTCATGTGGTAACATTGGGAAGGCAGAAAGCTCAAAGAAGGTCCCCACCTGCCTTGAAAACCATCCATTAATGAATTTCAGCCCGTTGCCTTTTTTGCCCTCGAAAGACTATTGAAAGTCCATTTTTAGTCTGATTCGAGTGGTTCGGTGCTTCTTCGAGTATACATTGAAATTTCGTCCTAATTACCTTTTTGGATAGGATCTTTCTTTCGGGACGACGTGGATGATTCCATCATTGACGATGACAGGTCCGAATTGAAGCCGAGAAAATCCGGACGCATTTTCCACAAGGGACCTATAAAGTCGGTAGCATAAATTCTCTATAACGCGTCCCTCAACATTCTCGAATTTTCGCGTCTGACCCCAATCTAAACCGGCGTTTACATTCTAACCCCCTTTCCCGCTTGACAACTCCAATAAACACCCGAAATCAATACCCATTCAGCACTCAACATACGGAAACGACGCACTTTCCCCTGCAACATAATTAGTAAAACAATGGAGAAGGTGGGTCAAAGAAGGTGGGCGGCGAAGAAAATGACGGAGTCCCCAGCATACACTCTCCTCGCAAATATTCTTCGATGCTGAGTAGAATAATGTGTCGGAGGTGCGTCACTGCATGAAGACAAAGTTGGATTCATGATAGGTTCGACCCGGCACTCGAAAAGCTTTGCTATGACATGCGTGGAGAGTTGACGGCAAGGCACGACGTTCTCACAAATTGGTCTTTGTGGGGTCGCACACCAAGTGTTTGTTTTCTAACTAGTTCGAGCTGTTCTTAGTTGAATGGATGAACACATCTACATCGATTTGGACCCCCCCTTTTGTACACATTTCAAGTTCTAGAGGACGCAGCTGATGGCTGCTCGGTTGATTTTTTGTTCGTCAATTGATTTAACATAGACCGATTCTGTTTTTGACGCCGACATGGGGAACTTTGCTTGCTAGGGCAATGCCCATGCCCTGTGGGCAAAGGTAATCGAGGAGGGGGCTCGAAGTCGGTGATGGGAAAGCCGGTCGAGATGTGAAAAGCGCACGAGGTGCTGTTTCCAATACCGTTCGCCGACCAAATTTGTGAGGATGTGATATGGGGAGATGTCGGTAGAAACTTCCGAGTTGGATGGAGAAAGAGCGTCCGTAAGGTCGTTATAGATCTCATATATCGGGGGTGCGGGATATTTTCGGCATCACTTTTCATGTGTAGACCGGAATGGGAACTAAATTAGAAACGGACACAAAATTTAAAATTAAGAATAGTCTGCTAATTAACCGTGCCTGAATAAGTGGATTTATCCATTCGATGAAATCTTTTCTACCTTAAGATACTTTGTCTTCACTTATTTTTCAAATTTCAAACTAACTAGAGAAATTTGGGGATGACAAAAATAAATTGCATCATTTAAACATTTAAACATAGGATAAAAACCCCCAAAAATCCTGAAATATGTTTACTGTGACATATTTACCTTAGTCTTTTTTCTGTGATACCAAATATCCCAAACTTATACCTGTGTGACATATTTACCATTCATCAAAGTTTTGTCAATACGAACTTTTAAAAATTTACTTACAGAGATGCCAAAAAACAAACAGTGTCGACATGGTGCCCACTCGACTTAAGTGAAATAAAAATCACGTTATTTTGATCAAAAAATCATCTAATGGAATCTTAACAGAAGGTAAATATGTCACCTACGCACAAGTTTCGGGTTTTTTATGTAGAAAAATTCTAGAATAAATGTGTCACAATTGGTATAATTTGAGGTTTTTGATGTTATAAAAAAAGTTTTAGGTAAATGTATCATAATGGGTATAGTTTGGGATTTTTTTAATGACTTTTCCCTTAAACATATGTGTAAGATTTTCTCATTATTCACTTTTGGACTTTTAAACTCAATACTAGACGAAAGTTCGAGGGTACCAAATTAATACACTAATGCTTGTTAATTGATTTTGAGCCACATGGTAAAACTATACCACATGATAGTTACAGACGTAAAGTGAAGTATCACATGGCGAGCATTGGAGCAAATATTCCCTCCACTCCAATTTTACCAATTTACTATACATTAGAGAAGACAACCAAACGCTTATTGAACCTCTTGTGCATAGGATTGTGCACTCAAAATTAACAAGAAAATCCATTAGGTTAGATAACTAGATTTTAAAAGGAGTAATTAATATATCTTGCTCACTCGTTTAACTCCGTAACGAAAATACATCAATATTGCTAGAATTTGGACTCCTCTTGTGATATTCTATCATGAGGCATAGTGTAACAATTTGATTCAATGAGGGTGAGGAGTGTTACTCAGGCCAGAGGGCTGGACAATGAGCGGCTTCAAATAGGCTTCTAAAATGGTGAAGGGGGCAAAAACGAATCAAATTACATACAAAATAGGGAAAGAGCTTTCCTGTGGTATAGTAATAAAATTGGAATTTACTTACAAAAAAGGTGCCTCTTAATGTAATTACAACGTTTAGCATTGGACCTCCAATGTTAAGCATGGGAGCACTGCTAGGATGGGTTATTTCATGGGAAAGTGCCCATTTGTTCACGAAAGGAAAAATCGTGAGATGTGGTATTGGATGAGTCAAAGTTGACAATACTTTGAATGAATTAATTGAGGGTTGTTGCAATATAGTATTAGAGCGGGACCCCTACCAGTAGATATGTGGTTTGGGGATGAACCATGCGGAAGTTGGTGGGCTTGTAAAGACCTAGATCAACGAGGGCGAGTGTTCGCCAGGGCCAGAGGACTCAGACAAGGGGCACTTCTTAGGAGGCTTTTAGGATGGCAAACGAGGCAGTAATGAACCGATTTGAATACGGAACATGGAAAGAGCATTCATGGGATATAGTTGTGTAATTGGAATTAACTCATAAGAGAGTTACCTTTTGACGTAACGACAACGCTTAGATTTTAAAACTCCAATGTTAAGCGTGCTTAGGTAATAGCATTACCAGGATATGTGACTTCATAGGAAGGTGCTTACCTGTACCATAAAAGACAAAAGTGTGAGGTTTGGTATGGAACAAGTCAAAATAGATAATATTTCGAGTGAGTTAATTCAGGGGTATTGCGTTTAGGACTTCCATGTAAGAAAGAACTTGATGAATTCATATTTGAGATTGCTGCTCCTATTATAACGGGCCAAACGTTATCTTGGGCACGTCGGAACAAAGGCGGAAGCCAAGTAGCAGTAAGTGGAACGGTCCTCACGCCACCTTCAATATATGTGGACATTCAGAGGACTTAAGGAAGCAGAGCAATTGTTAGATATGTGGTCCATAACCACCATACATGTGTAGATTGGTCCACCCAAAGATAATTCTCGTGATGAACAAAATTGCAATAATTCAATCCTTGTAGCTGTGGATCAACACTGACCGATCAAAGGTGTGTACTCATAGTTGTGACTTGAACATGGAAATTTGGCTTTTAGATCGGACCAATTTAAGGTGCATCTCTATCGATGAAAGTTGTGGTTTTGGACTTTAGCCACAATAATTCTAAGTCACGAGGACTAATTTCTGGCTAATCAGAGAATTCGATGCTCCTGGATTAAGCGATACGGAATGACATCGTCATATTTGTCCTTGTACCCACCACTTGGATGGTGATTTTGCCCTTGTCTTCCTTTGTCTTGTAACATAACCTCCGAATGATGCTGTTGGACAAAGGTTGGCGGTTCATGACTTGTGTCTTTGGGAAGCTATGCATATTGTAAACCGATATGGGCATGGAAGTTAATGGGCTTTGCATGGAGATGTTTGGTTTTTTTTAGGCCCAACCCCATTATTGAGGTTTAATTTTGGGGCCCCAGATCATTTCATCACTCTTCGTCTAACCAAAAAAGCGGAATCGAGTGACTACTCGTGTCCTTATATACTTACCTAGATTTGTTTTGATGTACATTATATTGGACAAGGGAATCGTCATCCGCATGTTTCCATCAACAGTTCAAAGGGAGTTGATCAGATGGGTTGGAGTCTTGACAATATTCACTTGCTGTCATGAGCTTAAAAAATGATAAAATTTATGAGCTTTAAAACTGATTGTAGTCAGTACATCATAAAAGAAAAAAACCAAAAAAATCACAATCATGTAAAAATTACGGAATATACTCAAAGTTACTTGCATTATTAAATAGTAGCTAGTCTCATATAGGTGAGGTAAAATTTAGATATATCAATAATTGTTATTTTAGATCCAATCTCACGGTTTTAGGAATGAGTTACTGAGCACATTAAAATTCTTGCTGATCTACGTTAAGATTTAACGACTAGTTGGAGAATTACATGCTATTGAAGTATGCTTTTCATTTGTTTTTTCTTTTTCTTGTGGAAGTATGTTTTTCATTTGTTTAATAACATTGTTATCAAAAGGTAAGTTTCAACATATTATTGCTAGTACCTTTTTCGGGTTAAGTCGTTAAGCAAAATAGCAAATTACTTTGATTTAGTGCAGAGCAAATATGGCTCAAATAAAATAGTTCGATGAAAAGTAAAAGAACTAAAAAGTAGACAGGGGGAGTCGATGGTTGTAGAGCACTGCTGTCACGAAGGTCTTGCTAACTCAATGGTGACTTACTGTTGTAGACAGATGCGGAAAAAAACAAGAGACAGAAAATGAGGATTTACGTGGTTCGATCACGAAGTGATCTACGTCCACGGGCGAGGCAAGACAGATTCCACTATAATCAAAAGAGAGTACAAATTTCAGAAGTCGAAACAACAACAAAACCTCACGGCTCACCAAAACTCTCTGAAACAAATTCTCTCTGTTCTACAATGAGAAAACCTAGCCACAGTACAAATATGCCTCCCAAAATTTTTTTCGGGGGCTACGCCCCCAAACCCCCCGCGCGTTGGTTCGCTTTCTCCAGCTTGGGCGGTCCGCTATGGAGATTTGTTCGCTTGCTGCGGGTTGGGCCTATCGGCCCAACCCTTCGCGTCGCAAACCAAATCTCAATTTTCTTTCCACTTTCGGGTCGCACAAAAATATGTCGGGTCGGGTCATAAACCGGACCGAGTACATAAATTCAAGACATATTTAACACTTACACTATCGCCATTGTGGTCGCCTGTCCGTGTCAATTACTGTGTTTGTGGTCGTCGTGCATCTATTCCGGTGGTCAGAGCAGATTAAAATTCTCGATTTGATCTCAGTTGCAAGGCGACCATCGTGGCGGTGGTCCCCTAGCAATGTCAAGGGTATGCAGTCATGCAATATGATGATATGTTTTGAAAAGTACATGGATCAAAAGAATAAAGGGGCAGTTTTGAATATTGAAGGAAAGAAAAAGGATCAATGGTGCCATTTCACCTATTTTCGAATAATAGTGAATAATCTCCATAGAATCCATCTTAATGAGGTTTCGTCCCTGTTTGCGTAGATAGCACGCACTTACACACTCCCCATTTCTAAAAGAAAATTATACGTCGTCAATAATTGTATTTTTCACTAATTAATCAATTACAAAAAATAAAAATAATTTGTAGGTATATTCACTAGATTACAATCAATTAAGAATATGACCAATATTAACTAATTAATAATTCTAGCTTATTTTAATAGCCGTCAATCAATATACTCTTCATTTATAATTATAATAATGCTTAACATATAATTTATTCTAATAATGTTTTAATTTAATAAATTTATAATTAAGACAAGATGGTGTAAATTTAAATTTTTAGAAATTCCCAAACAATGGTACTCCTTTTTTTTCTTCTTATAACCAAACACCATAATTTCTACTCTATTCTATTCTCACGATTCACCGAGATAATAGCATCATCATTCCATTCCTTAAATCCATTCCATTTTTTGTCGCAAGTGAGGCAACTGTTTTATGTTTCTGCGAGTTAAAGGGAGAATGAATAGCCAAAGAGAGAAAAGGAAAAGATCATGAGGAAGTTAAAGGCGCCGGCACTGCAAAGTAGCATGAAAGGTTGGCAGATGTGTGACAAGTGGACGGGACAAGGAACAATAGAGAAGGAGAGTGAAGATGGTAATGGGATAGCTGTCAAAATAAGAATCAGGCTTCACTCGGTACTTCACAGCAATGAAATTAACTGGAACCGGAACAATGAAGGTGATGATGGCGTTTGTGTTTCTCTCTTGATCACACCTGATGGTAGGCATTTTGGATTTATGTATATTTGGAGAAAGAGGAAGATGAAGATGAAGAGAGAGAGGTGGTAACATGATTCTATTTATTTGGCAAAAAACATTTTCTCATTTCTGGCGTTTGAATCACTAAAGAAGATAAGTTAATGAAAAATGTTTTCATAGTCAACAGAAAATTTATATTCAAATAAAAAAATAATTTCCTATTTAAAATATCGAAAAATAGTTTTCAAAATTTAACTAGATAGGCAATTGGACTATATCCTCTATGTTTATGTTTCGGCATAAGAACCCCAACACTTGTTTGGGGGCCCTTGACAATGGCCTTGGGCTTAAGACCCTGCACTGTTGCCCAACTCCTAAGTGCTCCAGCCCAAGTCCAGAGAGGCTTAGAGAATCGATTCATGATTACCATGATGGTGCCGAATCCATTGGACTTGGGCAATACGACAATGAAATCCAGGAGATGCTCTTTCATGGGTGCTCGAAAATGGGGAGAGGTTCCAAGAGATCCGCCGATGCCTTGTGCTCCATCTTGTCTTGTTGGCACACAAGGCAAGTCCTCACATATGCCTCCACATCGTCGTGCAAGTGAGGCCAATAATAATTCTCCTTCACAGGGGCGAGCATTCGATGCATACTCGGATGAATCGCCCATTTGGAGTTGTGGCTATCGTAGTACAGGACATAAATGCGATGGCCTCTGGTGAACAATAGGCCATTTTCGTGCCAAAATCTCCGCGTCTTGCCCTCTTTGACATGTTCTAAGAGATTCATAGTGGACTGATGATGTATATGTTAGTGGTCTGCCCTAAGAATCAATCAATGTTGATATTCTAATATTAGTTGTGAATTAGGTTGTGTCAGAAAAATCGACCTTCACTATACTTAGGTAGTCATAATGTCTTGCTAGAGACCGCTTATGACTTGTGGGTCAAAAGGATTTTGAGCACACTGCTAATATTTAGTGAACCTACAGGGTCGCACACAATAGCAAATGGATTTAATATTTTTCTATGCGCCTTGATTTACTTAATAAGTAGATTTTAATTTATTCTTTTATTTAAATTATCTATGTGGTCGTACGCGTTATGAGATAACGATTAAACGTGGGCCCAAATTGCCTAGCCCACTTTTTTAATTCCGCTAGATAATGAGGTTGTATAAATAGATAGAGAATCGTTCTTTGTCTAGGGTTTTTTTGATATAGTATCGAAAATCAAAAGGCGTTAAAAAAAGAGAACTTCAAGATTTTTTGCTAGAACGTGGATCGTTGAAGAATTCCGTTCGTGTGTGTGGATACCGGTAGAGGCGCAATGCTTGGGGCACTAATCCAGACACAATCAGTTATCGATTTATCCTCGATCTGCAAGAGGTATGTTTCGAAATTCCTTTTCGATTTCAATATACACATGGATCCTGTCTAGGGTTCTATATTCCGTTGCGTTGGTTTTTGTTGATGAACCTACAGTATATACCTTATTGGATGCGATCCACTTGGGCGCTTTGTGGGAAACTCATGACTGTTAGTTTGGACAGTCAGCTTAAAGCATCTGCCACCAAATTGGTCTTGCCTTATACTCGAAGGAGAAGTTGAACTCCGCAAGGAAGTCATGCCGCTGAGCTTCCTTTGGGGATAGCTTCTTTTAAGTTTGAAAGTAGCTCATGCCGATTCTGTTGGTTATGACCACGAATCTCGATTCAAGAAGGTGGTGTCGCCAAATCTTCAAGCAATGCACCGCGGCCATCATCTTCTTTTCTTGGACGGTGTATCGCTTCTCCATCTCGTTGAGCTTTTGGCTTTCGTAGGCGATAGGATGGGCATCTTGCATAAGGACCCCTCCAATAGCAAAGTCCGATGTTCAAATGGCTTGGAATAGTCGGGTAAAGCCAAGACGGGCTCCTCAGTTATAGCCTTCTTGAAGGCCTCAAAGGTTTCATGACATTGCCCACTCCAATCTCACGATCGGCCCTTCTTCAACTAGTTGGTCAAAGGTGTCGTAATGTGAGAGTAGCCACGGATGAATCGTTGGCAGTAGTTGGCCAACCCAAGGAATGACCGGAGTTCAGGAACCTTGGTTGGCGGTTGTCACTCGAGAATGTACTTCGCCTTCTTTTGATCCATCCAAATGGCACCGTTGCCAATGATGTGACCCAACTCATAACATATCAAATCTCTATCGCCTTAAAAACATGAGTTCAAAAATTCATAAAAGAGATAGCACTACTCATTTATGAATGCCCAAAATCAAACAACATAGCTATAAGAGCCGACAATCTCGTAATCTTATCAATTAAATGAGAATCGACGTCAGAATCAAGAAAAACACTAGCTCAACTATGAATCGGCTAAACTAAGCTAATCATTAAGAAAATGACTCACACATGTTAACAAATCGCTCGCCCAAAGCGATTATTCAAAACTATCCGCAATGCGAAACTTGCGCTCAAAACTCTAAAACTTCACTATGACTAAAACGTTACTTCAAATCAACTCCCGTCAAGCCCCATAGCTCCATAATGCCCTAATCCATTATTTCCATGTAATTCCATGGCTTAAGAACTCAAAAATTGGATCTCACAATTCAAATTTCACATAATTCGGCATGTAATATTCATTGCCCAACTTGTGTCGCGTTACTTTATCGTGCTTTACTTTTTACTCTCTTTTCTATTATTACTAGTGACGTGTTTGTTGTGATTATTCTTATATTGTTTTTCATGTTATGATTTGTTTTTGTTAATGGAATGGTTAGGTTACATTTTGGGATTCTAATAAACACAAAGACATCACACGGACACTTAGGGCGCGAATAATAACCATTATGTTTCTTTATTTTCTGTTGCCGGGAATGGGTTTTGAACAAAAATTCGTTTGGCAACATAACTTCATTTTTCTATTTCCGAGACAAATTTTTAGCCCAAAATAAGTTTGGGACATAAATGAGAATTAGAAATTTTCTACTTTTCAATTTTTACATCAGAAACAGAAATAACAACTCCTTTCATCGTTCGCTCTTGCCAGCCACCAGGAACAGAAATTTAAGAAGGCCTATCAAATGAATTTTTGTTCCAAAAAAAGAAATTTTATCTCGTTATCAAATGCCACTTTTTACTTAGAAACTCGTTCAATAAATAGAAATAGAAAAATTTATTTCTAGCCAGAAGTTGTTCCCTTGAACAAAATGATTATTATTCGCGCCCTTAGCGAACGAGAATATTAGGATTCATAATGCAGCAATTATAAACTAATAAATTTGCATCTTATGACGAGAGAACTAAGACACTATACTAGGATACAATCGAACCCGGAAATGTTAAAATGGGAAACCTTAAACTAGGAAATATCGAAGAAACATCAAATTGGGATATCTTAAACTGGGATATATTAAAGTAGAAAGTCTAGTCAAATTAGGAAACCAATCCACTAAGAAACATTCTTTGATTCAGTTGAATCAATTTTGTGGCGAACATCTTCCTTACTTGCATAAAAATCAAATGGTCATTAATTGAAATGAATGCTTCTGCATCATAACACTTTCACCCCTCCCACCACTTAGGCTGCGAATGACAATTATTTTGTTTCAGAAATCAATTTCTAATCTGAAATTAATTTTTCTATTTATGTTTCTAGAGGAGTTTCTGAGCAAAAAAACACGTTTGATAATGACACAAAATTTCTGTTCCAGAAATAAAAATTTATTTGATAACGGCACAAAATTTCTTCCTCTCAAGTGGACGGCGGGTGGTGGATGGCAGGGGAGGTGGAGGTGGGAGGAGGGCTGTCGGCAATAGGAGATGGTGGCCGGTGGTTGGTGGGCGGCATCCCACGGTGGCCAGCAGTGGGAGGTGGGCGGTAGCTGGAGGAGGGTGGCTAGAGGCAGGAGCGATGGCTGATTGGATGGCTGCTGGTGGCCCACGATAGCCGGCCGTGGGAGGTGGGCAGTGGCAGAAGGCGGGCGATGGCAGGAGGAGGGAGGTTGGTGGCCGGCAAAGGGAGGCGGGTGGCAGAGGGAGGAGGACAGCCGGCAGTGGGAGACGGTGGTCGGTGGATGGCGAGTGGCGGCCCACAATGGTTGGCGGTGGGATGTGGGCGATGGGAGACGATGGTTGGCGATGGGAGGCAAGCGGCGGGGGGATTCGAGCAACGGTGGGAGACAGTGGCCAGTGGATAGCGGGTGGCGGTGGGAGGTGGGCGGCGGGCGGCGGCGGGTGACGGTCGCTAGCAAGTGGATGGCTGATGGGCGATCAACTAGTAGCGAGTGTGAGCGATGAAAAGAATTTTAGCTTCTCGTTTCTGTTCCAAAAATATTGAAGCAAAAAATTTTAACTTCTGATTTCTGTTTCAAATCTATTTCTGAAACAAATTTTGTTCTAAAAATAGAAATTAAAATTACATTATCAAACAGATTTCTGTTCTAAACTTATTTTTGAAAAAAAATAAAGAAATAAAATGATTATCATTCGTAGCCTTAGCCACCCGAAATTTCCTAAACATTGTAAGTGCTCCTACTGCACATCACCATTTCAACAATGACCGTTCACATCCTCTTCACATGGCTTGCTCTTTCCCTTCTTCCCCTCCTCTCAGTCAAAAACTTCAACAGCAAAAACCAAGCCGCCACAACGACCACGACTACGAAGGAGCAGAAGAATAACCCCCCTCCGGGGCCTCCACCACTCCCCATCATAGGCAATCTCCACCAGCTCGGCCTCTTGCCTCATCAGTCTCTGTGGGAACTGTCTAGACGGTATGGCCCTGTCTTGCTCATCCATTTCGGCGGGGTACCCAATGTCGTCGTCTCCTCCCCTAGTGCCGCTAGGGAGATCCTCAAGACCCACGACCTCAACTGCTGCAGCTGCCCTCGGCTGGTCGGCACAGGACGCCTCTCCTATGACTACCTTGATATTGCCTTCGTCGAATACGGTGATTACTGAAGGGAGCTGAGGAAGCTGTGCGTGCTTGAGCTGTTTAGCACCAAGCAAGCTCGGTCCTTCCGTTACGTAAGGGAAGAGGAGGTGGGTTCTATGATTGAATCAATTGCGAAGTCAGCACACTGTGGAACTCCGGTCAATCTGAGCGAGAAGTTCATGGCTTTGACGGCTAACGTCACTTGCAGGTAGGAACTAGTGATGCAGTTGATGAGTCGAGTCGAGTCAAGTCGACTAAGTTACTGCTTGAAATCGACTCGATTCTTCAAAGTTTGCCAATATAGTGAGCCTGGTTCTTTAAACTTGAGTTCAACACGTTATGTTTTCTAGGTTTGAACTCGACTATAGTTGATTAGACTCGATTGGGTTTACGTGCTACCCGAGTTATTTAGCTGTTACCAAGTTCAAACTTGATTCAAGCCATTGCTCCAACTAGGAAATCCGACCCAAACTCTGAAAAGAATTGAAGCAAAGCTTGTCCAGCCTGAGAGCCAAGCATGAACCGCTCCGAAGTAACTCGACTTGTTTGTACACTTTACATGCAGGGTCGCATTTGGGAAGGCGTATCATGGGACGGAATTTGACGATGGAACCTTATTGCATATGATTCACGAAGCATTGGCGATGCTAGGAAGCTTCTTGATTTTTTCCCTTGATTCGGCTGGATGGTGGACAGGTTCACAGGGCTTCATTCGAGGTTGGAGAGGAGCTTTCACAATTTGGATGTTTTCTATAAAAAGGTGATTGACGAGCATCGGAACGCAAATAAGAGCAATGAGGAAGAGGGGGACATAGTCGATTTGCTGCTGAAGATGGAGAGGGATCAGACTGAACTTGCGGCAGTTTTCGGTTCAAGGAAGATAACATCAAGGCCATCTTGATGGTACATCATACAATCTCTTACATATTCCCCAAGTAGATCTAGATCATATACACAATTGAGAAACAAAATTGAATGTCTATAAAGGGCAGGATACAGTTTAAGAACTTCTAAAATGAATAGTCGGTCTCTCGAATATAAAAGCGCCACGGTAAAATTGATGTACTTGTCTTTTTTTTGTAAATTATGACTTCATGTACACTCTCAGGATATATTTCCAGCTGGAGTGAACACCAGTGCACTTGTCATGGACTGGACAATGGCCGAGCTGGCCAGGAACCCGAGGGTGATGCGAAAAGCTCGAGAGGAGATCCGGAGTTGCATTGGAAACAAGAAATATGTTGTGGAAGACGACCTTCACGGGCTCAAATTTCTCAAATTAGTACTCAAGGAGGTAATGAGGCTACATCCTCCAAGCGTACTACTCATCCCGAGAGAAACAATGGGCCACTTCAAGCTGCTTGGCTACGACATCGACCTGAAGACCCGTGTCCAGGTCAACGTGCTGGGCATCGGGCGGGATCCGAGCCTGTGGGAGAGCCTGGAAGAGTTTGCGCCTGAGAGGTTTGGGGACAGTCCGATCGATTACAAGGGGAATCATTTTGAGTTGTTGACGTTCGGGGCGGGGCGGAGGGGATGTCCTGGGATTTCGATGGGGATGGCAGTGGTCGAGCTGGCACTTGCCAATTTCTTGCACTCCTTCGACTGGGAATTACCGGAGGGGATGGCAGAGAGAGATGTGAGCATGAAGGAAGGGGCTGGCCTGACCGTATTCAAGAAAGTGCCTCTCACACGGTTGCCAGTTAAACCATCGCATGAAATCGATGCATGACAAAGCCATCGTCAAACAAAACATCAGACACGATTTTAATTATGATCAAGCGTCTGAATGTTGCACATAACAAATTTGTAGAACACAACATCTCCTTGTGTATAGTAACCGAGACATAGTCGAGTATGTTGATTCTGCGGCAATAAATAAACAGAACCTTTTGAGGAATTTGTGATTTGTGACTATAGAAGAGACGAGAGATTATCAGTTGAGTCACTTGTGCATTAACAAATTGTATAGGTCACCTGTCTGTGGCGACCACTCTGTTGGTGGTCATTGCGTTTGTTGCGGTGGCTAGAGCAAATCGAGATCCTCGATCTAATCTCGGTTGCAAGGCAGCCGTTGCGGCTTCTCTGTCAAGGTTTACCACTAACGCAATGTGTCGTCTGTCAACTATAACCATCGTGCTGGTGTCTCAAATCTAGCAGCAATGCATAGAAATTTCAAGTGACCACCACGATGTTGGTTGTTGAGTCGTGCGACCACCGTGGCCGGGGTCACCTAAAGGGTGCGATCATTGCGCCATGGCCGTGCAGCGACGCCAACAGTAGCTTGGTTTAGGATATGCAATTTTGCAATATAATGATGCTTTTTAAGAAGCATAGGGATCATTTAAAAAAAAGAATAATGAGAAGGGTTTCAATGCCATTTCACCTTTTTTTTATTTTAATAATAGTCAATAATCTCCATAGAATTCATTTTAAGTAGGTTTCATCCCTATGAGCGTAGATAAATCGCCATTACACTGTGGTTTGGTTGGTGTACATGATGGAACGGGCCTTTCCACTCTTTGATGGAATCATAATTTCTCCTTAATTCCATTCCTCATTTCTATATAATCCATAATTCTAAGTTATACTTAATTAAAGAAAATTTCAAATTATAGTTAATATATTTTAGTTGATTAATAATATGATCAATATTAAATAATTTTAATACATTTAATTAATTTTTAAGAACTGTCAATCAATATCGTATTCAATTATAATTATAATATACTTTGTGTGATAAATTGTAAATATAATAAAGTTATAATTAAGACAAATACAAAAAAAATTTAGTGAAAATGGAGAGGAAAGAACCATCACTTCCTAGATGTTTGTCCTGTCTGATAGAAAGGTGGTTGTCAAATGTGGAACTAGAACGATTAGGTGAGAATTTCAATTGACCACACTCAACAATAGGCATGACGGAGAAAAAAAAAATTCCATGTGAATTGAAGAGAAGATGCGAACGTGAATTTATAGCGATTTTTATTTTCCTTAATTTTATTTAAAAGACAGATGCAATGATGATGCAATCCTTCCTTCGATACAGCCACTATTTTATTTGTAATGCAAATCGAGTTTGGATAGCATCAGTTTAGATTGTTGCGTGTTGGAAATAATCCATTCACTTGACGATATTTATTAATTAAGATGAGATGAGACATATATCGACCCTTTTCAATAATCTTTTCTGTCCATAATTTGACGATTACTCGTTATCAAAGCACCGTGCTTTATTGGAATTTTCTCAATAAAATTTGGAGATCATTGATGTTTTTAAGTTTTCTTTATATGATTGGAGAAGTCAAACGTGACCGACGCATAAGGCCGTTACTTTTCGCGGCCCCATGGTAGCTGATGACGTTGAAACAACTTCAATCAATTGGATGGAGCGATAGATTACAGTTAAAGATCAATATCTTTTTGACATCAACATGATATCAAAGCAATCATACTATCATGAGAAAATGACATAAGCAGTCCATGAACTTTAGTTTAATATGCAATTTGATCATTGAGTTTTTAATTTGTTCAATGTAGTCCCTAAACTTTAGCCTGATGTTCAATTTGGTCCTAAGCTTTTAATTTGTTCAATATGGTTCATAACTTTTTGGTACATGTTCAATTTAGCCCCTGAATTCTATGAAAATATTCAATGTAATCCTTCCATTAATTCAAGTTTAGAAATTATATTAAATATTTTTATATAGTTCAAGGACTAAATTGAATATATACAAAAAGTTTATGAATCACATTGAACAAATTAAAAGTTCAGGGATCAAATTGTAAATTAGACCAAAATTGAGGGACTATTTATGTCATTATCCCTACTATCAACTAACAGCCAAAGGGTAGATTAATCAAATCTGACGCGTAACTTTCACCTGGAATGTTAGGTGAACTGCACCAATTTCTTCTCCACCCAAAAGAGTCACCATTTTGATCTTTTGGGATAAAGAAGTCATCCCTCAGAGATCAGAAAGGCATTCATGTCAATTTCGGCAACTGATTCTTCTGCATCCCCTTTGTGTTAATTTTAACTCTCTCCCCTCACACTACTTAGCTACCCCAAGCTTACTCAAACATTGTAAAGCATCCTCACTGCACATCGCCATCCCAACAATGGCTCTTCACATCCTCTTGACATGGCTTGCTCTTTCCCTTCCTATCCTCCTCCTCCTCCTCTCGGTGAAAAACTTCAAAAAGAACCAAGCCGCCACGTTGTCTACGACTACAACGATGAAGGAGAAGAAGAAGAACCTCCCTCCAGGGCCTCCGTCACTCCCCATCATAGGCAACCTCCACCAGCTCGGCCACTTGCCTCACCAGTCTTTGTGGAAACTTTCTAGACGGTATGGCCCCGTCATGCTCATCCACCTTGGTGGCATCCCCACTGTCATCGTCTCCTCCCCCAGCGCCGCCAGGGAGGTCCTCAAGACCCATGACCTTGAATGCTGCAGCCGCCCTCGGCTGGTTGGCACGGGACGCCTCTCCTATGACTACCTTGATTTTGCCTTCGTCGAGTACGGCGATTACTGGAGGGAGCTGAGGAAGCTGGCCGTGCTTGAGCTGTTTAGCGCCAAGCGAGCCCAGTCCTTTCGATACGTCAGGGAAGAGGAGGTGGGTTCTATGATTGAGTTGATCACGGAGTCAGCAGAGAACAGAACTCCGGTCAATATGAGCGAGAAGTTTATGGCTCTGACAGCTAACATCATTTGCAGGTAGGGCCTACTTGATGAGTCTAGTCGACTTACCGCTTGAATTCCACTCTACTCTTTGAGATTTGACAACATATTGAGCCAGGTTTTTTAAACTCGAGTTCGACTTGCCCATATTTTCTAGGGCCTAATTCCCTAAAAAATTCCAAATTTTACTCTTTATCTCAATTATATCCCCAACTTTTTTTTGTCTCATAAAAAACCCCAAACTTTTACTTTTGTCCCAAATCTACCCCGTTTACTATTTATCTAATTTTTTAATATTATTTTATATTTTTTCGAATTTTTTTTTTGTTTCACCTTCAACCTCCAGCTGGTCGTCGGTCCGGCGACCGGCTAGAGGGGGGCCGGCGAGGCTGGCCCCGTTGGCAGCTGGCGAGGTCGGCCTCGCCGTTGCAGGGCCAGGTCGACCTCGCCGGCTGCCGGCGGGGCTGAGCCTCTCCAGATCTGGCGAGGCTTGGCCCTGCCGGCAGCCGGCGAGGCTCAGCCTCGCCCAGAAACGGCGAGGCCAACCTCTCCAGGGCCAAGCCTCGCCAGCGGTCGGCCGGAGGTTGAAGGTGAAACAAAAAAAAAGAAAGGAAAAGAAAAAAATTCGAAATAATATTAAAAAATTGGATGAATAGTAAATAGGGTAGATTTGGGACAAAAATAAAAGTTTTGGGTTTTTTATGAGACAAAAAAAAGTTGAGGTCTCCTTACAAAAAAAAAGTTGGAGATATAATTGGGATAAAGGGTAAAGTTGGGGATTTTTTAGGGAATTAGGCCTATTTTCTAGGTTCAAACTTGATTAGACTCGATTGGGATTACGAGCTACCCAAATTATTTATCTATTACCAAGTTCAAACTTGATTCAAGCAAATTTTCCAACTAGGAAACTTGACTCAAACTCAAAAAGAATTGAAGCAAAGCTTGTCCAGCCTGAGAGCCAGGTATGAACTATTCACAAGTAACTTGACTTGTTTAGACATCTTACATGCAGGGTCGCATTTGGGAAGGCGTTTCAGGCGATGGAGTTCGACGATGGAAGGTTAGTTCATATGATTCATGAAGCATTGGCGATGCTGGGAAGCTTCTCGGCATCCGACTTTTTCCCTCGATTCGGCTGGATTGTGGACAGGTTCACGGGGCTCCATTCGAGATTGGAGAAGAGCTTTTGCAATTTGGATGTTATCTATCAGAAGGTGATTGACGAGCATCGCAATACAAATAAGAGCAACGAGGAAGACAAGGACATTGTCGATTTGCTGCTGAAGATGGAGAGGGATCAGACTGAGCTTGCGGGGTTGCCGCTCAAGGAAGATAACATCAAGGCCATCTTGATGGTACATCATACAATCTCTACATATTACCCAATATAGATTATATACACAATTGAGAAGCAAACTTGAAGGTTCAATAAATTGTAGGATATAGTTCAAGAACTCCTTAAATGCATGCTCAGTCCTCCATCTTAGATACAAATGATATCACGGCAAAAATTGATGTGCATGTCTTTTTTGTGAATCATGACTTCATGGTCACTATCAGGATATATTTCTAGGAGGAGTGGACACCAGTTCAGTTGTCATGGACTGGACAATGGCCGAGCTTGCCAGGAACCCAAGGGCAATGCGGAAAGCTCGAGAGGAGATCCGGAGTTGCGTTGGAAACAAGAAATGGGTCGTCGAAGACGACCTCAGCGGGCTCAAATATCTCAAGTTAGTACTCAAAGAAGCAATGAGGCTACACCCTCCAGCTGTACTACTCCTTCCAAGGGAAACCATGGGCCACTTCAAGCTATTTGGCTACGATATCGACCCGAAGACGCGTGTCCAGGTGAATGTGTGGGGCATTGGGCGGGACCCAGGCTTGTGGGAGCGCCCGGAGGAGTTTGTGCCCGAGAGGTTCGAGGATAGTCCAATCGACTTCAAGGGGAATCATTTCGAGTTGTTGCCGTTCGGGGCAGGGCGGAGGGGATGCCCCGGGATGTCAATGGCGATGGCAACGATCGAGCTGGCACTTGCCAATGTCTTGCATTCCTTCGATTGGGAATTGCTGGAGGGAATGGTGGAGGGAGATGTAAGCATGGAAGAAGGGGCTGGCCTAGCCGTGTTCAAGAAAGTGCCTCTCACTCTGTTGCCTGTGAAGGCATCACATGAAACCGATGCATGATGAGATCGTCATTAAACGAAAACCATCATATTTCACAACGTTTTATACTTAATTATGGTCAAGCATCTTAAAGTCATACGGTGCAATGTTCTAGCATACAACATCTCCACATATATAGTAAATAAGACTCATCGAGTATATTGCTTCTAGGGCAATTAATAAACAGACCCATTTCAGGAATTAGTGCATTGTTACTATTGAAGAGACATCATCAATTGAGCGAGTCGCTTGTGCATTAACAAATTGTACTTGCATCCCTTGTGTGCAATTTACTTTGAGAGTTAAAAGTCTTTACTTAGATGGGTTGATTCAACATGGAACTTTTATTTATTCTAATATTTTTTAATAAGAGGGTGATGCCTCACGTTGAGATGACTTATAGCGTGTTATTAGAAAGTTTAGTCATTCGAGAATAGTAATATAGCTTTTATTCATTTGAAGCATACTTGTAATTAATTGAAATAATCTCCCAAACATTGTCACTTTCAAATTTAATCCAGATTTACTAACATGGCGTAATAGTTATTTTTTTTCACAAGAAGTAAATATATTAAAAGAATATCAATCTCTCAAACTTAAAAGAAGTTGAACTGCAGATTTTAGCATAAAAATGGTCATGTAATTTAATGAGACTTCTTGCCTTTTAAGATCCAAACACCAAATTATGAATTAACACCAGTGTATATATAGTGATTTGTGGAACCAAAGGAATGAAAACTTTTGCTTAGTAGTGACTTATTTAGCAGACTTTATTTGTTCTAATACAGTGGGAAGGAGCAACCATAATGGCTACTCCTCTTAGAGCTATTCTTAAAATAAGTGATTTTACACCCGTTGCAAAATGTTTGGTTTAGGTTATAACTACTGAGTTCATCTATAGATATAAAACTTGTCATTACAGTCCCACTAGCGTGTTAGAAGGTAGGAAGTCTTTCCAAATGAGGCAGCAAAGGCTCAGGCCCTTGATTTCTGGACAAATACTGTTCTTTTTGACCAAACAAAACTAATATTACTTGACTTGCACAAACCAGCGGCCGAAGTTCCAGATGGAGAAAAGTTGTTACATATTCTAGAGAGGTTTTAGAGTTCCAGCAAAGCCAACTTTCTTACCATAACCTTCAAGAGCCTCATGTCTCGGTATATACCTATTACCCTGTTGCGATATAACGGAAAATCACCCTGATCCAATGCAATTAGTCGATTACTCAAACAAGATTGGACATATAAGTTGTTTAGCATCTGTATTATACTTTATGCAACAATGAAATGCCATCTGGAGTTTATCTTCACGAGCAAAGTAGGCATAGATACTCAAATTATGATAAAAAGATCCTTGGGAGATGCCGACTCTTTGCTAACTCTCACTCACTTCGAGATGGAGCCGCGAGTAATTATGAAACGACATTTGGTTGTATTTCCATGACTCTACCCTTGAACTCAGCCATCGACATGTTCACCAATTGTTGAAGTTTCTATTTGATGCGGCCAAGCTTATAAGGATTTACTTGACTGACCTCACCTCTCTAGTTTTCTTTTTTTTTTTTGGTGAAGATCTCTCTAGTTTTCTTTCTTCTCTTACTAGACTACGTGCATACTCGCTCTAATGTTGGCTCATCATCACATGCCTATTTGCATAAATATTAATTACAACGGGTTCTGTATTTTCTTCCTCTTTAACGTTGTTCAACTCTACAAAGCCTATGATAAGCCAACACGGGCATGAAAGTTAATGGGGCTTGACATGGAGATATTTGGTTTATCTTGTAGGACCAAACCACAGTCGAGGTTGAATTTTGGGCACCCAGATCATTTGATCATTGGGCTGTGCCATAAAATATTTACCTAGATTTATATCGTTGAGCACTAGTTCGGACAAGGGAATTCACGTCCGTATATTTTGATAAACAGTGGAAATGGATTCTACCATATGGATCGGAGTCTTGGCAATGTTCACTTGCTGCCGTGAGCTTAAAGACGGATAAAATTCATGACACGTAACCCCGTTTGTGAAAAAAATTTCTGAATATATTCAAATTCACTTGTATTATAAAAAAGTCACTAATCACACATAGATGCTATTAATTTTAGATTTGTCAATACTTGTTATCTTATACAAAACCTTAGGGTTTGCGTGACTGAGTTATTGAGTATATAAAAATTCTTACTATCCTATATTAAGATTTATCAACTAGATCACGAGTGATTTGGATTCAATTCCTAGGTAACCAGAACTCGACTCGATTTTATAACATTCGAACTAAATCAAGCGGAATTCAAGCTTCAAAATTTCTTATTTGAGGAGTTCACAGCTTAATCGAGTAGTTACACTTTTTATATATGTCATTTACGTATATAACTTCACAAATATGAATAAAAAGATAAAAAAATTACTTATTTATGGATTATAGTTTTGTTCTCAAATTATTGGACCTTGATTCAAGTTTCAAGTGAAACTATCGACTAATCCAGTCAGAGCTTGTAATTGAAAAATTGAGCTGACCAAGCTCTGGGTCGAATTTCTCAAATCAATTTGTATTATGAGCCTTAATTATTCAAGAGAAGAGGAGGACAGATTACTTGCTGAGAAGAAAGCGATCTAATGAAAATCTATGTTATCTGCCTTTTTCCATTGAGTTAAAAGCAAAACTTTTCATAAGGCAATGCATGAAAAGAAATCATTCGAGAAATTCGATGGATGAGAACTGCGGTACAATATCTAGTTCCACAGATTTGATGCATGTACGGAATTGTTTTTATACAAGCCCAAACTCAAGTCCGTCCTTGATGCGAATCGAATTCGAATAGCATGAGTTTAAATTGTTACGTGTTGAAAAATATTCAATTCATTAGAAGATATCTGTAAACTGAGATAAGATGAGAAATATGTTGAATCTCACAAACAAATCTCTTTAGTCCATTGGTGAAAATTTCTTCTTACCTAAATCTCACAGCAAATCAATGTGCTTGATTGGAATTTTCGCAACAAAATATAAGATGAAATTGTTTTTAGGTTTCCTTTATAATTGGAGAAGTTAAGCATGTCAAACGCATGCCCTTTACTTTTTTTGAGGCCCCTTGCTAGCTTTTAACGTCAAAACGACTTCAATCGATTTGATGAAGGAGTAGATTCCAATAAAGGATCAATATCATTTTCTGCATCAACATGTTATGAATCAGTCATAATATGCAAGACGTGATTATCATCGATTACCTCTCCTCATGGATACACGTCCACCATTTTTGTCTTTGTGGATAACCAGAGAAAAATCATCACTACTAACAGATCAGAAAAGTCTTCGTATCAGTTTCAAGAGTTGATTTTTCAGCATCCATTTTGTATTTAAAAAGACCTAACCGTGCCAAATTAACTCAACATTTAAAGTGTATGTTGGCGTGATTTTCTCTCCTATCTTAGGAAATGAGATTTGTTAATATTGTATTCCTATAATTCTGGGGTGTCTTCCCTTTTCTGGTGATCTTTCTATTTCTGGTTGCCTGTTTCCTTTGTTGTAGCATCCTTTCCTGTATATATGGTTGAACAATGGCAGATGGTCCAACACAACAAAAATAACAAAAGAGAATGAGAGTTTTTTGTTCGAGGATGTAGGCACATTGCCGAACCTCGTTAACCTTTTGTGTCTTTGTGTGATTGTTTGATTTTCTACATGGTATTGGAGCGGGTTATGACCCTAATTATTTGAAGAACTCATCTCGTCCACGTCCTCTTTGGGCGTCAGCTATTGGGTTTGCTGTTTTTCTTTGTTGTCGACCTTGTCTCACTAGAAAACAAGCGTTCAAAGTGGGCTATTGCAATCTCTAGGTGGGCACCATGACAGATTCGAAATTACAATCTGGAAAAATTCCCGACATAGGTCCGGGCTTTGGATCAGAATCAGCGAAGGCTTTGGTGCATGAGGGAAACATCCAACGTCTTACATCTATTTTGCTGAATGGAAGGAATTTTCTCCCATGGTCTTGAGCAGTGACCATCGCGCTTGGAGGTCGATCGAGGCTTGGACATATTACTAGGCAAATTAAAGACCCTGATGAAACTCATCCAAAGTTTGAAGAATGGCAAGCAAGTGATCACAATGTTATGACTTGGATCTTCAACTCAATGGAGCCTCAAATCTATGAGATTTTTGCTTACTCGGATTCAGCCAAAACATTGTGGGATTCGTTGTCCGAGCTGTATGGTCAAGCCAATAATGCATCTCGAATTTTTGAGCTTCAACAAGGTCTTGCTAACTCCAAGCAAGGTGCAAATCAGTCATTCACATAACATTTGGGGAGCATGAAGAAACAGTGGAATGAACTCCGTCAGTACAGACCTGCAAACCAGAATGTGCGTGACTATGTGCAAAGGGAAGAACAAGATAGAGCTTTTCATCTCTTGGCAAGTCTAAGTTTGAAGACACCAAACGTGACATTCTTATGAGGCTACAATTGCCGTCTTTAATACCGTATACTTCATAATACAGAGTGAAGAAACAAGGAGGAGAGTCATGCATTCTGACTCGATTGTGGCACCATCAGCAGGCTTATTGGAGCACTCGGCAAACACTGTTAGTTCCAATGCCAGACAAAGTGATGCTGGTACTCGGTTTGTCAAGGGGAAAGGAAAGAAGCCCATTCGTTTTCATTGTGATCATTGTGATCGAGATGGGCATTCCAGGGAACGATGTTGGATTCTACATCCTCAGCTGCGTACAAATAAGGACAAGGGTCCGGACGCTAAGATAGCAATTCAAGGGAATACCACAAACTTCCAATCCAAGTTAGGGTCCCTAGCGTTGCAGGTTCAGCAGCTACTTTAGACACATGGTTCAGGTCCCTCTAGCACTAAATCCGGAAATTTGGCCAAGTTTTCTGGTAATATTTGTGCATTTTCTGTTAAGTCTGGAAATCGGTTTATTGTTGATTCTGGTGCTACAGACCATATGTGTAGTTCCCCACATCTTCTATCTAATACTGCTTCTAGCTCTTTATATCCACCGATCACAGTGGCTAACGGAGTCGAAGTGTCAACCCAATTTGTGGGGCAACTGAATGTGCTTTCAAAAAAAAAACTGAGGCTTTATTGGTTTTGCAATTATCTTCTAATTTAATATCTCTGAGCAAACGTACTAAACAGTGGAATTGTAATGTCATTTTTACTCCACAGAAGGTGTTGTTTCAGGATCGCAGTACCAGGAGGATGATTGGTGAAGGGCAACTTCGGGATGGGCTATACACCTTAGATTTGCATGGCGAAGCATTAGTGGCTAGGAAAGGGGCTGTGCATACCTCTTGTCTATGGCATTGGCTCATGGGTCATCCTTCAGATTGGGTGTTGTTGTCCTTAGACATGTCATTTTTACTCCACAAAAGGTGTTGTTTCAGGATCGCAGTACCAGGAGGATGATTGGTGAAGGGCAACTTCGGGACGGGCTATACACCTTAGATTTGCATGGCGAAGCATTAGTGGCTAGGAAAGGGGCTGTGCATACCTCTTGTCTATGGCATTGGCTCATGGGTCATCCTTCAGATTGGGTGTTGTTGTCCTTAGACATGTCTTTGACTCATGATTGTAGCAGTTGTGATCCATGTCACTTTGCTAATAACATAGGTTACCTTTCCCTAAACATTTGCATAAATGAACTGAATTGTTTGCTTTGGTACATTTGGACATTTGGGGATGTTCTCCTGTTGATTTAAGAGAGGGTTTTCGGTATTTCATTACCTTTATTGATGATAAATTGAGAGCTACCTAGCTTTACTTTCTTAAGGAAAAAAGTGAAGTACTTATAGTTTTCTAGGATTTTTTTCAATATGGTGACTAATCAGTTTAATACTTCCGTGAAGGTTCTTCGTATTGACAATGGTACCAAATACACTAATAAGATATTTCAGGTTTTTTTACGAAGCAAGGGTATTACTCATGAGACATCATGTGTGGGTACTCCACAACAGAATTGGGTGTTGTTGTCCTTAGACATGTCTTTGACTCATGATTGTAGTAGTTGTGATCCATGTCACTTTGCTAATAACATAGGTTACCTTTCCCTAAACATTTGCATAAATGAACTGAATTGTTTGCTTTGGTACATTTGGACATTTGGGGATGTTCTCCTGTTGATTTAAGAGAGGGTTTTCGGTATTTCATTACCTTTATTGATGATAAATTGAGAGCTACCTAGCTTTACTTTCTTAAGGAAAAAAAGTGAAGTACTTATAGTTTTCTAGGATTTTTTTCAATATGGTGACTAATCAGTTTAATACTTCCGTGAAGGTTCTTCGTATTGACAATGGTACCAAATACACTAATAAGATATTTCAGGTTTTTTTACGAAGCAAGGGTATTACTCATGAGACATCATGTGTGGGTACTCCACAACAGAATGGGGTAGCTGAAAGGAAGAATCGTCGCCTACTGAGAACACCCAGGCCTTGTTATTCTCGGGGAATTTGCCTAAATCCTATTGGGCTAATGCTGTTCTTACTAACTATTATTTAATTAATAGACTCCCTAGTTGAGTGTTAGCGTATATAACTCTTATGGAAGTGTTGTATGGGCGAAAATTTGATATATCTCACTTAAGGATTTTTTGGTGTGTCTGCTATGTTCACTCTCAAACTGGAGGAAAGTTAGATCCTCGTGCCAGGAAATGTGTGTTTTCTGGTTATTCATTTGTCAAGAAAGGCTACAAGTGTTATGACCCTTACACAAAGCGTGTCTATATTTCTCGGGATGTTGTATTTGATGAAACTCATATTTTTTCCTAACAAGAGTCACATTCAGGGGGAGTGCACAGATTATTATAAGGAGCTTTCCTATGAATTTGCTCCTGTCCCTGTGGATGTTAATGGGACCGGTGAAGCCAAAGTCAATAATGGGAGCTGTACTTCGGATGACGAATCTGCAGATCAAGAAATTTCAGAAGTGGATCGGAGATTGAGAGAGCTGATTTTCCAGAAGCTGAACTTGGAGTTGCCACCTAAGGGCTGACAGATGAAAGGGCAACGGATGCAATCCCATTACGAAGGTCATCTCGTGTCACTAGACCCTCAACTCGTCTTCGGTATTTTACTACTTATTATTCAGTTCAACATCCTATTCAAGAATTTGTTGGCTATGACAAAATCTCTTACAATTTGTTGAGTTTCTTATCAGCCATTGAAGAACAACAGGAACCTCACAACTATGAGGAAGCAAGGGAAAAAGCTGTATGGGTTGGTGCAATGAATGATGAACTTTAGGATTTGGATCGAAATCATACTTAGGAATTGGTACAACTTTCAAGAGGGAAGAAGACAATTGGTTGTCGATGGATCTATAAGACCAAATACAATAGTGACGGATCGGTTAAAAGGTATAAAGTGAGACTAGTCGCAAAAAGATACACTCAAATGTATGGTATAGACTACAAAAAGACCTTTGCACCTGTGGTTAAAATGAACACTGTGCGTGTTCTTATGTTTGTAACCGTTAATAGTGGATGGCCCTTGTTCCAAGTGGATGTAAATAATACATTTCTTCATGGAGATTTGGAGGAGGACGTTTATATGGATCTTCCTCCTAGTCGGCCCTTGCAGAATAAAGATGGAATTGTTTGTAGGTTGAAGAAGGCCATATATGGTCTCAAGCATTTAGCCAGAGCTTGCTATGGTAAATTGAGTGCTATGTTCATCAAGGTTGGATTCAAAAGAGAGGCAGGAGACTCTCCAATGTTCACCAAGGCCGATGACAAAGGTATAGTTGTTGTGCTTGTTTATGTTAATGATATTGTGATTACAGGTAGCGATCAACCTAGAATCAAAGCACTTAAGCGGCATTTGAGCAAGGAATTTCATATCAAAGACCTTGGCAGATCGAGGTATTTTTTGGGTATTGAGGTGGCGAGATCTCACAAAGGATTATTCTTATATTAGAGAAAATATGTTATGGATATGCTGAAGGAGACTGGGAAGTTGGGAGTTAGACCGGCCAACATTCCTATGGAGTATACTAGTAAGTTCATTTTAGACAACTCTCCATTACATGATGTTGGGCAATTTCAGCGGCTTGTTGGACAGTTGATTTATCTGACTATCACTAGATCTGATATAGCATATACTGTTAGTTATGTAAGGCAATTTATGCAGAAACCAACTCGAGGGCATATGGAGCTAATAAATCATCTGCTACGGTATTTGAAGGCCATGCCTGGAAAGGGAATTCTAATGAAAAATAATGGTCACACAGAACTTGTTGGCTATACCAATGCAGATTGGGTCAGGAGCCCTGTAGACAAGAAATCTACTATGAGGTTCTGTACTTTTGTGGGAGGAAATATTGTCACTTGGAACAGTAAAAAGTAAACGGTGGTTGCTCGTTCAAGCACAGATGCTGAATATCAAGCCATGGCTACTATTACCAGTGAAATTGTGTGTCTGAGACTATTCCTTCATGAATTGGGTTGCAATTGCATGACCAAACGTACAAAGCTATTTTGTGATAATCAGGGTGCAACTCATGTAGCTTCAAATCCTGTGTTTCATGAGAGGACCAAACATATAGAGGTGGACTGCCACTTTGTGAGAGAAAAGGTACAAGACAAGACAATTGATATCTTGTACATTTAGAGTGAGGGTCAACTGGCCGAAGTTTTTACCATAGCATTACCCAAGGGAGTATTTCAAGAAATTATATGCAAGTTAACGACGAGGTCTTCGGCCAACTTGAGGGGAAGTGTTAGCATGATTTTCTCTCCTATCTTAGGAAAGGAGATTTGTTAATATGGTATTCCTATAATTCTAGGGTGTCTTCCCTTTTCTGGTTATCTTCCTCTTTCTAGTTGCTTGTTTCATTTGTTGTAGCAACCTTTCCTGTATATATGGTTGAACAATGGCAGATGGTCCAACACAACAAAAATAACAAAAGAGAATGAGAGTTTTTTGTCAGAGGACATAGACACATTTCCAAACCTTGTCAACCTTTTGTGTCTTTGTGTGATTGTTTGATTTTCTACCGTGTATTCACTGCACATAACCGTCTCGACAATGGATCTTCAAATCCTCTTTACCGAGCTTGCTCTTTCCCTTCCTCTCCTCCTCCTGCTCTTAGTGAAAAACTTAAACAACAAAAAGAAGAACCTCCCTTCAGGGCCTCCATCACTCCCCATCATAGGCAACCTCCACTAGCTCAACCACTTGCCTCCCCAATCTCTCTGGAAATTCTCCAAACGTTATGGCTATGTCATGCTCATCCACCTCGGCAGCGTCCCCACCATTGTAGTCTCCTCCGCCAAAGCCACCAGGGAGCTCCTCAAGACCCACGACCTCAATTGTTGCAGCCGCCCGCAGCTGGTCAGCACAGGACACCTCTCCTATGACTCCCTCAGACATGGCCTTTGTGGAGTACGACGATTACTGGAGGGAGGTGAGGAAGCATGCGTGTGCTCGAGTTGATTAGCATGAAGCAAGTCCAATCCTTCTGGTACGTTAGGGAAGAGGAGGTGAAGTCTATGATCAAGTCAATCGTGAAATCAGCAGACAGTGGAACTCCGGTTAATATAAGCGAGAAGTTCATGGCTTTGATGGCTAACTTCACTTGCAGGTAGGGCATAGTGGTGTAGTTGATGAGTCGAGCCGAGTTGAGTAAGTTATCCATACTGTCATATTGATAAATCTTTATGTAATAGAATCATAACGACCCACACCTGGTTCGACCCGGACCCAACCCAATTTTTAGCAGTTTTTAGCTTTACACATGGAAAATAGCATATTGAAAACTACTTGATTAAAAAAATTTAAATATGAAAAAATTAGCAAATAATAAATTACGCAAAAATTTAGCAAATCAAACTACGATAACACATATGTTCTTTCTCTTGATGCGGGAATTTGAAAATAAAGTTGTCCTTTTAATCTTTTATATGGACAAGAGTTATTTCTGAAATGATATTTTGGAAAATCTAAATAGACGAATCACTTATATAAGAAAAAGAGAACTTTCTAATTTAGGAATGATTGTGCAACGGAGTATGTGCGACGTGCGTGTGTGTGTGTATATATATATATCTGTGTGCTTTTTTTTAAATGATACAAGCGATCATTTTTAAGAAAATATTTTCTAAATTATTCATTTTCCACTAAACATATGTAGCCTGAAAATGGAAAAATGGGTTAAAGGTGTTAAGGAAACGTCCTAATAGATTTTGAAGTTGACAAAAATAACCATGTGAATTCTGTAAATCTGATAAATAATCTAAAGTATTTTGATCAAGGTAGATATATTCTGGAAATGGCAATTCCAATACTTCAGGAGAATTAAAATTTCTAAACACTCAGACTTTACGAGGACCAGAAGGAAGAACTCAGACTTTACAGAAACTAGATCGAGAAGTTCAGATTTTATTGTAAAAGTCACTCAGACTTTATATTAAGCAGATGAAGAACTTTAGATTTTACTTCTAAAAGGTTCATATCATACTGAAGGTCCACACCAACTTAAGTTTTGGATGTGAAGTAAGAACCATAAGTTATCCAGACTTTGATACTACTTAGAACATAATGGTTAGTGATCTGGCGTAAATTTCGCAGAAGGAAAGTTTTGATTGACTCAATTTTAAAAGGCTATAGTTGATTGACAATCAAACATTAAAGCAAGTATATCTCACAACAGACAAAGCTTTACTTATAAAAACCAAAATTCTGGTTGTATGGATAATTAGATTCAGCGGGATTCAGATTTTGTCAATCAACGGCTACTTAATCGATTTTATACAAATCTTTCCAAGTTGAAGATTGAAAGATGATCCTCTAAACATTGTCCAACGGCTAGTTCGGAAGTGCAGGAGTATAAAAGAAGATTAACGAAGAGCAGAATGTATAAAACTAAGTCAAGAATCAACAAGTCCGAAGTCTGAGCATACTCTGATTCTACTACTTGTCTTTCTTGAGCTAAATATTGAGATCTTGAGAAACATTTTGTAAGAGTAATTATGTGAGATAGAGAGTCCTATCATTCACAGAGTGATATCACTCAGAACTTGTAATCCTTTTTTATCATGTAGTGGAATCCAGCCAGTAAGCTATCAGCGTGAGAAAGTGGACATAAACTTGATCTAAGCCGAACCACTATAATTTCTTGTGTGCAGTTTTTCTATCCCTAAACTCTTATTCTATCTTTTATACTGTACACTAGCACATTGTCTATAAAGTCTGCGCAAAATCTAAATATCTTGTAGACTTTAATCTTGATTATTTGTTTCCGCTTAAAAAATTAATCAAAAGTTTTAGATCACCTATTCACCCCTCTCTAGATGATCCTTGCTAATTACGTCAAAAGACTCACCCGTTAACTAATCTTTAGTGGGTTGAGTTATATATGATTAGTTAAAATTTTAAAAACAAGTTGTTATGAGTTCAGAATAGCAAATCTAGGCTTACATAGATAGATAAGGATTTTATGGGTTTTGCAAAATACCCATTTTCAACAATTTCTGGCACTTAGGCCGATGCTCAGGGTCAAACGAGTCCTCCAGACTTTTTGCCATGGCCATATCTCCTTCTTTCTTGTGATGAGTGATAATATATATACACGAGTGATGAACGAATAATATTTTCATTGTCCATAAAATTATTTAGACATAAATTATTGTTGACAATGAAAAAAATTATTTGCTAATTATTTTAAGCTATATAAGTTATCATTTTTAGCAAAATGTTTTCCAAATTATTTATTTTTCGCGAAACAAATAAAATCTTAGTTATTGCTCGAATTTTTTGAGGTTTAACAATTTCTTAAACTCGAGTTCGACCTGATCATGAGTTCTGCACTCGAACTTGACTATACTCGATTAGAATTGACGAGTGTTATGAGCTACCGGATTATTTAGCTATTATCAAGTTTAGACGCGACTCGAGTCAATAGTCCAAGCCAAAGCTTGTCTAGCCTGCGAGCCAAGCATGAATCTCTCACAAGAAACTCTGACTGGTTTCCACACCTTACATGCAGGGTCGCATTTGGGAAGGCATTTCAGTGGACGGAATTCAAAGGCGAGAGGTTCATGGATATGATTCACGAGGCAGTGGCGATGTTGGGAAGCTCCTCGGCATCTGATTTTTTCCCTCAATTGGGCAGGATTGTGGACACGTTCACAGGGCTCCATTCGAGGTTGGAGAAGAGCTTTCGTAATTTGGACGTTTTCTATCAGAAGGTGATCGAAGAACATCGGAACACAAATAAGAGCAATGAGGAAGAGGAGGACATTGCCGATTTGCTGCTGACGATGGAGAGGGATCAGGCTGAGCTCGCAGGGGTCCGGCTAAAGGAAGATAAGATCAAGGCCATCCTTATGGTACATCATACAATCTCTACGTATTACCTAATGTAGATTATATACACAATTTAGAAGCAAACTTGAAGGTTCAATATATTGCGGGATATAATTCAAGAACTCCTTAAATGAATACTCAGTCCTCCATCTTAGATATAAATGATATCACGGCAAAAATTGATGTGCATGTCTTTTTTGTGAATTATGACTTCATGGTCACTATCAGGATATATTTCTAGGAGGAGTGGACACCGGTGCAGTTGTCAGGGACTGGACACTGGCCGAGCTTGCCAGGAACCCAAGGGCAATGCGGAAAGCCCGAGAGGAGATCCGGAGTTTGGAAACAAGAAATGGGTCGTAGAAGATGACCTCGGCGGGCCCAAATATCTCAAGTTAGTACTCAAAGAAGCAATGAGGCTACACCCTCCAGCTGTACTACTCCTTCCACGGAAAACCATGGGCCACTTCAAGCTATTTGGCTACGATATCGACCCAAAGAGCGGTGTCTAGGTGAATGTGTGGGCCTGGCCTAACGGTGTTTAAGAAAGCGCCTCTCACTCTGTTGCCGGTAAAGGCATTGCATGAAACCGACGCATGATGAAATCTTCGTTAGACGAAAACCATCACATCTCACACTTTTTATACTTAATAATGATTAAGCATCTTGAAGTCGTACGGTGCAATGTTCTTGCATACAACATCTCCATATATATAGTAAATAAGACTCGTTGAGTATATTTCTTCTAGGGCAATTAATAAAAAGACCCATTTTGAGGGATTTGTGCACTGTGACTACTGAAGAGAGATTCATCAGTTGAGCGAGTCGCTTGTGCATTAACAAATTGTATTTGTATCCCAAGCGTGCAAATTACTTTGAGAGTAGAAAGTCTTTTACTTGCATCGGGTGATTCAACATTTATGAGGCATAGCACTTCCATGGAAGAAAGAACTTAATGAATTCATCCTTGGGATCGGCTCTCTTATTATATTAGGCCAAACATTATCTTGGGCAGACCGTGATAAATGCAGAAAATAAGTAGCAATAAGTGGAAAAGGTCCTCACGCCACCTTCAGAATTCATTGACATTTAGAGGACTAAAGGCCGCAAAGCAGTTGTTAGACATGATGTAGTCCACAAATCTTAAACCATGCATGCGAAGATTGCGTGACGAACAGAATTGCCAAGTCAACGATGGATGCAATAATGCATTTCCAGTAGGCTGTAGCCTAGCTGTGGATCGACATTGACAGATCAAAGGTGTATGCTCATTATCACGATCTATATGTTGCGGAAGTTAAGTGATCGAATAATAAAATTGACAAAGTAAAAAAATAAATCAAATATCAAATTTACGTGATTCAATCGTAATGACTTACGTTTACAGGGAAAGCAGCACGAATTTCACTATAAATCAAGTGATGCAACGGATATTATAACTATATTCGAGTCATTCAAATATTCTAAGTATTTTTCAAACCTCAATTACACCAAATCAATCAAACAGTATTTAGCCCCATAATTTCTCACGAAATAATTTATTAATCTCACAAAAAAATTGTCATAAATTATTACCTCGAGAATTTAATCACTACAAATATTTAAAGTCTTTATGTAATATCACAAACAAAACCACGAACCCACAGTCAAGTACTTGCTTGGGAAATGGCGCTTCAATTCTTCCGAGCAACCCACCACTTTATATGTAATAGCCGCCGACTTTAACAGTTTAACGTGAAAAGAGAGTTGATTTCATAGTGTTCTTATTTCCTCTTTTCTTTCTGACACAATTGGCAACGCGGTCAAAAGATGGACTTCCCCTTTTGTTTTACTTTTCTTGGCCGTGACTTCAACAAGAGCAGGGATCTTTTATCTTCTTTTTTTGTATTTCCTGTTTTTGACACAAAGTCAGACTTCTCCAGCTTGAACTACCACGTAGAAAAGGAAACCCATTGGCCGAGAAGTCTCAGTAACAATTCGGTCAACAAATCACGGGCTCGGTTTCTTTCTCGAGATTAATAATTAATATCGGATCAAATTTCGTCTATCAGACTTAAACTAACTCAAGATGTTTTTTAATAATATTCACTTTATCTCGATATTTGAGCCAAGTCACAATTATTTCGTTAAAACTTTGCTGCTACTCTCTTACAGCCTCAATGGGCTCAACTGACACAAACGTTTCACCATAACCGTAAATCTCATAAGAACACCAACTCTACATGCACATTTAACTGCTCCGCAAGGATTTTCTAACACAATCTTCTCAATCACAGATAAAGCAAAACCATCATTGCATTTATGTCTGTCAAAAAATCGAATACGCACCTTGGCAATATTAGCAGTTACAGCAACTGTTGGCTCCACATGCTTCACCTTGCTATAAACATCATCTGTGTCGATTACCTTGCTAGTGCCTGCTATCTTAGGAGTTTCTAGTTGTAACTCCACTTCAAACTGAACACTGTTCATATCCATATGAACACTGCCAATAACACTCCTATCCAGAAGTACTGGAAACTCGTCAAACATAACTTCTTTGCTGATAACAGGTGAATTTGATTTCGAACACCACAACCTATAGCCTTGCTCACATCGTGCATAACCTAGGAACATCCACTTTCTTGCCTTTCTATCGAGCTTGCCATCACTAACTTGAACATAACATGGACAATCAAATATTTTAAGAACAGAATAATCAACAACGTTACCTAACCACATTTCTTTGGGAGTCCGACATCCAATCGCAGTCGATTGGGATCTATTCTTCAGCTTATCTGCCAGGAATATCCTAGCTATACCAATACTAGAGAGCATTTTATGGGCCATCTCTAATAATGTTCAGCTCATCAATTCTATAATATGTTGTGGTTCATTGGCACAAGTGCAGTGTTTCACTATGTCTTTCTTCATGAGGAACTCGTTTAATAACTCCAAGCAAAACTCCATACTATTGTTAGTCCACACTTGTTTAATCGTTTTACCAATCTCCTTTTCGATCAAAGCTTTCAACTCTCTAATCATGACAACAGCATCAAACTTGTACCTTTCTTCATGCGGAATTCATTTAACAGTTTCGAGCAAAACTCCATATTATTGTCAGTCCGCACTTGCTTAATCGTTTTACCAGTCTCCTTTTCGATCAAAGCTCTCAAATCCCTAATCATGATAGCAGCATCAAACTTGTGCCTAAGTACAAACAACCACATCTTCCTCGAGTAGTTATCAACAACAGTTAGCATAAATCTGGCCCTCTTCCTCGAAGGAAACCGTGATAACCTGCGAACATCTAAGTGAATTAATTTTGCATTATTCGTGGTTTCTCTGACAGTCGCATTGAACTGCACTTTCCGTCGTTGATCTAAATCACAACAACTATATACATTCAGTTCATCAGCAACATAACCACATAGCAAATTCTTTTCACTTAGAACCTTCAAGCTTTTTTCACTAATATGCCCCAAATGCATATATCACAATTTAGACTCTTAAACCAACACATTTGACATCTCCACAATGAATCCCATCACTGTCTCGCCTTGAAGTTCATACAAGCCATTGTGCTTGATTCCTTTCGTTATTACTAAGGCACCTCAAATAATTTTCATAATTCTACATTCTGAATAATATCGACACTTAGCTGAATCTAAGGCACTCAAGAAAATCAAATTTGTCTTCAATTCTAGAACATTCTTTACTCCAGTTAATGTCCATACAATACCATCATGTGTTTTGATTCCAACATCACCAACACCTACACCATCGCACTCGCGTTGTTCTCTAATTACACTTTAATACTATCCGTGCATTAATAAATAGTAAATCAGTTCCTGTTTTGTGTTGTATGAAAAGAACAACTAGAATCCATAATTCATCTGCCAAATGACAAATAATTAGTGACAGACAAGAAAAAATCAGCATTGTCCGAATTACCATCAACTATAGCTGCAACATCATCCGTAGACTCAATTCTAATTCCTTTATTCTTGTCGTTTTTCAACTTAAAGTAATCCCTTCTAAAATGCCCTCTCTTGCTACAACTCCAACAGACAACACCACAAATCCTAAACTGACTTTGTCTATTCATATTTATACTACTCCTGCTAACACATGTATCAGTTCTTCCTATATTTTCACCTACTAAAGCATTAGATTCATGTTTACCGGATTCTCTTCTACGAATGTCTCCACTCAAAGTTAAATCTTGAACACCATCAAATATCAAATTTGTTGACCTAGAGGAATTACTAATAGCAATAACGATAGTATTCCAACTATCAGGCAATGAGGATAATATAATCAAAGCATGTACCTCATTTTCAAAATCAATATCAATCGAACTCAATTGACTAACGATCACATTAAACTCATTGATATGATCAGCAACTGATGCACGTTTGCTCATCTTTAAATTAAACAGACGTCGTATCAAATAAACTTTATTGATCGCAGAGGGTTTCGCGTACATGTTCGATAGGGTTTTTATCAAACCCGCAGTGGTCTTCTCATTCAGGATGTTAAATGTGACGTTACGAGTCAATGTCAGCCGTATAACACCCAAAACTAGTCTATCCAGCAATTCCCAATCAGCTTGCTTCATTGTCTCTGGCTTCTCCTCAAATAGGGGCAAGTGTAGTTTCATTTAATATAGATGATCCTCAATCTGCATCTTCTAAAAGCCAAAATTCTTCCCATCAAATCTGTTGATTTTCACTTTTCCTTCTTCTATCCCCATCGATTTGTTTCAACTCCGCCAAGCCAGACTCCAATACCAATTGTTGCGGAAGCTAAACGATTGAACAATAAAATTGACGTAATAAAAAAATAAATCAAACATCAGATTTATGTAGTTCAGTCGTAGTAACTTACGTCTACGGGGAGAGCAACACGAATTCAACTATAGATTAAGCGATATAATCACACTCAAATCACTCAAATACTCTAAGTATTTCTCAAACCCCAATTACATCCGATCAATCAAATAATATTTAGTCTTATAATTTCTCACGAAATAATTCCTCAATTTTATGAAGGAATTGATAAAAATTCTTAACACAAGAATTCAATCGCTACACACACTTGAACTATTGATCCAATTTCATGAATAAAATAACCCACTGCCAAGCACGGGCTTGCGAAAGGGCGCTTCAATTCTTTCTTCGATAACCTCTCGGAGCAACCCACCGCTTTATATATAATAGCCGCCGACTTTAACGTGAAAAGAGAAAGTTGATTTCATAGTGTTCTTATTTCCCCCTTTCTTTCTGACACAATTGGCAACGCGGTCAAAGATGGACTTTACCTTTTGTTTTACTTTTCTTGGCCGTGACTTCGACAAGAACAGGGATCTTTTATCTTTTTTTTTTATTTCGTTTTTTTGACCCAAAGTCAGACCTGTCCAGCTTGAACTCCAACTTAGAAAAACTTAGAAAAGGAAACCGCTTGACCGTGGAGTCTCAGTAACAATTCGGTCAACAAGTCGCGGGTCCGATTTCTTTTATGAAATTAATAATTAATCTCGAGTTGAACTTCATCTATAGGATTAAAATTCGAAACATATTTTAACATCATGCGTACAAGTTTGCCTTCTTTTTTTGTCAACTTATTGGAAATTTCATTACCTCAAAGCAAGTTTACGAACATCAAAAATTAAAAGATCCAACATAAGTTGTGTTAATTCGCCTTTAGGCTGGACCAAATTGAGGCACATTTCTATTGATGATATTTATGGTTTTGGATTCTAGTAATGATAAGTCAAGTCATGTAACATAAGGTGGCATTATTATATTTGTCCTGGAAAAATTGTCTAAAAAGTCCTAAACATATTGCACTTTTGTCAATTCAGTCTTAAACCTTTTAAGTTTGCCAATTTAGTCATAAACATTTTCACTTCTTGCCAATTAAGTCCATCCGGTCAATTTTGACCGACCGGCATTGACGCGGCCGTCAGTTGGCGTCAGCCATCCGGTCAACACTGACGTGATAATTTTTAAATATTTTTTTCTGCATTCTTACCTCTGGCCAGTCGCCGGACTAGCCAGAGATGCGAGCCGGCGAGGTTGACCTTGTCGGTCTTTGGCGAAGCTTGCCCCTGTCGGCCACTAGCAAGGGTGAGCCTCACCTGCCACTGCCAGGCTGACCTTGTCAGATCTAGGTGAGGTCGAGCCTCGCCCAGCCAAGGCGAGGTCAGCTAGTGCTGTCGTAGGTCAGCATTATGGCTGCTCCTCCCCACTGGATTATAACAAATAAAGTCACTTCTAAGAAAAAGCCTTCATTCCTTCGATTCCACAAATCACTATTCACTGGTGTTAATTCATAATTCAGAGTTTGGATCTTAAAAGGCAAGAAGTCTCATTGAAAAACATGACCATTTTTTATACTAAAATCTGCTGTTCATCCTCTTTTAAGTTTGAGAGATCGATCTTCTTTTAATACATTTACTTCTTGTGAAAAAAAAAACAACTAATACGTTGGGTCAACAAATCTGGATTTAATTAGAAAGTGCCAATGTTTTGGGAGATTATTTCAATTAATTACGAGTATGCTTCAAATGAATAAAAGCTATATTACTATTCTCAAATGACTGAACTTTTTGATGACACGCTATAACTCATCTCAACGTGGGGCATCACCCTCTTATTAATTTTACAATAAAAAAATGTTCAATGTTGAATCAACCCATCCAAGTAAAGACTTTTTACTCTCAAAGTAATTTGCACACATGGGATGCAAATACTATTTCTTAATGCACATGTGACTCGCTCAACTGATGATCTCTCTTCAATAGTCACAATGCACAAATTCCTCATATGGATCTGTTTATTAATTGCCCTAGAAGAAATATACTCAATGAGTCTTATTTACTATAATTTCGGAGATGTTGTATGCTCGAACAATGCACTATACGACTTCAAGACGCGCTTGATCATAGTTAAGTATAAAACGTTGTGAAATATTATGGTTTTCGTTTAACGACGATTTCGTCATGCATCGGTTTCATACGATGCCTTTATCAGCAACAGAGTGAGAGGCACTTTCTTGAACACAGCTAGGTCAGTGCCCTCTTCCATACTTACATCTCCCTCTGCCATTCCCTCCGGCAATTCCCAATCGAAGGAATGCAAGACATTGGCCAGCGCCAGCTCGATCATTGCCATCGACATCCCGGGGCATCCCCTCCATCCCGCCCCGGATGGCAACAGCTCAAAATGATTCCCCTTGTAATCGATCAAACTATCCTCGAACCTCTCAGGCACAAACTCCTCTGGGCGCTCCCACAGTCCCGGGTCCTGCCCGATTCCCCATACATTCACCTGGACACGGCTCTTTGGGTCGATATCGTAGCCAAATAGCTTGAAGTGGCCCATGGTTTCCCTTGGAAGGAGTAGTACAGGTGGAGGGTGTAGCTTCATTGTTCTTTGAGTACTAACTTGAGATATTTGGGCCCGCTGAGGTCATGTTCTACGACCCATTTCTTGTTTCCAACGCTACTCCGATCTGCTCTCCAGCTTTTAGCATCGCCCTTGGTTCCTGCCAAGCTCGGCCATTGTCCAGTCCATGACAACTGCACCGGTGTCCACTCCTCCTAGAAATATATCCTGGTAGTGAACATAAAGTCATGATTCACGAAAAAAGACATGTCTATCAATTTTTGCCGTGATATCATTTATATCTGAGGAGGATTGAGTATTCATTTAAGGAGTTCTGGAATTATATCCTGCAATATTTTGCTTCTCAATTGTTTATATGATCTGCATAAGGTAATATGTAGAGATTGTATGATGTACCATCTAGATGGTCTTGATGTTATCTTCCTTGAGCTGGACCCCTGAGAGCTTGTTAAAAATTTAGGTTGTGCAGAAGCATGTTTGATATCGATGATAGTTTGTGTTTTGTGATGTGTGCAAGTGTATGTGTGCATGGCATAGTTGATGTAGGAATGGACAGAGAGCAAGGTATATGGGACTATCATAGTTTCACTAGTTGATAGAAATGATTTTGCAATAATTGAAGGAGGTGTTGTGATGGAGGAGCCACATGATATGGTCTTTTAGTTCATGCTCCCCTCTCTTTACTTGAATGGGTTATGGCCTTTTTATAGGCATTTCCACCGACTAATTACAACCGCCCTAGAGAATTCTGAACTCCCTCGTCTCGTAGACAATTCTCAATCTGGATTCCTCTGGAATGCTGTCCACGTCCATGTTTTTCTTCAGTCCACTATTTTTGACTTTAGGTCTTCCTTTTCAACTTGGACACTTCTTGTTGTTCACGTTCACGTCTTCAAGGTTCAGCTAGCCACAACCATTCTCAACAATTCTAGATAAATCCATTTTACTTCTTGATTAAGCTAGCTGAAAACTTTTTGACAATTCTAAAGAATTGGAAAAATGAATCACAATTTTCAACACTCCCCCTTGATCCATTTTCGTGGTATTCCAAGCATATTTTTAAGTGTCTTGGACATACCTTGAAATTCTTTTTGTAGTTTATCCCATGCCTTTTCATAATTTTCATTTCACGGTACCTTGTATCCTCTTGCTAGACCTCTAGCACTTGCTTCAATTTTTCCAATGATGTTGCCATCAAAATTGTTTCTAGTTGTAGTTGTTAGCTTAGGCTGGGGCTCTGGCTCTAGCTCTCGTAGGCTTTGGCTCTGGCTCTAACCTTGGCTCTGGCTCTCATAAGCTCTAGCTTTAGTTATGGCTTTGGCTTTAGCTCTGGCTCTGTTGGCCCTCGCTCAAGCCTGGGCCTTGATTTTGGTTGAGGATGGTGAGTAAAAATGCCCAAAACCATCTCACATGCTTGGCTTTGATTTCTTGCTCGATTCGGACAAATGACCAGAACCATACGATCGTGCCTACCATGTTAGTGAATTTGAAATTGCACGGAAGTATGGTGTTTGATATCGATGATAGTTTGTGTTTTGTGACGTGTGCAGCTGTATGTGTGTATGGCATAGTTGGACATAGGAATGGACAAGGGGCAAGATATATGGGACAAGCATAATTTCACTAGTTGATAGAAATGGTTTTATAATAGTCGGAGGAGGTGTTGTGATAGAGGAGCCACGTGATATGGTCTTTTAGTTCATGCTCTCCCTCTTTACTTGAATGGGTTGTGGCCTTTTTACCGGCATTTCCGCCGACTAAGTACAACCGCCCTAGAGGATTCTGGGCTTCCTCATCTCTTGGACAATTGTCAATCTGAACTCCTCCGGAATGCTGTCCACGTCCAATGTTTTTCTTCAGCCCACTATTTTTGACTTTAGGTCTTCCTCTTCAACTTGGACACTTCTTGTTGTTCACGTTCGTGTCTTCAAGGTTCAGCCAGCCACAACCATTCTGAAACAATTCTAGACAAATCCATTTTACTTTTTGAGTAAGCTAGCTGAACACTTCTTGAGAATTCTAAAGAATTGGAAAAATGGATCCCAATTTTCAACAGAGCTCAGTCTAATTCCTCTCCATCTTCAACAGCAAATCGACTATGTCCTCTTCCTCATTGCTCTCAATTTCGTTCCAATACTCTTCGATCACCTTCTGATAGAAAATGTCCAAATTGCGAAAGCTCTTGTCCAATCTCGAATGGAGCCCCGTGAACCTGTCCACAATCCAGCCGAATCGAGGGAAAAAATCAGATGCCAAGGAGCTTCACGACATCGCCACTGCCTTGTGAATCATATCCATGAACCTTCCGTCTTTGAACTCCATCCCATGAAATGCCTTCCCAAATTCGACCCTGCATGTAAGGTGTGCATACAAGTCAGAGTTTCTTGTAAGCGATTCATGCTTGGCTCTCAGGCTGGACAAGCTTTGGTTTGGAGCGTTGACTTGAATCGCGTCTAAACTTGTTAATAGCTAAATAATCCGGTAGCTCATAACACTGATCAAATATAATCGAGTATAGTCAAGTTTGAGTGTAGAACTCATAGTCAGGTTGAGCTTGAGTTTACAGAACGAGGCTCAATATATTGTCAAACCTCGAAGAATTTGAGAAGTAATTAAGACTCCGTTTGTTTTGCGAAAAATGAATAATTTACAAAATATTTTCCTAAATATAATCGCTTAAAATAATTAGTCAATAAAAATTATTTTAATTGCCGACAACAATTTATGTTTAAATATTTTCGTGGACGGTAAAAATACTATTTATTAATCACTTATATATATACATTATCGCTCATCACAAGGAAGTAAGAGATACTGCCATGGCAAAAAGCCTGGACAACTCGTTTGACGTCGAGCAGCAGCCTAAATGCCAGAAATTGGTTGAAAACATGTATTTTTGTAAACCCATATAATCCTTATCTAGTTGAGTTTTGCTACTCTGAACCTATAACAAACCATTTTTAATATTTTAACTAACCCACATACAACTCAACTCACTAAACATGAGTTAAAAAGTGGGCCTTTAACTCATTTTGTTGTCTTCAGGCTTGATTTGTTTCGTGAAAAAAATAAATTATTTGAAAAATATTTACCTAAAAATGATCGATTGCATTGCTTACAAAACATACTTATCATATTTGTCCTTGTATGCGGCACTTGGGTGTCGATGCTATCCTAGTCCTTTGTCCCGCGACCTAGCCTCCATTTCTTTTGTTGGGAAAGGGCAAAGTTTGAGGTTCATGATTAGTGTTTTTTTGCATACCCAAGCACCCGGTTGAGGTTCGATTTTGGGGACCACAAAGGGCCTGTTTGGTTCGGCTTTGGGGAAATGCAAATACCTTTGGGTGAAAGCCCATTGGGAAAAGGCAAATGGTGTTTGGTAAAAATATTTTGTAAAGTTACTTTGGCCAAAGTATAGTGTTTGGTAAATTTTTTTTTACAAATGGATTCTGAGAATTATTTTATTTATTAAAAAAAAAACAAAATTTACTCATCGCCGGAACCGGCCGCCGTCGCCCGAGGTCAGGCGACCCCCGGCGAGCCAGATCCGCCGCCGGCGGGGGTCGCCCGAGGCCAGGCGACCCTCGGCGAGGTCGCCCGGCCGCCTGGGGTCGCGCGACCCAGGCGGCCGCGACCCAGGCGGCCGTCGGCCTGGGTCGCGCGACCCAGGCGGCCCAGGCGACGGCCGCCTGGGGTCGCGCGACCCAGGCGGCCCAGGCGACGGCCGCCTGGGTCGCGCGACCCAGGCGGCCGTCGCCTGGGGTCGCGCGACCCAGGCGGCCGGGCGACCCCGCCGAGGGTCGCCTGGCCTCGGGCAACCGCCGGCGGCGGCGAATCTGGCTCGCCGGGGGTCGCCCGACCCCAAGCGACCTCGTCGGCCCTCTCCCTCGCCGGCCGCCAGCGCTGGCTGAAGAAGATGAACAGTCAGATTCCAGCCCTAAAAAAAAAAAAAACAAAATATGAACAGTAACATTCCGTGAAGGCTGAAAGCTCAAGGCACCTCCTAGGGTGCCTTGAGCTTTCAGCCTTGGGAAGGCCAACATTTGGCCAATGAGCTTTCAAAATATTTTGCCAAACACAAAATATTTCCCCCAAAGAGCTTTGGAGGCCCAAAGCCCCTTTGCAAAGCCGAACCAAACACCCCCAAAGAGTCGAGCGGGTACTCGTGTCATAAAATATTCGCGCACTAGAAATCAGACGAGAGAATCCACATACGGATGGTGAATTGTGGCCAATTTCGTCTCCACCCGGAAGAGTCCACCATTTTGATCTTTCTGGCTAGTAAGGAAAAGTCATCCCTAAGATATCAGAAAGGTGTTCGTGTCAATTTCGGCAACTGATTATTCAGCATCCCTTTCGTATTACTTTTCACTCTCGACCCTCACGCTACCTAACCACCCAAAACCAATTCAACTGTGGAAGCATTCTCACTGCACATCACCATCCCAACAATGGCTCTTCGCATCCTCTTCACATGGCTTGCGCTTTTCCTTCCTCCCCTCCTCCTCCTCCGCTTCCTCTCAGTGAAAAGATTCACCGACAAAAGGAAGAACCTCCCTCCAGGCCCTCCGCCACTCCCCATCATAGGCAACCTCCACCAGCTCGGTCACTTGCCTCACCAATCCCTGTGGAAACTCTCCAGACAGTACGGCCCCGTCATGCTCGTCCACCTCGGTGGCATCCCCACCGTCGTCGTCTCCTCCCCCGCCGCTGCCAGGGAGGTCCTCAAGACCCATGACCTCAACTGCTGCAGCCGCCCTCGGCTGGTCGGCACGGGACGCCTCTCCTATGACTACCTTGATATCGCCTTCGCCGAGTACGGCGATTATTGGAGGGAGCTGAGGAAGCTGTGCGTGTTGGAGCTGTTTAGCGCCAAGCGAGCCCAGTCCTTCCGGTTTGTCAGGGAAGAGGAGGTGGGTTCTATGATCGATTCGATTGCGAAGTCAGCAGAGAGCGGAACTCCGGTTAATATGAGCGAGAAGTTCATGGCTCTGACGGCTAACGTCACTTGCAGGTAGATCCTAGTGGTGTAGTTGATAAATCGAGTACTTGAACTCGACTCAATTCTGAGGATTGACATTATATTGAGCCTGGTTCTTTGAACTCGAGTTCAACTTAACCATGTTTTCTAGTTTCGAACCTGGCTATGGTTAATTAGACTCGATTGGGCTTACGATTTACCCTGATTATTTATCTATTACCAAGATTCAAACTTGATTCAAGCCAATCCTCCAAGGAAACTCGACTCGAACTCAAAAAGAATTGAAGCAATGCTTGTCCAGCCTAAAGCCAAGCATGAACCGCTCACAGGTAACTTTGACTTGTTTGCACACCTTACATGCAGGGTCGCATTTGGGAAGGCGTTTCAGGGGACGGAGTTCGACAATGGAAGGTTGATGCATATGATTCACGAAGCATTGGCGATGCTGGGAAGCTTCTCGGCGTCCGATTTTTTCCCTAGATTCGGGTGGATCATGGACAGGTTCACAGGGCTCCATTCGAGGTTGGAGCAGAGCTTTCACAATTTGGATACTTTCTATCAGCAGGTGATCGACGAGCATCGGGGCGCGAATAAGAGCAACGAGGAAGAGGAGGACATTGTCGATTTGCTGCTGAAGATGGAGAGGGATCAGGCTGAGCTCGCGGGGGTTTGGTTCAAGGAAGATAACATCAAGGCCATCTTGATGGTACATCATAGGATCTCTTACACTTTCCCCAAAGTAGATCATATACACGATTGAAAAACAAACTTGAATGTCTATAACTGGCAGAATACAATCAAGAACTTCCTAAATGAATACTCCCGCCTCTTTCTCGGATATAAAAGTGTCACGGGAAAATTGATGTACTAATCCTTTCTGTGAATCATGACTTCATGTGTATACTCTCAGGATATATTTCTAGCTGGAGTGGACACCGCTGCACTTATCATGGACTGGACAATGGCCGAGCTTGCCAAGAACCCGAAGGTGATGCGAAAAGCTCGAGAGGAGATCCGGAGTTGCATTGGAAACAAAAAACAGGTCGTGGAAGACGACCTCCACGAGCTCAAATATCTCAAGTTAGTACTCAAGGAGGCAATGAGGCTACACCCTCCAAGCGTACTACTTATCCCGAGGGAAACAATGGGCCGCTTCAAGCTGTTCGGCTATGATGTCGACCCGAAGACCCGTGTCCAGGTCAACGTGTGGGGCATGGGGCGGGACCCAGGCCTCTGGGAGGGCCCAGAGGAGTTTGTGCCTGAGAGATTCGAGGACAGTCCGATTGATTACAAGGGGAATCATTTCGAGCTGTTAGCGTTCGGAGCGGGGCGGAGGGGCTGCCCGGCGATTTCGATGGGGATGGGAGTGGTAGAGTTGGCGCTTGCGAATGTCTTGCACTATTTCGATTGGGAACTGCCGGACGGGACGAAAGAGGGAGACGTGAGCATGGAGGAAGGGGCTGGCCTGACCGTGTTCAAAAAAGTACCTCTCACTCTGTTGCCATTGAAGCCATCGCAAGAAACCAATGCATGACAAAATCGTGCTTAAACTAAAACATCTTACACTACGTTAATGATGATCAAGCGTTTTAACGTTGCACAGTACAATTTTGTAGCATGCAACGTCTCCATACTATAGTAACCAAGACTCGGTTGAGTATCTTGCTTCTCAGGCAATTAATAAACAGATCCTTTTGAGATATTTCTGCATTGTGATTATAGAAGAGAGATTACCAGTTCATCGAGTAACTCTTTTTAAACAAATTGAATTTTGTATCCCGTGGGCAAATTACTTTGAGAGTTAAAGTCTTTTAGTTGCATGTGTTAATCCAACATCGAAAATTTTTATGGTCATAAAGGAAGAGGGAAATGACCTTCAAATCTCTTACTAAGACGAGCTGTAGTGTGCCATCAGAGAGCTTGGTCATACTGAGAATAGTAGTCTAACTTCTATTGATTTGAAGCATGCTCGTAATTAATTGAAATAATCTTCCGGAACATATGAATTTTCAAATTAAATACAGATTACTGACACTGCATATTTTTTCATGAGAAGCAAATATATTAAAGAGAATATCTGTCTTTCAAGTTTGGAAGAGGATGAAATGCAAATAATTTTAGCATAAGCAATGGTCATGTAATTTCCAAACTCCAGATCCCGAATGTTAATAGCGATTTGTGGAATAAAATGATTTAAAAATTTTGCTTGATAGTGACCAGTTAGCCGGGGCCTTTGTTTTTTTTCCTTTTTACATAGGGAGTGTTACCATATAGTCTCACACCCGCTTAGGTTGTGAGTGAATTATTTTATTTTAGAAATTAATTTCTGGCCATAAATAGATTTTTATATTTCTGCTCCGTGACGAGTTTCTGAGAAAAAAACACGTTTGATGACGACATAAAATTTATCTCTCTCGGGTGGCTGGCAAGTGGATGGTGGGCGGACGGTGGCGGTTGTGGACGGCGAACAGCGGGAGGAGGCGGCGGTAGACGGCAACGCGGCTAGTGCAAAGGACAATGGCTAGAGGCAATCGGCGTCAAGCAACGCCACGAGGCGAGCGACGACCGGCGGCGAGAGGAGGGCAAATAGTGGTAGCGAACGGTAGGGAGAGGCGGCAATGGACGGCGACGCGGCTAGTGCGAAGAATGGCGGTTGGAGGAGGTTGGCGTCATACAGCGGCCGGAGGCGAGCGACGCCCGATGGTGGTAGTTGGAGACAATGGCCGATGGACGGCGGGCGGCGGTGGGAGGCTATGGCCAGAGGACGGCGACCTACAGCAATCGGCGGCAGGAGACGGCAGTAGGCAATGATCAGCAAGTGGGTGGCGATGGGCGGTGGCTGGGCAACCGGTTAGTAGCAAAGGCGAGCGATGAGAAGAATTTTTATTTTTCATTTTTGTTCTAGAAATAGAAAAGTAGAAAATTTTTACTTCTCATTTATGTTCCAAACCTATTTCTGAAATAAAAATTTGTTTCAAAAATTGAAAAATAAAATTACGTTACCAAATAGACTTCTGTTCCAAATTTGCTTCTGGGACAGGAAAATAAAAATATAATGATTATCATTCCCAACCTTAAATATCCGTCTTGACCCTCAATTTTTAGACAGTCTTTACTTTTCTTTTTGGCCAAGCAAGACTAATACTACTTGACTTGCACCAACCAATCACGTACAATCTTATTTGAGAAAAGTTATCACGAAATCTAGAGAAATCATTTTAGGGTGCGTTTGGTAACCATTCTGTATACATAAATAATTTTTGCTTAGAAATGATTTTTTTATTCAATTTCCGGAAATAATTTCTAAGTATTTGAAGGCGTTTGGTAACTGTACAAAATTTCTTTTTATTAATAATATTTTGAATTTTTTAATATTTTTTTTATTTTTTTTTCCTTTTTTCTTATTCTCCTTCCTTGGCCCATGGCCGACAAGGGTGTCACGGCCCTCACCAGCGAGGGTGAGGGCTAGACCCTCATTGCCACCCTTGCCAAATCCAGTGAGGGAAGCTCGCGGCTTGGGCAAGGCCCGCCCTCGTGGCCTAGGCGAGGGTCCAGTGAGGGCGGCCCTCGCCCAAGCCGTGAGGGTCTAGCCCTTGCCGTCGCCGGCCATCGGCCACAGGCCAAGAAAGAAGAATAGGAAGAAAAAAATTATTTTTTTATTTTTGATTCTTCATTCTATTTCAAAAATGATTTTAGGAATAAATTTGTGCTTGAGCATAAAAAATTTATCAAATAAATTTCTATCTTTTTATTTTCGAAAATAAAAAAAATAAAATCAGATATTATTTGACCGGTTATTAAATAAGTCCTTAGAGTTCCGGCGAAAGGGAAAATGTCATCTGGAGTAAATCTTCACGAGCATAGCAGGCATCTATAGTCAATTTATGGATAAGACGATGCGTGGAGATGGTGACTCTTTACTAACTCCCACTCACTCCTAGGTAAAGGCAACAGTAAAAACACAGGGATGGGACCTGGATGAAATGGAACGTGTCCAAAGCGTTTTAGTTGACTGACGTGACCTCTCTGGTTCTCTTTCTTGTCCTGCCGGGTTACGCAAATATCATGGTTTGATATTTTAAAAAATTAATACTACGAAAAATTCTAAATTAATTTATTTATAATTTATTTATTTTAAATTATTTTTTAATTATAAAAAATCCCAAACTGATATATCTGTAATAATTTTATCCCGAATATATTACAAAAAATCTCAAATTAGTATACATATGACAATTTTACCCCGAACTAATTTTTAATATTATTATTTTTTGATTTTTTTGAATTTTTTATTTTTTCTTTTCTTTTCTTTTTTTTTCTTCACCTTCAACCTTTGGCCAGTCGCCGATCCAGCAACTGGTCAAAAGCGAAAGCCGATGTGGGCCGCCCTCGCCCGACGCAGGCGAGGATCGCCCTCGCCGGATCTGGCGAGGATAGCCCTCCCCCGACGCCGACGAGGGCCGCCCTCGCCTGATCGAGCGAGGGCGGCCCTTGCCGGCTTCCACCTCTGGCCGATCGCCGGATGGGCGACTGGCCAAAGGTCGAAGATGAAAAAATAAAAAAAAATAAATATTCAAAAAAAAATAATATTAAAATTTTAATTCATGGTAAAATTGTCACATATGTACCAGTTTGGGGTTTTTTATGGTAAGTTCAGGGTAAAATTGTCACAAGTATACTAGTTTGGGGTTTTTTATGATCAAAAAAATAGTTTGGGATAAATGTGTCATAAGTGTACCAGTTTAAGGTTTTTTGTGGTATTAACCCTATTTTAAATGGTAAGGTCGCATTGGGTTGAGTCGGATCATAAATAATCCGATTCAAATTGACTCATTAATTCATTTATAATATATTTATTTATAATATAAATATCTCGATCCATATCCAATCCATACCCAATCCATACCCAATCCGATTCATATTGCTAAAGCACTTTTATTTTTAATTAAATCTAGGAAAACTTGTTTATTATGACTTTTTTTAAAAATTGTATTACTAAAATATTTTCATAGAGTACAAAGCTAGTGAACAAATTTTATAATTTTTTTAAATTGAGATTTTGTTTTTTTTGCAAAAAATGCAATATTTCTAGAAAATATTTTCTATGAAATCATTATCCAAGAAAATAAAAAAAAATTAGGTATTTGGCTGAAACCTAAAAATGAATTAGAAAATATTTTTCGACGTTTAGTATATAAAATCTGATTTAATTTTACTTCGTACATTTATTTTAATAATTTTAATAATTTTTTATTTTTTAAAAATCGAATTTTTAATTATTCTTTATGGGCATGGAAGGTAATGGGCCTTATATGGAGATTTTAAATTCTTTGGTAGGCCCAAGCCCACGGTTGGATTTCAATTTTGTGCCCCCGCATCATTTGATCACTCTTTATCTAACAAGAAAGCTAATTCGAGCAACTACTCGTGCCACAAAATACTTACCTAAATCTATTTCGTTGTGCGCTAGATCGGACATGGAAATCGACATCGGTATATATTGATTAACGCTTGAAATGGACCCGATCATGTGGACCCTGAAGTGTTGGCAATATTCACCGGTTCCCTTGAGCATAGAGAAGGATAAAATTCTTGACCCATAGAATTGATTACAGTTGGTACATCACCAAAAAAAAAATCACAATCAGGTAAAAATTCGCGAATACATTCAAAGTTACTTGCATTATTAAAAAGTCAGTAATCACGTACAGATGCTATTAGTTTAGATGTATCAATAGTTAATATCGTATATGAAACCTCTGTGAATGTATTACCGAACACATTAAAATTCTTAGTTTTCTATATTAAGATTCATCAGCTTTGGAAAAATTACATGTTATTGATATGGGTCTTGGGGGGCCAAAAAAATTGTCTTTTTTTTTTTGTATAACGTACGTCTTGCAATTTGCTCTTATTATCGAAAGGTAAGTTTCTAACATTTTGGTGTTTGAACGGTTTCCGAGACAAGATATAAACCAACTTAGTAATTTTTTTTCCATTGAAAAAAAGGGTGGGAGAGGCGACCATCATTAACGATTCTCTCTAGGCATGGTCATAAGGGTCACACTCCCGTTACGGAATATCTATTTTGTAGTCATAGATACTTTACACCACATATAACTCGAAGGTGTGAGGGTGGCGAGTTTGTCACCACAACACCACCAAAATGCTAGCAACCAGAAAGCCTCCCGGCACGAGGTGGGTCGCAACTAAGCAATTCAACGTGAGCCATTCAGTCATTCATTTTATTTAATTTAATCCCATAATTTTCATTATTTATTTACAATATGATGGTCCAAATTATACATTGACCTACTTTCATTTTTAGGCTTGTGGCAACATCAAAACCACCCTATTTATATTTTTGGTGAAATGGCAGAAGTGGTCCACCTAATTTTACCCAAAATTCAAAATTATCCCTCTATTTTTTTTGTTAATACTACGAAAAACCCCAAACCGATACATATTGTCTTACCCCAAACTAACTTTTTAACCACCAAAAATCTTAAATTAGTATACCTATAACAAATTTACCCTCTATTAGTTTCTGTTAAGTTTTACTGTCAAATTACTGAGTTAAAAGACACATGACAGTTGACGGATGTACCGGTTTCGGGTTTTATCTTCCGTTTGTCACAAGTGTATGAGTTTATGATTTTTTTTGTATTAATCCAATTTAACTAATGGTAAATTTATAACAGGTGTATCGGTTTAGAATTTTTTATGGTCAAAAAATTAATTTGGAGTAAATTTATCATAAAAATATATATATCAATTTGGAGTTTTTTATTATATTAATTTTTTTTTTGGGAAATGATCCTCGTACTTTTTAAAGAACGTTGTCATTATTCCTTTGGTTAAACTTGGCCGCCGGAGTGACGAGTTGGCAGTCGAGAAAATGAGGTGGCAATCTGAGAACGCATCTTGCCGCTTTCATTGGTACATTTTTTTGCTAGTGTGGTCACAAAAATAAAAAGCAAAAAGTGGACAAGGGACTTGGTGGCTGCAAGACTGCCGCCACCGCGGGTTCCCGCCATCTCAATTTCATCTCAGTTGCAAGGCGACGATCGTGACAGTGGCTTTGAATCCGATAGGCACACACAGAAACGGGAAGACACAACGCCGGTGCAAATTTCAAGCTGAGGAGTGCGACCATTATGCGATGGTCGCGTAGCAACGCCAACAGCAGCACCCCCCGGGGTATGCAGCTCTGCAATTGTTTTTCTTGAGAGAGAGAGAGAGAGAGAGTGGGGGGTCTAAAAAATTAAAAGAAAGTTCACAAATCCCTATCAAATCCAAGCTGTGTTTGTTTTAAGTAAAGATTCGCTTCAATTATTTTTCAACGGCGTCAAGTTCATGTTGGCAAATCCGTCATTAGAATGGCACAAGATGATTGGTGATACTTTTTAAAAGGTATCGGGACCACTTTGAACAAACAAAATAGAAGGTCGACGGTTTTCAATTTCGAATGAAAGCAGAGGGATTACCTATCTTGCGATGACCGTCAATAATCTCCATGACATCCATCTTACTTATCTTCGTCCCTGTTAGTGAAGATGACGCGCACGGTGTTTGTTTGGCTGGCGTACAAGGTTGAACGGGTTTTCCACTCTTTGGTGTCTCATGATTCCTCATGAATCACGAGGAAAAGCTTTGAAATATGGTTGTATGGGGGAAAAGTATACAAAAAAAAAATTCGTAAACTTATTGCATTAATATTAATTCAGTTCTAAACTTTCAAATTAGATCAATTTAGTCTCAAACGTTTTCACATTATTACTAATTCAGTCCATCCGCCTAATTAGGCCAAAAATTGCTAATATAAACACCGGCCATCCTACGTGGTATGGTCGGTGCTGATATGAACAAATTTTACAATTTATTATTTTCTTGTTTTTTTCGTTTTTTTTTTACACTTTGATCGCCGGCCACGGACAAGGGCGTGGGAGCGGGGATGAGGGCTCGATGCCCTCACCTAGTCTAAGTGAGGGCAACGTGGGGCCTGATGCCCTCGCCTATGGCCGGTGAGGGTGTAGAGGCCCTCGCCCATGGCCGATGAGACACCCTCCGCTCTGCCCTCACTGGCCCAAAATTGGCAAAAAAAAAAAAAGAAAGGAAAGAAAATAAAAATTCATAAAAGATTCATAAAAATGCTTAAAATCTAAATTTTTTAGAAAATTGTCAACGTTAGCGTCGATGGTGCCATATAGGATGCTCGACGTTCATGCAGCAATTTCAGGCTTAAATTGGGTGGATGGATTGAATTGGTACCAATGCGAAAATGTTTAAAACTAAATTGGTGTAATTAAAATATTTATAACTGAATTGATACCTATGCTATAGGTTTAGAAATTTTTGGTACTTTTCCATTGTCTGGGGTGGGGCTGTCCAAAGGAACCAGGAACCACTCATACCGTCTGGAACCGGACTGGAACCAACTGTTCCCATGGGGATCAGTCCAGTTCTCGATTCCAATTTACTAGAATCAATGAGTATCAATCTGGTTCCGGGTTCTAGGTGTGAAAACGCCCACTTGCCCATCCAGATCGGACTGGTAATATATATATGATTTTTAAGAAAAACTTCCAACAAAAAAAAACATTTTAAGAAAACTAAAAACCCTAAAATCCTTAATCTAAAGCTCAACACCAATCAACTAAGTGCTTGTCTCATCTCACTCTCACTTTGTCTGAGTCATCTCTTCATCTCTCATTCATGGTCTCGACTCTTAAGCTCGTCACCCATCGACTCATAGCCTTGTGTCACGGGCCGATAGTTTGGGAACGACCCGTGCGGCGACTTAGGCTTCCTTGGATCGTTGGAAAGCCTAGGCCAAGCCTTTTTCCCGATCACTCACTCGCTCGGACACCCGGATCGTAGAGAGAGAAACTAGAGAGAGAAGCTCTGGAAGAGAAAGCAACTGCTTCTTGTTGTTTTTGGATGTTTCAAATGAGAAGGAGGACACCCCTTTATATAGTAGAGGGCCTCGGATTACAACCATCGATCGGTTTCTAGATGAGTGGCCGAGATCGTATCGTTTCTCGTCGACCACCTACCAACATTTATTCCGAGAGCTACCAACTACCGGCATTTATGCCGAGAACTCTCTAGAACCCCGGCACAATTACCGTCTCGCCCGTCCTTGGAAAGATTCTTGAAGCTTCGTTGGGTTTTGAACGGGTCTTTTATTGATGTGTCACGGTCTTTAGTGTTGAAAACCTCTTGACCGTGACACTTGACTCTAAACTCCCATCAATTCACAGTAAAGCCTCTAGCCATTTATCGCCTCTCTCTCTCACTTTTGGCCACTTCCATTTGCCTGAAGCTTGGTGGGACCGATTCCATGGATCTACGGTCCAGTTCTCGGATGGATTCATGAAATCAACGGGTGGTTCTTATTGTAATTTTTCAGAACCAGTCTTTAGTGGACGGTTCACGATTCTGTGATGGGAACTGTCTATCCAAACCATGCTCATCCATAGTCTGGGTAATCAGGATTACCATGTTAATCACGTGTGAAGTGTTCTGATCGAAAAGGAACAAAGGAAATCTATTGGAAAGTGTCGTGAAAGAGTGGATATAAGACTAAAAGTATAACAAGATGGGAAATATGTTGACTCTTTAAAATCATCTTCTTTGTCCATTATTTGATAATTTCTTGTTATCATAGCAATGTGCTTCATTTGAGTTTTCTCCACAAAATTTGGAGATCATAGATGTTTTCAGGTAGTTTTTTTTAATTAAAGAATTTAACATGTTAATCAAATACCCTTTCTTTTCAAGGACCCCTTCTATCTAATAATGTTGAAACAAACTTCAAACGGTTCAATGGAGAGGTAGATTCCAATTACGGATCAATATCTTTTTTATGCATCAACATCATATCAATGCAATCATACTATCAATTAGTTTCCTTAGGGTAGAGTAATATCAAGTGTAACTTTCGGCAAATTTCATATCAATTTCAAGTATTGATTCGCTCTTGCCCAACACACTACGTAAGCATCCCAAATGAACTCAAATTGTAAGTACTCTCACAGCCCATAACCATCCCAACTGTTAAAAATATGTCTCGAGTTTGAGCTTGATAAACGAAATCCGACTCGAAATTATTTGTGTAGAGGTCTGAATATTTTAAATTCAATATTTCCTTATATGAAATTGGAATCAGCGAAGAAAGAAAGGATATTATTCTTTCCTAATTCTAGTGGGAGTCACGATCAACAAAGGGAGAGTCCAACGTTGGCCTAAAAAACTTTGACTGTGAAAGAGGAAATTGTGGACTTCTTGCCACGTGTATCAGAGAAAGTTGGATTCGGAAAAGGAAATAAGTATATTTGCATGGAGTCCACATCGACCATGGAACCTAAGCATAAATATGGGTTGTTTTGTTTTTGGCCGTATAGATGTCTTGGTGCTCTATTGTTGATGAAGAAGACTTCTTGAAGCGTCGCTGGCTTGCGAGTGCTTGGTGTGCGAAGACGTGCAGAGGGAATTCATGAATTACATTCATGAAGTTAGTATTGAAGCCGGTTAAATTCATGTGGTAAGAATTTGTATATAATTCCTTCGTGAGATTGAGAGATTATTTCGTGAGGAATTGTGAGGCTAAACACTGCGTGCGTTATTGGATGTAATTAGGGCTTGGAAAACACCGAGAGTGTTTGAGTAACTCGAATGTGGTTGTAATTTCCGCTGTATCGCTTGATCTATAGTGAAATTCCGTGCTACTCTCCCTATAGACGTAAGTCACTATGATCGAGCCACATAAATCTGGTGTCCGATTTATTTTCTTATTCTGTTAATTTTATTGTTCGATCGCTTGGCTTCCGCAACAATTAGTATCAAATCTTGGCTTGGCTAAGTTGAAGCGAATCGATAGCGATAGAAGAAGGAAAAGTGAAAATCGACAGATTTTATGGGAAAGATTTTGGTTTATGGAATATGCAGATTGAGGATTATTTATATCAGAAAAAATTGCACTTGCCCTTGTCTGGAGAGAAGTCAGAGACGATGAAACAAGCTGATTGGGAATTGCTGGATAGACGAGCTTTGGGTGTTATTCGGCTGATGTTGGCACGTAACATTGCGTTTAACATCGTGAATGAGAAGACCGCTGCGGATTTGATGAAAGCCCTGTCAGACATGTACGAGAAGCCCTCTGCGATCAACAAAGTCTATTTGATGCGACGTCTGTTTAACTTGAAAATGAGTGAAGGTGCGTCAATTGCTGATCATATTAATAAATTCAATGTGATCAATAGTCAATTAAGTTCAGATATTGACTTTGAAGATAAGGTATGTGCTTTAATTCTATTATCCTCATTGCTTGATAGTTGGAATACTACTGTTATTACTGTAAGTAATTCCTCTGGGTCAAAAAGTTTGACGTTTGATGGTGTTCGAGATTTAATTCTGAGTGAGGACATCCGTAGAAGAGAATCTGGCAAACATGTATCTGCTGCTTTAGTAGGTGAAAATAGAGGAAGAACCAGTACACGTGTTAGCAGAAGTAGTATGAACTCGAATAGACGAAGTCAGTCTAGGACCGGTGGTGTTGTCTGTTGGAGTTGTGGCAAGAGGGGGCATCTTAGAAGGGATTACCTTAAGCTGAAAAACGACAAGGGTAAGGGAAATAGAATTGATCCTGCGGATGATGTTGCTGCTATAGCAGACAGTAATTCGGATAATGCTGATTATTTCTTGTCTGTCACTGATGATTCGTCGTTTGGTGGATGGATTATGGATTCTGGTTGTTCTTTTCACGCTACACCAAACAAAAACTAGTTTATTACTTATCAGTGCACGGATAGTAGTAAAGTGAAATTAGGGAACAATTCTGAATGTGATGTTATTATTATTGGTAATGTCAAAATCAAAATGCATGATGGTATTGTGTGGACATTGACTGGAATAAGGTATGTTCCAGACTTGAAGAAAAATCTGATTTTTTTGAGTGCCTTGGATTCAGCTGGGTGTCGGTATTCTTCAGAATGTAGAGTTTTGAAAGTTGATCGAGGTGCCTTGGTGATAATGAAAGGAATCAAGCATAATGGCTTGTATGAGCTTCAAGGTGAGATAGTGATGGAATTCGCTGTGGAGACGTCGAATGCATCGGTTCGAGAGTCTGAATTATGGCATATGCGTTTAGGGCACATTAGCGATAGAAGCCTGAAGGTTCTAAGTGAAAGGAATTTGTTATGTGGTTATGTGGCTAACGAATTGAATGTATGCAGGTGCTGTGATTTAGATCAATGGCAGAAAGTGCAGTTTAGTATGATTGTCAGAGAAACCATGGAAATTGCAGAATTGATTCACTTGGATGTTCGCAGGTTGTCGCGATTTCCTTCGAGGAAGAGTGCTAGATTTATGCTAACAATTATTGATGACTACTTGAGGAAGACTTGGGTATTTTTGCTAAGGCACAAGTTTGATGTTGTTGTTAGAATCAGGCAGTTAAAAGCTTTAATCGAAAAGGAGAATGGTAAAACGATTAAGCAGGTGCGGACTAATAGTAGTATGGAGTTTTATTCGGAGCTGTTAAATGAATTCTGCATGAAGGAAGGCATAGTGAAACATCGCACTAATGCCAATGAACCACAACAAGTTGCAAAGTTGATGAGTAGAACATTACTAGATACGGCCCATAAAATGTTCTCTAGTGCTAGTATGGCTAGAAGATTCCTGGCGGATACGCTTAGTACGACGAGCTACCTGAAAAATAGATCCCCATCGACTGCGATTGAATGTCGGACTTCCGAAGAAGTGTGGTCAGGTAACGTTACTAATTATTCTGTTATTAGAATGTTTGGTTATCCATGTTATGTTCGAGTTAGTGATGGTAAGTTCGATGAAAGGGCAATGAAGTGCATGTTCCTAGGTTATGCACAAGGTGAGAGGGGCTATAAGTTGTGGTGCTCGGAATTAGATTTACCTATTATCAGCGGAGAAGTTACATTTGACGAGTCTCCAGTACTTCTGTCTAGGAATGTTAATAACAGGTTCATACGGATATGAACGGTGTTCAGCTTGAGGTGTAGTTGCAACCAGAAACTCCTAAGATAGCGGGTGCTAGCGAAATAATTGACACGGATGGTGCTTGTAGTGAGATGGAGCCTATTGAGCCAACAATTGCTGTAACTGCTGATATTAACAAGGTGCGTATTCGATCTCTTGACAGATATGGATGCAATGATGGTTTTGCTTTATCTGTGATTGTGAAGGTTGTGTCGAAAAATTCTTGTGGAGATGTTAAAGGTGCATGTGGAGTTGGTATTTTGATAAGGTCCACGGCTATGGCGAAGTTCAAGCAAGGCTTGGACTTGAAAGATTTCTATGGCGGTTGAGCCCATCAGGGACTGTGGGAAAGTAGTAACGAAATTCGGATTCTATCAAAGTGAGTGTGACTTGGCTCAAACGTCGAACCAAGATAGAGATTGTTAAAAATATGTCTCGAGTTTGAGCCCGGTAAATAAAATCCGACTCGAAATTATTTGTGTGGAGATCTGAATATTTTAAATTCAATATTTCCTTATATGAAATTGGAATCAGCGAAGAAAGAAAGAATATTATTCTTTCTTAATTCTAGTGGGAGTCACGATCAACAAAGGGAGAGTCCAACGTTGGCCTAAAAGACTTTGACTGTGAAAGAGGAAATTGTGGACTTCTTGCCATGTGTGTCAGAGAAAGTTGGATTCGGAAAAGGAAATAAGTATATTTGCATGGAGTCCACATTGACCGTGGAACCGAAGCATAAATATGGGTTGTTCTGTTTTTGGCCGTATAGAGGTCTTGGTGCGCTATTGTTGATGAAGAAGACTTCTTGAAGCGCCGCTGGCTTGCGAGTGCTTAGTGTGCGAAGACATGCAGAGGGAATTCGTGAATTACATTCATGAAGTTAGTATTGAAGTCAATTAAATTCTTGTGGTAAGAATTTATGTATAATTCCTTCGTGAAATTGAGAGATTATTTCGTGCGGAATTATGGGGTTAAGCACTGCGTGTGTTATTGGATGTAATTAGGGCTTGGAAAACATTGAGAGTATTTGAGTGACTCGAATGTGATTGTAATCTCCGTTATATCGCTTGATCTATAGTGGAATTCCGTGCTGCTCTCCCGTGAATGTAGGTCACTATGACCGAACCACTATGACCGAACCACGTAAATCTGATGTCCGATTTATTTTCTTATTCTGTTAATTTTATTGTTCGATCACTTGGCTTCCGCAATACCAACAATGGCTCTTCACATCCTCTTCACATGGTTTTTCTTTTTTCCTTCCTATTCTCCTCCTCCTCTTAGCGAAAAGCTTCAACAACAAAAACAAAACCTCAATGGAGACTACGACTACAATGACAAAGAAGCAGAAGAAGAACCTCCCTCCAGGGCCTCCACCACTCCGCATCATAGGCAACCTCCACCAACTCGGCCACTTGCCTCATCAGTCTCTGTGGAAACTCTCTAGACGGTTTGGCCCTGTCATGCTCATTCGCCTTTGCTGCATACCCACGATCATTGTCTCCTCCCCCAGCGCTGCCAAGGAAGTCCTCAAGACTCATGACCTTGACTGTTGCAGCCGGCCACGGCTACTCGGCACAAGACGCCTCACCTATGACCATCTCGACATTGCATTCTCCGAGTACGGCAATTATTGGAGGGAGCTGAGGAAGCTATGCATGCTCAAGCTTCTTAGCACCAAGCGAGTTCAGTCCTTTCGATACGTCAGGGAAGAGGAGGTGGGTTTGATGATCGAGTCAATCGCGAAGTCAACAGAGAGCGGAACTCCGGTGAATATGAGAGAGAAGTTCATGGCTTTGACTGGTAGCATCACTTGCAGGTAAGGCCTCATGGTTTAGTTGATAAGGAAAGTTGAATCACGTCGATACGTTCGTTTCGCAAAAAATGAGTGATTTGAAAAATATTTTCCAAAAAATGATAGTATATATAATTTAGAAAAATAAATGAATAAAAAAAATTTTTGATCGTCCATGACAATAATCAGGCATAAGTTGTTATTGATAATGAAAATATTTTCCTTCGACTAATTTTTCTAAACGATATAAGCTCATATTTTTCGGAAAATATTTTTCAAATCACTCATTTTTCACGAAATGAATGCGAGTAACTACTTGAACTCACCTCAATTCTTCGAGGTTAATATTGAGCCTGGTTCTTTGAACTTAAGCTCAACTTGACCGTGTTTTATTGGTTCGAGCTTGAATCTACTTGATTAAGCTTACAAGCTACCTAAATTGTTCAACTATTGTCAAGTTCAAACTTGATTCGAGTCAATTCTCCAACTATAGAAACTGGACTCAAACTCAGAAAAAATTTGAACCAAAACATGTTTAGCAGGAGAGCCAAGCAAGAATCGCGAGAAAATTATCCAAAAAGTCTTAAACCTATTGCATTTTTGTCAATTCAGTCATAAACCTTTTAATTATGCCAATTGAATCATAAACCTTTTTACATTTTGCTAATTGAGTCCATCCAATCAATTTTGGCCAGAAATCACTTATGTAGATGGTCAGCGCTAACGTGGACAATTCTTATTAATATTTTATTATTTTTTGACTTTTTCTTTATTTTTCTCTTTTTTTGTTTTCTTCTCTTTTTCTTTTTTCCTTTTTTTCCTTTTCTCTTCTTTTCTTTTTTTATTTTTTCTCTCCGTTGGCCATTGCCAGGACTCGTCGATGGTCAATGGTCAATGGAGGTCGTCGGCCTCAACTGGATCGGGAGAGGGGCGGCCTTGCCTAAGCTGGCGAGGGTCACCCTCGCTTAGGCTGGCAAGGGCAAACCCTTGATCCAATGAGGGCCACCCTTAACGGCCTCGGGCGAGGGAAGCCATTGCCTGGGTTGGCGAGGGTAGCCCTGGCTTGAGGCCAGCGAAGGTAGGCCATCGACAAGACCCGGTGGTGGCCGGCGAAGGGAAAAAGTTAAAAAGAAAAAAAAAGAAGAGAAAAAGAAAGAAAAAGTGAAAAAGGAAAAGAGAAGAAAAGATAAAAGAATTGATAAAAAAATTCTATAAAAATATTAAAATTTGTCCATATCAGTACTGGCGTGTCATATAGAATAACTAGCTTCCACATCAACAATTTTCAACTCAAATTGATCAAATAGACTTAATTGGCAAAATCTGAAAAGGTTTAGGACTCAATTGGCACAATTAAAATATTTAAGATTGAATTAACAAAAGTGCAATGGGTTTGGAACTTTTTGGACAATTTTCCTCAAGAATTGCTCATAAGTAACTTTGACTTGTTTGCACACCTTACATGCAGGGTCGCATTTGGGAAGGTGTTTCAAGGGACAAAGTTTGACGGTAGAAGGCTAGAGGATGTGATTCGCGAGGCATTGGAGATGTTGGGAAGCTTATCAGCGTCTGATTTTCTTGAATGAATTTTACCCAACATATGTCTTTTTATACACATTGTATAAACACCCGGTGAGTTGTGGGCTTTTCTTTCTTGCACTTAGAATTAGCTAGTTCCTTTAATACCTTGGTTGTTTACTTTATGCAATACTTTTCAATACAATTGTTTCTTTCTTTCTTTTCTAGACTTAGATAGGATGATTTTAGAATCTTAAATGAAAACACAAAAACAAGATGTATGATCACCTAGTGGATTAAGATTTTGACATGAATATAAATGCATAACAACTTAGATAACAACCGTGATAAGTTTAGCAGTACCGAAAGGGCATTAATAAAAGTATTAACGTAAACTAGTCCCCCAACTCATGATCTCTGATTTTTCGTAAAAACCGAAACGAAACTCTCACGTTTCGATTGGGTATTCTAGCTGACCCCCAACCAAGGCTAATGGCAACTCCTAAAAAAAAAAATCAATCCGTTGTCACGCAAGGTATGAATTTAGAAAAAATCCACATTCATGATCAATGGACTGTATGGATGACCAAAAGATCAATGCTTCGATAAGCTGTCTTTTATGATGTGCCAAACGGACCGTATGGATGACCAAAAGATTGACGCTTTGGCAAGTCGTCTTTTATGATGTGCCATACAGACCGTATGGATGACTAGAAGATCGATGTTTCGGTAAAGCTGTCTTTTATGATGTGCCATATAGACCATTTCATGAACACTTACCTCTAAATCCGCTTCATCGAGTTCGACTCTCGAGAGGTAGGTCGCGACAAAGGGTTCCATCGTTACTTTGAAAAGGCAATCGGCATTAACATTATAAAACAAGAATATTTTCCTCGTGATTATATTCGGATCGGTATGACGTAGCATATTCGTCTAACAATCGGTGGTGATTCAATTCACATTCCTGGATAATTCGTTTGTTGTGCATCAAGAGGTTAGTCAATTTCTTCCGTGACTTTTTCCCAACAATAACAAACCATTATTCGTGGGGAAGCTAATGGGCTTAAGATTAGTGTTCTTTGTACAGCCGATCCCTCGGTCGAGGTTCGATTTTGGAGACCACAGAGAGTCGAGCTTTTACTCGTGACATGAAATATTTGCGCACATTTATTTCATCGCGCACTAGAAATCAGACGAGAGAATCCACATCCGGACGGTGAATAGTGGCCAATTTCGTCTCCACCCTAAAAAGTCCACCATTTTTTCTTTCTGGCCGGTAAATGTCGGCAACTGATTATTCAGCATCCCTTTCGTATTACTTTTCACTCTCGACCCTCACACTACTTAACCACCCAAAACTAATTCAACGTTGGAAGCATTCTCACTGCACATCACCATTCCAACAATGGCTCTTCACATCCTCTTCACATGGCTTGCGCTTTTCCTTCCACCCCTCCTCCTCCTCCTCCGCCGCCGCCTCCTCTCAGTGAAAAGCTTCACCAACAAAAGGAAGAACCTCCCTCCAGGCCCTCCGCCACTCCCCATCATAGGCAACCTCCACCAGCTCGGCCACTTGCCTCACCAATCCCTGTGGAAACTCTCCAGACAGTATGGCCCCGTCATGCTCATCCACCTCGGTGGTATCCCCACTGTCGTTGTCTCCTCCGCCGCCGCTGCCAGGGAGGTCCTCAAGACCCATGACCTTGACTGTTGTAGCCGTCCACGGCTACTCGGCCCAGGACGCCTCACCTATGACCATCGTGACATCGCCTTCACCGAGTACAGCAATTATTGGAGGGAGCTAAGGAAGCTGTGCGTGCTCAAGCTTCTTAGCACCAAGCAAGTTCAGTCCTTTCGGTACGTCAGGGAAGAGGAGGTGGGTTCTATGATCGAGTCAATCGCGAAGTCAGCAGAGAGTGGAACTCCGGTCAATATGAGAGAGAAGTTCATGGCTTTGACGGTTAGCATCACTTGCAGGTAGGGTACTTGAACTCACCTCAATTCTTCAAGGTTTATATCGAGCCTGGTTCTTTGAAGTTGAACTTGAGATCAACTTGACCATGTTTTCTAGGTTAGAGCTTGACTATATTAGGCTTACGAGCTACCCTAATTGTTTAATTATTATCAAGTTCAAACTTAATTCGAGTCAATGCTCCAACTAGAGAAACTCGACTCAAACTCAAAAGATTTGAACCAAAGCATATCTAGCCTGAGAGCCAAGCAAGGATTTGTTGGAAAAATTATCCAAAAAATATTAAACTTATTAAACTTTTGCCAATTCAATTCAAAACATTTTAATTGTGCTAATTGAGTCCATTCGGCCAATTTGTCTAGAAATTACCGTAGACAGCTGACATGGACAATTCTTATTAATATTTTAATATATTTTTCGATTTTTTAATTATTTTTTTTGAATTTTTTTTGTTTTCTTCTCTTTTCCTTCTTTACTTTTTTTTTTCCTTTTCTCTTCTTTTGTTTTCTTTTTCTTTTTTATTTTTTTCATTAGCCGGCCATTGCCAGGCCTTGTCGATGGTCGATGGAGGTCGCCGGCCTCAGCGCGATCGAGCAAGGGTTGCCCTTGCCTGATTTGGGCCGACGGAAGCCATCGCCCAATCCAGCAAGGGCGGCCCTCACCTAAGGCAAGCGAAGGTGGGCCATCGACAAGGCCCAGTGATGGCCGGTGAAGAGAAATGTTAAGAAGAAAAAAAAAGAAAAAAGAAAAAAATTAATTAAAAAATTCAATAAAAATATTAAAATGTTATTAAAAATTGTCTACGTAAGCGCTAGCGTGTCATGTAAAACCACTGGCTTCCACGTCAGTTTTTTCCGTCCCAAATTGATCGGATGGACTTAATTGGCAAAATGTAAAAAGGTTTATGATTCAATTAACACAATTAAAAAGTTTAGAATTAAATTGGCAAAAGTGGAATAAGTTTAAACTTTTTGAACAATTTTTCCCAAGAATTGCCCACAAGTAACTTTGACTTGTTTGCACACCTTACATGCAGGGTCGCATGTGGGAAGGCGTTTCAAGGGACAGAGTTCGACGATGGAAGGTTAGGGGATGTGATTCACGAGACATTGGAGATGTTAGGAAGCTTCTCAGCGTCCGATTTCTTCCCTCGATTCGGCTGGATCGTGGACAAGTTCACAGGGCTCCATTCGAAGTTGGAGAAGAGCTTTCGCAATTTGGAAGTTTTCTATCAGATGGTGATCGAAGAGCATCGAAACGTGAATAAGAGCAACAAGGAAGAGGAGGACATTGTCGATTTGCTGTTGAAGATGGAGAGGGACCAGACTGAGCTTGCGGCGGTTCGGCTCAATGAAGATAACATCAAGGCCATCTTGATGGTACATCATACAATCTCTTACTTATTCCCCAATGTAGATCATATGCACAATAGGGAAGCCAATTTCAACGTTCTATACATAGCAGAATACAATTCAAGAACTTCTTCAATGTATACTTCGTCATATTTTTTTTTAATATGAATGACGTTATGGCAAAAATTGTACGTGTCTGTTTTAAGAATCATGACTTTATGTACATTCTCAGGATATATTTATAGCTGGAGTGGACACCATTGCACTTGTCATGGACTGGACAATGGCCGAGCTCGCAAGGAACCCGAGTGCGATGCAGAAAGCTCGTGAGGAGATCCGGAGTTATGCTGGGAACAAGAAATGGGTCGTGGAAGATGACCTTCACGGGCTCAAATATCTCAAGTTGGTACTCAAGGAGGCAATGAGATTACATCCTCCAGGTGGTCTACTACTCCCGAGGGAAACAATGGGCCACTTTAAGCTATTTGGCTACGAGATCGACCCGAAGACCCGTGTCGAGGTCAATGTGTGGGGCATCGGGCGGGATCCGGAGCTGTGGGAGGACCCGGAGAAGTTTGTGCCCGAGAGGTTTGAGGACAGTCCAATCGATTATAAGGGGAATCATTTCGAACTGTTACCATTTGGGGCAGGGCGGAGAGGATGCCCCGGGATGTCGATGGGGATGGCGGTGGTCGAGCTAGCGCTCGCCAATGTCTTGCACTCCTTCGACTGGGAATTGCCAAAGGGAATGACGGAGGGAGATGTGAGCATGGAGGAAGGAGCTGGCCTGAACGTATTCCAAAAAGTGCCTCTCATTCTGCTACCGGTTAAACCATCTTATAAAACCGTTGCATGACAAAATCGCATTAAGCAAAAAACATCATATTTCACTATGTTTTGTACTTAATTATGATCAAGCTGTCTTAAGATTGCATGGTATAATGTTATAGCATACATCTCTATACATGTAGTATATTGCTTCTCAGGCAATTAATAAAAAGACCCATATGAGGAATTTGCATATTGTGACTTTAGAGTGAGAATTCTCTTTTCTGTCTTCAGCATAGCATAAATTAATAAAGTCTTTTTTCTCGGATTATCAGTCGTACGAATCACTTGTATACTAACAAATTGTACTTGTATACCCTGTGTGCAAATTACTTTGAGATTTAAAAGTCTTTTAGTTGCCTGTGTCAATTTAATATCAATTATATTTTTGGTCGGAATGTTTTCAAGGAAGAGCTTTAATGGCCCTCAGAATGAAGAGCTGTGGCGCATCATTAGAAAGTTCTGTCAATCCTAGAATAGAAGTCTAGCTTTTATTCATTTGAAGTATACTTGTAATTAATTAAAATAATCTTCCAAAACATAGGCACTTTCAAATTAACTTCGGATTTACTGACACTGCACGTGCCTATTAGTTGTTTCTCACAAGAGGTAAATATATTGAAAGAATATAAATCTCTCAAACTTTAAAGGGGACAAACTGCATATCATTTTAGCATGAAGGATGGTCAGGTAAACTTTGTGCCTTTAAGATCTAAACTCCAAATTAACATTGGTCAATAATGATTTGTAGAATTCAAGGATTGACAACTTTTGCTTAGACACTTACCAAAAAAAAACAAAAAACTTTTGCTTAGATAGTGACTAGTAATCTGGGCCTTTCTTTTATAAGGGATAAGTACATTGAAAGTCATAAAAATTTTCAAAAAAGTGCAATTGAATCTTAAAACTTTCAAAAAGCGCAATCAAGTCCTTAAACTTATTACAAAAATGCATTAAATCCTAAAACTTTCAAAAATCGCAATCAAATCCTTAAACTTATTACAAAAGTGTAATTGAGTTCTAAAACTTTCAACATATGTAATCAAGTCCTAAAACTTCCCAAGTTGAAAACGGAAAAGCTGAAGTGGCAATATGAGAACACGTATTGCCGCTTTCATCTGTACATTATTTGCTGATATATATGGTCATACAAATAAAAGTATAAAATGCTTTTGTGTTACAAGGACGAGAAAAGTGGACAGGGGACAGGACTTGGCGGTTGTAGGACCATCACTAGGGTGGTCCGGCCAACTCGATCGCGATTCTATCAGCAGCGATCACTGTGTTGGTAGTCATCGCGCTTCAACCGCCACGATAGAGGAAGAGTTGATCGAGTGTCGCCTGTCAACGGCAACGCCGTGACAATCCATGCACGAGGTCAAGTCTATATCAACCAAATCCGTTATAATGGCACAAGGACGAAGGAGGATACATTTAAAATTTACGAGGACCATTTTGACAAAAAAAAAATAGAAGAACAGTTTTCGAATTTCGGGTAAACATAGAAGGATCGTTGATGCCATTTAACTTATTTTCTAATGACAGTCAATAATCTTGATAACATCATCTTACTTAGTTTTGGTCCCTTTTATTGGAGGCGACACGCACTTACATGCGTAGCGACTTGACTCCAAAATTTTAATTTATGTGAATTTGTATTTTGGAAAGTTAATTGAATTTGAGTAGTTCGAATATTAGATACAATTAAATTTTGGAAAACCATTTTGATTTAATTGAAATTTTGCGCAGCTGACCAATGCATTTTTATCTTTTTTACAGGTCAATTCAAGTACCAACATAGAAAGTACTTCACGAGTCGAGAACAAGCCTGATCCATCCAGCGTAAATTATGTATTGAGTTTACTAAATTGATAGTGTTTACACCAAAAAATTGGCCAACTTGTCGACGTGGAAAACACATGATGGAGGCATGAATTACACGTCCCATCGTCAACTATCATAGAAAGTGACATCCATTTTAGTGCATCAGTGATGATTCAGTAATAATAAGATTGACGTAGGATCAAAGATGCTTGACAAGTTTTTGTACCGACCATCAAGTTGCCAACAAAACAAACACTTGACAGAGGCTAGAGGCTACGTGGAAGCAAGGATCATGAAGGGACAAAGGCATGAGGCAACGTGAAAGTAAATATTATCAAGTTACCAACATATGCGTGTCATGTATATGACCCAAGATCATCAAGTTGGCATGGAAGTGCATCACCATGGTCGATAGATATTGCAATCGATGTTAAAGTTAACACATCGATAACAATTCGGTTGTCGAAAAATGACGACATAGGGTCAAAAAGGATGGGGAAGAATACTAGTAGATAAGATTGACAAAACTCGCAAAAAAATAAAGTAGGCAAAAGATATCGAGGCGACGTCATAGCAGAATTCCAAACCTAAAACTATAGGAGGTTAAGTAATGTGAGTCGTGAAGTGACTGACATGTATATTTTGAGGGAAAAGTTACTTAAAAGCAGGATCACGAGGCAATTATCACTTGTAAATAAGATCATGGGTTAGCTATCGCTTGAAAGCAGGATCATGCACTACAAAAAAACACGCTTTTTCTAACGAAAATTTCCAACGAAAATTCGAGGAAATTCGTTGGAAAGGAAATTTCCAACGAATTTTCCAACGAAAAAAATTCGTTGGTAATAGGTTGTTGGAAATTTTTCCAATGAAAAATTTTAATTTTCGTTGGAAATTTGCGACGAATTTTTCAACGAAAAAAAATTTGTTGGAAAACTCGTGGCTAAATTCGTTGGAAACGAATTTTTTTTTCCGACGAATTTTTTTCGTTGGAAACAAATAATTTTTTTTTTGGTTGAAACATAGTGAAATTTTTTTTTCCATCGGAAAAAAATTTTTGGTGGAATTTTTTTTTGTGGTAATTTTTTTTTTCTGGCGGAATTTTTTTTTTGTGGAAATGTTTTTTTCTTTTTTGGTCCAAAAATCGCCCTCGCCGCCGGCGACGGCCGAGCTCGCCCAGATCTGGGAGAGCACGAGCTCGCCGACGAGGGCCGAGCTCGCCCAGATCTGGGCGAGCTCGAGCTCGCCGGCCATGGCGAGCTCGCCCCTCGCCATGGCCGGCGAGGGCCAGCCCCGTCGCCGGCGAGGGCCGAGCTCGCCCAGATCTGGGCGAGCTCGGCCCTCGCCGGCGACGAGGCTCGGGGGCGTCGGGGGCGTCGGGGTGGCGTCGGGGGCGGCCCATGGTGGCCTCGGGGGCGTCGGGGGCTGCCCTGGATGGCCGCGGCGGCGCCTTTGGGGAGGGAGCCGACGTCGCGGAGGAGGAGGGGGTAGCGGAGTCTTGGTGTCCATGGCGCCGGAGCCGGAGGAGGAGGGGGAGCAGCGGGGAGGAGGCAGAGGGGGAGGCGGAGGGGGAGACGCAGGGAGAAGTGAAGGCGAAGGGGGGAGGCGAAGGGGGAGACGCAGGGAGAAGGTGAAGGCGAAGGAGAGAGAGAGAGAGGAAGGAGAGAGAACGAAGGTGGAAATTGAACGAGCACGAAAATGTTGAATAATAAATATGTAGGATTTTCGTTGGAAAATTCGTTGGAATTTCCAACGAATTTTCCAACGAAAATTGTACATACTAAAATAATTATCGGAAAATTGAAATTCGTTGGAAAATTCGTTGGAAATTTCCAACGAATTTTCCCACGAATATAAAAAATGCCGAATTGTACCGGGTTTTTTTTAATTCGTTGGAAAATTCGTTGGAAATTTCCAACGAATTGTTTTTTCGTTGGAAATTTCCAATGAATCTTCCAACGAAAAATGTACACAATAAAATAATTTCCCAGAAAATTTAAATTCGTTGGAAAATTCGTTGGAAATTTCCAACGAATTTTTCAACGAAAAATGCACATAATAAAATAATTTCCCGGAAAATTTAAATTCGTTGGAAATTTCGTTGGAAATTTTCAACGAATTTATTTTCGTTGAAAATTTCCAACGAATTTTTCAACGAAAAATGTACACAATAAAATAATTTTTCGGAAAATTTAAATTCGTTGCAAAATTCGTTGTAAATTTCCAACGAAAAAAATTCGTTGGAAAATTTCCAACGAAAAAAAATTTGTTGGAAAATTTCCAACGAATTTTCCAACGAAAATTGTACACACTAAAAATAATTCCCCTGAAAATCAAATTCGTTGGAAAATTAGTTGGAAAATTTCCAACGAAATTTCCAACGAAAATTGTACACACTAAAATAATTGCCGGAAATTCAAATTCGTTGGAAATTTCCAACGAATTTTGTGACTAAATTTTTTTCGTTGGAAATTTCCAACGATTTTTGCGACAAAAAATTTTTCGTTGGAAATTTCCAACGAATTTTATTTTTCGTTGGAAAATTTGTCGCAAATTTTCCAACGAAAATTTTTCGTCGCAAATTTTCGTGGCAAAAAACCGATTTTTTTGTAGTGATGGCATTACATGGACGTGAAAACAAGATTTTCGGAATGGAAGAACATGGGCACAATTGTTGGAAACCACTAAGGAGCAGTTACCACACGACCATTATAATTATCACCGATCATTATTAAAAAAGCCCTCGAAAAACACAATCAAAATGTTATCTTTTCATTATGTTTAAAGCTTTCCGCATTGTATTTTCAATTTTCCTTAGCTATAGATCCTCATGGTTTAGATAGATGTTAGTGTATATCATGTCATTGACGAAGTTAGGTCGTGATATTTCAGTGTAAACAAATACCACCGTTGTATAGCATTTGGTGGAATTCGCTTGTGTCTATTGTACTGCTTAAGCGTGCCATTAATCAGATACTAGTACAGATCAAGCTTGTTTTGTATTGGTTGAAGAAAGTGGATTCCTTTTCTCGCCTAGATAACTCCTGTCCGGAATTGCCGCAAAACCCGATCTTTTCCCGTTAAAAGCCAAAGAACAACTTTCGGTGAGTTATATATGGCTGCAGGAGCAATTCCAGCGAAACAGATTGTAATGTATGAACTGGTTTTGTTTTGCTCAAGTTCTCGGTGCAAAAGAAATGAATTTCCTTCACATGACAAAAGGAAATATATGAATCTCCAAAGACAGTCTTGAGAAATCAAGGCATGACCCATTTGTGTGTATTATTGTTAATTTCAATATCATAATGATTATCAGTACTATATTATATTTATACTTAGGTGTTTTTTTGGGGGGTGGGCGGCGGCCTCATTCAACCTTTAGTTAGTGCTCTATTTCTTTTCATTATCACCTTTGTCCCTTATCTTCGTAGTAGTTACACTTTTATATATGTCATTTACATATAAATAAATTCTTTATATACTTATAAGCAGATGAAAATTACAGTTTCAAATCTAATTGGAGAAGTCAAACATGTCAAACAAATGCCTTTCTTATTTTTTGAGATCCCATGCTTGCTCATAATGTTGAAACAACTTTAATCGATTGGATGAAGAGGTAAATTCCAATCAAGGATCAATTGTATTTTTTTCATCAACATCATAGCAATGCAATCATACTATCAACTAGCAGCCTGAGGGTAGATTAATCAAATAATAACTGTAACTCTCACCAATTTCGTATCAATTTCGACAACTGATATTTCAGCATACCACCCCAAACTAATTCAACGGCGGAAGCATTCTCACTGCACATCACCATCCCTACTACAATGGCTCTTCACATCCTCTTCACATGGTTTGCTCTTTCCTTTCCTCTCCTCCTCCTCCTCCTCTCGGTGAAAAACTTCAACAACAAAAGGAAGAACCTCCCTCCAGGGCCTCCATCACTCCCCATCATAGGCAACCTCCACCAGCTCGGCCATTTGCCTCACCAGTCCCTGTGGAAACTCTCCAGACGGTATGGCCCCGTCATGCTCATCCGCCTTGGTGGCATCCCCACCGTCATCGTCTCCTCCCCTGGCGCCGCTAGGGAGGTCCTCCAGAACCACGACCTTGACTGCTGCAGCCGCCCACGGCTGGTCGGCACAGGACGCCTCTCCTACGACTACCTCGACATCGCCTTCGTCAAGTATGGTGATTACTGGAGGGAACTGAGGAAGCTGTGCATGCTCGAGCTGTTTAGCACCAAGCGAGTCCAGTCCTTCCGGTACATCAGGGAAGAGGAGGTGGGTTCTATGATGGAGTCGATTGCGAAGTCAGCAGACAGCGGAACTCCGATTAATATCAGCGAGAAGTTCATGGCTCTGACGGCTAACGTCACTTGCAGGTCGGGCCTAGTGGTGTAGTTGATGAGTCAAGTCGACTAAGCTACTACTTGAGTTCGCCTCCATTCTTCATGGTTTGATACTATATTGAGTCTGGTTCTTTCAACTCGAGCTGAAGTTGACCATGGTTTTTTTTTTGGTCGGAAACTTGACCATGTTGTCTAGGTTCGAATTTGACCATACTTGATTAGACTTTATTAGGCTTAGGAGCTACCCCAATTATTGAAGCTATCATCAAATTCAAACTTGACTCTCAAGTCAATTTTGAGAAACTCGACTCGAACTTGAAAAGGCTTTAACCGAAGCTAGTCTAGCCTCAGAGCCAAGCATGAATCACTCACAAGTAACTTGACTTGTTCGCACACCTTACATGCAGGGTGGCATTTGGGAAGGCATTTCAGGGGACGGAGTTTGACGACAGAAAGTTCATGGATGTGATTAATGAGGCAGTGGCGATGTTGGGAAGCTTCTCGGCATCAGATTTTTCCCCTCGATTCGGCTGGATCGTGGACAGGTTCACGGGGCTCCATTCGAGGTTGGAGAAGAGCTTTCGCAGTTTGGACATTTTCTACCAGAAGGTGATCGAGGAGCATCGGAACTCAAAAAAGAGCCATGAGGAAGAGGAGGACATTGTCGATTTGCTGCTGAAGATGGAGAGGGATAAGACTGAGCTCGCGGGGGTCCAGCTCAAGAAAGATAACATCAAGGCCATCTTGATGGTACATCATACAATCTCTTACATATTCCCTAATGTAGATCATGTACACGTTGAGAAGCAAACTTTGATGTTCTTTATAAATGAGTACATCGTCCTCTTTCTCAGTTATGAAAGGCGTTATGGCAAAATTGATGTACTTGTCTTTTTTGTAAATCCATGACTTCATGCACACTCTCAGGATATATTTCTAGCTGGAGTGCACACCGTTGCACTTGTCATGGACTGGACAATGGCCGAGCTCGCCAGGAACCCGAGGGTGATGCAAAAAGTTAGAGAGGAGATCCGGAGTTGCGCTGGAAACAAGAAATGGCTTGTCGAAGATGACCTCGGCGGGCTCGAATATCTCACGCTAGTACTTAAGGAGGCTCTGAGGTTACACCCTCCAGGTGTTTTGCTCATTCCGAGGGAAACAATGGGCCACTTCAAGCTGTTTGGCTACGACGTTGACCCGAAGACCCGCATCCAAGTCAATGTGTGGGCCATCGGGCGGGACCCGAGCCTGTGGGAGGACCCTGAAGAGTTTGTGCCTGAGAGGTTTGAGAACAGTCAGATCGATTACAAGGGGAATCATTTCGAACTGTTGACATTTGGGGCAGGACGCAGGGGATGCCCCGGGATTTCGATGGGGATGGCGGTGATCGAGCTTGCGCTCGCCAATGTCTTGCACTCCTTCGACTGGGAATTGCCAAAGGGAATGACAGAGGAAGATGTGAGCATGGAGGAAGGTGCTGCTCTGGCTGTATTCAAGAAAGTGCCTCTCATTCTGCTACCGGTTAAACCATCTTATAAAACCGTTGCATGACAAAATCGCATTAAGCAAAAAACATCATATTTCACTATGTTTTGTACTTAATTATGATCAAGCTGTCTTAAGATTGCATGGTATAATGTTATAGCATACATCTCTATACATGTAGTATATTGCTTCTCAGGCAATTAATAAAAAGACCCATATGAGGAATTTGCATATTGTGACTTTAGAGTGAGAATTCTCTTTTCTGTCTTCAGCATAGCATAAATTAATAAAGTCTTTTTTCTCGGATTATCAGTCGTACGAATCACTTGTATACCCTGTGTGCAAATTACTTTGAGATTTAAAAGTCTTTTAGTTGCCTGTGTCAATTTAATATCAACTATATTTTTGGTCGGAATGTTTTCAAGGAAGAGCTTTAATGGCCCTCAGAATCTCTTACTGAGAAGAGCTGTGGCGTGTCATTAGAAAGTTCTGTCAATCCTAGAATAGAAGAAGTCTAGCTTTTATTCATTTGAAGTATACTCGTAATTAATTGAAATAATCTTCCAAAACATAGGCACTTTCAAATTAAATTCAGATTTACTGACACTGCGTGTGCCTATTAGTTGTTTCTCACGAGAGGTAAATATATTGAAAGAACATAAATCTCTCAAACTTTAAAGGGGACAAATTGTATATCATTTTGGCACGAAGGATGGTCAAGTAAACTTTGTGCCTTTAATATCCAAACTCCAAATTAACATTGGTGAATAATGATCTGTAGAATTCAAGGATTGACAACTTTTGCTTAGATAGTAACCAATAATCTGGGCCTTTCTTTTACAAGAGATAAGTGCATTGAAAGTTATAAAACTTTTCAAGAAAGTGTAATTAAGTCCTAAAACTTTTAAAAAGTGCAATCAAGTCCTTAAACTTATTACAAAAGTGTGATTAAGTTCTAAAATTTTCAACAAGTGCAATCAAGTTCTAAAACTTCCCAAGTTAGAAACAGAAAGGCTGAAGTGGCAATATGAGAACACGTATTGCCGCTTTCATCGGTACATTATTTGCTGATATGGTCATAAAAATATAAGTAAAAAATGCTTTTGTGTTACAAAAACGAAAAAAGTAAACGAAAAAAGTGGACAGGGGACAGGACTTGGTGGATGTAGGACCATCATCACCAGGGTGGTCCAGCCAACACGATGGCGATTCTATCAGCAACTATTACTGTGTTGGCAGTCATCGCGCTTCAACCGCCACGATAGAGGAAGAGTTGATCGAGTGTCGCCTGTCAACGGCGACACCGTGACAATCCATGCACGAGGTCAAGTCCATTTCAACAAAATCCGTTATTAGATTGGCACAAGGACAAAGGAGGGTACATTTAAAACTTACGAGGCCCATTTTGAAAAAAAAAATAGAAAAAGAGTTTTTGAATTTCAGGTAAAACTAGAAGGATCTTTGATGCCATTTAACTTATTTTCTAATGACAGTCAATAATCTCTATAACATCATCTTGCCTAGTTTTGGTCCCTATTATTGGAGGCGACACCCACTTAATTGTGTAGCGACTTGACTCCAAATTTTTAATTTATGTGAATTTTTTTGTGGAAAGTTGATTGAATTTGAATATTAGATACAGTTAAATTGTGGACAACCATTTTGATCTAGCTGAAACTTTGCGCAGCTGACCAATGCATTTTTATCTTTCTATAAGTAAATTCAAGTACCAACATTTCATGTGCTTCACGAGTCAAGATCAAGCCTGATCCATCCAGCGTAAATTATGTATCAAGTTTACTAAATTGATTGTGTTGTATGAACTGGTTTTGTTTTGCTCAAGTTTTCTGTGTAAAAGAACGAAGTTCCTTCGCATGACAAAAGGAAATATATGAATCTCCAAAGATAGTCTTGAGAAATCAAGGCATGACCCATTTGTGTGTATTATTGTTAATGTCAATATTATAATGATTATTAGTACTATACTATTTTTATACAATCGTAGTACCAACTAGCAGCCCAAGGATAGATTAATCAAATATCAACTTTAAATTTCGTATCAATTTCAGATCAATTTTGACAACTGACATTTCAGCATACCACCCCAATCTAATTCGCCGTTGCAAGAGTTCTCACTCCACATATGACCATCCTAACAACAATGGCTCTTCACATCCTCTTCACATGGCTTGCTCTTTCCCTTCCTGTCCTCCTCCTCTCGGTGAAAAACTTCAACAACAAAAGGAAGAACCTCCCTCCAGGGCCTCCATCACTCCCCATCATAGGCAACCTCCACCAGCTCGGCCATTTGCCTCACCAGTCCCTGTGGAAACTCTCCAGACGGTATGGCCCCGTCATGCTCATCCGCCTCGGTGGCATCCCCACCGTCATCGTCTCCTCCCCTGGTGCCGCTAGGGAGGTCCTCCAGAACCACGACCTTGACTGCTGCAGCCGCCCACGGCTGGTCGGCACGGGACGCCTCTCCTACGACTACCTCGACATCGCCTTCGTCGAGTATGGTGATTACTGGAGGGAACTGAGGAAGCTGTGCATGCTCGAGCTGTTTAGCACCAAGCGAGTCCAGTCCTTCCGGTACATCAGGGAAGAGGAGGTGGGTTCTATGATGGAGTCGATTGCGAAGTCAGCAGAGAGCGGAATTCCGATCAATATCAGCGAGAAGTTTATGGCTCTGACGGCTAACGTCACTTGCAGGTCGGGCCTAGTGGTGTAGTTGATGAGTCAAGTCGACTAAGCTACTACTTGAGTTCGCCTCCATTCTTCGTGGTTTGAGACTATATTGAGTCTGGTTCTTTCAACTCGAGCTGAAGTTGACCATGGTTTTTTTTTGGTCGGAAACTTGACCATGTTGTCTAGGTTCGAATTTGACCATACTTGATTAGACTTTATTAGGCTTAGGAGCTACCCCAATTATTGAAGCTATCATCAAATTCAAACTTGACTCAAGTCAATTTTCCAACTAGAGAAACTCGACTCGAACTTGAAATGGTTTTAACCGAAGATTGTCTAGCCTCAGAGCCAAGCACGAATCACTCGCAAGCAACTTGACTTGTTCGCACACCTTACATGCAGGGTGGCATTTGGGAAGGCATTTCAGGGGACGGAGTTTGACGACAGAAAGTTCATGGATGTGATTCACGAGGCAGTGGCGATGTTGGGAAGCTTCTCGGCATCCGATTTGTTCCCTCGATTCGGCTGGATCGTGGACAGGTTCACGGGGCTCCATTCGAGGTTGGAGAAGAGCTTTCGCAGTTTGGACGTTTTCTACCAGAAGGTGATCGAGGAGCATCGGAACGCAAATAAGAGCCACGAGGAAGAGAAGGACATTGTCGATTTGCTGCTGAAGATGGAGAGGGTTAAGACCGAGCTCGCGGGGGTCCAGCTCAAGAAAGATAACATCAAGGCCATCGTGATGGTATATCATACAATCTCTTACACATTCCCTAAAGTAGATCATGTACACATTGAGAAGCAAACTTTAATGTTCTTTATATTGCAGGATATGATTCAAGAACTTTTTAAATGAGTACTCCGTCCTCTTTGTCAGTTATGAGAGGCGTTATGGCAAAATTGATGTATATGTCTTTTTTGTGAATCGTGACTTCATGTACACTCTCAGGAATAGCTGCAGTGGACACCAGCGCAGTTTCCATGGACTGGACAATGGCTGAGCTCGCCAGGAACCCAAGGGCGATGCGAAAAGTTCGAGAGGAGATCCGGAGTTTTGGTCATTCAAGAATAGAAATCTAGCTTTGATTCATTTGAAGCATACTTCTAATTAATTGACAAAATCTTCCAAAACGTAGGCACTTTCAAATTAAAAACAAATTTACTAACACTGCGTACTAGTTATTTTTTTCACGTCAAGTGAAGATATTAAAAGCACATCAATCTCTCACACTTGAAAGGGGATGAACAGCAGATAATTTTAGCATAAAGAATGGTCCCGTAATATAATGAGATTTTGTGCCTTTTATGGTCTAAACTCTGAATTCCAAACTAACATCGGTGATTTCTAGAACGGAAAGATTGAAAACTTTTGCTTAGTAATGACTAGTTATCCGGACCCTTTTCTTTTTTAGGTAATACGGTGCGAGGGGTAGACATGGCCACGGATCGGTTTCGGCTCGGAGCCGGTCTGGGTCAAACCCGGGACCAGCCCATTGACTGGGCCTACAGTTCGGAATCGGAACCGGCCCATGGCCTACAAGCCCAGTTCCGGTTCCAACAATTTTGGAACCGGCAGTTCCGGGCCCGATTCCAAAAAAAAATTTATTCTTTCTCTCTTTTCTTTCACAAATTTGATTACAATGTACATTTTGATTACATTTTATATTAAATAATTCATTATTTTTTTTTATAATCGAGGTGTCCGCGCGGCCGGCGAGCTAGGGCTCAAATCAACGGTGATGCCCGACTAGTCCTCGAGGGGGGCTAGCGCAGCATCCTACCGCCACGACCTCCCACTTAAATCACCGATAGGCGAGTTTGAATCCAAGACCTCTCGTGAAAAGAACTGAGCGCAAACCGACGTGGCCACCGATGGGTGGGTAAATAATTCATTATTTCATAATTTAGTAATTCAATTTTTTTATTTCATAATTTATTTTTTAAATTTTTACAGGCCGGTTCCGAATGGGGCCGGAACCGGAATCGGAACCAGCCCGGAACCATCGATTCATATATGGCCACAAACCGGAACCGCCGGTTCCAAACCGTGACCATGATTACGAGCGGGTACTCATCAAATTTACTTTTCTAGATGTTACCGTTAAGGGTCTGACATCTCCTCTAGATATTATCGTAAGGGTTTCGCACCCGTTACGAAATGCATGGGTGGAGTCATAATTACTTAGTCCCAGTCCATACGTAGGTGTAGAGCCCGTCATAATAGCCCATCAACTTGCTAAAACCAGAGGTAACAATTGCCCAGCCTCCTATTTTCTAGACAATTGTAACTTTTTCTTTTGGCCAAACAAGATTGATATTACTTGACTTGCACAAACAGGTGGGGTACAATCCTATGTTACGAATTCTGGAGATGTCGCTCGAGTTCCGGCAAAGACAACTTTCTTCCAATCACCTTTGAGAGAGCGCGTTGTCCCGCTAATTGCCCGGTTGCGATGAAACGGAAAATCATGCTGATCCGGTGTGATTAGCCGATTGCTCTTACAGGATGAGGTATGAGTTGTTTTTAGCATCTGTATCATACTTCATGCAACAGTAAAGTGACTTCTGGAGCTTATCTTCAGGAGCAAAGTAGGCAATAATAATCAGATTATGGATTAAAAAATGATTGGGCGATGGTGACTCTTTACTAACTCCCACTCACTTCAAGATGGACCCACCAGAAATAATAAATCCATATTATCTTGTGTTTCCATGACTCCGCTCTTGAACTCAGCCATGGACATATTGTTCACAAATTGTTAAATGTTTTTACATGATCTGCCCAAGCTTATTAGGAAAGACCGAAGAGCCAGCGTTTTAGTTGACGGACCTGACCTCTCTGGTTCTCTTTCTTCTCTTGCCAGATTACGTGCATACTTGTTCCAATCTTGGCTCATCATCGCAAGTCAAATTACATAAATATTAAATAAAGTATCTGTACTTTCTTCCTCTTTAACCTTGATCATCTCTCCAAAGCCTCTCTGCCTTAAGTTTGTTGCAGTCCTGAGACCTGAGAGCTCTCACAGTCGGGTTTCTTTGTTCTTACAATCGTTTGAGTTCTGTTCTTGAGGTAAAAGAGATTTCTATTGTCCCTCCTCTGCAACAGATATTGCTGAATTCTGAGCCAATACCCATCTAATTTCGAATTTGGTCATGCTTCATTCTCTTATGTTCTGGCAAAATATAGAATCATGTCATAAGTCTTTCATTTATCCCTTATGCAGGTGCTTCTTGGATTAAAGTTACATCTATTTGTTCTTTTCGAAAAGTTGCAGGTGATGGGAAGCATATTGTCTAAGAGGACGAGCAGGAGGGGACCCTATTCAAATGGTCGGTATGCTTCAACTCCATCGAGTTCTTGGAGTGAGTATGGAGGTAATACTATGCAGGATCGACACCAAACGGGCCTGCATCATCACTACATGCCTTCTCCGTCCTACAATTATGCTACACAACCTTCGCAAGCACAGACCCGGCAGCGTCGGAAGATAGTGAACACGAAATATTCGAGGATAGCCGATAATTATCGTTCTTTGCATGAGGTAATTAGGTCAGGTCCTTGACAGCATTTAGAGTGATTACTATGAAGATCTCCTCTACCTCTTATTGTGACTCAATCCATGTCAACTGTGATGGCTCTTCAAAAGATGAACATTACGAGGACACGTTAGGAGGGTCTGTGTTCAATCTCGCAAACTTTGGGATGGTCTGTCATGTTAGCTGTGGAATGGATATAAATAGTGATCTACAGAATGATAACGAAAAGGGCAAAAAAAAATTGTGCCCCATAACAATGATTTTCGAATTGATTAGTCTGAAGATGTTTAAGCTACAGTTTTGGCTTGCTTTTGGAAGATGTTCAAAATAAATGAACAAAGTTCGAAATTTAGTCTGAAACAACAGCATGATACTTCTAATCTTTCATATGTTGTCAGTGAAGATGATCATGATGATTTAATTAGCACAGGTAACTTCTGCTCTTGCTCAAGCTGGTTTAGAGTCTTCTAATCTCATCGTCGGGATTGATTTCACAAAGAGCAATGAGTGGACAGGTATGCTTTTCTAATGCCTTGGTCCATTTCATATGTCATGTGATGAACTGTGCAGGATATTGTTTCCAAAATTAGGTGCGAGGTCATTCCATCGGCTAAGCCTGCATGACATCGACCATGGTCAGAATCCCTACGAGCAAGCGATATCAATCATTGGAAAGACTTTATCTGCATTTGATGAGGATAACCTGATTCCCTGTTTTGGATTCGGAGATGGTACATTAGTGCCCTATGGGGATCAGTTTCTTATCTAAATAACTTCATTGAAGATGAAACTAAATCTGAGACTTCTGCAGCATCAACACACGACCAGGATGTTTTCAGTTTTTATCCAGACAATAGATTCTGTAATGGATTTGAGGAAGTTTTGATGCGATACAAAGAGGTCGTTCCCCGTCTCCGCCTTGCAGGTGATGCTTCTGTTTAATTTATTGAATTATGGGGGTTTCTGCTTCTGCAGGATGCTCTGGTGATATGTTTCTCAATTTTCTTTTTACCATTGCAGGACCGACATCCTTTGCACCCATAATTGAGATGGCGATGACAATTGTAGAGCAAAGCGGTGGCCAGTACCATGTCCTGTTAATAATAGCTGATGGGCAGGTAAATTCACATTCTTCATGGACTAAACAATTAAAGTTTAGTCGTGGCTCCTTCACCAGATCCTGCCATTCTTTCAGAAATGAAAGTTTCCTCCTTTCTTGAACTTTTTTCTTTGAATTTTCCCTAGTTTTGGTGCTAGGACACGCGATTATCTCTTTATAATAAGAAAATATAGTATGGTGTTGTGATTATCGGTTATTTCCTATCCTAGAGATGGAAGTTTTATGTACTTATTTTCCCAAAATGTGGCAACCGACGCAGGTGACAAGAAGTGTTGATACTCAGTATGGCCAGCTCAGTCCGCAAGAGCAAAAGACAGTTGATGCAATCGTGAGAGCTAGGTATTCCACCCAACCACCTCAAGATGCCTTTTCACATTCTCATTTGCATTTCTTTTCCCATCCTAATGACATGATACACGTGAACTTAATTGCAGCGAATACCCTCTATCCATTATTTTAGTTGGGGTTGGAGACGGGCCATGGGACCTGATGAAGGAGTTTGATGATAACATTCCTGCGCGAGCCTTTGACAATTTCCAGGTACATCAGCCCACTGATCTAACATAATCAATGGCCATGACATTTTTCTACATGCTTGGCAAAGAAACTTCTTTCTTTGGTCTTTGTCAGTTCGTCAACTTTACCGAGATCATGTCCAAGAATGTGGATGCATCTAGAAAACAGGCGGAATTCGCTCTCGCGGCCTTAATGGAAGTTCCTTCTCAGTATAAAGCAACTATCGAGCTTGGCATATTAGGGTAAAGAATTATGCAGGCTCTTGATGATTTATGCACTGTCTGGTCATCTCTTTTTATGCATTCAAGAGTCTGAACCTCCACTGAAAATCTTGTTTCCTGAATTGATGGATCAGTCAACAAAAAGGGATTTCCCCCGATAGAATTCCTCTTCCTCCGCCTCACAGCAGCTCAAGACCTTGCCAGTCCAGAAATTTTCAGCAAAAAGAAACTCCTTACCGTGATGAATGCTCTCCAACATTCAGCAGAGCCCCACCATCGGTTTCAGCTTATGACAATCAGGTATGGTGTGTGATGTTTTCAAGGAAATTCTTTCTGGATGAGCTAGTTCAAGTAAGCTAACAGACTATCAGTTTCCTTAGCTTGTCTGTCAATCACAAAGCTAGAATCAAATCCTGTATATTTCACAAGATTCATCATTACCTCGCTTCAATCGATTGAAAATGGGATTGCTGAATTCTTCGGAATATTACATTTTACTCTTGTGAATTTGCTCAGGATTGTCCCATATGTATGAGTAATTCAAAGGACATGGCCTTCGGGTGCGGCCACCTGGTATGATAGTTCATCTTGTTGGTCTCCTTTTCCTCTCTCTCTCTCTCTCTCTCTCTCTCTCTCTCTCTCTCTCTCTCTCTCTCTCTCTCTCTCCTCCTTTCTTTCCATCCATAAGATCCTGAGGAGCAGGATAACACAATCATTTTCAACATAATGTCCTCTTTCTTCTTTCATTTGACAGACCTGCTGTGACTGTGGGGAGAATCTGCGGTCATGCCCAATATGCCAGAGCACCATCCAAATCAGAATTAAACTTTATTGACCAGGCTTTGCCATTTTACATATACACTAAATATTATAAGTTGACCTCAGCAAGCATTGCTCTATATAGTAGTGTATGTAGTTTGACTTTCAAGTTGGAGGAAAGGGCTTGTCATCACTGCTTGCCTCTGATCCGTTTCATGCTGTTACTTCTAAAAAATGTTCTGTAATATTGAGAGGGAAGACACAGTAATCTCACCTGTGCAATGTAAAAGTTATTAGGTGAACCCGGTCCCTGATATCTATTTCATTGAATCCGGTGACTGGAATCATTGAATCCGGTGAATATCACGCGTAAAGCAAGTGGACACCGCTAACTTGAACAGTCCAGATGCAATTGAGTAGATACACCCCGTGCGTGCAATCTCAGTATGCAATGCCCAATATAATCGCACCGAACAGTGGAGAAGAGAGGACTCGACTTAAAATATCCACTGATGCAAAGAGCAATCAAATGGTGACCAAATATATTAATTCAACCTCATCCAACCAGGATGGTACAACAGAATATTAATCCTGACAAGAACCCTGAGTACTTCTCAACAATAGATAATTCTCAAGTAGGACCTCCTGTGAGTGTGAGGCAGTTAAGTCAATTGACTTGAAGTTTATGAAGAAAAATTGTTTACTGCCGTAATTTTACAAATTATATTGTTGTGATTTCTCCTAAGTTGTCAGTAGTAATTTCTATTAGGTTGATTATATCCATGATCTGACTCGGGCACCATAACACTGGAGAGCAAAGCACCCTGCAGGGCCCTTCCTTCTGGCTCCTTAAGGAACTTTTTGTCTTCTATGTAAGACTGAATTTCTGCAATAATTGGCTTCAACTCAGAGTCTCCACGTGCTTGTAATGCACCCAAATAGTCTTCAGAGATGACATTCAGCATCTTCTTGAACTGACGTCGGTATCTTCTAAAAAGGGCAAAGCCCGCCATCTATAAAAATAGAAAATATTACAGTAATTACTAATTAGTGTTAAAAAAACAGACTTTATCTTCAGGAGAAGAAAAAAGTACGAAGCATACGCTTCACAGTGCTGTTTTCTAAAACATATTCCGTGAGAAAAGCCCTCGAAAGCAGGCTTGCTGTAAATAAATAAAAAGCAAAACGAGACAGTTTCTATAGCTATTTTCACTGCATCTTTGGAAATCTGGACAAAGCCCAAATAAGAACAGGGGAAAGTACAAAAAAAAAAGCCTCACTTTCGACTTAATGACCACTTACATATATCTATTTATGCAAATACCATTTACATATTTTTAAGCAAATCCCCACATTGAAAAGGAATAAATTGCCCCTTCTTTCATTTTAGCATCTTGCTTAGCTTTGGGTGGTTTGGATTTTAGTTGATTTTGAGTGTCTTGAGTGGATGGTTTTAGCGATGGATGGCATTTTCATAAGCAGGGAAACATTGATGTAAAGGTGCAAAGTGACTTTAAAGGAAAAAAGCAGGTATGTATTTGGTATTTTCAAGAGTTGAAGTATATAAGTGATTGTTCAGTGAAAGGTGAGGTATATATTATAGTATATTCCCTAAGAACAATTACAGGCAAGAAATGATGGCAATAGTAAGCTAAATACAAAAAAAGTTTCCTTTTCTTTTTACATTGCAAAAACTACTTGAATTTGTAGCTTACCAAAACAAGGAATAAGTTTTCTTATCATTGCCTCGAAAAAAACAGCATTTACAAATATTGTCACAAAGTCTTTAATTCCAAACAATCAACTTAAAACTCAGAATCTTTTTAACCAACCACAGAAACATCAAATTCATTTAAGCACCAAGCTACCTGCAAGAAGGCATTCAAGGCAACAGCTGTGTAGAGATTGGCAGGAAGTGTATTTAGGAACCTAGCAAGCCATGCCCATCCTTCTTTGAGGCCATGAGCATTTTGGAAATTCGGAGGTTCAGTCTGTCAAAACAAATGTTACCAATCAGCTTTCTGAGATGGCAATAGTATTAAGAATTGACTGTAAAACCAATATCAGTTTTTTGTTTCCCAGCCAATCCACTTTAGATTCCAACTCTTTTGTCTTTCAGTAGAGAGAGGTTCCAACTAATTGAGCATACACAATTGATGAAATTCCAAATGCTCAGCAGGAAAATAATATACGTGATGGCATGGCAAGTTATATGCTTTTCTAAAGCATGTGGTTGGAAACATTAAATAACAGCAGCAAAATTACTTGAGCCTCATGCATATTGATGGAGACGAAAACAGGGACATGGAATGATGGGACTGAAGGCAAAACAGAGCGTTTGGGAACTAATAATTCGGTGTTCATAATAAACAGAGACATGTAATGATGAAAATGTAGGCAAAACAGAGTTTGGGAACTAATAATTCAATGTTCGTAAACCATGATCACTGGATTAAAACTTCCCTATCAGCAGCAGAAGTCAACATCAAGTTGAAGAAAAAGAAATTCCTTTCGGACATTTGGGGATATGGATCCCATATTGCTAGTGCTTTTCTGCAATTAGATGTTAGATATTTGAAATAGAAGATTTAAGCAATTTACTGTCTGCTTGGATGAGTTTACCACAGAGCCTCAAGAAATGTCTGTGTATTCCAAGTGACCAATCACAAATGTTTTTATCACTAAAAGCAACAAAAGTTGCTCAATCCATCTCATTTAGCAAGAATATATAGATATGTCCAAAAAAAAAGCAAGAATATATAGCTCTAACCCAACCTATAAATCACAAGGTTAGAACTTATCTCATAGGCACACTTTTATCATCAGAGTATGTCGATTACTTCATTATGCATAATTATTCCAAAAACACATATAACTCGTAAAGAAAAAAATACAGCAGCAAACCTGCACAAGTGCTCCATAGAGTCTCATGTAAGATTCCAGCCGTTTCAAGTAATCTTTAACATTTTCTATTTTTCCATTGTCTTCTCGGAATCCAAGAGCTTTGTAGTATGCCTCTTTTGATTCAAATGCAGTCTGAACCAGCAGGAAATATTCAAAATTCACATAAGCGGCGGGAAAATTTCAACTCAGAAGGCTGTACTGTAGATAAGCCCTATACCTTTGAGTAAACTATATATTTTGGGACCGTAAATATGCAAGCCATGTGGAACTCCGCAAGAAGAACATCCATTACGTGAGGCATCTGAACAGAATACATTTATTAGAAAAGCCATTTAGTAACATCTATAAAGCATCCGATAATAAAGCAAGACGGTCATCTCAAATTCCAAAAACCTTCTGCTATAAAGAGAGGAAAGCCAATAGCTAAATCCAAACCTTTTTTTTTATTAGTAGTGAAATGCAAATTTAAAATTTTCGCGCACTTGTCATTAGGACAACCCCATTGTACACACTTCCAGTAGCAGAATTAAATGAAAAACTAAATAAACAGTGACTGATCAATCAAAGAATAATAAACAATCATTCGCATGCTTATATGTTATAAAACAGAACCATTTATAGATTACAAAGTCATAGAGTTCATGAGATTCTCACACTAATTAGCTATGGAGACTAATTCGTCTATTCATTATGTGGTGAGAATAGAAAAAGCATTTTCAGCAATCAGAATCCTTATAGGAACTCCAAGTATTGATAAATATCTAAATCTTGGAATTTTTTCCACCAAAAAACCTTAACTGGATGTTGGCGATAGCAGTCATCAGTCATATCAATTTCAGTCTAAGAAGTCAGATCAAATTATAGACCTACTCGACTCTGCAAAGCAATACATAATCAGTCTATATATTCTCCTTTCTATCACTTTGAGAACCACATAACTGGTTTCAAGCACATTTTGCGAGTACAGCTAAACTACAGTTTGAGTAAAATTCTAGTCAAAGAGAACTTGGAGTTCATTCTTAAAAGCTTTGAAGCATCTGAGACCTGATGAGAGGATAATACATATCAGTTCTTCTCAACAGACAAGTGGTCCCCAACAAAGAGTGTCTACTCAAGTCTACTAAATTTAAAAAGAATAAAAGCGACTTTGAATTGGGATTTGAAGCTAGAATGAAGAACTAGCATAAAATATTAAGTATAGCAGATACATAAAAAGGGGAAGTAGAAAAAATAACTATGCTTATGACACCATTTAGTTACCTTTGATGTAACCATCGCAATGACATGGGCACACGCGAATGCAGCATTATCAGGGCTTTCACAATGGGAGACAACCTACAGTATGCCAAAGTTGTTGAGGTTATGGTCGCTGAATATCTTTTGAGCAGCATGATCGTGACTATAAAATATGAGCTAGGCAAGACAAGGACCTCATTTCACATCAATTCATTCATAACAATGAGAATATAGAGGAAAATTATGTCATTTATGTGTGCTCTAAGTTCTTATTTTAGAAATATGCCACTCTGCATTATTGCCAAGCACAAACCACGTCGCTCGTCTTTCAGATATAAACAGAAGACTACTAATTGATAACTCACTCTCTCACTTTACAAGATGCCTTCTTTTTTCATGTCAACAAGACCTACTGCAATGAACTTTGCCATATTCATCAGGGTACTTTGATATCTTTGCACTCTCTCTTTGTCAAAAATATATCTTCAAAATCTTTGGTCGACTAGGACAGAAAGATTAGGAGAGCAAGAGTACAAGAGCTAAACATTGGTCACAGAACCCATATTTCCAATTCTAGGGAAGCATATCACAAATGCCATTGCCGTTGCTGGATTTCTTACCTCACTATTCTGTAAGAGATATGTGACCAAAATTGGCACACCTTGATGATATTCTACATTAAACAACAACGATCAAACAGTATTTTGGTAGTTTTGAGCTTGTACATTCTAAAATTGACCTTCCTTTAGACGTATACAATCACAACCTTGGTACCACTTGGCAGTAAAACTTGTGTTCAGTATTATGTATATTTAGAGATATAAGTGTTCATGATGCATGCTATAGCAGGCATATATGATAACAAGAATCAGGATTCAGGACATTAACATATTCCCGGGGTAAAAATATGGTGTACCTTTTTTGCAAATGCTGCAATGCTAATGGACTGAGGGCAAGCAGGATTACTGAATATCTTCACTAGTTCACTTGCTTTGGATCTGCACAAAATAACAATAGTAATGCAGTTCAAGATATAAAGTGAAGCAAAATGTGAAAACATGCAATGGAGATGCAGTGAACATGAGATTAGCTTATGACAAGGGACCCTGGTAATAGAGTGTCAAGAAGTACTAAGGTTGAAAACTTGAACACTGTAGAAACCCAAAAGAGACCCTGCAACCCATTGCTCTTGCTTCAAGACCAGTTGACGCTAGTGTCCCATACACCAAGAAATAATAATTGTATCAGGACGTGGGAAATTCAAGTACTCCACTAGATCATTTTCACATACAATAAGATCAAGAACCTAGGGAAATTGGACAGGATCAAGTTTGGCATCTATACAAAGGATACTGTACTGAGTCAGGTCCATTCCTTCCTAAAACATGACATGATTAAAATGCAAACTCATCAGTTTGACATCTACCTCCCAGGCACTTAATTGACGTACTTAGATGTGTCCGAAGATTGGATCCACACAAAAAGAATAGAAAAACAGAGAGAAGCAAAACAAGATTTACTTAAAATGCACAAATGAAAAATCCGTGATCATCAATTTACCATTAATATATAAGTGACTACTAGAAACATCTTCCATACCTGACATTGTCCTTTGTCCCCCTTATCTGTCTGATCAACCTAGCTACATCCCTCTCATTGCTGCTGAAATCCTACTTCAAATGCCAAAAAAAGGAACCCCAAATTCATATGCTTTTAAAACAAATGAACAAAGTACAATGAAAATCAAACTACAACAAGAAGATTCTATAAGCCTCAACCTTCAGCTTTGAATATCAAACTGGGGAACACTTATATCGTACAATAAGACATGTACAGCCATATTTATATTGCATTATTGCAGAAGGAGCTACGATGTTCCAACGAATATCCGGGAGATATTTCCTTTTTTTTTTTGTTTGTGGTTGGATGGATAAGCAAGAGATAACAAGGACTCCTTTGTAGCTGCACAAATTTAAGAGTTCCTTCTATACGACTGGAGACCTGTGAGAAGTACCTTATTGAAATTTATTTGTATTTCCCGGTTCTTCTCATCAATCTCTTTGAACTTCTGTAGTCTTCCCTGCTCTACAATGAGGGCACTTTTTGCAGCCTTCACCACATCACCTATCATTATATTGGCTAGTCAAGACCAAGGATCAGAAAGAATAAGCATGGTTGAAGTGATTAAATATAAGACCACATTTACGTTAACTATAAGACCACAATTCCTCTGACAATCATAAGTATTCAAATGGATAGATGGCAGTCATCACGTTAATCAAGTATAATAGCAGAAGCATCTGGTTGAATAGCTACTTGATCTGCTCTACAGATCAAAATCACTAAACACACTGAGTAAAGGCCATTAGTGACCCACAAATGAGAGAGGGAGCGGTATTAACAATGAAATACTAGACTGCCTTCAAATTACAAGTTTAAACTAACAATCTGCAAGTTTGCATAGTTTAACAAAAAAAAGCAAAAGATAAGATACGCATAAGCCCAAATTTGATGTTTTAGATGAAAAGTAGATGACGTATAATGATAAACCATGCAGATCAGACTTCATAATTTTCCACTTAAAAGGAGTAAAGTGGAAGAATAATTTACCAAAAAAAGTGAGCTAGAAGGTTAAAATAAAAGTGGAAAATGGAAAATTAAAGATTCCAATCGCAAAAAAGCAGAACATATTCTAGACTCAACTTAGAATCACAGGCACTAAAATCAGGAACACTGAATGTGCTAGCAATCACAGGAGCAGGTGTACACCTTGTAGTTTTGCTTGCATGTTTTCCAGACTTCAAGGACAAAATCACAGTTCACTTAACAAGATCATAAGATCCTTGAGAACTTCCCAAAAGAACTCGAGGACCAATTAGTTGTGAAGACTTGAGTAAGAACAATCTAAATATACATTTCACGCAACACAGGGCAGATAGATCATATTGCTAAAAACCAAAAAGCAATTTCCGCAATATAATAAATTGCACATACTAGCTGATTCTGACTTCTTTGTTTGATTTGACTGGATTTTCTCAGACTGGGAACTCAAATTTGCCAGACTTCCATCAGTATGTAGTCCTACTGCTTCTTGTTGGGCCACTGCACGAGCCACTCTTTCTGAGGCTTCAGCAGCCAATTTATCTGCAGCTTCTTTTGCTTTCCTCTCAACCTCCAAAGCAGCAGCTCTTTCTGCCTCCTCTCTTAACTTAATCTGTACCAATACAGGAAATTTCCCTTATGGACAAACAGCAATAATATATAAAACGCCTTACCAAAAAAAAATAATATATAAAACGTGTTCTAGAGGAGGATTAGACTGCTAAGATCCAGTAGAGCAGTTGATGCATCCATGAAACCCATATAAAGTATGTCAAAACTTAATGCAAGCTAATTCAAGACCAACATTTTCGAGCAGAAACATGGGCTTCAGATCACAGGCTCATTGTGGCTAAAACCAAACTTTGTAAAAGGCAGGATGATGAACAAAGCAATAGATCAGTCTAGGTGCACTAGTGTCATATTGAAATAGAGATTCTCATCAACAAAAAAATTTAGCATCATTGTGAAAAATCCTAATAAAGTAGTGGAAAAAGTCTGGCACCACAGATACATATGCTGAAAATACTTGCGGGACTTACAAGTGCTACTACGCTAAGACCTTGTCACATCTATCCAACACCAAGAAGGCCCAGGGAACAGACCTCTGCTTCTGCTTTGGCTTTTTCTTGGCGAAGCTTTTCTTCATAAAGTGCCTTTTCCTTTCTTCTAGCCTCTTCATAAGCTGCATCACTTTTGATTTTCTTTTCTTCAATCTGTGATTTCAATTCATGATCCCGTTGGATAGCTGTCAAGTGATTATCAAGTGCTTCTGCACTGCAACAGTGGATATGTCATATACTTTAACATACAGTTACAGTCAACATCCATAACGCCAATCATCTTCAACAAACTACATTTATAAAATCTGAGAACAAGTCAATCAAAAAGATGGCCTTTGCAAATAAACTATCCATGCAGAGACACAAGTAATAAACTATTCATGCAGAGAAACAAGTAGCTAAAGCAATGTAAATCCCTCCCTCACTCCCTCCCTCTCTCTCGCAAACATAGAGTACACATAATCTCAAGAGATGAAACAAGTATTGGCTACAGATATCCGAAGGCATTCATTATGCCCATGCATCATAACATTAATGAATGAGCAAAGACTGGAGAACAGTTTCCACAAAATGGAATCAAATGTGGCAAGATAAAAAAATCATGAGAACTTACAGTTTGCGTTGATATTGAGTATCGATTTTCTTGTCCATATCTCGTCTTGCATCTTTATACTTTTCAACTCGGACAAGCGCCGATGTCGACTTTTCACTTCCATTAATCAAATCTGTCTCTAGTGCTGAGATTTGGCTCCTAATCTCATCCTGTTAATCAAGCCAACTAGCATTTTCAGACATGCTCGCAGGAAAATGCTAGAGGAACACAAAAAAGTGTCTCTCGTCCATGTGAGTAACCATGGCTAACTCTCCTATTAAAACTAGGTTACAGGCCCGAAGAGTGAACTGAATACAGCAGGTGATATAACTCTACGAATTGTGACAAATAGCACTGAAAGAGCAAAAACAACATCAAACCGCCGTATTCACCTTGACTTCAAGCTGATATTCGTGTATGAGCTCAAATAAAGCAGCTTCCACTGAGTTCCCTTCATCCATCAAGTATGGTTGCACTTCCAGAGCTGACTCATCATCACTCTCGTCACTGTCATCGCCAGATATATTTAAAACTGCTAGGGTATGTCCATAGACTAGATTAAACCAAGAAGTACTGCACAACAATACCTCATGTATAAATTGTTGAAATTGAAGTTTTGCCTGGTCACTAAACTAGCACTAGTCGCCTCATCGTCACTGTCATCCAAATCATCTATCTCATCATCAGATACCCGCATTATAAATGTACTCGGTCTGCCCTTCGCCATCTTCCTATAGGAAAGTCCTCCAAATATTAGCGGCAACGAGCAAACATGTTCGAACAATCCTTCTCAACTTAGATGAAACCGGATTTCTTGAATAGGACAAACGATATCCCGAAAGAAGCTGAAATTGCAAAGGCAGCAAGAAAGATACGAACCGTGACTGGTTCTTGGTAAAAGGCACGGGAACACCCGAAGAAGCATTAAGCTTCTTTTCCAATGCATTGAGCTCCGATAAAAGACTGTCGAGGTTCCAATCCGGATCGGGATCGGCGGCAACTCCATGGACTTTCGGTGGGCACCGAAGCTCCAATTTAATCGCCCCCCTGTACCCCACACGTACACACGGTATAGCACTCGAACTAAATAACAGAGCATATGAGATAAACACGCCATACTGAATTCAGCTCACAACGGACAGGCGACGCGATCGCGGTAGCGTGCATCGGACATTTACCAATCAGTCGCAAAACACGCCGCTCGCCGAGCAAAAGAGATCGACTTTAACCGAACTTACATTGGCCGGAACTCCAAGACACCCCTCCGGAGGATGCGAAACGCTCCGAACTCCGGCGATCGCGGTCGAGGACTCGCCAAATTCGTGCTCAAATGTCGAGCGCCGCAGCCGCCGGAAGGCCGAAACGGCCGGTGGCTAGCGTTCTATTTTCTGGAATAGGGAAGTGCAGAGTGTAAGAAAAGCACATCGTTAGGGTTCCAAATTTCGCGTCTTTAATGGCTTCTTCTACGGCCGTCGCCCGCTTCTGCCTTCCGGTGAGTGGTGGCGGAGCACTGGCGATTCACTCCGGCGAGAAGGTGGATACGTCGAGCTCTTTCTTCCGTCGACAAGACGGCGGCGGCGGCGGCGGCGGCGGCGGCGGCGGCGGCGGCTTCCCACCGGAACTGGCGACGCTACACGTAGAGCATGTAGAAGAGAGGGAAAATAACGGGAAAAAATTTATGGAGAAATCACGACGGATATGGAGAATGAATACTAAGGATGATTTTGGATAGGATAAATACCAAAAAACTATCATAAAATATGGCCATTGTTACTACCAATATCCCAAACTTTGTGTCAAACAAACGGTCTAATTCCAAAAAAAACACACCAGTTTTACCTTGAGTAGCATTTTTGACCTGAATTTTTTTTCGTCTCATAAAAAATCACCAACTTTCATTAAAATTCCAACCTAATTCTCTAAAAGACCCCAAACTTTAGATTAAGTCCCAAATCTGCCCGAACTTTTTTTGTCTAAAAAAAGACCCCAAATTCTAGGTCCAATTCCAAATCTACTTCGAACTTTTGTTTATCCATGAAAAAACTCCAAACTTTAAGTCCAGTCTCAAATCTGCCACAAATTTTGTTTTGTATAAAAAAAATAATCAAAATTCAATTTATTTTCAAAAATATACCCACATAATCTAATCTCAACTTGACGTGAAACTTCCACGTTGATAACAAATCAACATCAATAGAGTAATGTGACTTCTTTTTAGACAAAGAAAAGTTCGAGATAAATTTGGACTGAACCTAAAAATTAATTTTTTTTAAATTAAAAAAAAATTTGGGGTGAATTTGTTATCGTCCCTAATTTTCATATCCTAGAACGGTTTTATTTTGGAGAATTTCAACAATTTTTATTGGATATGATTTGTTATCGAAGTAGAAATACGACGTCGATATGTACCCATCACCTCATTACTTTGTTGATGTGGATTTGTTATCAATGTGGAAGTGCCACGTTAAGTCTAGTCCAGTCCGATCCGGTTTATACCTATCACCCCATTACTTTACTGATGTGATTTTTTTATCTATGAAAAAACTCCAAACTTTAAGTCCAATCCCAAATCTGCCACAAAATTTGTTTTGTGTAAAAAAAATAGCCAAAATTCAATTTATTTTCAAAAATATACCCATATGATCTAGTCCCAACTTGACATAGAACTTCCACATCGATAACAAATTCACATCAATAAAGCAATGTGGCTTCTTTATAGATAAAGAAAAGTTCGAGGCAAATTTGAACTGAACCTAAAAATTGGGATTCTTTTTAAATTAAAAAAAGTTTTTTGGGGCGAATTTGTTACCGTCCCTAACTTTCATATTGTAGAACAGTTTTATTTTGGAGAATTACAACAATTTTTATTGGGTTTGATTTGTTATCGAAGTTAAAATGCGACGTCGATCTGTACCTATCACCCATTATTTTACTAATGTGGATTTGTTATTGACGTGAAAGTGCCACGTTAAGTTGGGACTGTATCACGTAGGTATATTTTTGAAAATAAATTGAAATTAGCTAATTTTTTTTTTACAGAAAACAAAGTTCGGGGCAGATTTGGAATTGAACTTAAAGTTTGAAGTTTTTTTTTTTAGACAAAAAAAATTCATGACAGATTTAGGACTGGGCCTAAAATTTGGGATTTTTTTTCTAAAACAAAGAAAAGTTTGAGGTAAATTTGAGACTTGACCTAAAATTGTAAGTTTTTTAGAAAATTCACCCCTTAAATCCAAAATTTAGCCCAAAAATTTGAAAATTTTTACTTCACATAGCCAAATTTGGAACATGAGTAGAAGTTTGTGCCTTTTATTAAAACAAAAAATAAGTTTGGACTAGAATCATCACTTAAGGTAAAATTTGTTCTATTTGTTGGAAACACTCCAAAAAGCCTCCAAACTTATACTAGTAACACTAAAATATTTTCCATTTCCATCAAACACTATGTGTCGACTTATGTAGATAACGACTGGCAATTGAAGCTGATGTAAATCTAAAAAATTCTGTAAAAAAAAACTAGGACTTAACTTGATGTGTCATCAACAGGTCAATTTTTTTTGGTATCACCAAAATTTCTCAAACTTGTTCGAGCCTTGGGGCAAATCGAGCGCAATTAGGGTTCTTCGAGTCCTGTCTCTCTCTCTCTCTCTCTCCTTGCCAAATATGTTCTTGAGGGACAAAATTTTCCCAAATCAAGGTTTCACTGAAAGTTAGGTGAGTGTCGGTCCTCTAAAGCACAAAAACACCTCATAATCGAAACTCATCACTACTCCTGAGTTCGTCTTTCTTTTCATTGAGGAAGTTCTGTGAGTTTTCTGACGGATGGTACATATGGGTCATTGGTATATATTTTGGAGTACTGGTGACAAGAAAAAAAGGTTCGAGGTATTGGTAACATGCTAGACATTGGTCGAGTTTTCCAGATCCATGAAGGTCAACTTGTTTGCTGCTGTCCACAAAAACCACCATGTCAAATTTTTAACACCTGCTCGAACGAATGTGTGACAATTGGTGTTTTTGGATTACCGGTATGAATTTGAGGGTTTTCTGGATACGTAAAAAAGAGTTTAAGGTATTTGTATCACAGTAGGTATATTTTAAATTTTTTTCCCTTTTAAATATCTATTTATATAAAGCATGCCCTTTTGTCAATTTTTTTTCTTTTTCAAAAAATTACCTTCCTTTCTTCTTTTATACTCACTCATTTCTTAAAAAACCAACTTTTCTCTCTTCTTCTCACTATTCAATTTCTTAAGCTACTCTCACTTTCTTAATTTCTTGTCCATCTATTATGCACACCTACTCGTTCTCTTTCTATATATAATTATCTAACCATGCACATGCACATAATGCGCGCCTTAACTCGTTTCATGTCGATAGAAATGTGTAAGCGCATCATAGATTTGGAAAAAGTTTTAGCAAACAGACTCTTTACTGAAAAAGAAAATGGAAAAGGAAAAGGCAACAAAGCAAAAACAAAACCCTATGCTTCGAAGCAAATAAATATGGCCTGCATTGCCTTTGAAGTCACAAAAGTCCCTAAGAAAGGCTTAAATCATGGTCAATTCATGCACATCCATGCCTTGCCGTGTATCCAACGACAGCATTCTTCTTAATATAATTCATGGCTTAATCAAGCGCGTGGCAAAGTGACACTCCCCCACAATTTTTCTGCCTTGGAGTCTTAAGAGGTTTTGTTAGTACTTAGATGCTTTCATCTACGGTTTTGATGAGTTTTGTAGTTAGGTGAGATGTCGAATGTCAAACAAAGACACTTTCTTTGGTTGGGCAAGGCAAGCCACCCTAGTCGGAATTTTCAGACCCATGTAATTTATCATAAATCAACTATTCTCCAAGTAGAGATTTGTCATCAAAATACAAATAAAAATCATATCAACATTTTCGGTTATGAATCGTAACACTTCACAATTGGAAGTACGTATTTTTTTAAAGAATTAATGACCCTAACTTCATTATGACAATCAATACCCAAAACATTTTTAGTTCGCCAAAAGTTTCAAATTTGTGTCGGTAGGACAAATGTAGCCCCCATCGTAGTTTCATCCAAGACGACCGTAAGATGTCCTTGCTCCACAACTTAAGTAGACCTCCAGAGGCAATAAATGGATCCGACTACACCTGAGATTATCACTGAAAATCTCACAATTCAAATTGCGAGATTTTGTAACTAGATAAAAGAATTAATAGATTGGTGATCAAATGAACATCTTATGAGCCAAAAGGTAAAATATCGAAGTCGGGTGGTGATGACTAGACTACATGTCCATTTCGCAATCTCAAGGACGCAAATGGCTCTCAACCTTCCTTCCCATATAAAAATCAATCATTGTAGTAGTCTCCTTCGTCTCCCCTCCACCCCGGTCACTCCACAAGAACATCACCATGGTGGGAAGAAGAAGAAGAAACAACCTCCTCCATCTCCTCCTTCCACTACTGATTTCCCTCTCCTCCTCCGCCGCGGCGGCCCTGCCGCTGTCCACCAGCTCGCGGTGGATCGTGGACGAGTCGGGGCAGCGCGTGAAGCTGGCGTGCGCCAACTGGGTGTCCCACCTGGACGCGGTGGTGGCGGAGGGGCTGAGCAAGCAGCCCCTCGGCGCCATCTCCGCCCGGATTGCGTCCCTCGGGTTCAACTGCGTCCGCCTGACGTGGCCGCTCTTCCTGGCCACCAACGGCTCTCTGGCCTCGCTCACGGTGCGGCAGTCGTTCCAGCGCCTCGGCCTCGCCGACGCCATCTCCGGGATACAGGCCAACAACCCGGACATCATCGATCTCTCGCGGATCGAAGCTTACCAGGTAAATGCCCCTCTCTGTTGCTCCTCTCCTTCCCCCACCCCCTCATAGCATTCATCAAATGGATACAAAAGGAAGTGGGGGAAATAAGAAAACCCAGAAGCACCTTCGTTTCCTGTCGTGTCGATCCATGCGTTCTGCGACGGAAACGAGGAACGTTGCGGAGAATCAAAGATCAAAAACGAAGAAGCGGAGATCTGGGTGTTGACGAATGATTGCATTTTTTTTGTTTCCTTTACTGGGTCGTGATCAGTGTCGTCGGTGGTTGAACATGGGGGAAAGTGGGCCAATGACTATTTTTTCTCGCATTAATTAACAGTACAGTACACAGTTATGGACCAAATAGGACGCAACCGAGGAGAAAACATCCACCTCTGTGTCGTGTTCTCGAAGGAGGTCCTTACCCAAAGTGAATCCGATTCGTCTGGTGATAATCACGAGACAACTTGGGACCTGCTCAACGCTGACGAAATGAGCAGGTGGGGATATTGATGTTTTGCAGGCGGTGGTTTCGAGCCTCGGCGACAACGACGTGATGGTGATCCTGGACAACCACATAAGCAAGCCCGGGTGGTGCTGCAGCTACAACGACGGGAATGGCTTCTTCGGGGACCAATACTTCGATCCCGACCTCTGGATCGACGGCCTCGCTCGGATGGCGACGCTCTTCAACGGGGTCGGGAATGTGGTCGGCATGAGCTTGAGGAACGAGCTCCGAGGTCCTAGGCAGAACTCCAAGGATTGGTACAAGTAAGAGCCTTAGACTTCCAAATTAATTTTAACTTGTGTTAGATCGTGTAACCAAATTCATCGTTACCTATACTTTTATGCGATATTCCCTATTGAGGAGTTGATATCCGTTTTGTAAATCTAATAGGTATGCTCTTTCGTAGGAATTTCGTAGGAATTTTACTTTAGTTTTTGCCAATTCTAACGGGCTCACCTAATTCATTTTTATTCAATCTTCACTACTCTATAAAATAAAATGGATAATGACACAAATGATCCCTAAATTTTAGCCCAATATGTAATGTAGTCGCTGAATTTTTAATTTATTCAATGTGGCTCCTGAACTATAGCACAATTTACAATGTGGTCCATAATTTTTATTTTATTTGTTCAATATGGTTCTTGGACTATATGAAAAAATTCAATGTTGTCTCTGATCTTGAATTAATAGAAAAACAATATTAAACATTTTTATATAATTCAAGGATTATATTGAACATATATTAAAAGTCCAAGGACCATATTGAATAAATAAAAAAGTTTAAGGACCACATTTTCCATTTGGCTAAAGTTTAGGAATAAAATTGAGCAAATTAAAAGTCTAGGGAGCAACATTATACATTAAGTCAAAATTTAAGGACCATTTATGTCATTATCCAAAATAAAAAGCACCTCTTCCCTATTTGTGACAGATATAAAATTATTTTTTTTCTTCCCTATCCATCCTTAATTACTTACTTCCTTAACATTGGATCCACGGACAAATAATTAAATTAATAATTCTTTTTTATCTCTTACTTTGTTCAATTGTTAAAATTCAAAGGGTTAATACCACGAAAAACCCTAAATTGGTACACTTGTGACATATTTACCCCAAATTATTTTTTTGACTATAAAATATCCCAAACTGGTACACCTATGACAATTTTACCCCGAACATATCACAAAAAACTCCAAACTAGTACACATGTAACAATTTTACCCCGAACTAATTTTATAATTATTTTTTATTTTTTTGAATTTTTTTTTCTTTTTTTTTCTTTTCTTCATCTTCAACCCCTGGCCAGTCGCCGGTCCGGCGACTGGCCAAAGGCGGGAAGCCAACAAGGGCCACCCTCGCTGGCGTCAAGCGAGGGCCGTCCTTGCCGGCTTCCGCCTCTGGCCGGTGGGATCGGCGACCGGCCAAAGGTTGAAGATGAAAAAAAAAAAAGAAAAGAAAAGAATAAAAAATAAATAAAAATTCAAAAAAAATAAAAATAAAAATATTAAAATTTTAATTCATGTTAAAATTGTCACATATGTACCAGTTTGGGGGTTTTTGTGGTAAGTTTAGGGTAAAATTGTTACAGGTGTACCAGTTTGGGGTTTTTTATGATAAAAAAAATAGTTTAGGGTAAAATTGTCACAAGTGTACCAGTTTGGGGTTTTTTATGGTCAAAAAAATAGTTTGGAATAAATGTGTCACAAGTGTACTAATTTAGGGTTTTTCGTAGTATTAACTCAAATTCAAATCCCCTTACCAAAAAAAAAAACTCAAATTCAAATTCAACCATCGCCGCCATCACCACCATGCACCGCCTTTTGTAGGTACATGCAGAGAGGAGCGGAGGCCGTCCACGCATCGAACCCAGACGTGCTCGTCATCCTCTCGGGCCTCAGCTACGACAAGGACCTCTCCTTCCTCAACCTCGACCACCCCATCAACCTCTCCTTCTCTGGCAAGCTCGTCTTCGAGCTCCACTGGTACGCCTTCTCCGACGGCTCCGCCTGGGCCTCCGGCAACCCCAACCGTGTCTGCGGCCAGGTCATCGGCAACCTCATGAGGCTCTCCTTCTTCCTCCTCCAGAAGTGGCCTCTCCTCGTCAGCGAGTTTGGCGTTGACCAGAGGGGCACGAATGCGAACGACAACAGGTACCTGAACTGCTTCGCCGGGGTTGCCGCCGACCTGGACTTTGACTGGGCGTTGTGGACGCTGGTCGGGAGTTATTACCTGAGGGAAGGAGTGGTAGGGATGAACGAGTATTATGGGGCTTTGGATTCGAATTGGGGTGAGGTCAGGAACTCGAGCTTGTTGCAGAGGTTCCGAGCTCTTCAAGCTCCTCTCAAAGGTATTTGTCGTGGATAATAACGAGTTTTCTCTGTTTGTCTGTGCACAATTGCTGGGAAAATAGCTTAGAAGTCTGAATTTTAATAGATAGGAAGGCTAATGGGGCGGCATATGTTGAGATATAGCAGTAAATCTTGTCGTTGTCAAACAGATCAAAAGTGATTAGAGATTGCAATCTACAACATCTCATGCATCGTCGATCCAATGTCTCGCCCACAAGGATGGTTGCTTGTGTAAGAACATCTGATGAATCTATAATCTGTAGTCCTTCCTCGTCATTATGTTTCATTCTGACTATGTGCTTGGTCCGGGGGTCTAGGTTGATATCCATTTGGAGGATTGCTTGCATATGACATACAGGATTCACCTGGTTGTGGATTCAATCAAGTATTCAATGTTGCTCACTGTGCATACGTATGCCATTGTACTAACTGACCCTGAATTTCATCGCGGATTAGAAAACTGTGTTGTGCGCAGGGCCAGGGCTATCGGAAACCACTCCACACAAGGTGATTTTCCATCCGGCGACGGGTCTCTGCATCTTGAGGAACTCTCTGCTTGAGCCGTTGAAGTTGGGTCCCTGCACAGAGTCAGAAGCCTGGAAATATACACCTCAAAATATTTTGTCCCTGAAGGCGACGTACTTCTGCATACAAGCAGTCGATGTGGGAAAGCCGGCAAAACTCAGTATAGTATGCTCCGGCTCTAACTCAAAATGGGATATTGTTTCAGAGTCGAAGATGCATCTCTCATCTAATACCAGCAATGGTGCTAGTGTGTGCTTAGATGTGGACTCCAATAACATCATCGTCACAAGTTCCTGCAAGTGCTTCGGTAGAGATAACACATGTGACCCGTCTAGCCAGTGGTTCAAGCTTGTTGAGAGTACAAGGAGTATAAGCACCACGAGAACCTTCGATTTGCTCAATTCAATCTTGGACTTGCCTAGAAAAGACCTAGGGAGTTTTCTGAGCTTTTGAAGGAATCATCACCTGCCGAATCAGTAGTGAGCTCGAGGAATCAACAGACTACTCCTTGGATTAAAGTGACCGTGCATGTAAGAATCGTAAGGTGGAAGAAAGAATTCGTTGATGTGGTATCTAGAGATGCCATGACCTTTAACTTGGGGACGTCGGAATTTATTCTTTTCTTGTGATCGTCTAGTGTTCAGTGCGAGGAATTAATAACAGAAGGAAACCCATTGTGTCTCTGTTCTTTCTACTGGGCTTGTCTGGAGGGGAGGCTATGGTGACAAATGATCGAGGCCTGTTCCGGCTATGAAGAACGAAGCAAGATCTTACTACCAGGAGTGGAGTCATCTTCTAGTTTAGTACAAGTAAAAGTCATGTAGGTTGCTAGAGCGACACATTACAATCCACCCCCATGAAATTAAACTGTGAGCTACATTTGAATTTCTGTCCAAAAAGAAAGTTAAAATCTGATTGCAGGAATGCAGATTTGAACAGCACCTGCATTCAAGATTGCGCATTCACGATTACATGAATGAAAAATGATTGCTTTCACGCGTACAGGATGGACCGTGATCATTTGACATGCCATGAGCATCAGGCTGGGCTTCGTATGTCAGCCCCGACTTCCTAGACACTCAGACATCTCGTTTGGTAGTTTTCTTTTCCCGCTGCCAGAAAGTACTTCGAGCATGCTCTTTCTGTAAACAGAATTGAAGGGATCCAAATAAAGCTTCAGCTCCACAAAAGGAATGATTCTCCATTTCTTTTCCGCTTCTCAAGTCAATTAAGTAAAAGATGCAGTTTCTACTTTGGCCAGAAAAACAAAGATATGGTTCAAGCGTTGTCTCCTTAGGTTAGCTACAAGAAACTGCAAAACAGGCCACTTTAAATGGAATAACTCTTTTGACCAAAAAAGAAATTGGAATAACTCAATAACATCATCTTTTTCTTTGTCTTCACTTCATAAAAGCCAGACCTATTGTGTCGTCTTGTAGTTCAAAGAGAAAAAATGTGATTGTTTTGGAAGTTGAATCTTGTTAAAACAAGCATAGCTTGATGTAAAGCACCGGAAACTTGTGCTAGACACTAAAAGAACAAGCATTTTGACAGGCAAGCTTCTGAATTTTGGATTAAAATGCATAGCCCCGTCCGTCAAAGTAATTCAGTGGAATGTCTCGCTCTTCACCTATAATTTGAGTCTCTTACGCCATGAGCCGGTTACGAAGTGATCAGTTCTTACCAACTTCCAGCTTGTCCTCGGAAGAAGATATGATGGTCAGGAAGCTGCTGCTCGCCCATGATCCAGATGGCCGACATCTTGACTCTGAGCTACTACTTCAAGCAATAGAGGATGCCATGTGCTGTGCCACTTCGCTGGAAATAGCAGTGAGCTACATTGTTACCTGGTCATTACTTGTATTCAGTGAAAACATCATATGTCGAAACATTTATGTTTGCATGTTAGCGGATTTTATTTAATAGAAGGGACAAAATTTATAACTTCATGATGTAGAGTTGTAGACTTCTTTCTCCATGGACAGAGGGCATATCAATTACTTGCAATAAAGCAGATATAACATTAATCTTTCTTGTGTTCTCATGAACTCCCAGAGTACTTCCTCCTTGTTATAGCTTTCTGTATCTGTTCTACAGTGTGATTTCAAGAGAGAAGATGATATCAGGCAAACTGGAGTTGTTGGGTCACAAGAACCACTTGGAGTCATCATCCACAAAATCTCATCTGAGGCTCTCTCTCTCTCTCTCTCTCTCTCTCTCTCTCTCTCTCTCCACAAAATGCACAAGCATAGACACTCATGTCAGGTGCTTTACTATGCTTGCAGATGCTTTGTGTGTGCGCCAGTCAAAAAAATCTGTATGCAAGGACACTATATATATTCGATCTGCTGGGTTATTATGCCTGGGATGCAAAAGTGATATTGGTGCTGGCAGCTCTCGGCATGAGCTATGCTGAATTTTGCCTCATGATTCAACTCTCGCCCTGTAACCCATTGGCAGCATCAGTCGCAATGCTCAAGCAGCTACAACCCAACTCAAGGGCGTTCAAGCCTCGACTTAAAGCTCTAAGCTCGTTGATTATGATGATGTTGGATATGGCGAAATACATCTTTAAGTTTATGCAGCTTTCAATTTCACATCTAAACCCAGATAGAGAGGTGATCGAGACTATCAAGTCTAATATTTGTTTAACAGCATTTTGGATCGTCAGAAGCTCCTTGACAAGCTATTCTCACATGAACGACTTGATGACCATAAATCCAGGGAAAGTGCATGTTCTTTCCTCCAAAAACCTCTACTGATCTAAGAATTTTAAAATCTAATTCAGAATTCTGCTATGCACTTTATAAGATATTGAGTCCGTAAGTCTAGTTTATAGGATTATGCTCATTTATGAATGAGGACAGCTAGATTAGTATGGCAAGTAGCGGGTTAGGATAGCATCCAAGTGGAGGATAGCTTTGCAAATATGATTTTTTTTTGTCAGAATTGCAAATATGATGAAGATTACATGTTTTTATGCGCTAAAATGACGCGTGAAATCATATTTCAGGTGTATGAGCTCATCAGCAATTGCAATATGGGAGCTTTCCAGTTTGGCCTGCACATTGACCAACATACACAGTCGCCTTAAGAGGCTTGTGGATGGGTTGATTCAGCAACTAGGTAGTGTTTTTTAGACGCACCAAGTTTGTTATATAGAACTATCTGACTACTTTTGGGCTTGAGATAATACCACAGATGTTTCTCTGTGTATACTGGCGCTTTCACATGTACTCCTTACTTATGTTTTCACATGTACTCCTTACTTATGTGAATAGTCTAAGCATATTAGAACAAAGGTTGTCTATGCAAGTTAGAACAATACCCTTAAGCCTCTCCCTAAACTTGCAGACGAAAAGGTGGAACAGAAGCTGGTCAATCTCTTTCAGGTGACTCATAGAGACAATCAAGAGGCGCTTGCCACGTTATTTTTATTGATGGATAAATTTCCTCTGAAGGAAAAATATTCACAAGCAAAGGTATTGACCTTCTTGCTTTTGCAACTTAATAAAAATCCACACAAAATTGTCATTCTTTTTAAATTGAGTTAATATCACGAAAAATCCCAAACTGACACACCTGTGGAGTAAACTATTTTTTTTTTACCAAAAAAATCCCAAACTGGTATACTGTGATAATTTTACCCCGAACTATTTTTTTGACCACCAAAAACCTCACACCGGTACACTTGTGACAATTTTATCCTGAACTAATTTTTTGACCACTAAAAATCCCAAACTGGTACACCTGTGATAAATTTACCATCCGTTAGTTTTCATTAAATTTTGCTGTTAAATTGCTAAGTTTGATTACACGCGGTGGTTGTTGATTACACGTGGTGGTTAACGAGTGTACCAGTTTGGGGTTTTACCCCTTTGTTTGTCATAAGTTTACTAATTTGTGATTTTTTGTGATATTAATCCAATTTAATGGACATTAACGGAACGTAAATTTGTCACAAATGTACCAGTTTAGAGTTTTTAGTGGTCAAAAAATTAGTTTTTGGTAAAATTGTCACAAATGTACCTATTTGGGGTTTTTAGTAGTCAAAAAATTAGTTTATGATAAAATTGTCACAATTGTACCAGTGTGGGGGTTTTGATGGTCAAAAAAATAATTTGGGGTAAATTTATCATAGGTGTACCAGTTTGGAGTTTTTGATGGTCAAAAAATTAGTTCGGGGTAAAATTATCACAAGTGTATAAGTTTAGGGATTTTCGTAGTATTAACCCTTTTAAATTTCCACATAACTTAATAAATTCTACCATCCTCATTTGTTTTATTGGCAGGTTGGCATTTTAGAACTTACAGGTAAGGTGGTTATGTTTCTGATCTCGAAATCAGAGTTCCCATCACCAGAGGAATGGCTCTTGCTAGTTCACCAAGTAAATAATCTCGCTCAGAACAAGACTTCAGAAGGAAACTATGACATTGTGTGGGTACCCATTTCAAGTTCCTGTACATGGACAGATTCTGAAGATAGAAGCTTTGATTATTTATCTAACTGGATGCCGTGGTATTCGCTTCGGCGGCCACACTTGCTTAGCCTGGCAGTGGTGAATTTTATAAAGGAATCATGGAACTATAACGAGGAGCCTATAATGGTAGTCATGGACACTGAAGGGGCAATAACAAATTTAAATGCTGTTGATATGTTGAGGATCTGGGGTGTCAAGGCATATCCATTTTCATCTTCTAGAGAAGAAGAGCTTTGGGAAGCAGAGAATTGGGGACTACAACTAATGCTTGATGGAATTGATCAGCTTTTGACCTTTTGGGTACGAGATAATCCTAACACTGACTTCATTGTGTCTGATATCAATGCTTCTTGTAGAGTGCATTTTCCTTGTCTATATCGGCAGAGAACTGCTAATGAGATAACATTCGTTTCAGATCGAGCAAGGTAAAAATGTCTGCATTTATGGGAGCGACGACCAGGGATGGATCAAGGAATTTCATTCCAAGATGGAGATCATAAGTGAAGCTGTGCAACTTGAGATTGTTTATGTGGGTCGGAGCAGCCACCATGTGCAAATGATGTACATACCGGCCAACATCCAACAACACCTCTCTCCGATGAAAATTCGATTCTTCTGGCTTCGGTTGGAGAGCATGAGAAAGTCCAAACTCAGACTAGGAAAGACAGTCAATGCTGATCAAACATTACAAGAGGTCTCAGCACTGCTTGATTTTGATGAGAATGACGAGGGTTGGGCGATCTTTGGAAAAGGGTCGTCTGCAGACACAATGAGACTTCAAGGAAACAGACTAATGGAGTGCCTGGATAAGTTTCCAGAATGGGGCCAGAATGTGGGGAAGTGGGGACTCTTGAATGCCATCAGAATGGCTCTTGAGCCGGCTGTTCTTGACGGTCCATGCAGCCACACAGATACCATTCCCTTTGAGGAAGGATTGGCGGAGAAGGCTCTGTTTTGTGTTAAGTGCAAGCGCCCGATGAAAATTTTCCTAGTGTACGAATGACAGAATGCAAAACATACTGCTCTTATGTTTGAGGTGAAATGACCACATAGTTGAGATGTCACCAATCAATCATCTGCCTAAGGAATTACCTTGCAGTAGTAGCTATGTTTTCTATATGACTTATGTTGTAATTATGGGTGAATGGATCAACCAAAGTGAGCAAAATGAAATGCGTTTATTTAATTTATGTATCTCTTGAATTTGTGAATCTAGTGAATTCATGTATGTATTGAATCGATGAATCTATTGTATTCATACATCTTGTAAATTCATGTACTTCTTGAATTCGTGAATTTATTTAATTCATGTATCTATTAAATTCATGAATCAATTTAATTCATGTACCTCTTGATTACATGAACTTTAAAACTCTATAAATAGTTTTGAAAACTTCTTCATTCAGAGAAGTTGAAAATACCTTTCATCTTTTCACTTCAATTGTCTTTAAATGTGCCAATTTCAAGAAATATTTGATAGAGTCCTATTTGCATAGTATTAATTCAAACGAATTCAAGGTTTTATATACTGAGAGGCATAGTGGCTGAAATTGCTTAGCACCTTTAACAAGAACTAATCGCCTTAAGAAGATTTTGTTAGAGTTACCTCACCTCTTATTTATTTTTGTTATCGCTTTCTCAAATTTATAATATTTCTTATTACAACAAATAGTATTGTGTATCTTCCTCTAATACGTACATTTACAATTATTTCGATTTTCTTTCGATGTTCCCCCAACCTCATTCACTCTCTATCTTTCCCTCCCTAATTAGTGAATCCTTTTGGGAAATTAAAAACTTGATTAAAATCCAAAAACATTTCTTATAAGTGGGCCGCGCTTTTTCCACTCCTCTTATGGCTTAGACACTCCTTTTTTATTGTTTTGACCATCTTATCCCTTGTGGGGCATACTATTTATGGTACAATTTTTATGATCCTTTTTTATTATTTGGTCAATGTTTTTATTTTGTTTCTTCTTTTTTTTCATATAAGTCCCACTTTTCTTCTTCTCTTTTTTACGCTTTCCACTTGTCTCTCTGTTCTCTCTTGCACACTTTCCACGCCTCTCCCTCCTCCTCTTTCTTCTTCCACAGACCCGTCGTCCTTTGTTTATTACCTATGATGCCAAACCCATCATCCTCTACACTTTCGCCGGCACTAGCATTGGGCTCATTGGTGATCTCCCCAACGAGTGCCTTTTCTCTGCACACAAGCTCTTCTTGCACCATGGAAGGTGATATTTTTCTTTTTTTTGTGATATTGAGAAGCACCGCTTCTGTCTCTTCCCTTTTTTTTAATTATATATTTTTGTCTCTTCTTGCACATGTGAGAGTGTAGAGAAAGAAAACATGTGTAGACATAAAAGTCGAGGGCAATAAGTGAGTTGTGTTCTTTTAGATGATATGAAGCCATATTCGAATTAATGGTTTGATTTAATTGTTGTTTTCAGTGTTGTGTTCAAAGTGTTGAAAAAAAATTTATGCTTTCATAGATTAATTTCGTGGAACATACTGCTACAATGTTGCGTTGGTTGTTTCAATTGTGTTGTAGCTGTTGCTTTTAGCCCTAGACTATAGCTGTGTGCAGAATTGAACTTGATTTCTCAACAACCATTTCGAAATCGTACATTTGTTGGAATTCATCATTTATACTTGTTTAACCCATTGTTTTACTCACTCATACACTGTTGGTAATTAAATATTGTGTTATAATGAATAGGTGTAGATAGTTTGCCATTATAATACTAAGAAAAGAGTTTCTATTTTAATTGGGCATCCACTTGATTCTCTACAGATAATATTCGAGAGGACCCAAATTGCTTGAATGCATCTATTGATGATGAAAATGCGAATGGAGAAGAGTAATCGATCATATTAACAAGTTCATTTGAAACTTTATCCGGTAATTTTCTAACTCGAGAAGATCTTTTGAGAAGTGTACGAAGCCATCTTCTTGCTCAAGGTTATGTCATCTCTATTAGAAGGTCCAAGAGAGACAAATATGTTCTTCTTAGGTGCGACAGGGGAGGTAGTTATCATGATCGACATAATATTTATGTTGCGAGTCAAAGATGAAAAACCGGATCCCGTTTGATTAACTGTCCTTTTGACGTCCGTGGCTATAAAAAGAAGAATGGATCATGGTCACTCAAAGTAGTGAATGCATCACATAATCATGATCGTTCAAGTGATATGTCAGGACATCCTACTTGTCGTCGATTCTCTAAAGTTGAAGCTCTGCGTGTAAAAGAGATGTCTAAGGCCGGTATACCTCCTCGCCAAATTCTTTCTTCCTTGAGACAAAGTAATCCCAATGTTCAAGCTATTGCTAAAACTATTTATAACATGAAAGCGGAATTTTGCCATGAATATCTAAATGGTCGCACTATGGTTCAAGCTTTAATGGATGAGCTTAGTACAAGTGGATTCATCTACAATTTTAAACATAATGTTGAGGGTCACTTGACGCATTTATTTTTCTCACATCCTATCTCCATGGCACTAATGAAGAGTTTCTCAATTGTCTTTGTAATGGACTGTACTTACAGGACTAATAGATACAAAATGCCTTTGATGGATATTATTGGAGTTTCCTGCTTTAATACATCTTTCTACTCATGCTTTGTCTTTTTGAGAAAGGAGGAAGAGGAAGATTATGTTTGGACTTTGACAATGTTTAGCAACATATTGGGTGTTGATTGCCAACCTTCAGCTATTGTCACTGATAGGGAGTTGGCATTGATGAATGCAATTCGAATCGTTTTTCCTAAAAGTGCGAATTTGTTGTGTGTTTGGCACATTGAGAAAAAAATTATGGCAAAATGTAAACCTCAGTTCAAAGAAGGAACACATTGGGATTCTTTTATGTCTGATTGGTCCAAGGTTTGAACTCCAAGACTAAAGCAGAATATGATGAAAATATTCGGCAATTTGAATATAGTTGTAAGGAAAAGCCATCAGTTGTTAACTACATAAAAAGTACATGGCTTCCTTTCAATGAGCTTTTTGTGACAGCTTGGATAGACTTGCACATGCATTTTGGAAACCGGGTTACTTCAAGAGCTGAAGGGGCACGTTCGACTTTGAAAGCATATCTACAAGTTTCAACAGGGGATTTAGTTGAGGTGAAAAAGAAGATATGCCTTGCAGTTGAGAATCAATTTCAAGAAATCAAAAGCAAATTATCAAGCGAAAAGGTAAGAGTTCCTCATCATCTTTATATTCCTCTTTTTAGGAACTTGATCACCCATGTGTCAGTGTTTGCTTTAGACAAGCTTTACAAGCAAAATGAGATTGCTAAAAGTAGGGTTGAACTACCTCCTTGGACCGGGCATTTTGTGCAATCCATGGGACTTCCATGTGCGCATGAGATAAGATTTAGGTTTTCTGATGGTTTACCTCTTGATATACTTAATCTACAATAGAGGCTCGATGCAAGGTCCTTTTTGGATGGTGATATTACTCAAAATTATGAAGAAGATTCATTCAAGCAACTACTTCATTAGTTGGAAAGGAAGTATCAAGAATGGCCGCTTTCCAAAAAAGAAATTGTTCAAAAGAAAATTGAGCATTTTATTCGAGCAAGTGATACTATCTTATATGAGCCCCAAATTACATCTCATAAAGGTCGTCCTTCTAGTTCAAAAGCTAAAGAAGAAGCAACTTCTACAAAACGTGATCCTTCGGCATTTGAGATTATTGAAAAGAGGAAGAGATGTGGTACTTGTAAAAGTTATGGTCATAATAGTCGGACATGTAAATCGAAAGGTGAAGATCTCGGATCAAACACACATTTGAGAACCATTGGAATTCATGGCGATGAAATGTAGGCATAGTGAATTTTCTTGAGGGGAGCCAAGCAACTGAATGGACAATATTTTTTGTTAAGTTGCATAGGCAACTTGTTACTTTTCTTTGTTTGTTTTATGGGAATTTTGATGTATTTAGAATTGATGTTTTGGTGTAAGATTTTGCTTTTCTTTTTGTGCTTTTTCCAGTGACTTGCAGAAAGCTTTCAACTTATCTTTGCATTTGAATGTTTTGTAGGAAAAAAGTTATGACTTTGGGTTTTCATATCTAGGTCGATTACATTAAAACCTCATTGTTAACTATGACAATGAGACCAACAAAAATTACCATTCTTCAGGTTTCGGCTGCAAGCATCTTTAGATTTTCAAAGATGGAACGAACACCAAATCATGATTAGTATCTAGATAAAGGAGAAAATCAAGAAATATGAGAGACAAAAGCTCTCAAGAACATGCACAATATATATGACAAATTGAATTGGTTTGTTGGAGCCTCCCCAGAGATACTAGATATGTTTGTCAACGACCATGAACTCGGCTATTAATAGCTATAAAAGGAGCATGGGTTTTCTTTGCCAGGGGAAAACTGTGTTAGAAAAAACAACCAAAAAAACCCAAAAGAAATATGATTTTCAATTCTAATATGAACTAGGCGATCAATTGCAAATACATTTGATGGTAGCAAGCTACAAAACTCTGTTCAAGTTTATAGAGCAAACTGTGAGGCAAAAGAGATTTGTAGGAAAAAGAAGAACAAGAAGGAATGGGAGACGTAGAAAGTGCGCAAGAGAGAAGAGAGAGAGAGAGGAGTGGGAGGAGTGAAAAGAAAGAAAAAGGAAAATGAGACCCATATGGAAAAAAAAAAAGAGAAACAAAATAAATAGAGTTGAACAAATAATAAAAAAGGATTATGTAAAATTATACCAAAAGTAGTGGGCCCCACAAAGGATAGGATGGTCAAAACAACAAAAAAAGGAGTGCTTTAGCTATAGCGAGAGTGGAAAAAGCGCGGCCTTTCTTATAAATGGGCCAAATACTATTAAAAAGCCCTCACAATTTTAGCACAAATTTTTTCTCTCTCTCATAAAAAATTACCAATCTTTAATAGATACCCAAATCTGACCTCATTAAGTTTCCTCCAATGATGCCATTAAAAATTTGACATGTCTTTTCAAAATGTTTTCGGTGACTCACAGTTGTCATTGTTGTATTTATGGTAAGTTAATGGATCAATGAATGTAAGCAAAAATGAGATACATCTCTTCGGTCAATGTATCTCTTGTATTTGTGTATCTGCTGAATTCATGTATCACTTGGATTCGTATATCTACTTAATTCACGTATCTCTCAAGTTCATGTATCTCTTGAATTCTTATATCCATTTAATTTTTAGTTCATGTATCGTTTCTGTAAATTAATTATAAAACTCTATAAATAAAGTTAAAATTCTTCATTCCAAGATTGATCAAAAACACCTATATCCCCCTTTTAAATTTTCTCTAAGTGTGCTGGTTTCAAGAAGTATTCGATAGAGTCCTATTTGCATAATGCTAATTCAAACAGGTTCGAGGTATTGTATCTTGGGAGGCATAGTTCGTAAAGCTACTTAGCACCATTGATAAGAACTAATCACCTCAAGGAGATTCGGTTAGCCGTGTTTATTTTGTTGCTGTTGTCTTGAATTTATTATTTTTCTAATTACAACAAACAATGTTACATATTCTTTTTCGCCAATACGTAAATTCTTCTTCTCCTTGTTCATCTAATTTTTTCCAACAGTCGTCACTAGAACCACGGTCGAATTCTGACTAGTCTCAAATCAAGCAAGAGGACCGAAGAAACCAAGCATGTCCAAAAACTAAGAAAAATGAAACCTTGAACCGGCGATCCGTATCATCCGAAAATAGGGGAAACTCTCAAATTTTGCCCACCCTTCTACGTCAACACATTCGTGAGTTGCTGAGTACACATACAATAACACGTTGCATCTTTAACAACATCATTGGACTAATTGATTGAGATTGTGTTTTTTAACGAGACAAAGAAAAAGTTTTGGCCAGAAATCGGGCCCAAGCTAAGTTGTGCCCTTTTTACGAGACAAAAAAATATTGGGTCAGAATTGGGACCGGAGATAAAACTGATATTATTATATGAGGAAAAAAATAGAAAGGTTTGCACCAGAACTAGGACCTGAGCTATAAAATTGGTGTTTCTAAGGAAACTGGGGCCTTATGAGTGAAAATGAGATTATTCATAACCAATGTTTTAGTGAAACTTCTTATGTGGGAGATGGTGACACGGCTTCCTTGTGTATGTTGTTGCTCTGTTCTTTTAGATCCCGAACAACACAGTAACCACCTGTTTTACAAAAGAACACTCAATTCGCAGGAAAGAAATCCTTCAATGGCTTGACAATCGAGAAAAGAACTTGAAGAATACATGTTTTAAAGAACTTTCCTCAATGGTCATCTCCAAAGATCACTTAAGTATTAGAAATCCAATACAGAGCACTGAGTAATGACCCTTGATCACGTAAGTATTAGACAATAAGCCTCCCTGCCTGTCATTAACCATGTGATTGAGTTCAAGGAACAAGCAGATTCCTCAAGATGTGGACGGTCGATGTCTGAAAAATTAGCAAAGTTCAAGCATTGTAGTGTGCTGCGACGAATTCTAGATCAGCAATGTCACGACATACATACAGTTTTGTGCCCTCGTGATGCGAGAGAAATAGAACATTTGATTGGGCGTTCTTGTTCATGGTTGTGTACTGGATTTGATGAACTCGTTGATTTTGCTTGGTGGAACATCCGTGAGAGTGCTCATCATCTTTGATTAATTTTGTATAGCAACGTGTACAAGCAAGACAATGTGTGGTTACTATTACAGACGGTTTGAGCACCTAATGCTGGTACCGATATTAAGCTAAACAAAGATTCACCAACATAAGTTCTTCGTTAAGTATCATATTGATCCTTCAGACAAAAGGGTGTTCAACGCCTTGTCAAAAATTACAATATAACAAGAAAACCAAGATGAGTAACTCTTCATTAAGGTTGGCTTTGATTTGGAAGTTTGAGGAGCAGCGTTTCCAGACATGTAGATGATGTTTGACACATTGGTCACCTAAGTGATGCAAAGGCATTTTTTCACAAGTACGTAGAAGTTTCCGAGACCTCAACCGACAGGACAGGATGGACTATGGATGTGTGAGTCGTTATGAAAAAGATTTGAATCACGTGAATACAACGGAAAAAAGCTGCTAAAGCTAAATTTCACAAATCTGGTATCATTTCTCTGCCTGTTCACTGTCAGTTTAAAGTTCAAAGGCAATTGTCCCTTTCAGGACCCACAATGGCCAAAGTTCTTATCCTAAACTTGAGCCAACACCAAGTATTTTCACCCCTTCAGAAGCAAGGTAGCCTAGGAAGCAACCTTTATTCCCCGCTGAATTGTACTATAAAAGTTCGAGAGTCATACCAGACAAGCAAGACAAGCCAAAAACATAACTGCCATTGCCCTTTACTCTCCAAAGAAACCCGCCTCTCAACAGCCATGGCACTCGTATCGAAAATCCCACAGCGCCGCCACACCGAGCGCCTCATGTTCTCGTCCTCTGATGATAATGCAATGTTGAAGCAAATTCAGGCCACTCACGCCCCAGATGGACGGGAGGTCGATGTTGGGGATCTCCTTCACGTCATCGAGGAGATTTTCCAGCACGCCAAGCCCATCATCGACACCTCTGGGGTTGTTCTCTCTCTTTATGAGCCTCCAGCTGATATGATTCTCATGATTTATAGCTGATTTAAACTAATAACATATAAGCAGGCAGTGCGACCACCACTCGATGTACTAGACAGCAGAGACCTCCGAGAGATGCTCGAACTATTGTCATACACCATACACAAAATCTCCTGTGAGGTCTGTCTATGTGTGCGCTTTGACTATCTCAAACTTCTTCCGCTTCGTGCTATTCTGAATCCAACTTTCATGATTGCCTCATTCTGGGCAGCGTAACGTGCCAAATCTGCTGATATATGAAACCAAAACTTTCTTTGCTCCACAGATGGCTTGCAAGTGTATGGGCGGTGGCGATGCTCATGCAACGACTGTCAACATATTCCACATTCTCACAAACTACACATGGGATGCGAAGGTGGTGATCGCATTGGCGGCTTTCTCCGTGAACTACGGTGAGTTTTGGATGCTAGCCCAGCTCCATCCTACCAATTCCCTCGCCAAAGCGGTGGCTATCCTCAAACAATTACCAGAGACACTAGAGCACGTGGACGCTTTAAAGCCAAAATTCGACGCGCTTACCAGCCTCATCACTGCTATGATGACTTTGACCAAGTGCATCGTCGAGTTCAAGCAGCTCCCACCTCAATACATCAGCCCCGATGCACCAGAACTTCTGACCGCTACCACTCATATTCCTACGGCAGCTTACTGGATCATCCGAAGTGTTGTGGCCTGCGCTTCACAAATTACCAACCTCATTGGCATGGGCCACGAGTATGTTCTCCTACGCTTGTCGCAAGCCCACTGCTCATTTTCTCGTTTGCAAAAAAAACTTTACAATTTGATGACAGAATATAAACATGAACCATTTTCAAGCGAGTGCTAGTCGCGACCGCATAAAAGACTTATCATAACATTCTTACTCATCTTAGGTACATAGCATCCACAGCAGAAGCTTGGGAACTATCGAGTTTGGCCCATAAAATCAACAGCATCTACACTCATCTCACGAAGCAACTCGATCTTTGCTATCAGCTCATCAGTAAGCCCTGTGGATTTATCCTTACTTGCGATTAGACATTGTACAACACGCCAATCACACTCTTTCGTTTTTGGTCTGAAAATCACATTGATCCAATGCAGATGAGAAAAAGCACTTGGAAGCATTCGAGAAAATTGTGCACCTATTTGCAACTCCCCACATTGACAACATGAAAATTCTTCAAGCTTTAATCTATGCAAAAGATGATCAGCTTCCACTTTGGGACGGCTCTACTAAAAAAAAGGTCTGTTTCCCTTGATCTCTTCCTATTTGGTATGTCCACGATATTCTTATACTGGCTCACGATGATTTATCTACAACAAATCAGGTTAGCCTCGACGTGCTGAGAAGGAAAAATGTGCTGTTATTAATCTCCGACATCGACCTACCGCACGAAGAACTTTATGTCCTTGAGCAGATGTACCAAGAGGCCAAACAAGTCCCGACGAGGATGGAGAGCCAGTACGAGATAGTGTGGATCCCAGTCATAGGTAGGTCGACCCCATGGAATGAAGAGAAACTGAAGCAGTTCGAGACTCTGCAAGGAATGATGACCTGGTACTCGGTCTTCGACCCTACGATGATTGATCCCGCGGTCATCGAGTACATCAAGGAGGTGTGGAAGTTCAACAAGAAGGCAATGCTTGTGGTTCTTGACCCGCAGGGCCGGGTCGCCAACCCGAATGCGATCCACATGATGTGGATATGGGGGAGCGTGGCCTACCCATTCACCAGTGAAAGGGAGGAGGCTCTCTGGAAGGCAGAGAAGTGGCGGATCGAACTGCTTACTGGTCCTATAGAGCCGCTGATATTCACCTGGGTAAGACCGCTCTTTCTACTGCTTTAATCTCTCTCGACCTCGCTCCAGCTAAACATAGATTACACATACACACGTGACACATTCACATTGTCGGGAAAAAAATCTAGCGAAAAGCATGACAGTTGCAATGGCAGCATAGACTTCCATCATTTTAGTCTCTCGAACATTAACCTTCACCTCGACCTCCAAATCATCCAATTTCCGTGCAAAGCAATGAATATGTACTTCTTTTCGATACAAGCACATGAAATGTATCGCAGGAAGGAATGAGTCGAGCTACGATCTCACACAAATCTGAGAAACTGTGTGCTTCCTGCTGGCGCAGATAACGGAAGAGAAGTACATATGCCTCTACGGAGGAGAGGACATCGAGTGGATCCGCACTTTCACAAAGGCGGCGCGTGCGGTAGCGAAAGCAGCGCAGATCTCGCTGGAGATGCTGTACGTGGGGAAGAGCAACCCGAGGGAGAAGATCAGGAAGAACAATGCCACGATCTTGGCCGAGAATCTAAGCCACATCCTGCCAGACCTCGCCCTGATCTGGTTCTTCTGGGTGAGGCTGGAGAGCATGTGGCACTCCAAGGTGCAGCAGGGCAAGAGCATCGACAGTGACCCGATAATGCAGGAGATCATGAAGATGCTCAGCTTCGATGGGAGCGATCAGGGGTGGGCCGTGATCTGCCGCGGCGCCCATATGGCCAAGGCCAAGGGAGATATGATCCGGACAACCCTGACCGACTACGACTCCTGGAAGACCTCGGTAGCCCAGAAGGGGTTCCTGCCGGCGCTGAACGGCCGCCTCCAGGACCTGCAGACGCCGCACCACTGCAACCGCCTGATCCTGCCAAGCACCACCGGGACGATCCCCGAGCGGGTGGTGTGCGCCGAGTGCGGGCGTGTCATGGAGAAGTTCGTCATGTATCAATGCTGCATGGACTGATAAAGATTAGCGTGACCAAGTCATATGAAGAATCAAGAATAAGGGAGTACATGCTTGTGTTACTCAATCCTAGGCATGAAGGACCCTGATGATCCTCTTTGCCCCTGTAAAAGATATTTTTGCTTTGGTTTGTGTGTTGTCATTGTTATCACTAAAGCGATCATCGTCGCAGCATCACCTACTTTTGTACTCGACTAGACCTTTTTAATAAAATACTTTCGTATTCAATTCAATTTATGAAAATCTGTGTCTACCTAGTTGACCCATTTTTAAGCTCTTCATGTATATATAATGTTTGGGTAAAATCGTTATTTCGACTATAAGATACTAAACAATTGGCTTTCAACATTGCATTGAAAATTATATTGGGTTAATATCATATAAAACCTTAAATAGGTACATTCTTGATAAACTTACCCAAAATCGGTACATCTGTGACAAATTTACCCTTCATTAGTTTCTATTAAATTTTCAAGTCAAATTGCTAAATCAGATGATACGTGACAGTTGATGAGTGAACCAATTTAGGATTTTACCCCTCAATTTATCACAGGATTTACCAGTTTGTGATTTTTTATGATATTAATCTAATTTGATAGATGGTAAATTTGTCACAAGTATACCGATTTAGGATTTTTGGTAGTGAAAAAATCAGCTTTTGATAAATTTATTACAGACGTACCAGTTTAGGGGTTTTCGTGGTATTAACCCAATTCTATTTTTGTTTTGATTCACAATGAAAAATAAGAGAAAGTTAGTATTCGGTAGTGATTTATGAAATTTCAGTGACAAATAACGTGGACGAATTGAAATTAAAATAGTATGGAAGGTAAGATATTGAAGAAAATGATTTATGCAATAACAAAAATTAAGATTATAATATTACATGAATATAACAATGCCAAGTATAACCAAGGAAAGGTATACTCCAATAATTAATAGAAGTTACAAGATTTAAAAAAAATAATAATAACAAGGAAAAACAGAAGCGGTTTTTATATTCTTAACGAGGGTGAAGTTGGGCTCATCTAACAGGCCCACCAAGATTTCTCTGAACTCGAAAGAGTCCAAAGAGTCAATTATTTTTCCATAGAAGAGATAGAGAAAGTTACAAATCTGAATTGAGTTTGGATAAATTGTGAACCATTTAACACTCGTATTAGGCTTTGTCATTATAAACCCATTTATTGGACAAAGCTAACTCGTATAATGACTTGACCCATCAAATATGTATTAAGAAATGAGTCAATGACCCATTTTCATATTTTTATTATGTATCTCCCTCCAAGGTCGGATCCGCGAGTTTTATCAAGATGCCCTGCATCTTCCCTTCATAATACGCCTTTCTTCATATCTACTCTGCATCGTTTCGAGAACTCGACAACCATAGACGACAAATGTTGAAAGCCAAAATCACGTCTCGCGTCTTTGTGCGTGCTCGTCTGTGGATTGGTCTTCAAGTTGAACATCGATTTTGTAAGCAGGTACGGAGATTATATCCGACATTTATCGATGAAAATTACATTACGGGGTGCAACATATGTTGATAACGTAATTTCTGCATATATAATTTTTGGGGTTGTAACCCAAAAAATACCCCAAAAAATCAAATAAGATATACTTTTCTTTCTAACTTGATTTTTAATTAACCGAATAAAACGAACTACTGGATCGGACGGCTGATTGGGTCCGGTTCCCAATTCCTAAAAGTGGAACCGATGTCTGGACAGTTCAGTTCCTTGTTCTAAGGGAGAACCGAACCGAACTGAACCGACTAAATATATTTTTTTATTTTTTTTATTTTTCAAAAGAATTAGTAAAATGTTAACTAAACTAACGTATAGTGATTTTCCCTCTTTGTCGCATCACAATAATTCTTCACTCATCTTCTCTTCCGTCAATACGTTGAGATTTATCACTCTCTCGTATGGTTGGGAAAAAAAATAAAAAGGTGACCGGTTCCATTGGACCAGACCGGATCAAAAACCCATCACCTCTAATATCGATATACTTATAAATTTATAAATGCAAATCTTGCTCATCTAATAAGAAAGCAATTGGTCGCCCAACGGTGTCGTTTAAGGCCGGCCCAGAACACGACGTCGTTTTGGGTGCTGTGATCGCCAGTTTGCCCGAGAAAAGACTCAACGGGAATCGCTGGCGCAGTGAAGAACTCTGCAGGCGATCGAAGAAGGAAGGAAGGAAGGAAGAAGATGGTGAAAGTGGCCACGTTCTTCGCCATGTCTCTCGGCGCCTTCGTCTTCTGGCATTCCATGGACAAAGTCCACGTCTGGATCGCTCTCCACCAAGACGAGAAGGTCTCTCTTTCTCCCTCTCCCAATCTCTCGATCTCTGTTCGCGATCTGGGCATGTTCCGAGGCATTCGATTTTCCTTTCTGTCTAATCTGTCGGGAAAAAAACCCCTAGACGATTCGAACGCCGTTTGCGGTCGATGATCCGCGCGCGCCCGTCGTCGGTCGGCGTCGTGCTTTAGGTTAGAGGCGCGGTGAGGTTTGAGCTCGGCCTCGTGTCGAATTCCGTGGGGGGTTTTCGGTTCAGAAGAACTCGAATTTCTGATGCGTTCGTCTTGAAATTAGCCATCTCATTATGCTTCGGTAACTGGCTCTTCTGAAAAATGGTGCTTTTGCTGCTCTTGGCAAGGTGATTGATTGGTTGTTTTGGTGAAAACGTGCGTGTGCCCTTTCGGCTGGTTCGAAGATAATTGATTCTTTGCCGTTTTCTTGTGCTTCGAGTTTGGGGAGTGAGTATGTGTGTTTGCTCGATGCAGAAAGAGAGGATGGAGAAGGAAGATGAGATAAGGAGGGTCCGGGAAGAACTTCTGCTGCAGCAGCAGGCGAGAGAGAAAGATGCGCTCTCGTGATGACGACGGCTTCCGTTTGGTTCCTTGAAAAAGGTTTTCTGTTTGGTGGCCCCGTGATGGATCTCTGCTTCTCTGAATTTCTGTGCTCTGATAAGAACTCTGGTCTTAGATGCATGAATTTGATTATGCTCCATTGTGGAGTTAGCATTGTACTCGTTTTCTGTCTCTGATGCATCTGCAATAAATTTAGTGTTCTTGAATGAGAGATGTTTTGGTGCACACTTGTGGACTATTTCTTGATGATGGATGTTCATCTTTATATTTGTCAAATCTTTACGGTACTGTCCGATGCTGGGTCAGTGTCTGCTCTTGATATATAAAGGGAAAAAAAGCCCAGAAGGAAGCCGCATCTTTTTCGCTGAGCTTTCGTCTTCGGAACCTTTCTAACTAATTATGATCCCTGGTTGTAAACTCGATAAACTTGTGTTCTTATTTACTTTGTTCTTTTTAAGCAACTTTACTTGAGAAAACTTGCGGTGGTAGAGCAGTCTCAGGTCAAGGATAGCCATTGCAAATATCTCATTGCTTCCTATACTGACATTTAATATAACTATGATTCTATGAAGCTGTGGGGGTCATGGGATTGCATAAGGCTTAGTGATAGGCGCTCCTGGTTGCTATCATGAGTCATGTCCTTTGGACAGGCTGATGTTTAAGTGATTGCTGTTTTCTATTCAGGCTGATTTTTGTGTCATAGTAGTTTATTTGTCTATAATTTCCCTTTGCATTTGAATGTAGATATCCCATTCTCTTGGGGGTGAAAATCCACATGAAATGAAACTCTTAGTTTACTCGTTTTACCCACATGAAAGAAAGATTAGCTGCTTCTTGTTGCATCTTTTAGATTGTCAGGCATGGTGATTTGTTGTTGGTACCACACCAACCGGTGAGTTTGTTTCTAGTTCAATTCAAATGGTTGGTTAATCAATCAATTTGATGCTTACCTCATTCTGAAGAAACGAATCTCTGTGTACCTTGAAAGATTGAACTCCTGTCTTGGGTGTACATGCATACCCCCTAGTATTTGGTGATTCTCATCTTTACCATCGTAACATATCCAATGCATGCAACCGTGTGTACACTGTCTAGTTGATTTTACGTACACCGTCTTGTTGATTTTTCGTAATCAAGCATTTGAGATGCATCTTCCCCTATGTATTTGCCTCTAGAATGCCCGTGCCTTTGCATGTTCGAAGTTTGGTGCAATGAGGCGCTGGGATAGAAGATCAGTAGCGAGCATCCTTTGATCTTTTCATCGGCAGAATAAGCTATGTTCGGGCTAAAACTCAAGGATGAGAGAATCAAGTCGTTTTTTGCAACACCGACATGAGGATTTTGGACAAATGCGAGATAGTTGTTTGATAGTCGAGACTGGTTGAAGAATAAATTGATAATTTCGCGTGGATTACAGTCATTTGCGGATTCAGAAGGGACAAGGACATCGTACCACTGATCCCCGAGCGGAATGTTGGTCTGGTGGACGATGTACGCTACCATGTTAGGACATTATAGCGTCTTGTGGCCATGTTCTGTCTCCATGTTTCTCATGAGCCATAAGCACAGGTCTCGCGTGTGTTTCTTTTGGATGGACGGATCGAGGCCTCAACGAGTCAACCCATCGAGCCCCTGATAGTAAACGTCCTTTTGTCCCTCGAGCCGCAAGAAAGGATTGGTTTCCTGGAAGGGTCAATTCAACATGGAGATGGCAAGCTCCTATGATAAGACTTAGGCGGCAGAGTAAAGTAGCTCACCATACCAAGTCGCTGGACTTGAAAAATGGCCTTCGGACGAGCTAGGGTTTTACCTTTTTTTTTTTTTTTTACCTTTCTTGGTATCTTGTTTAGTGAAAAAATCAAGAAATTATACAATTTTTTTAAATGATTGTTTGCATCAAATTGAAAAGATTAATTAATGAGAAATATTTTTCTCCATCTCATTTTAACAAGTAATATAAACAATCATTTTTACGAAATTTATCCTCAAAGCATCGATTTCCCGTGAAACAACTGCGCCTGAATAAATATGTTTCATCAGATGATTGATCTAATAAATTAGCTGGCTAGTTTAAATAACCCATGTTTGGAACTAGATGTTAACGAGGAGTGGGCAGTCAATATTTTTGTAAATTTCCTCATATCGTAGAGACAAGTTTTTCAGTATCTGTCATGGAAGAGCTTGGCTCTTCATCCATCCATCCAATCGCCTTTTCTCTCCAGAATGACAGAGTCAACTGCCGTAAAGCAGAAGATCTTCGTGACAAATGAGTTCAATAAAAGAAAAACTTATCCCCTGTGCCCAATCTACATGACTTTTCAACCGATGAAAAAGGCTGCAGCTCTAATTGCAAAGCCGAAAGGCCGTGTCATTAAGAAATGAAAGGATGTAGGAGAGGGGCTTTCCTACACATACCTCCGTGATATAAACTAACCTGTGCCAAAACTAAAAGCGAACCCTATCCAGCTTCTCCTGGTCGAACAAAAAAGCTACCTCTTCAAATTCAAGCACATTCATCATCCGCAATGATAAGAACAGAAGTGGAAGATACAAGAGGAAAAGGCGAAGAAGAGGATAGGGAAAATGTGCACGCCTATATTCAAGACAAAACCAGGAGACATCTATCCTTCCACAGTGCCAGGTGAAGCATCAGCATTTTGGCCAAATATGTCGGGGATTCCATCCCAGTTCTTCTGATCTCGAGCTTCCCAATACCCACCCACGTAGCGATAACATCCGTCATCATCCTTACCAAACCAACGTGGTTGCCAACCTCCCTCCTGTAACTTTCTTGCCTACACCATAGGGAACATATGGAGAGTAAGCTAAGCAGGCCTTCAATTTTTCCAGTTGAATTCCTCGAATAAATTTTAAAAATTATCACATGCTGCACACATTAGGACAATAAGTGATATGCAATACATGATCTACCCACTTCTTAGGTAGATGGTAAAGGTTGCCTGGTTGTATGCTTGTCACATAAATAGTCAACCGTGAGAGATAGTTGTGCATATATAATGCTGCGTAGTCAACCATGAGAAATAATTATGCACATAAATAGTCAACTGTGATAGAGTTGGATATACAATGCTGCGTAGGTTGAAGTTGGACTCAAAACTTTTGTTTTGCTTGAAATTATCGATTACAGATTAAGCATTCCGTCTTAATGAATCAAGACTGTCAAGTCTCTAGCACTTAAACAAGATGGTGGTCATCTCAAGCGGTTTGAGCAACAAGAAAGGTCAAATTCTTCACCTGTATACGTCTTAAGACATTTCCTTTAAGATTTAAGACTAGAAAGGCAAAACGGAGAAGAAAGTTGTGGATATGACCTGTCTCTGTATATGTTCGAGTCTTAATTTCTCAGCATTGGCTGACTCGTATTCCCCATTTTCTAAGTGTCTCTGATCAGGTCTCAACCTTGAATCAGTTGGGGGCAGTTTCTCTCGTAAGCCTGGTGTGAGCTCATTTAGGGAAATTGCAAACGGAGACAAATTGTATCTTGTCTTGGTGAGATACTTGTCTCTTTCCCATAATAAAACAGCTTCTGTCATTGGATCATACCCTTTAGGATTTGTCGTTGGATCCCCCATCACATAGTACAGTGCCTCATCCCACTTTCCAAACAACATGGCGACCTTCTCCCCAGTTTTATTATCTTGCACAAACCCATGAACCTGAATCACCACAGAATCATTTTAATTTTATCAGTGGTGGTTTCACACTGTAAAGAAAACTCAAATGCTATGCTTGATTTTTACATATCCTCCATGCAATCAATAAGCAGCGTAAAAATAAAGTATGTTAATTTCCTTAAGATAGTTTATGCAGGAACACCTTTCCCAACTGCCGTGTCAAATGAGATTGAGAAGTGCGTTTTCAAGGGTGATTTAAAGGGAACCATGTCTTCTCAATAGTGAAAGCAAAAAGTATGGGTGCATATATGCTACATGAATGCATACACAGTTCCTTTGAATACATTGCTTTGTTTTATACAACTCCAACACATAATACTGTTTCTTTGGTCTAACAAAGCACGGTAGCTCATACTTTAAGGCAGACAAAAGTAATGCCATAAATCATCATTTAGTGCAGCAATGTGGTAAATTGAAATTTCATGGTCAGGCCAATGGCAAAAGGTAAAATGACTTAAGCAGATCCATGTATACCTGGTGGGGATTTCGGTCTATGATGGACTGCTCCTTGAACTTGAGCTTGCAGGAATAATTGCCACTGCCCCTAATGCGCATTGTTCCATAGTGGTCACAATAGATTTTACCGAGAATGATGTTGTAAATGGAAGTAGTGACCTTGCTCCAGTGATATGTCTCACCATCCTCAAACTGCAGGGTGAGGACACCCACAGGATCAAGCTGAATAGAACGCCCCCAAAACTTGCCCTTGAGATTGGAATCTGCCCAAAATTTCCAGCCTCTGCCTTCACAGTGACAAGCAACAATTGTTGGGTGATGACTCACCTAAATTTGATTTTCTCATCAGATAACTAGGTTGTGAAATACTCCAAGCAAGGTGAATATCTATGCATAGTCATTGTTTAAACAAAAGGGAAGTAGCGGCAAGCAGTCACTCCAATTATACATGTGAGATGATAGTTTTGTTTTCTAGGCCAAGGTAAGAAAAGATCCATATGAAATGATACCTAAAGCAAGCTTTCGATTTGATCATAACTTCACAGAAGATGAAGCCATACCTTCTCAGAGAAAAAGCGGAGTCCTTTGTCTGGATAGTCAGCTTCGTAGGTCTCTCCAAGGAGAGGATTGAATGGTTTGCACTGCCTTCCTTCTGTTGATGCATAGCCTGACACAGCAAAAGCAGCTACATTTAGGATTCTCATCAAGTCATTACCCTGCATCAGATAAATCCAATTATAAGCAATAACCGTCAAATGAATCACTCTATAATATTCAACTGTTATATCTTATTTAAAATGTACATAGAATTACCACTCTTACTGCACAAACATATGTACGCATTCATAACAGAGAGATATGAACAAATTTTGCATGCAGCATACTTGCGAAAAAGGGATTATCCACCATGCAACTATACTGGTCATGATTCAGCTGTATTTTTGGCTAAAATCTATCAATATCAAGAGAATGAGTGTCTTAAAGCACTTTCGATAAGAAAACACATTAAGAACCCTTGAAAGAGCCTGTTCATCAATACTTTTTTTTATAGGTAAGAGCCTGTCCATCAATATAACCGACTATCCTTGCAGCTCGAAATGAACCCCAAAATAAGGGTGGCAAAAGCAAAACCCCGAATGGGCAGTTAATCAGAACTGGAATACATAGGTAAGTGAATTTACTGGCGAAGATGATAGATAGCATGACATCAATTTTGTCAAAACTATCTATGTATGCATGCAAAAAAAAGCCAAATCTATTCAGCAGAAGCATTTTTCCCAAAATTCTTCTTAGATTCTTCTCTCCTAGTTCAGAGGAGGAAAAGGTTGTTTAACAGGCTCAGGAGATAAATCTCCGAAGTTCTGATTCTGCGGCCAAGCAAGTATTCTCTTCATACAGGTTGACTTCACAGAACATTATTCAGGTCCTCACATGCAGCCAAGTTAAAGCAGGGGCTAAATCAGCTAATAGGCTATATCAAAGGCCAGTTTAAGTCCAAATGGCTCATGAAGAGATCTTTTGGAGTGACATATCCAAAAAATACTGACGACTTATGCAACCATATGCGTTGCAAACAAAGGATTTTCTTCTCGTGCATTTTCCAAATAAAATTTTTGTCTAAGTAGGAGTACTAAATTAATTAGTCACTAGAAAAGTAAGGCGAGTTGATCCTATATTTAGTTCAGTTAAAAACTCGAATCCAATAGTTAGAGAAAATAGAATGAGCAGGTCATCTTTCAGAACGAATCGAAATCGAGGAGCTGACCTGCTTTCCCCATTCCAGTGCATGATCAACCAAGTAAGAGTATTCCAAATCTTCAAAGCACTTCTGCAACGAGGAGAGAGGTTCATTAAAATAAACAGGGAGACAAACCCCAGATAGATCCTTTCCGATATTGTCCTTGATAATTGACCATAGACCAACAGGCTTCTCCTTCTCCTTTGGTTCAGGTAAATCATCCCTCCTCTCAACATATGGATACTCAACTGCCCTAATCTCTTTGTCGATTCCATTCAAACGATCAGAAAAAAAACAATCTTTGTCAGCTTTACAAGAAATGCCCATGGTTTCTTTACTGCGGTAAGAAGCACTTCTTAAAGCTTCAGAAGACAAAAAATCTTTTGTGTCAAAAAAGACGTTATCTTCTTCATCTGTCTCGGCATCCACTCCATCCCGGCTTTCAATATCTGCATCAGATTCACTTCCAGATCCCTCTGACATGACTGAGTAGAAATCTGTAAGTTTTAAAAGCATTATCAGTAAATCGAGACAAAGGCCAGCTATATTGCTTCAGACTGAGATTAGGATTGTAAAGAATGATGACCTCAATCATATTTAAAATTCTTCTGACAACAAGAATAATATTCCCATCTATCTAATTATCTATCAAGGACATACAGTAACAGTTGAACAATTCCATTATGGACAGTTTCGTACCCCACTGAAACACAGTTGGCCCATAGCTAGAGGTACATAAGTACAATGGATATCAAGTGTAGAACACTAACCACTAAATCTTCTATTTCCTTGTCCACAAAATGAATCGCGCTCCTTCGTTTCATCCACTACAGTTGTCTCTAGCTCCATCTTCTCAGCCTTCAGAAACAGGATAGCATGAAGTGAGGACGATACTCATTGCAGCAAGTTTTACATCACGAGATGCATATAGAGTATACACAGTTGAATTTATACTGTCAACACATAGTAAATTTTTTTTTAATAAAGATGATAAAGAGTTTATCATGGCCAAGAAATTATGCCATGATTTTCCACAGGAAATCAAGCATAAAAGATCGCAGCTTTTAAGAACCGCAGAAGGAATAAACATGGCAAATGTGATCTCCTACTTATAAGGCATCCACTGAGATTCTTGAATCTTGCTTCAGTGGGTCCATCACTCAACCTACTATTTAAATACCACTGCCTTGTAAACATGTATATTGTCATCAAAGCATCTTAAATTACATTATGCCAGTCATTTCATTTAACACCAAATGAACTAAAAAGATATCTGAAGTCCTACTTCCGAGTTCAAAACGTCTCGTCACCAAAGAAGATGCTTATGGAAGCATCATCATGCAGACTGTAGCAATGATGGCAGAATGTCTGACACATGTTTCATAACCATCATACCTTGCCCATCCCATTAAGTATCCACATGTTAGAAATAGCAAAAATGCATGTACTTTACATGGTTCAGTCATTGTGACTGTCTACCACTGTGGGATGGCAAGATATTTATCAGACCAGCCGAGGAGATAACAAGAGCAACTCACATTCTCATTCAAAAGCCAGATAACAAGAGAATCTCTCATTCTCAATCAAAAGCCAAGTACACCCTATCTTGCAATGTGTAACACTCACTCTAATGGCTAGGCCAAAACACTTTGAGGAAAATAAACCCCCACAGAAAACAGGTTGCCTAATTCTCGAGCTATCACCAGTGACCTCTCGAACAACCTCCAAATGGAAAATCGGATCTTCTCGTCAAACCGGGTAAGAAATCAGGGCTGCGGGTCACTCAACAGATGGCCAAAACTCAAGAGTCAAGACAGCATTCACGATCACAGGCATCATTCACATGACAAGTGACAACAATAACACCAGCAAGACGGAAGAAACTGAAGTTGTTGATGTAGGCTTACTAATACATTCTTCTCTGTAGCAGATCAGCGTACGACAAATTTAAGAAATAAATTCAGTACCTCCAGGCGTCTCAGCGTGTCTAACAATATCAAATGTTTCCGGTGGAGAGTATTTAGCTGGCTTTGCAGCTCAGAGAGTTCAGATAGCATGATTGACTCGCAGTCTTCAATGATCACCTCTGCTAACCCTTCCTGCAGTAGTCGAGTTCGAAGCTTCTCAGTTGAGACAATGACTTCATCAGAAGGTGCAAAATCGCTGCTCGTTAGAACTCTAGGAAAAAGGTCTTTTGCTGCTCCAAGTGCCTCAATCCATGTAGCTCTGTCATCTCTAGTTGCACAGCACAAGTGAAGAGTTTTCGTCCCCGTGAATATAGAGAGTCTTTTGTCATCTGACCGACTAGCACGAATAGATGAAACCTGTGGAATAGGAGTTAAAAACCAACTAATAAAAAGGAAATCAATAAATAAGACTTAAAGGAAACATCTCAAACTTAAATAGCGCAAGCCCACATGAACGTCACTGGGGGGAAAAGTGTGGAATGTGTTCATGGGGATGCCCGGACCAGAAAACTATCGAGCGGGACCAATAATCTTCCAAGAGCAAAAAAGTGTTCCAGTTTATGACAAAACAATAGCGACAACAAACGGGATTTGAGTATGAAGAAAGTGAAACTAATTCAAGATCCTCATTGATTTTCAGTTCATTCCAATAACATGATCAGGTGGCAATAAGCGAGGTCCTTTTATTACTAGTGTCCTCTGAGAGACTCAAGGCTCCTCTGTCAGTCCTATCACAGGCTCTGGTAACAGGTAAATCCTGAGTGAGTTATGACGCATTCTGGGGATTTCTGCGCACACAGTCATCTTCATGTGGTGACTTGCCAGATTTGTCAACGATTAAACCTACAAAGCTCTTTTCTTTGTGTCTATTTCTTGTTGACATAAGACAATGCATTAGCAACATATTCTAGTTAAAACAACCAGTATTTGCTGATTATTAGATCTTTAACCCGAATGCTCATTTCGGGTAAATCAACACCTGTATTACAAACAGTTCCTGAAAAAGGTCCGTCATAATGGCTGCAGTACAAAAAGGCAGGAAGAGAAACGAAATTGTCAACACTCAGGCGACCCAGAACAGAAACATGCCCTCTTTCCAGCCAGCATAAACTTTTCCAAAAAAAAAAAAAGGGAAGAGATATTTTTCCCCGTAGAAGAAAAAAAGGGCAGGAAGATGACGAGCGAAGAGACGCCCCCACTAAGAACGTCACCTTGAAGCTCAATTTCCTCTATTTCCTAAACATATTTCAACAACTGGCGGCTCCTGTCATAGCGCATCCGGACCCAAAAAAACCAACATCCACGCGTACATACACGACAAAGAAAAGACAAAAGGACCGCACACACATACCTTCAAATGCACTTCGCCGAACGGCTTGCACTTCCTCAAACCCAAAGACCCAACACCGACCCTCCCGTTACTGCTCCTCCAACTGGCCTTCCTCATGTACTTCCACGACTCCTCTCCGATCACCCGGACGCCCTTGTCTCTGGTCGGACTCATCACAATCTTATCCGGCCCGTGAACCTTGTAATAGGACAACACTCCGTCCTCGAGCACGAACCACCTCGACCTCCACCCCTTCCCGTAGTTCACCCACTTGTACAGCACCCCAACCACGCTGCCACCACTCACTCCGCCACTCCCGCCGAACGCCTTGGAATCCCTCGCAGCTTCGGAGCCGTTATCATCCGCACCGGCGGCTCCCGCCAACCTATCGAAATCGGCGCCGACGGACGAGACCTGCGCCGAGAAGCCCGGCTTCGAGCTCGGATTAACCGGCTTCACGACCGAATCGGCGCCGACCTGGCACTGGCCGGGGCTGGACCGGTCGCGATCGATCGAGACCGGAGCAATGCAGCAGAGCGGGTTCATCCTCGGAACCGCCGCCGCCTCCTCACCGACACGGATCGGCGAAGGATCCGATCGCCGGGCGCGGGCGACGCGGGTCGGGCCGGGGTAGGGGCAATGCGGGACCCGATCGGAGCTCGAGAGGGCGGGTGGAGGCCGGGAGCGCCGAAAATGACATAAGATCGATAAGGAACGACAGAGAGAAGGGAGAGAGGAGAGAGATACCGGGGTTGCTCTGGAGAGGAAGAGGCGGTGAATTGAGATGGCGGGGAGGGAGCTATAAAGAGCCTACGCTCTGCTCGCAGATCTAATTAATACACAGAGAGAGAGGAGAGAGAGAGAGAGAGTCGTGCAGTAGAGTACAGAAGAGAGAGAGAGTGAGTGAAGAGGAAGGCGGAGGAGGAGGAGGAGGAGAGGTTAAAGGAGGCTCTGCGACGGTGAGGGAAGCATTAAAGGGGTGCGTTAATGGCGTCTTCTGTGGGCTTTTGATTTGGCCCTTTTCTCTTTTTTTTCTGACGTTCGAGTAAATTGGATAAAAAGACAGGACAGTTTTCGCATTAAAGAAAAAAAAAAGTACGAGATAATAAGATAAATAATCTCCGAACTTCAATACGGTGTACAATAAAATCTGTGTATTTTGAATTTGTTCAATATTATCTTCCGAAGTTTAATTCACTGTGCTATATTAAACATCTTTATATAATTCGAGGATTACATTGAACATGCGTCAAAAGTTTGGAGACGAATTAAACAAATTAAAAATTTAGGGATAACATTACACTTTGAATTAAAATTCGAAGATCATATTAAATAAATTAAAAATTTATGAATTATATTATATATTAGGATAAAATTTCGAAATTATTTGCGTCATTTTTCTGAAAAGCCGAGTTTTTTTTTGTTTTTCCACTATCCTACTTAAAATTTGATGATATTGTACACTATTTTTTATTTTTTACATGTATATAAATAAATTCGTCCGCCAACATATGTATTTAAATAGAAAAAATTGAATTATGTAAATTGCAAAATCCAATTAAATAAAAAGTAAATACAAAAGTTAGTGCAAACGCGTGTCGATAAAAATCATTTTTCAAATATTGTGATGGACTCCGCATGCCTAACGTGATATTTTTGTAGCGATTTGTTCACTTATATCATATCAAATCGATAACAATTCTCCTGCGATAAGTTCACATCAAGGGTCAGCATCGCAATAGTCACATCTCACTCGATAATAATTTTAATTAAATCTTTTTAACATTATCATACATGTTATCAAAAAAAAATCAATATCAGCTCTCCTTCAATAACTTCACATCACGAATTGTGGTCACAACCAACCACGTCGGGCAAAATGATAATTTCACTTTAATCGTGTTAAACAGTACTTTTGGCATACGTATTAAATACATCCGATGAGAAAATATTCGGCTTTCCAAAATATTATCATGCGTGCGTTATCGAAACCGATAAAAATTCTATGGCAATAACTCCGCCTCATAAGGTCATTGGAATAATAGTATTTTGAATCCATCGAGTTCTTTCAATATTTCTCTAACATAATCAATGAGGAAAATATTCGATTTTCAAAGTATCATCGACGATCATGGCATTAAAAATCAAAATAAATCCCATCCGATTGCTTGAAATGCACTTTAGGCAGCTTTTTTAGCGAGATGGATTTTTTTTTTCTGAATCCATTCTAAGAAAAGGATTTTTTGTTTTTCCGAAGCATCACGTTTTACCATTTCTAATTCGACTTCATTAAGTGCAAAATAAATGAAAAATATATCCACATGTACACAACACGTACTTATAAAGTCTAAACGATGTACAGTTCTGGCTAGGTAATAAGTTACTTTCTTGCTTGAAAAAGAAAAACAAAATAAATACCAATTTTTTTGTCGATAAAATAAGGGTAAATATCATATAAAAACTTCAAACGGGTACATATATGAAAAATTTACCACAAACTAATTTTTTAACTATCAAAAACCTTAAACAGGTACGCTCGTGACAAATTTCCTTTCCGTTATTTAAATTTTACCGTCAAATTGATAAGTTTGATAGCACATGCTAGTTGATGAGTGTACCAGTTTAGGGTTTTACCCTCCGTTCGTTACAGGTGTACCGGTTCGTATTTTTCGTGGTATTAATCAAATTTAACGGAAACCAACGAAGGGTAAAATTATCACAAATGTACCACTTTTGGGTTTTTTGTAGTTGAATGCGTACCGATTTGGGGTATATAATGGTCAAAAAATTAGCTCGAAGTACATTTATCACGGATATACCGGTCTGGAATTTTTCCATAACATTAACCAAAAAAAAAAGCAAATACCTGATCAATAATATAAACTTTGCCTTCTTCTTCTTTTTTTTATCCTTTCCGAGATTTTTGCGGGCCCCGAAGATGGTAATGATTGCCAGGGCGGGAGGGACAAGCCAACGTGGGAGGGAAAGGGAGATGTGGAAAATGCGACCGTTTTGGAGCCTTGCCCCTTGGATCGTGGGCCACCATGGGCCTCGTGGCCCATCGTAGGTGGGCTGTGGGCCTTAAACGACGCTTTTGCCCCTCGGGGCAGGGGCGTTTTGGGGATAAACGATTTGGGGGGGGGGGTTGGAGCGAAAGCGATGCGCGAGGTGGACACGTGGCGGATTTGTGATATTCCCGCCGACCCTCCCCACGCACCGTACGACCGTCTCCGCACATGAAGAAAATGGAGAAATTTTGTTCATTTTGGATCTGATCTCTCTCGTTTTTTTTTCTTAGCCTCCGATCGATGACCCCCCGAAATCTAATCAAAAATAAATACGGATGATTTTCCTAATCCGTAATTTATTAAAGGGGCGATCGAAAAAAGGTTTTCCCTCCCGAACAGAGTCGAAAGAGTACGCGACACAACCCTTTATTCTTTCGGATATGAAATCTTGAATTCAATTAGCGTCGTGCAGCTCGATTTCTTAACGAGCTCGTGATGCACAACTCGACTCAAAATCAAGTCGTTCTTAATGAAGTTTGTACCGTAGATTAAACGTGGCCTAGCCATCAACATTATTAGCTATTCTCCCGCATTTTAAAACCGTGTCAAGCACGAATTTGACATTTTAAAACCGCTGTCGATTATCATCTTTCTTTTTTTCTTCCTCGTGATATTCTCGAAATTTTTTATTTTGATTTTTTGCCCTCGACATTAGCACGCACAACATGATTTTTCCGTAATTCTTTTCTTATTATCAAACACCTCTATCGACATTGATGCTTCTACTAACATAATTGTCATTGAAAAAAAAAAAACAAAGAGACTGCACCTGCTAAGTTCATACCTACATTGTACATGGGATGAATACAGCATTCCTTGAGAACTCCGTGCTTAGATGGCGGAGCTTCGTGAACGGAGACGTTGTTACGGTGAAAGTCACAATTGGAAGGAAGAGCGATGTTTTTTTTTTACCCGGCCTGGCTCGAGATTCGGCTCAGAAGAAGCGCCCGATCATAGCGGCGACCGTGACGCCTGCCGAGACGCCGGCGCGGGAGGCTCCACTACTGCCGGGGGCAAGCGCGGGCCCATCCGGCGTCGAAGGGAACACTCCCGGAGGCACCGGGCCGCCGACGGGCGCCGCGAGCGCATCGTCTCCTTCGCCGTCCCCCGACCCATCGTCGGTGTTGCCAATCGCGCTATCGGAAACCGGCGCAAATGCCGAGGAGGAAGAGGAGGAGGACGACGACGACGACGACGGGGAGGTAGTCGGAGCACCGGCAGCGGTGGCCAACCCGAGCACGGCGGTCAAAGCTAGGCAGGTGAACAGAGCTCCGGGAGCCATTTCGTGAAGAGTTTTTAAAGCTTATTTGGGTGATGGAAGATGGGGAGAGCAACTTCAAATTGAAGGTAAACGGCGATGCGGGGGGGGGGGGGGTGGGGGGTCATTATATACGGTGGGGCGGCGAACGCCACTTTGCGAGCGGGCGCGCAATGCGGAGATTGGCGCGCGGCTTGTGAGGAAAATCATGAGATTGCATGCTAATCATAGTACGTGTTTAGGCATTTTTTGTTTTGGTTTTGTTTTGTTTTGCGCGCGCGCAACCGTGACTGTTGATCGAATAAGGAGAGAGATCGAGATCGCGCCGAATCGAGCTGCGGGAATACGGGCTCTGAATTCGAGCAGCGCTTCTTCTTTCACCGGCATCTTTTGATACGGAGATGGTTGCTCTTGCCTGAGAGCGCGATGTTCGATTGGCAGCGAGACGTTGATCCTTCTATCTCGCCGAGCTCTCCCGTGGATGTCTCGATGTATCTCAAATGGTCTATGCGTACGTCGTCGGTTGAGACTTAGTTAGGACGCCGATGGGAATGCCTCCTGGGGAAGCAGATCTCCATCCATTAACGACACCTAAGCTCACGAGTTTAATATACATTAAGGGTGCTTTTGCTTGACGTGGAATTTATTTTCATAAATTGGTTTTCTGGACTTTCGGGTGTTTGGATTGCTGACAATGTTTAGTCAATGGAAAACTATTTACAGTCGAAGAAAATATGTATGCTTTTGATTTCGTTTGTTTCATAGAAATTTTTTGCCGGGAAAACATTTTCCTCTAGTGTTTTGTTCACTTAAGAAAATGAGCCAACGAAAAACTTATACTCAAATTCAGGAAAATGATTTCCTCTTTGAAAAATCAGAAATCATTTTCCAAATGTTTACGACTAAAGGCCCGTTTGGCAACGTGTCAAACAGTGAAAATTTCTATTCTTTTGAGCCCAGAAATAGTTTGGGAACAGAAATACGTTTGGTAAACTTTTTGTTCCTAGGCACATTTTTGCAAAAATTTGTGCCGAAAAACAGTTTTGGAAAAGAAACAAGAAGTAAAAAAAAGTTACTTCTTGTTTCTCGACATAATTTTGAGAATCAGTTTTTTTTCTTTTTTTTCTTATCTTATTTTTGTGTTGTTCTTCGTTGGGCTGGACTAGCCGCTGGCGACTGGCCACAGCCCAGGGCCGGTGAGGGCGTCACGGCCCTTGCCGGCCGCCGGCGGAGGCGAGGGTCGCCCTCGCCGGCGAGGGCGAGGGCTGGACCCTCGCCGCCTGGGCAAGGCAGCCTCACCCAAAGACGGCGAGGCTCGGCCTCGCCCAGAATTTGCGAGGTCGAGCCTTGCCGTTGCGACCCATGGCAAAGCCGGCCTCGCCATGGTCGTCGCGACCCACGGCAAAGTCGACCTCGCCCAGGCAGCGAGGGTCCAGCCCTTGCCCTCGCCAACGAGGGTGACCCTCGCCTCCACCGGCCTTGGGCTGTGGCTGGTGGCCGGCGACTAGCCATGGCCAAAGAAGAAAATGGATAAAAGAAAAAAAATTCAAAATATTATTAAAATATTATTTGGGAACAAAAATTTTGTGTAGTCACCAAACGCATTTCTATTCTTTTCTACTCTAGGAATAGAAATTTTGAATAGTTTATCAAATGTCTTCAAATACTTAGAAATTGTTTCCGGATACAGAACAAAAAAAATCATTTTTGTTCAGAAATAATTCCCGAGCATAGAATGATATTTATGCGCACCTTAAGTATCGGCACTTGGATCGGAATTGAATTTGGACACAAAAACCCTAACGCTGGTTTTTGAGTCCTCGACATTCAAGACCAAATCTCCAACGCCCAGGCCTGAGTTTGTTGAGGCTAGACTCATGACCCCAACGCTTGTGTCCAAGACCTCGGTGCACGCACCCAGTCCATCGAGGTTGAGCCTCGAACTCCAATGCCAGTGCCTTGGCCTTGGTGCCCAAACCGAGCCTAAGGCCATGGTGCTTGTGCTCAATGCCCTTGCACTCGGGTCGAGGTCCACAAAGCGGAGCATGGGATTTGAGCTCAAATCCCCAACACACAAGTCCCTATCCACAAAGGCCGTGCTCGGGTCTTTGACGCTCGAGCTATGATTCCTAGCACTCGGATCTTGGTCCACAAAGGCCATGCTCGGATCCTCGACTTTCGAGCGTGGGTCCCTAACGCTTAAGCCAAGGTCTATTGAGGCCGAGACGAGGGACCTGGGTCCACGCACTCGAGTCTAACATTGGAAAATATTTATCATTTTTACATTTTTCTCGAAATAAACAGAGTCGAAGTTACCACCCACCTGGGTGGCGCTGCTGGAGCGCGCACTCTTCCTCTCGCAAAAGGTTGAGTGTTCGAATCCCGGGCGCCGCAGGGTAATTTAACCGGTAGCATGTATGTGGTGGCTAACATGTGTCGCCCCCAGGGTTTACTCCCCTGCTGTCGGCCGTGCGGGGGTTCTCTGGGTTACCAAAAAAAAAAAAGAGCCGAAGTTGGAAAATGAACTGCTTAACCTTGGAAGATGAAAATATTTTACTGAAAAATGATTTCCCGGAAATAAACGCGCTATAGACTCCGTTTATTTCACGGATTATGAATAATCCGGAAAATATTTTCTTGATAGTGATTTTGGCGAAGAGGAAAAAGATAAGGTCGGAGGAGGGAGGGAGGGAGAGAGAGAGCGCCTCGTGGGCCCATTATTACATTCGAAACGGCCCAAACAGGGCAAACGAAACCGAAGCCCATAGTCATTTCCACGGAAGTCACGATCGCTCCCGCATCGCTAGGGCTTTTGCCTTCAAAGAGAAACTCCTCCCTGGAGTGTTAGGACCCTCTTCACCGCGCGCGATACTTCCTTCCTCTCTCTCTCTCTCTCTCTCCCTCTCTCTCTACGCTTCCTCACTCTTCTTCCGATTTCCGCCAGTCCTTTCAACCTCCGTCGCCGCATCCTTCGCTCGAGGAGGAGGAGGAGGAGGAGGAGAAGCGGGGCGAGAGCGGTCGCCGGGGAGTCCGCGAGCTCCGGGACCCGAGGCGGCGAGGGAGATGGCGCTGGCGTTCGACGAGTTCGGGAGGCCCTTCATCATACTGAAGGAGCAGGAGCAGAAGGCGCGGCTGCGGGGCCTCGATGCTCAGAAGGCCAACATCTCCGCCGGCAAGGCCGTCGCCCGCATCCTGCGGACCTCGCTCGGTCCCAAGGGCATGGACAAGATGCTCCAGAGCCCCGATGGCGACGTCACCATCAGTGAGCCTTGCGCCTCCCTCCTCTTTTGTGTGTGTTTATTTAGGGCTCAGATCGTCGCGTTTCTTGCGGGTTTTTCGTTGCTCTTGGTGGGCTAATAGGATGAACTGAGTAGCGCGGCTTTAGAGTAGGTTTCGTTTGCATTTCTCTCCCCGTGAGATTGGTGCTTCAAGAACTAAGTTAACCTCCCGGTGAGTTGCCCAAAATTAGCAATATGATGCTTGTTGATGGCGATGGAAGGGGATCTGCGGATCTCGGTGCTCGCTTAATCATGGAAAGACTCTGATGAGCTGCTTATTCTGGAATCTGCCTGGGTTACGTTTTCGGTTTTAGCCCTCTCGGTAGCTTGCATTACCCTATGGATGCGTAAATTCTGGCTCCTAATTGCCCCCTCTTTTTGGCATTTAAGTTTGCTAAAGAAGTTGGTTATGTCAATGCAATTTGATGAAATTTGAGTTATGTTTGGTGACGCACGGTCATGGATTAATATGTAATCTAATTTACTTTCAAGATCAGTGTTTTAGCAGCTAGTTAGTTTATTTTCAAGTTATTCTATAGAATCATACTTCCCGAGTATTATGCTTTGCTGCTAAAAGATGCTTATGGGGTTTAGTATGTGAGCACCTTATTTATGCAGTTTTCTTGCAACTTTAATGGGGAGCTGTCATTGTTCTGGCGTCCTAATCTCGGTTGGAGATGTGCACATCTAAATCACATGGAACTCGTTCATATTGGTTTTGTCTGCTCTTCTGGGTTAAGTCCCATGGCCGTAAGTTGGCATGAGAGATTAAGGTGGCGATAGCTTGAGCATATGGAAGTTGAATGTGATTTGCTTGTCTTTGTTTGGTTGCTCTGAACTTCACTTCACTCACCTGTGTTTTTATTTTGTCAGCAAATGATGGCGCAACAATTTTAGAGCAGATGGATGTTGACAACCAAATCGCCAAACTGATGGTTGAATTATCTCGTAGTCAAGATTACGAAATTGGTGATGGCACCACTGGTGTTGTTGTCATGGCCGGTGCGCTTCTTGAGCAGGCTGAGAAGTTATTGGAGCGTGGGATACATCCGATTCGGATTGCAGAGGGATATGAATTGGCTTCTAGGATTGCTTTTGAACATCTAGAACGCATTGCCCAGAAATTTGAGTTTGGATTATCAAATGCGGAGCCTCTTGTTCAAACTTGCATGACTACTTTATCTTCAAAAATGTACGTTACGCTACTCTTTCTGCTGGTTAACCATCATTCTTCATCATTTTCTTTCAGTAAATTCACATCATATTACCTATTAACTGTTTCCATCTTTGCAGCGTTAACCGTTGCAAGCGGGATTTGGCTGAGATTGCAGTTAAAGCAGTTCTTGCGGTAGCAGATTTAGAAAGAAGAGATGTAAACTTAGATTTGATAAAAGTGGAAGGAAAAGTGGGAGGGAAGCTTGAAGACACAGAGCTCATATATGGAATTCTTGTGGACAAGGACATGAGCCACCCACAGATGCCCAAGAGAATTGAAGATGCAAAGATTGCTATCCTGACTTGTCCATTTGAGCCTCCTAAGCCGAAGACCAAACATAAGGTGGATATCGATACAGTTGAAAAGTTTCAAACTTTACGTCAGCAAGAGCAGAAGTATTTCGATGACATGGTTCAAAAATGCAAGGTGATTCTGTGCTTCTTTTTCTTAAATGTACCCCTGATTCTCCTTTGTTTATTCAACTTATTTAGCTGACCTATCATCTATGCTGATGTTCGGGGTAAGTTGACTGGATATGGCAGGTTTCAACCTTTTATGTCATGCATTTATCTTTTTGGTTTGTCATCTGTAACACAGATATTCTAGCTCTTTTAAGTTGATGTAGAAAGTTGAGTTTGAACCTTTCATATAATGCCCTTATATGTTCGTTTCTTCTGATATCTAGGATGTGGGTGCAACCTTGGTCATCTGTCAGTGGGGATTTGACGATGAAGCAAATCACCTTTTAATGCATAGGAACTTACCTGCTGTCCGCTGGGTCGGAGGTGTAGAGTTAGAGCTCATAGCCATAGCCACAGGTTGGCAGTTATCTAACTTTTCACCATGTTTCTCCTTTGCTCAATAGATATCACTTTTCTCTTGCTTGGGTCACAACGCATTAATAATCTTATGGCTTTTTTGTATTGGTAGGCGGAAGAATTGTGCCAAGATTCCAAGAGTTGACTCCAGAGAAGCTGGGAAAGGTACTTTTTCATCTCTGTTCCTTCCTTTTCAATTTCTGAAAAAACCTAGCTTGTGTGAATCACTACTTCTGTCCAATTTATATTCATCATTGCTGTTGGGTGACTGTAGAGGTCAACAAACTCAAATTTTAGAGGAATGTGAGGCCTGGTGGATAAGTGCCACATAATTTGATGCTAATGATGGTTACTGCAAAGATCGTGTTCCTGCTGATCTTCTTGAAAGGACAGTCGTTTTGTCACCTACATTTCTTTTTAGAATTTAGCAAACTAGTTTGATTCCAGTTGATTTTTCTATTCCAGTGCTAGAATGGGAAGCTGGCAATTACTTATGTCTTAATTTTTTTTTGGCTGAACCAATTGTTATGATCCTTTTGTTTATTTATTTAGGCTGGACTGGTGCGAGAAAAATCATTTGGTACTACGAAGGATCGGATGCTGTACATTGAGCATTGTGCAAATTCAAGGGCTGTCACCATTTTCATTCGAGGAGGTACATAGTATTCTCTTGTCCGATTGTTCAGATAAATATTTGAACTGCACAACCTCCTTTTAATTTTTGGCAATGGTTTGTGTTGATATTTAATGTAAATATTGTTTTTTTTTTTTCACTGAAAGTTGTAAGGCAATTTGATGAGGTAACAAATAGAAACTGGAAGAAGAGTCTGTGGATGCCTAATCATGAACATGCTTTGCATCAGGTAACAAGATGATGATAGAAGAGACCAAGCGCAGCATCCATGATGCACTTTGTGTGGCTAGGAATCTCATACGCAATAATTCTATAGTGTATGGTGGTGGTTCAGCTGAAATCTCTTGCTCAATTGCCGTTGAGGCAGCTGCAGATAAATATCCCGGCGTTGAACAGGTGTGTTCTGTTTCACTTCATCCACTCATTTTCATTCTCGTGAACCAGTGCCATTTAATTTTTCCCCCCCTTTTTGTACATTCACAGTATGCAATCAGAGGATTCGCGGATGCCTTGGATGCAATCCCCATGGCACTAGCTGAGAATAGTGGTCTACAACCTATTGAGACACTATCTGCTGTTAAATCTCAACAAATTAAGGTAATGGGACACAAGAGGTGGTTTTTTTTTTCTTCAATTTGTTTTTTACTGCTTCTGCATTTTTATTATGTACACTGGTTAAATCTATCTGGACGTGGAAATGTAGGAGAACAATCCATTCTGTGGAATCGATTGCAATGACGTCGGAACCAATGACATGTGCGAGCAAAATGTCTTTGAGGCTTTGATTGGGAAGCAACAGCAGATCTTGCTGGCAACTCAAGTGGTCAAAATGATTCTGAAAATTGACGATGTCATTTCCCCATCCGACTTCTGATATTAGGCACAACCTTTCCCAAGGCGGAGCTCATTGTTTTTGGCTTGCCGTGATGTGTGGAGTGTCATTCCAGACACTGCACTTTTTGTCGTTGATTGCTGATGGTTTGCGAATTTTCAACTGTGTTTAATTGAACATACATATGTTTTGGTCCATTCCCAAGAAGTGGATTATTTTGCCACCGTGCATCTTTCCTTTCTGGTTGATCCTTTGTTAGAAATGATTGGACACTCTAAAATATTTGTTTGAGGCGGGGTAAAGACCATTTTTGTAATCAAGAGGTTGAAGTTGCCTGGTTTAGTAATGATTCCGCCCTGTGCCTGCGTATCAGAGACCATCCTTGGCAAAGGACCCTGGATGCTGTTTCCTTCAACGTTGGGGAAGACGAGGAAAATGGGGTGAATGAAAGTGGCTGTGGAAATCAGGGGACTTATGGAAGTTTTGTTGAGGAGATCATTGAGGATAACTTCTCAGATTTTACCAAATTCGTTCCGTCATCCGTTTTCTTTCCCTCGTTGGTTTCCGGAGAGCGTTACCCTATAATTCGATCGGCCTTAAGGGCCCTACCCAGCGATGATTGATGAACAAGTGGCAACGACATCGAAATCTAGTGTCTTGAATTCGCTTCGAATTTCTTGAAGATCATAATAGTGACTTAGGGTAGGGTTCGTTTGATAATATTAATGTTTAAGAAAATTGCAAATAAGGACTTAAAGTGTATTCGTTTTCTTAAATAAGGACATAAAGTGAATTTTATTTCAAATAGGGGCTTGAAGTGGTCAAATCGTTTCAAATAAGACTCTGAAATGGCCAATTTATCTCAAGTAAGGACTTTGGCTTGCCGATAACTATTCCGGCTGTCGGAGAAGGGGTATTTTAATAAAAAAAATTTAAAGTGTATTTTTTAAATTTATTGATTTTTTAGCTTTTTTTTCTTTTCTTTCTTTTCTTTTTCCTTTTTTTTTTCCACTTTTCCTTCCCCCGTCATCGCTAGCCTTAGGTGAGGGCGAGGGCAAGGGCGAGGGCGTTTCTCCCTAGGTTCGACGAGGGCATCGCTTGGGCGAGTGAGAGTTGCCCTCACTTGGATTGGCGAGAGCGACATGAGACCATTTTTCTCTAGATCTGGCTCTTAGGTGTTGTGCGAGGATCGCCCTCACCTAGGTTGGGAGAGTGAAGGCGGTCCTCGTATGAGTCTAGCGACCTTTGCCGGTGGTCGGCGGTGGGAGAGGGAAAAGAAAAAAGAAAAAAGAGAAAGATAAGAACAAGAAAAGGGAAAGAAAAAAAAGGAAAAAAGAAAAAGAAAACGAAAAAAAATTCAAAAAAGTAAAGGACGAAAATTGCCTTTAACCAGCAAGGTCAGGCCCTTTTTAAGACTAATATGGCCACTTCATACTCTTATTTGAGACAAAGTCCACTTTATACCCTTATTTGAGAAAATGAGGGTACTTTAAGCTCTTATTGAAGAAAACGATGACACTTCAAGCTCTTATTTAGAATTTTCCCTTTATATTTCTCTATTTTTTTTTGTTTTCTGTAACATAAAAAGATTCGTCATAACTTTTTTATTCCTCGGAATAGAAAAGTGGCCAGGGGTAGATTTGGAACATAAACAAGAAGTTAAAAATAACTTATATGAACCATAACATCATTACGTCGAAAGACTCCATGTGCTATTTTCACATTTTCTAAGAAAATCTGTCAAACTCTCTCTTTCATAATACTGTTCACTATAACACTGTGCACTTACTGCTGTTTGCTACGGTACTACCCGTGAAAAATTTTCTACAGGAACCTCACTTGCTTATAAAAGGAGAACCTTATTCACTAGGGGGACACCGAATACCTTCGAAGCCATTTGGAACCCTTTCTTTCAAACCTATCCAGTTTTTCTCAAAACCTTCTTCGAAGGAATAAGAGATATTACATCTCAAACTTTTCTATAACCTTTCCATATCCAGTAAGTTTCTGATCCCTGTAAAGATCTTGTCCCATATTTTCAAGATCTTTTCGAAACCTTTTCTAGTTATATAGTGTGGAAAATCTTATCGTTCTAAACTACAAAATAGTCTGAGTAACGAGAGAATTTCTACCAAAGAAATTTTCTTAATTCTGCACTTGCACTTCAATATCCACATTGTGTAATCTTTCGACACCATTGTTGTAATATTCTATTATCATTTATATATCAGTCATTCTAATTTCTCCCCTGCATTTACATTTACATACCCCACAAACGGCAGGTTAAACCGCCTGTGGATGGTATGTACTATAATAATCTACAATTAACTTTATCTTCTTATTTTTTACTCTTGCTTAGATATACCACCTTCATGGTTGGTCTAGAATTTCTGATTATTCTTCTCGTCACTCTTTATATTGCTTACAGTCTTTTTATTATTCTTAATGCTCACGCTTTTATTTAATTTTATTTATTTAATAGTTTTCTGTGTAGAGATCTGCACTTTTATATTAGAATATATTTATTCTGTTGCCAGAACAAGAGATATATCTCATATCTTATATCTTTTTTCTCAATATAACGAATATTTCGAATATTTAGGACACCAATTAAAAATCACATACTTCTTTATTGCTCTTATCTTTTTATTACAATTTCCAGGAATTCTTTATAATAAACGCACACGCATAGATTAATTGATCTCTTTCTATATAAATTCATTCTTTATTTATAATCTCCAGATCCTAGGCCATTTGATGGTATATATATATATATACTATTTTGTTCCCAAAAACAATTTCCAAAATAAGGTCATTTTTTTTTCTTTTTTTCCTTCTTTCTTCTTCCTCCTTTAGTTAGTTGTCCAGTCTCGGCAACAGCCGGTACCAAGCTCTTTGGCCTTTGGCGAGCCTCAACCTTGCCGGGTCGGACGAAGCAGACCTTGCGATGGCTAGGGGAGGTCGAGGGGCGAGGCCGACCTTGCCCAAATCCGATGAGGTCGACCTCACCAACTCTCATCTCTAGTTGATCGTCAGCCATCACCAACGCCCAGAGACCAACTAGAGGAGGAAGAAGAAGGGAGGAAAAAAAGAAAAGAAAAAATTTTAAAAAATGAGATAAATCTCAAAAAATTATTAAAAACTAAAAAAATTTCAAATCACCAAAAACTTTTAGGGTCATACCAAATGTCTTACTTTTTTTTTTCTATTCTGAAAAAAAAATTTGTCCGGTCACCGAACACATTTTTATGCTCAAAAACTTGTCCAAGTAATATAAATTGAAATTATTTTCGGAAATAAAAATGTTACGCCACGTATCCTTAGCCGCAGGAAGGGTGGCCTGTTCTATCTTAATAAGACCTAAGGAGTGCACGACAAAAACGAAGTATGTCGTGTCGACTGCTTTTGCCAAACAGAGTGCTTTGCATTGCCTCTCCCTGGGTGTACGTACGAGGAGAGGTACTATATACTCCACCGTCGCTGTCCTAATCATTAAAAATCGAGGGGCCATTCATGGTGGACGATGAATTCTTGCTTTCCTTTTTAGAACAGTCCCACGTGAAGGCTCTGGACCAATCACAGCTCACACCGAGGGGACAACCTGCTCTTTCTTCCCCCAACAAGCTCGATGCCATTTTGAGATGTGTAAGTGATGCTCTCTCAAGTCTCTGGACTGGTATCACGGTGCATCCAGCAGTCAATTCAATGATGATATATGAAGATGAGAGATAAAATCAAATTCATCAATCCATTGAATGAAACTGAGCAAATCTTGCCTCCAGCTATTCACAATTGGAGAACCCTAAAACATCGGTCCAGTTCTTTCCCCATAAAATGAAGTCAGTATTTGCAGAGTCCCCACCTACCTAATTAAGGACTAAACCTATGTACACAGAAGATATGCACAAATGGTGCTAAAAGAATGTCAACGGAAATCAGTTCGGTTTTCTTAACTTAGGTCTACATCGACCCGCTCGGGATTTTGCTTTTCGGTCTGGTTGGCAATGGGGCCTATGCCCAGCTGCCCCTTGTCTCCTGCTCCAAACGCATAGAGCGTTCCTGATTCGGTGAGCGCAAAGGTGTGCGCGTTCCAGTAAATAGAGTTAGTGAGACTAATCTGTACAATCTTCTCGTTGACCTGCTTCAGCGATGTCACAAGCGCGGGGCTCAACACGTTTGTGTGCCTATTTCCCTGCGAAACGACCCTTATGATCAATGTTAAAGGAATGTACACCCAAAACTCAAATGCACATTCTTTGGTTGCCAATGAACGTGCCGTTAATTCATGGGCATTTTCGCTTGCATTGGTCAAGAGAAAGAGTAGCTGAAAGGAAATAACAAGCAGTCCATCTAAAAACATGAGTCAATATGGTGAAGGGAATGAGGAGACCTGTGCATCGACTATGGCAACATGTCCAAGGCTAGCAGATTCACCGCAGCCAAAAGAGTAAACTTCACCCGCTTCAGACACCACAAATGTCGTATAATCCCCCGTTGCAACATGAACTGCTTTGACATTGTTCAGTGATTCCACAACCTTAGGGACCAATTCGCACTCTTCATCGCCATGTCCCAAGCAACCATAACGACCCCATCCCCAGGTGCAGACCCGTCCATCGCGCCCAACCACAGCGGCATGCCAAGCTCCAGCTGCAACCACCATGGGTTGAACATTCAAATGCCGAAATTGTTCAATCAAGCGAGGGTACCTCTCGTCAGTCTTTGCACCGTGCCCAAGCTTTCCGCCCAAGCCACACCCAACGGAGTACACCGACCTGAAATGTTCAGTAAAAAAAGTTCCATGGCTCAGAGATCGTTAAGGAAGGAACACAAAAACAATAGGTATGCTGGTGCTTGGAGGCAGCAAACATTGTGATCTAGCATCCCAAGTCAAACAATGCTCTATCAAAGTAGTTTAGTGGAACAAGGTTCAACTGGAAACATGCTTCATTACTGATAGAATAAAAAAAGTGTAAGCATATTCATTTCGGTCAACATTTTCCAATATTAGCCAGGAACTTGCATTGGTAGTATCTTCCATACTTCCTACATTGACGGCTCCCATGCAATGTGAGCTACATCTAAATTTAAGATCCGATGAAGAGTTGAAGGCATGAAGGAGCTGCAAAGGTGGGGTGTTGGAGTATTTCTATTGATTGGTCACAATAGAAACCTAGAAAGCTTTTTATGGAAACTCACATGCCACTAGGCTCAAAAGCCAGTGCAAGAAGGTAGCAATATCCTGCAGCTATTTGCACCACTGGTACATTCTCCAGAGCACCCAATAAAGGGCGGGGCTCCACATCATTTGGCTCGGTGTGGTGTCCAAGTTTGCCATCAGTTCCCCAGCAGAATGTATAAACCCTGCCTTCTCTAGATAACACGGCTGTGAAGAAATTTCCAATTGCAGCTTGAACCACGAAGATGCCTTTCAACGATTCGACTAGCCGTGGTGTTGTGACAAGATTAGATCCTTGGCCCCCCCATTCCGCTTCGCCGAATGAGTCCTTCCCAAAGGCATAAACCTGACCTGCATCGCTAATCAGCATAGTCCTGCCCGCTCCTGCAGCTGCCTGGATTATTCGGACGCCTTGAAGGGATCTGTAACACACGAGCTTCCATTAACTTTTCACACACCCAATTTCTCTCTCATTTTTCTCGCAGAGCAACAGTGACTGTTAAGTCATTAACCTGATCAGCCGAGGCCGCCATTCCTCTTCGGTGGTGCCATGTCCCAATTGCCCATTGATGTTCGATCCAAATGTGTGCACCTCTCCTTCAGACGTTACAGCAATACTATGACCAGGCCCAGCTATCGCCTGCGACTTCTCCCTCCTGCAACATATCTCCCCAGCAAGCAAGAAACAAAGAACTAGTTTCCAGGAACCCCCGCATTTTCGCTTTAAATCTTGGCGCTCTTCAGGTGTCATTGGCTTAAAGATAGCTCTCTTCTGGCACATGTCCAGAGCAGCAATCTCTGTCACTGACAATTCTTGGTCAGGATCGAAATTTGCGGGTTGCCTGAAGAAGGAACAGGTCGCCTGCAGAACGTAGAACAAAATTATCAAGCAGCAACACCAATTCTAGCATCTCGAGCCACATCCGCATGAATAATGAAGAGAACCGGAACGACTTGCCTCTAACTTGGCGAGATCTTGCGGAGTGAAATTACATGACGTAAGGACGTGAAGAACAATGGAAGGACTAGCAGCCAATGGGAATTCTCCAGGGATAGTGTCCCCAAAGCAGTGCCGTGTTTGGCGTTGAAATGTCCGAATAGGAGATGCTACGACTGCAGCGACTGGCTGGTCAGAAATGTCACGGTACTGTATAGCTTGGCTTTCACTTGCGGTGGCATCCATGGGCACTGCTAAACGAGGCAGTGCCAAGCTTTGTGGACTCAGAAATTTTCAAAATGCTGGAGCATTCAAAAAGTAAGTGCACATGTTAGCACCTTCAAGACAGATTTCCCAGAACAAGGACAAACTTATACGCAAAAGAGTTTCGGTAACAACAGCTACCTTGATATATGTATCAACAAGCTTCAAGTTTGAGACCTACAAACAGAGCACGTCACCGTAAAACTTCAAATCATGAGAGTAAATCAACGTTTGAGATAAAATATGTGGAAATACTATATCCACTTTCCAAGGGAGGGCTGATCAAACGACAATCAAGCCAATTGAAACTAATACAGCAAGACATCATCAAATCAGCAGAGATTCGAAATGAACAAAGAAAAAACTACAAAACCATCTGAGCAAACTAAGAGTTGCACAAATTGCACAACCCATGAACCATATGAATGACCTCTCCATCGAAATGAAGCGCAGATCATGCTTGGTTGAAAGGGTAACTTTTGCAAACAACCAACAACGAGGGAGCAGAATAGCAGAAAATGCTGATGAAAGCAAAATAGGCTCCAGTGGCAAAACATTGAACATAACCTGGCCAAAGAAAAACAAATTTCGGCACTCCGAAAGACGAAAACTTGGGAAGAAAGAATGCTAATCTTCCATTTAAAGGATATTCCATTGCCTTAAACAACCCAAAAGGGAAAAGATTCTCATGTCAGCTGAGGAAAAACAGGAACTCCTTGCACGCAATCTCAACTCAATCCCAGCAAACACAAAATCAAGTACCATCAGAAGAAATAAAACGAAAAGCAAACCAAAAGCAAACCAAATTTTGCAAAAAAGACCCAGACCGACAGGATGAAGTTCAAACACAGATGATGCACGAACGCATAAACCAAAAATTCGATCTTTCCACATACCCAGATCAGCAAACCATCACCCCATCATCCATCCGATCAACGAAAACGAAAAAGCACACCCGATCATGCAAGCCACAAGAAGGAAGAGAGCCAAAACAGAGAAGAAAAGGAAAAAGTATACGTGTTGAATGACTCGATCATCAGCAGGTAAGGATCGTCACATAGAGAGGGAACAGGAGTAAATCCAAGATCGGGGATTACGACAACGATTCATCCACCGATCTCTAGAGAATTGCCAGACGCCCACGTTTGCAATCTCATCAGCTGCGACCGAATACAAAGCTGTTCTCGCTGAAATTGACAAAAGTAAGAAGAAGAAAAACAGAGGACGGAAAGAGCCGATCGCGTTGCGTATCAGACGAATTCCGGCGAAGGGAGATTTGTGATTTCGTTCCTCCGATTGAATTCGGAGTGAATAATTGATAGCTTTTTAGTTGTGTGGGTGCGTGTGTGATGAGGAAGATGACGATGGTGAGAGAGAGGGGAGGTGAAGTCTTTGTGTGTGTCTAACAAACGTTTTTCTAAAGCGATGAGGTGTCTGTCTCTCTTGGATGCTGAGCCTGCTCCCTCTTTATATATTTGTTCGTGCCACCTGCCTAATTACAAGTCCCCTTCCCCATTCTCTTAAATTGAACATTGGTAAATTTGATCAATGAATAATAATGATGTAAGGTTAGATATAAAAAAAAACAGATTTGTAAAGTAATGGGGTGAATTGAACTTAGATATATGTAAATAAGTAGGTCGCATTCGAAAAAACGTGATCCCCATTGTTACAATCGGGCCGCTATGTCTCCGACGTTATCCATAAGCCTACTATCGCGAAGTCGGGGTTTTAAATGGGAAGGCATATGCTTGCCGTGCATTTTAGTGTCTAGTGTCTAATGTTTTTGCTTCTCGAAAAATAGGGTTGAGTTATATTTGACATTTGTTGCTTGATGAATGATCGCTGTCTCTAATCCTGTGATTTCGTCGAAACACAAGACTCATCTACCGTGTGAAATTGATTCAAGATGCTGCCTAACATAATATTGAGAACGTTGCTAACACAAAGAAAGTCATAAACCTTTTCATATCGATATTAATTCAATCCATCCTCCTAATTTAGGTCAGAAATTGCTGATGTGGACAATGGTCATTTTATTTTTTAAATTTTTTTTAAAAATTTTTAAAAATTTTTTATTTCTTTTTCCTTTTATTTTTTTCTTCTCTTTTTCTTCTTTTCATTTTTGCTTTTTTTATCTTTTTATCTTTTTTCCTTATTACCCTCCTCGAATCGCCAGTCGGCGAGGGCGAGGCCCTCGCCATCCGGGCAAGGCTGCCCTCCACATGAGAACTGTTCTATTTAAGAATAATGATGTGAAAGATACGATTGAGGAATTTGTGTATATTTCGATGTACAGAAAATAGTACATGGAGAAAATAGGCTTTAATAGGTGACTATATAATAAAATCAAATCAGATATGCATAATCAATTTGGATATAAAAAATTAGAGGAAATATATAAATATCTCTAGAAGATATCTAAATATCTCTAACATGCTCCCTCAAACTCATGATATCTAAATCGGTTTGAATTTGAAATCAAGTTAAATAGTGTTAGACGTGAGGCGGCGTAGTAGATAACTGAACGACGCAGCCTATATGGCTGGCATCAAAGCATCAAGCGGTCTATATGATTGGCTTGGGAAAATAATTACTGAGCGACATAGCCTATGCGACTGGCATTAAAAGAAAGCCTCCTCCGTGAAAAGGGCTACTATTGTGGATTGGACTCAATTAAGTGCTTCCTCATGTAAGACTTAGTGCATGAAGTGAACACTCTTGAGTTCTAGGGTGCATCTCTTAAGAATAATGATGTGGAAGATAGGATTGATGAATTTGTCTATATTTCGATGTATTGATTATAGCATATGAATAGCCTATTTATATGCTTTAATAAATTTCTTTATGAGGAAATCAAATCAAATATGCATAATTAATATAGATATAGAAAATTAAAGGAAATGTTCTAAATAGATATCTAAATATCTCTAAGAGTATTGATGACCTCTGTACATCTCCTTCTATATCGAAAACTAAGCTTGCTTGCTGAATTTGGCAGGGGGCCACCTCACCCAGCCCTCACCGGCCTTTGGTGAGGGCTAGGCAAGGCCGCTCCTTGCTAGATCTAACGAGGGCGTCTTGGCCCTCACCTTTGCCCTTGCTAGCGGCTGGCCATCTCGGCTGATTGGTAACTGATGGAGGGTAAGAAGAAAAAAAGAAAAAAGTGAAAAGAAATAATCAATAAAAAATTTGAAAAATGTATTCAATTTTTTTAAAAAAATGTCCACTACAGCGCTTGTTGTGCCATGTAGAACAGTCAGCATCTACATTAGTAATTTCCAGCCTAAAATGATCGGATAGACTGTAGTGGTACCAATGTGAAAATGTTTAGGACTAAATTATTTTCATCGAAATGTTTAAAATTAAATTGGTACCAATGTAATAGATTTAGGAATTTTTTGGTACTTTTCATATGCAGTCGGACCATAAGAAATGAGTGCATGTGGTGAGTATGGGGTGGAGCCAAGATCTAATTTCGTAATGAATTTTGGGAAAAAGTTATTCTATTTGAGAAATGGTAATGTATTGTTTAAATGGTTAATATCACGAAAAACTCCAAATTTGTATACATATGACAAATTTACTCTAAATTAATATTTGGATTACCAAAAACCTCACACTAATACACTCGTGACAAATTTACCTTAAACTGATATAGATTTTCATATAGATTTGTCATGTCTATTGAGTGATTGTTACGTGCCATTCAGTTTAACAATTTGATGATAAAATTTAACGAAAGTTAACGGATAGTAAATTTGTCACAAGTGTACTATTTTGAGGTTTTTGGTGATGTAAAAATAAGTTTGAGATAAAATTGTCATATTTGTATCATTTTTAAGTTTTTAGTGGTATTAACCATTGCCTAAATATCACTTTTACTATTAACAGAATAAACCCAATAACATCTTCAACCCTAAACTTTGACAAAAGTAACTTACGAAATGCCCCCACCTACAATTAAAATAAAAAACCGTACATAATTTAAAAAAAAAAGAAAATTAATTCCTATAGTCAAGAAATTTGTCGAGTAATTGATGACAGTCCTCACTTTTTTCTATGAATATCTATCTCATCCTTTTGGTATTATGAAAATTTCGCTTCATATTCTCAAAAGGAATTCAATGTGGCACGGTCGGTATTGATATAAATAATTTTTACTAATATTTTAATATTTTTCAATTGTTATCTTTTTTTTCTTTAAAATTCTTTTCTTTTTCTTTTTTTAACTTCTTCTAGTCAGTTGCCTACTGTGAGGGCCGACAAGGGCAAGCTCGCCCGGCCACACTCACCCCGCCATGGCCAAGTTCCCTTGCGACGAGACTAGTAATCTTCCCACTTCGTTGTCTTCAGCTCTCTCTCTGCAAAAGAGATGTTAAATAGGTCATTGAGTCCCTCACCTCTCACATGTCACATCTCTCTCTACACCTCCCATTCCCCCTCCTCCCTAAGCCCTAGCTCCACCACCGGGCCTCGATCCTCAAATGGGTCTCGTCCCTCATCACCCACCAACATCGACGAGGGTGAACCTTGCCGCATAGGTCAAGCCTTGCCAATGGCGGGGCGAGCTAACCCTCACCTAGCAATGGCAAGGTTGACCTCACCAGCCCTCACATTTGGCCGATCATTGAGATCCAGCGACTAGATAGATGAAGAAGGGAAGAAAAAGAAAGAAAATTGAAAAAAAGGAAATCAAGAAAAAAATTAAAATGTTATTAAAATTTATCTATCTCAGCGTCAGTCGTGCCATGTAAGACGGCCGGTGTCCATATTTTGGCCGAATGGACTGAATTGGTACAAATGCAGAAATTTTAAGACTCAATTGGCCCAAAAAAAAATGGCTTAGGACTGATTGACACAATTGAAATAGGTTAAAGACTTTTATGATAATTCTCCGTCGGAATATAGAAAAAAGAAAGAAAAGGGATCATGTGTAGAAAGACAGACTTCCAAATTTCTTGGAGCTCAATCGACTCTTGGAGACTATCACAGGCAATACACATCTTATAAATTCAACAGATGGTACTTTGGTATTCCTATGATTCCGGAATAGCACGAAATCGATCATTACCACTAGACAAAACATGCTTCAGCAATCTCTGCACATTGAACATAATTAGCAAATCCAGTGGCACTCATTCTCCAAGGAAATGATTGCTCCGCATTCAATTCGACATTATTCTTATTCAGCCGAGTGTTCTCAAACACTCTTGATACAATTAAACCACTATAGTTGCACTAGGAACTAAAAAGTTCTAAGTAAGGTTTTGGTTTGCACTCGGTATCATTCTTGGCTACCAAATATGTCTGAAAAGATATTCATTGCCGTTAAATTCACCATCGATGGAGAAAGTAAGTTATTAGATTAGAATTCGATTAGGGACGTGTGTGTGTGGAGTTGGTTATGCAGCGGAATTCTTTATGCGTCGATCGTCTGACGGTGATGTGCAAAATAATTTCGTACACCAATCACGTGCCTAATGAAATATTCAAATCTAGGAAAAAGAAAAAAAGAGCATAGGAAAATAAATGGAGCAATCTAAAACCTCTTTCTGTCCAGCTCATTGCTAGAGTTTTTACTCAAGCTTTCTTAGAAAGATTTCTTCGGACACTGTTCTGAAAGTTACTTAATCAAGCAAATTGTACAATATTCAAGATGTTAAGAGATGACTAAACCATAATAGCTATGACTTTTTTTTAAGGAAATTTACATGTCAACTGCATCTTTCGTAATGTCCAAGCACTCTCGATCTCTCGTTGCACTAAACTTCTGGAGTGCCTGTCAACATATTCCTCCATAAATAGAGCCAGCAAAAGAACAGTTGAAATTTGGATTGCAAAACGTTGCTACAGATACGTCCCAGATCAATCGATGTCTCCGTCCCTTGTGCACCGAAAACCCGTGAAAGCCATCTAAAAGCTTAACCCGTCAGACAACGGCACAAAACATGTTTCAAATCTTAACACTCTTTCGTACATAGAACCTTAAATACGCCGGCATACGATAAACGAATCGTTGAAACCCATTACACGTAAAGTAGAACGGAGCAAAATCAACCTCGAAACCTCTTGCTCTTTTACCGTGTTGAAGTCGGGCGTACAAATCTTATTACAGACAGCTCAGATGATTTTGTTTCCTTCGTGAGAAAACTCTTCACATGCCAAATCGGGTCAATTGCCAATAGCCGGGGAAACAATCTCAAAGCTACAGCCGTGCGATGCACACGACATGGTGTCGTCCAAGGAACACGCAATCATCTCGTCGTGGCATGCACTGCACCGGTCACCACCAGATGGACAATCTGGCGAGTTTCCCCATCATGATCTCTTTTGTCTGAGAAAAAGGAAGGTATCGAAACTCACGATTCATTGACTCCTGCGAAATCTTTGCTGGACAGTCTGTGCAAACATGTGTTCCTCAGAAAGGAAGCAAATGTCGAGCCCAGCACACACTTTTGATAACGAAACTCTGTGCCAACCCTCGAAATTAAAAACATAAGAAGACAAAATCATTGTGGAAGAGCTCCACTCAAAACATCATTTAAGGCAAAATATCAATCCGGGTAATCGAGATTTTTGGAAAAACATGACGTGATATCTGTCCATTGTCCAGCCCAATCATTAGGCATGCTGACAAGCTTAATATGCTGTAATTAGCGTGATGCACCAGAGAATTATGTCTTTGATCATGTGACCAACAGCTTAATTAAGGGTTTCTTTGCGACGGTTCTGTCTACACAATTTGCTCTCTCTATGAACAGAAACATTAAAAAAAAACACTTAACCAAAAAAAAAACATTAAGAAAAAACATAGTGCCCAAGCTCGACAACCAAAAAAAAACATTACGAAAAAACATAGTGCCCAAGCTCGACTTTTATTTTGGTGAGATCAGGAAACTGATAGGCACTTGCGGTGGGGTCAGTGTCTAATTTTTCCTTTCCTTGTCAGTGATTAACATTAGTATTAGGACAATGGAAATGGATAACTAGGGTTGATGTCGCGAGGACGGAAACGGATTAAGAAATGGCCTGTGAAGTTGACCCTCGAACGGCTGTGTACAAGACTCTTGTCTATTGTAAGAATTCCAATTCACTTTCGTTCTCCTCCTCCTCCAATGGGAGGAGCAGCATCATAAGCTATTGGAATTGGAACTCACAAACACGACATTATGGAGTTGCCAAAAATGAAAAAAGATAACAAGAAAAGAAAAGGAAAGAAAAGCAATTTCGCGTCGTGGTTTTTCGACGGGACCTCACTTGCTATATCTCGCACTTTTGCTTGCATGATTAGGTGGAGAACTTTCTACTCGTGGTTAGAGGAGCCTTTTAAGAAAGGTTTCCACATATGAATACAATCGGTCGATGACCACCACCACAAGATAACACATAGGCTGAATGAGCAACGAACGACTCAGTCCGAATTCTCAACCGTACGAAGATGTAAAAAGCTGTTCGAAGCTTTCTTCACGGGTGTCCCGTCCATGGGGACAAGGCAACTCCAGAATTCGGAGCTGTTGCAGACTTCATGGATAACACAGCAAGTAACGTTGTTGTTGTTGTTTCCTTACCAAAAAAAAACGTTGTTGTTGTTGTTAGTATTATTGTTGTTGTTTATTTCCGAGATGCACCGAAGATGAAGGAAGACGACTTCAACTAGTAAATGTCTCAAGGTCAAAACTACACGCAATCCTTCGTTATCGTGTCCGGGTGCACTGGCTGGCCTCTGCATATTTGCGGCGTCGAAGTCCCAAGACACATGCGGGCACATTCTTTCTATGTTCATTTGACCGAATAGCACATAATTTCGCGCGCTCGCGAACTCCTCCTGCACCTCCGATCCTGGGATGCATTCTCGATGTGAGGCTTCCTTTACCTGCTTCATTTGTTTCGGCATTCGGAGAGAGAATAGAATGACGGAGCTCGGGCTTTCGGCGTGGGGAAAAGTTTCAGGACAAAAAGCAACTTGATTGGGACGAAGAAAGAGTATGGAATATGCCACTTTTTCTCTATTCCCGTTTCGATATGATCACGTTTTTGAAAATTCCTTCTCCAAGGATTGAGATGACAATCTACGTACACGCCACGGCACTGCATTCATAACTTTCTAAAAACAAATGACACGACCAAACGTTACACGGCTTTCTGCTAGAACGAACATTACAAGTCCTGTACGGTTGGCAGGTCAACGGAATTCTGCATGTCTTCGACAAGAAAACGAACCATTTCTGCCATAAGACGGAACTTGGGCTTAATTAGAAGATGGGTAATCATTTCAATCTGTCTAAGGGCCATCGTTAAGGTAAAACCTTCCAATGTACAAGACCGCAATGATCACCCTCCGAAAGCTGTTTAATATTGACGTAACTCCGTTAGTTTCGTAAAAAATAAATAATTCAAAAAATACCTTTTAAAAAATGATAGAATATATCACTTATATCAATTAATTAATGTAAAATATTTTCATTACCAATATAATTGATATTTAAATATTTGGGTAAATGCCACAAAAAACCCCAACTGATACACCTATGACAATTTTACCCAAAATTAATTTTTTAATCACGAAAAATTTCAAATTGGTACACCTGTGACAAATTTACCCCAAACTAATTTTTTGACCGCTAAAAACCTCGAATTGGTACATTTGTGACAAATTTATCTTCCGTTAGGTTCCATTAAATTGAATTAATTCCACAAAAAATCATAAAATGGTAAACCTATGATAAACGAAGGATAAAGCATAAAATTAGTATATTTGTCAATTACCGCGTGCCATTTAACAAAGCAATTTGACAGTTAAATTTAACAGAAATAAACTAAAGATAAATTTATTATAAGTGTACCAATTTAGGATTTTTTATAATAAAAAATTTAATTTAGAGTAAAATTATCACAAGCATACCAATTTCAAATTTTTTGCGATATTAACCCTAAATATTTTCATGGACAATGAGAATATTTCTCATCCCATTCATTTTTATGAGCAATGCAAACAATCGTTTTTCAAAGTATTCATTTTCCACGAATCAAACAAAGCCTTGATCTCCTAAATTTGGTTCAATGAGCTCAAATACTTCCGGCCTCTGTTTTTATTAAGTTAGAATACATGTGGAGAAGCCTTAACGGTCACATCCTGCTTTTGTACAAAGAATACAACGGGTACACTCTCTCACTTAGGAAAATATACTGAACTAGAGAGCTGAAAGATATGCCAGGAGTGCCTTTTCTTTCACTCAGGCTCTTGTTATAGCTGCACAAGGCCCAAAAATTTTAATGAGAACTTCACAGAAGTGGCTGTCACAAGTGCAATGAACGAAATGTCATCTTCGAGCCAGCATGCTTCGTGTTTTTCCTCATCAGTCCAAGACAAGAGTATCCCAGTCTCCTGGACGTAGTGGTATTATTAGTTGCTACACGGCTTCTTTGCCTTTCACACTGGCTTCTCTCTCTCTCTCTCTCTCTCTCTCTCTCTCTCTCTCTCTCTATGTCTGTGTCCTCAAGGAAGAGTCGATACATTTATCGCTACATGTCTTCTTTTCCTTGACCACTCTTTCATTGTTGCCTGTGTCTTTGAGGAACTTATGCAACTCAGTTGAATGCTTTGACTGCTCCCTGCAATTTAGACCATGTTCAGTCATATAATCAAATCAACCATGTAGATCATCAAGCAGCATGTCGGAAATGAGTAAAAGGATGAACAGTTCCACAATTTAAGGTATCATTACCTTTGCCGTGTTTTCGTCTACATTCTAGTTATCACTCCTTTCAACATCATTATCTGCGACAACAGCACCTTTATCTGACCTAGCAGGTGATGCCTTGTCATCTTCCTGCAGTTCAGGACTCAAAAGGTTGCCATTGACAGCTACTCCACCATTTGACGAATGATAAGTACTATTCTTATATTGAGCTTGTTCAGTGCTCTTATTCACCAATGGTGCTCTAGTCTCATTATTTACCTCTGGCACACTAGTTTCTTTTTCATGCCTTTCATCAGGTACTTGAATTTCTTTAACAGCCACTGTTGCGTCTTTCTTTTGCTGTTCTCTCTCCCGTCGCCTCCTCTCCTCTTGCTCCTTTATTTGCTTGAACCTGGCGAAGAGCAAACAACTAGAAAGTTAGGCAATCTAGTATCAACTCCCGTACATTCATTAACAAGCAGTAAGTCTCACAGAAACCAAAAACTGCAACCTTTCACCAGGGCGGGGTCCCTCCACAGTCAAATTTTCCTTTTCTTCAACCTTCTTGGTTGAACTTAATCGAGTCGTTGCTGAATTTGCCATAAAGTCAGATTCAATCTTCTGATTTTGCATTTCATCTAGTTTAATTGTGTTGTTGCCGAATTGATTGAGCGGATTTTTAGCACCACCTAACTTTTGAAGCCATACTTGTTGTGCAGTGCTTAATATGTTGTTTGTCAGCCTGCAAATAGATATACATGAAAACAAAGTAAGGGATCCTTGGCAGAATAAATAGTCACAGAAAGCAACGCAGAACATTATAGCAAGGTAGCAGGTTTCGAGAGAAATCTGATTATAATCACAAGTCAGAAGATCATCACAATGCACTCACCAATAAAGGCTTAGGCCAGAAGGAACAGAAAGGGAAAAATATCCAATCATTAGAGGTAGGAATTTTGTTATTGCTTGAGAACCCTTCATGCTTGGATCATTGCTCTGACAATAATCAAAAAGAGTCAATCCGTTTGTCATGTTAAACTACACTTGTGAATTGTCAAAACATAGCCAACAGAATTATCAATAATCTATTCCCATGGCCAGTACTAAATTCTTACTGACAATCATCAAAAAGAGTAAATCCGTTTCTCATGAAAAATTACACTTGCAAACAGTCAAAACATAGCCAACAGACTTATCAATAATCCATTCCCAGAGGCAGTCCTATATCCTTACTGGACATATGGTCATCTGCTCCAATGTATTATGCATAGAGGAATAACAGGCGGATTTAGTGTACCAGTGCAAAAGCAATAAAGAGACTGCACAGAAAAGCAATACATGACAAAGACTGTTAAAGACATTCAGCAAAATTTATGAATCAAGATGGTATGTGCTAGTGAAAGTGATGTTGGACTGTGAATGAGTAATAAGGGTTCCAGAGGAGGGAAGAAGGTTTTTTTTTATTTTTTGTATGGAAGGGGTGGAAGAGAAGGGGGGGGGGGGGAGGGGTAACAAGGAGGAGGTCTGTTGAAAGGGATGAAAGATTCACATGTGAGATTAAAATTTTCATTATGTGGATAATCATAGTTCAAGTCAATTATGTGGACTTATAGATGTGTCTTGATATAGATGCATGGGACCTATCCTAACCTCAGATTTTTAGACTTGGAACTTCACCAATCCATGCAACAAGGACATCTTGCTTTGTTGCATTATGGGATGTACTATGTCCTTGGATGTAGACTTAAACCCTCACCAATCCATGCAACAAGGACATCTTGTTTGCTGCATTATGTGTTGCACTGGTCTAGCAGGCAAGTGTATCATCCACGACAACATACGAAGAGCTTTTTATGAAAGCATACAAGAATAATGAATGCAAGAAAAATATGCCTAGTGCAATTGTGCTTCACATATCAACTTATATCAAATGAAGTGACCAACTGAATGACTAACCTGAGATGACTGCATGATTTGGACAGACATGTATTGAGTAAAAACCAGCAACAAAGGCAGGACAAGGTATGCCAGTGTATCTGACCATCCAAGGGGTGGATGACCATCCTGCAATGAAATTTAAGCAGCAAAGACATAAATATATCCAATTCATGTAAGATGTGATAGCACCTAAATCTAGAGCACAACTGCAAGAACTTAAAGGCACGAACAAGGACATGATGCAACTTCCAGTTTTCTTATAGCATGCTAGTCAACAAAATTTCTGCAGCTGGATTGTAAAGTTCCACAGCTATACCGTCAAGGTTGCTTAGTAAGATGCGATTTCACTTACTACGAAAGGAAAAAGCCAAGAGATGCCACTTCCGTTTTGTCGAGCTGCAATTGTAGTTGGTCCAGCCAGGGAAGGTATCCAGAAGAAACCTTCTGTAAGGAGTCCCTTATTATTCAATGGGAGTATCCCATCAGTCAAAAACAGAAGACAAAAGCAACTGCCAAATTGACCTTAAATAAGTAGCATCCTTACCTCGTCTGCCACGTTTGAAAGAGCCCTATAAAGCCCAATCCACACTGGTATAGTGGCAAGTGTGGGCAAGCAACCTTGGAGAAATATGAAAAACATTAAAATGACAAAGAACATAAAAGATGAATAAATTAAATAAATCCGCCTCCCTTGCTAATCCTACTTATAAGAGCAGGGGTTCCAGTATTAACTAAGATCAAATCATACAGCACGAGCAATCTATCTGAAGCTATAGAGAGCCACATTCTTCATATCTTCAAATAAGAAACTGTAACAGACGACCAGCATGAAAGATCTAAAGTCTCCTTACAACATTATCAGTCACAAACAGATTACCAGTGTAGCTATAGTAATTCACCTGCCAATGGATTTATTCCAGCTAGTTTATACAATCGAGCAGTTTCAAGTTGAATTCTCTCCTGTTGGTAGGCATTGAAGAATAAATGTCAATTAAAGATCGACTACATAAATAACAGGCCATAGCTCTGAGGGAACCCTGAAAAAGTGATGAAAGAAAATAAAACTCCCACCTGATCACCCGCATATTGTTCCTGAATAGCCTTTATCTGTGGTTGCAGAGAGCGCATTGCCATAGCTGATTCTACCTGAGGAAACGATTCAAATACTCATTTGCAGTGCCGTACAAAAAAAAGAAAGAGAGAAAAAGAACTTGCCACAAATAGATGTGGCATAGGCACTTTACAGTACCGCCCACATATGGGTTAAAAGACCAAAGATGTGATAGGAACCGCAAGATGTTGCAGTTGCAAAGAACACTCTATATGAGATCAAGGACATAATATACAAATATTCTTCCTCTAACCACTCACTAGTTAAAATAAAAGCAAACCTGTTTCTTCGTCAAGGGAAATGTAGCAGCCTTGACAAGTACTGTCAGGAGAATAATTGCAAATCCATATGCATATGGTACATGCAAAATAGAAAGCCCATCCTTTAGGACCTGAAATTGAAAGATTGGAGACAAAGATTTAATATAGCCATAAGGAATTGTTGGCCTTGTATAAAAAAAAATCATACAGCATACAACTTAACAAGTTGGGTAAAATTATGCAACACAATAGTTAGTTTGACAGTGATAATTCAGTTCAGCGAGGCATTATCCATGGAAGTTTCTTGCATGGCCCGACATCGAATGGTCTAGAGATAGATTCTTCCAACTTAATGGTCATGACTGGCGCAACTTGGGCATAGCAATTTCCGAGCGTACGCTTTTCAGAGCACAACTGCAGATAAGCTAGGGACTGGGAAAGAGAACTGTGGGGGAAGAGCAGTCATTCAAGACTAAGGGAAGACAGTCCCAAGCAATGAGACTACAATCTAAGTCTTGCTCCCCTCCTAATATTGTGCCCAAGAATCACAAAAAATCTCGAGATTAGCGGCCTAACTTGTTCATTTCCAATTCGTACGATTCATCAGTCAACTCATGCTTCTTTTTTAAATCCACAATTCACCATTCCAGCAAGAGTTTCAACATCAGCCAATCAATCACAAGCTAATCGCTATTTAAATGGAACGGTAGCAAAAGGCCACAATCTGCTGAGATTAGCTCCAAAGGTCGATCCTGCACACCTTGAGAACGCTCTCCATGGAATTGGTGATGCCGGAGAGCCAATCGCCGCTCTGCTTAGCGTCCGTAGCGCTCGCGGCGACGGCATCGGGGGAGGAGGACGAGACGGCGGCATCGGCGATCGTGTAGAGCAACCCCTCGGCCCTGCCGAAGAGCTCCCTCGCGAAAACCTCCGCGCTCTCGGGGTCGGGACTGAACCCTAGCCGAGCGACGCAGAGCGCGCCGCGGGGGAGCGGAGGCGGCGGCCGGGGCGACAGGGGGGCGCCGAAGAGCGAGCGGCGGAGGAGGGGGCTGGCGCTGGCGGCGACGGCGGAGGGGCGAGGGAAGGGGGAGAGGACGGGGTTGGAAGCGGCGAAGGAGAGAGGATGGGACATGGCTGGGGACGGAAGGTCGGTGATGGCGAAGAGAGAGAGAGAGAGAGAGAGAGAGAAGGGTTTTAGGTGAAGAGAGGGCGGGTTTTGAGGCAATTTCTGTAGTGCAGGAGTGGTGGAAGATGCCGATGCTAATGGCTCCAAGATTATGGGTAGCGAAAGATTATTAAGCGACCGTTTCGCAAGTAGTCAAATAGTAAAATTATTTTCAGAATCAGTTTAAGGACAGAAATTTATTTATTAAATATTTTGTTCCCGAGCATAAGTTTGCAAAATATTATTCTCAAAATATTTTGGGAACAATTTTTCATTTCTGATTTTTCTTCTTCCTGGCTTGTCGCTTGCCATTTGCCATCGACCACCGGTCATAGGTTAGGGTCAGCAAGGGCTTCGCGGCCCTCGCCGGCCACGTCGCTCGGCCATGGCGAGGTCGACCTTGCCGTCGCAACCCAGGCAAGAGAGATGGGTTGCGATGGCGAGGGAGATGGGTCGCGACGACGAGGGCGGCGGCGGCGAGGGCTGCAACGCCCCCGCTGGCCTTGGCCTGTGGCCGGTTGCCGGCACCGGTGACCAGCCATGACCAAGGAAGAGAAGGAAAAGAAAGAAAAAAAAGGAAAAAAAAATATTAAAAATATTCAAAATATTATTAATAAAAAGAAATTTTGTGTAGTTACCAAACGTATTTATGTTTTTCTTTTATTCTAAGAATAGAATTTTTGGGCAGTTACTAAACGTTTTCAAATACTTAGAGATTGTTCTCAGACACGGAATAAAAAAGAATCATTTCCTAACAGAATCAATTCCCGAGCACAGAATCGTTACCATGCGCACTCTAATTTTCCCTTTTTCTTAAATATTGCAAAACTATGAACCTTTCTTTTTCATTTTTCATTTTTTTTATCACTTTTTATAAGTATAGTGAAAGAGAAGAATCAATGGAATATTTGAAATATAAAATAACAGCAGATCGAGGTAATTTGTGAAATATTTTCTAACTGTAAAAATGGTTGAGTATCGCTCTGCCCTGACCCGTTTGAGGCGTTGTGGCCTCAAAGCGCACATTACCGGGCATCTAATTTATAGCACATCACGATCTAGTTGTAACATGAAGAAACGCAAGAAGGTGCAATGACAGAACTAATTTTATGTTTATGTTTCTCTCGGACGAAATTTGAGATGGCCTTTGGTTTAATTTTTTTAAAAGGCATTTTTTAAAATTTTTAGTTTTAAAGAGAAGAATCGAAGCTCCGTAAAATTTTAAACACCTCAAGTTCTCGAAAATTATATATCTTCGGCGTAGAGAGTCGTCCAATTTTTCTTCACATTTTTATTTTATGTTATAATTGCAATATTCTTTTCGTTAAGCCAAACGGCCTATGGTTGATTGAGCTCTTCTTAATTTTGGGCCATGGGCCTCACCCTGTCGGAACAATGTTATTCAAGGGAGGGCTAATGGGCCTGGAAGTGCTAAAGAAGCCGGTCCCCAATTGGCCCATGTCAAGGGATTGAAGGTGTGGGCTACTTCAAAAAAAAAAAAAGCACAGACTTTCTCTAAAATGACAATTTTTATCCAAATTTTTTTGTCTCAATAAAAAGTACCAACATTTACTTAAGTCCCAAATCTGGCCCCCGTGTTGTGAAATTTTCGAATTATTCATGCCAGATTTGGGATTCAAGTTAAAGTTTATGATTTTTTTACAAGAAAAAAAAAGTTCGGTGCCAGAATTGCCACTCAAAATAAAATTTGTGCCTTTTTTTAGAATTGAGCCCATAGTCCAAGCTCACCTTCCATCCATTGATCGAGTATGGTTTCACCCACTCCATCAATCGATCACAATAGCAATACCACGAATCACTCCGTACTGCCACCAACCATTGTTATAAGCGACTAATTGCTAATGTCGCTAGGGGTGTCCACAAAACCGGCGCCGGCCCGCCCGGCCACAAAACTTGAGGTATTTTGGGGTCGGGCCTAAATGTTCTTTGAATATAGCCTTAAAATTTGGGGTATCAATGGGTTAGGGTAGGATCGGGCCGACCCATTGAGACTCTGGGCTGACCTATTTCCCTCTCTCCGTCTCCCTCCCATTCTCTCCCCTCTCTGCGTGCGGACTGTAGGGATGCAAAAACCCTAGATCAAAGCGTCTGCTCACGGCGATCTCGTTCTTGTCTTGGTGGATTATTCTCGACGGCGATCTCGTTCCCATCTTAGTGGATTTGGTCGCTGAAGGCAAGAGCAAGAAGATTAAGCGCACGGCGCAGAAGTCCGACGATTTCGTCAAGTTCTATCGGTGACTCGACAGTGCGGTTTCGTCTTCCTTTGCAAGTGGTTCGTTTCATGTGCAACAACGTCCTACAAGTGCGGGGTTTCTTCCTCTCTCTCTCTCTCTCTCTCTCTCTCTCTCTCTCTCTCTCTCTCTCTCTCTCTCTCTCTCGATTTTCGATGGTGGTCGCTTCGAGTGGGTGATGTTCGTAATCGGGGTCGTTTTTGTTTCAAGCAAGGCCGGTTGTGGGATGGGGGTTTCGATTTTTTCATCAATTGGAATGCGTTTATAATATCTTTCTTGCCTCGCCCCTCTCGCTCTCTTGCCGAGGCTGAGTGCCCTTCTTCTTCTTCTTTGTTATGGCCGCCTAAGCGCTCCCTCCCTGTCTTTCTCACTACCCTTTTTGGCCTCTCAATCATCGCCGCTTCCTCCAAAGGTAAATTCCTGTGCCCACGATTGATTTCGGGTCGGCTTCCGGAGATCCGATGAAATTTGTGTCCAATTCGTGTTCGTCCGTTCATTGCATGGGTCAGCTGCTTTTTACCGGGTGTTTGTCTTTGTGGGTTAGCTCGTCGGGCTTTCGAATTGTTGTCCTTCTGGCGATTTTCTTTTAGCTGGTGATTATCATCTTTTCTTCCGATAAATTCCTTGCTTTTTGTGTTATGCATGATATTGGCAGCACCCCAATAACAACTTAACGGGTGCCTTTTTCCTATAAATGTTAGAAGTTTGGTTAAATTATATTACAGGGACTGATCATCCAATTCCACACTTGTATGATGTCAATACATTCCAATGCTATCTTTCTGCAAGTGTCCCAGAATTTGCAGTTAATGCGGCGATTAACCAGGTAGATACTCTGCTTTGTCTTTTCTTTTCTTATAGTTTCTTATTGTAATGTGGGCTAAATGGCAAACAATTAAGAATGTCGAGTTTATGTTCATGTAGGTAAGATATTCTTCTAGTGGTGGCATGTATGTTACAGCCTCTAAAGATGGTGCTATACGATTTTGGGATGGGGTATCGGCCAACTGTGTTCGCTCCATTGTGGGTGCACATGGGGCAGCCGAAGTAACTAGTGCCAACTTCATAAAGGATTAGAGGTACAGACAACAGAATTTTTTTAATGGTGTTTTGAGACTTGTTTTGTAAAACTATTTTAGTGGCTTCTGGATATTATAGTTCACAACTATTTTGGGGGTGGCAGATCCTTTGAAACACCCATTTGTTGTGTGCTTTTGTTTCTTTCTCTGCTATCTATTAAGCATCATTCAATTCGTTTAATAGAAATACGACATGTAAATGGGTGGGCTATGAACAGAATAATAGGATAGTCCTTGAAGCTTGAACAAGATAGGAAGCTAAAAGACAGTGCGAGAATTAAGTCTTCTGGTCCTGTTATTCCTCGATGTTTGTTTACTATAGAGTACAACTTTTCGTGCAATATCTAGAAAATTTGGTAGCAGTCATTGTTCTAATGTGGTAATTTTTTTGTATTTTGTGTTGTTAGGTTGTATCTTGTTGCACCGGGCCGCATTAAGGGTTTGCTAGGGATTTTCAACACCAATCACCAACTTAGTGACCTGGAATAATAGAACATTTAATCTTTTTCCACCAAAATCTAGTGAGTTTTTTGTTCAATTAACAACAGAAAGTGCTATAAAGTGTTATGATGATGGTTTACCTAAGACTTTCCTACTTTAGACGATTTAGATTTGCATGGTTTATCTGCTCTAGAACTTAGTTGGTAAATATGCTGGCAAGTATATGAACTGTAAAAGGCATTACTACACCATTTGTATTTGTCAAGAGCATGTTGAGGACTATATTTCTGATTGTGATAATACTTTATAGGTTCTAAGTGTCATAGATAGAAGGATTACTAAATGTCTGAAGTGAGTGATTCTAGTGTCACACAAAGAAGGACGAGATCTTCAGCATGGGAACACTTTAAACATATTCCTGATGAAGAAAAGGCTGAATGTATATATTGTGGGGCATGTATTGATTGTGCTAGTGGTCAAGGAACTAGTTCGATGCATCATCATTTAGCTAGATGTAAGGAATTCCCATATGCAAATGTCGAGAAAAGGCAAAAAAGTGACTCGGGTCCTTGGAAATTTGACCAAGATGATAGTGGAAAAGAATTAGCAATCATGTTTATTCTTGATGAATTGCCTTTCAAGTTGGTAAAGCATGAGGGATTTTGGCGATTTGTGAATAAAATCCAGCCAAATTTCTTAATCCCGTCATGCAACACTTTGAGGCGCAAATGTTATGATTTATACATGGATGAAAGAAGTAAGTTGAAGAAATATTTCTTAGAGACATCTCCAAGAGCGTGTCTTACAACAGACACATGGACTTCTTGTCAAAATTTGAGTTATATGTGTCTCACTGCTCGTTTTGTTGATGCCGATTGGAAGTTGCATAAGAAAATATTAAATGTTTGTCAAATCCCGGGTCATTTTGCCGAGATAATTGGAAAAGCGGTTGAGAAATGCTTGATTGATTGGGGGATTCAAAATATTTTTTCTATCACCATGAATAATGCTAGCTCAAATGACTTAGGAATTTAATATTTGAAGAAAAGACTTAACTCTCGGAATTCTTTGATATTGAGAGGTGAGTTGCTTCACATGAAGTGTTGTGCTCATATATTGAGTTTAATTGTGAGAGAGGGGTTGAAAGACATAAATGATTCGATTGTTAGAATACGTTCGGCTGTGCGTTATGTGAGGTCTTCTCCTGTAAGGCTGAGGCGGTTTAAGGGTTGTATTGAGCTAGAGAAAATTGAGTCCAAAAGTCTTGTATGTTTGGATGTTGAGACTCGTTGGAACTCGACATATATAATGTTGGAAGCAGCTTTGAAGTTTCAAACAGCTTTTAGTTCATTGGAATTTCAAGATGGCAAATTTGTTGAAGAGCTTTCCAAGGTGAAAGGGTTGCCCACTAGTGATGATTGGGAGTGTGCTCATCACTTTCTTCCTTTTCTAAAGTCGTTCTTTGATGCAACTTTAAAAATTTTGGATTCTTCTTATGTCACTAGTAATGATATGGCGAAGGATGTGTATGGAATTTATATCATGATTGACAGATGTTGTGAAAATGAGGACTCGACTTTACAGGAAATAGCTAAGAGAATGAAGATTAAATTCAATAAGTATTTTGGCAATGTGAACAACATCAATCTTATATTGTTCATTGCTTGCATACTTGACCCACGGCATAAGTGGGAATATGTGAAGTAATTGATTAATCGTGTTTATGAAAGCAAGCAGGCGGAAACTTTACAAGATAAAGTAATAACATCTCTAACGTCTTTGTTCGAGCAATACCGCACTAGTGTACGCCCCCAAAGTAACCAGAGGCGAAAGAGCACAAGGATGATTAATGTGCCAACGTCTCCGGTGGTTGGTGTTGATATTATGACTACAATGTATCTTAGCAAAACCGGACAACATTATTTGGAAGAAAAATCTGAATTAGATAAGTATTTGGAGGAAGGATGTGAACGTTCTAGCGTTGGGTTTGATATCTTAAGTTGGTGGAAAATAAATTCTTCAAGATATCCTATCCTTTCCTCCATTGCTGGAGATATTTTGGCTGTGCCCGTCTCAACCGTAGCATCAGAGGTTGCATTTAGCACAGGATGTCGTGTTCTTAATGTGTTTCGTAGCTCTTTAACCCCAAACATGGTGGAGGCTCTTATATGTGCTCAAGATTGGTTACGATCCGCGCCACCTTCACGTTCGATTGAAGAGGACTTAGAAGAACTCGAAATCTTTGAGTCAGGTGAAAAAATAGGGTTGTAGAATATTAATACCCTTTTATGTTTCAATGGGTACATTAATTCTCATTTTTATCGCGAATTTAATGCAGAGTTGCCAACTACAATCATGGAACCAAATTCGATATCAATTTCTCTAGATGATTGATGAAGTTGGAGATTACCATTTTAGGTAACTTGTTAGTTTTAATGTCCTCATTTTTTCAATTTACCATATGAACAGTACCCGTGCACATAAAGTTTTACTAGTTGTCTTTATAAGCCACTGTTTGGGAGGCAACAACTAGAGCTCAGATTGCTTTAGATATTTATATGTTGATGAAGTGAACTTTGGGCTTCAGTTTGTCCATCTACTTGCACAAGTGGTAATATAATTAAATACATTACTAGATTTCCTCCAATGCTCTTCCTGTTTGCTTTGCTGTGTTCGTTCTATTTTTCTTTTCGAGGAAATTTTGGATTCTGGAATGTGTTGGGTGTTGTTAGTAACCCAGCCCTATCTTCCAATCAAAGAAATTAAATTTGTGATGCTGCTTTTGAAATTTTCCATATTATGTGTTATTTTCATGTGGTGCCTTCAATTCCTGATGATATTCGTTTTGAATTGTCTAAGTTGATTGATAGGGACTAAAGCAAAATTATCACTACCATGAGAGGAACTCCTGGTTATTGTGCCCCATAATGGTTGAGTGCTGTAATTACTGAAATGGTGGATGTGCACAAGCTGAAGAAGAAAGATGGTTGGACATTTTTTACCAGTGTAGTGAGGATGTGTAATTAGATGGACAACAGGCTGCCAACATGGTAGAAATTGCCGAATGACGTTTGAAAAGTGATTTCACAAAGAGGCCTTCAGTGTCAGCAGTCATCAAGGTATTGGATGGTGCTATGGAAATCCAATCTGATCTGGCTTACAATTTCGGGGCTCTGCCGTAAGTCAAAGAAACTCAAAGTGTACACGTGATTGATTTATAGAAGAATTTTCACTGAAAAGATTTTGAAAGTTGTAGATAACGAATTTGGGCTCCCTAGTCTGATTTATGTTTACTTACTTCAGTAAAAGCTCACATGCAACATACCAATGACGTGATTGAGTAAAGAATCACCTCGATTCATTTTCTATATCGAAGTTGAATTGCTTATTTGCAGTTTCGTGCTCAGCTATGTCTAGTTAGCATTGTAAGAATTATGCAGCTTGATGTGTATGCTTAGCCAGCAGAGCACATGGATTGTTCTTGAGAAAGTTTTCCGTCAACCTCTTTACTGAGTCTGCTGGGTTAACTCACGTATTTTATGTTCTGCCAGGAAAAGAGGAAAAAAGAGCGACATAATTCGTTGTTGTGCAATTAGACAAGATTTTGTAATCTAATTAACAATTCCAAAATGAATATAATATGGAAAATTTGCGGTGGGCTCACAATTCCATATTATCTATATTTGCGGTGGGCTCAGAATTCCAACCTATCCCCCCCCCAAAAAAAAAGACCTGGCCCGGCCCGGCCCGACTCGACTCGACTCGAGCCTTGGTGTGTATGTTGGACAGGGTCTTGGGTCGGGTCTGGGCGGGTCTAGTGTGACCCTATTGGTTTCGGGTCAGGTCGGGTATCATGAAAGCCTGACCCGATCCGACCTATTGATACCCCTAGTGAAATCTACAATGTTACAAGTAATTCACTGATTTTAGAAACACTTTGATTATTAAGAACATCTTCAATTTCATATTGAACATTGGCAAAAAAAAAAAATCGAATATGCCACTGGTTTCATTAGCCCATCCGAAAACCAGACTGACTACCAGAGAACCAATCATCCCTAATGATCATTATGTGGTCTTGGGGTACTACTGGTTTTCTCCTTAGAACGCTCATGGAGTTCCAAACCATATAAATAGTTAAGGGTACAATGGGGTTGGGATTGGGTTTTACATGTTCTTGCTTGGATATCATTCATTGTCTAGGTAGATGTTGTGATTCTATCAAGTTGTCATTGAATTCCATGATGTTAATGGTAATAACAAGGCATAAGAAACTGCGAGATCAACTCCTTTGTTGCTGTTTCACCGACCTATGATGCATAAGACTAGGCGACATTTAGGGGTGTCAATGGGTCGGATCGGGTAGGGCTTTCATGATACCCGACCCGACCCGAAACCAATAGGGTCACACTAGACCCGCCCAGACCCGACCGAAGACCCTGTTCAACATACACACCAAGGCCCGAGTCGAGTCGGACCTGGCTAGGCCGGGTCTTGTTTTTTTTTTGGGGGGGGGGATAGGTTGGAATTCTGAGCCCACCGCAAATACAGATAATATGGAATTGTGAGCCCACCGCAAATTTTCCATATTATATTCATTTTGGAATTGTTAATTAGATTACAAAATCTTGTCTAATTGCACAACAACGAATTATGTTGCTCTTTTTTCCTCTTTTCCTGGCAGAACATAAAATACGTGAGTTAACCCAGCAGACTCAGTGAAGAGGTTGATGGAAAACATTCTCGAGAACAATCCATGTGCTCTGCTGGCTAAGCATACACATCAAGCTGCATAATTCTTACAATGCTAACTAGACATAGTTGAGCACGAAACTGCAAGTAAGCAATTCAACTTCGATATAGAAAATGAATCGAGGTGATTCTTTACTCAATCACGTCATTGGTATGTTGCATGTGAGCTTTTAGTGAAGTAAGTAAACATAAATCAGACTAGGAAGCCCAAATTCGTTATCTACAACTTTCAAAATCTTTTCAGTGAAAATTCTTCTATAAATCAATCACGTATACACTTTGAGTTTCTTTGACTTACGGCAGAGCCCTGAAGTTGTAAGCTAGATCAGATTGGATTTTCATAGCACCATCCAATACCTTGATGACTGCTGACACTGAAGGCCTCTTTGTGAAATTACTTTTCAAACGCCATTCGGCAATTTCTACCATGTTGGCAGCCTATTGTCCATCTAATTACACATCCTCACTACACTGGTAAAAAATGTCCAACCATCTTTCTTCTTTAGCCTGTGCACATCCACCTTTTCAGTAATTACAGCACTCAACCATTATGGGGCACAATAACCAGGAGTTCCTCTCATGGTAATGATAATTTTGCTTTAGTCCCTATCAATCAACTTAGACAATTCAAAACGAATATCATCAGGAATTGAAGGCACCACATGAAAATAACACATAATATGGAAAATTTCAAAAGCAGCATCACAAATTTAATTTCTTTGATTGGAAGATAGGGCTGGGTTACTAACAACACCCAACACATTCCAGAATCCAAAATTTCCTCGAAAAGAAAAATAGAACGAACACAGCAAAGCAAATAGGAAGAGCATTGGAGGAAATCTAGTAATGTATTTAATTATATTACCACTTGTGCAAGTAGATGGACAAACTGAAGCCCAAAGTTCACTTCATCAACATATAAATATCTAAAGCAATCTGAGCTCTAGTTGCTGCCTCCCAAATAGTGGCTTATAAAGACAACTAGTAAAACTTTATGTGCACGGGTACTGTTCATATGGTAAATTGAAAAAATGAGGACATTAAAACTAACAAGTTACTTAAAATGGCAATCTCCAACTTCATCAATCATCTAGAGAAATTAATATCGAGTTTGGCTCCATGATTGTAGTTGGCAACTCTGCATTAAATTTACTATGAAAATGAGAATTAACGTACCCATTGAAACATAAAAGGGTATTAATATTCTACAACCCTATTTTTTCACCTGACTCAAAGATTTCGAGTTCTTCTAAGTCCTCTTCAATCGAACGTGAAGGTGGCGCGGATCGTAACCAATCTTGAGCACATATAAGCGCTTCCACCATGTTTGGGGTTAAAGAGCTACGAAACACATCAAGAGCACGACCTCCTGTGCTAAATGCAACCTCTGATGCTACGGTTGAGACGGGCACAGCCAAAATATCTCGAGCAATGGAAGAAAGGATAGGATATCTTGAAAAATTTATTTTCCACCAACTTAAGATATCAAACCCAACGCTAGAACGTTCACATCCTTCCTCCAAATACTTATCTAATTCAGATTTTTCTTCCAAATAATGTTGTCCGGTTTCGCTAAGATACATTGTAGTCATAATATCAGCACCAACCACTGGAGACGTTGACACATTAATCATCCTTGTGCTCTTTCGCCTCTTGTTGCTTTGGGGGCATATACCAGTGCGGTATTGCTCGAACAAAGACGTAAGAGATTTTATTATTTTATCTTGTAAAGTTTCCGCCTGCTTGCTTTCATAAACACGATTAATCAATTACTTCACATATTCCCACTTATGCCGTGGGTCAAGTATGCAAGCAATGAACAATATAAGATTGATGTTGTTCACATTGCCAAAATACTTATTGAATTTAATCTTCATTCTCTTAGCTATTTCCTGTAAAGTCGAGTCCTCATTTTCACAACATCTGTCAATCATGATATAAATTCCATACACATCCTTCGCCATATCATTACTAGTGACATAAGAAGAATCCAAAATTTTTAAAGTTGCATCAAAGAACGACTTCAGAAAAGGAAGAAAGTGATGAGCACACTCCCAATCATCACTAGTGGGCAAACCTTTCACCTTGGAAAGCTCTTCAACAAATTTACCATCTTGAAATTCCAATGAACTAAAAGCTGTTTGAAACTTCAAAGCTGCTTCCAACATTATATATGTCGAGTTCCAACGAGTCTCAACATCCAAACATACAAGACTCTTGGACTCAATTGTCTCTAGCTCAATACAACCCTTAAACCGCCTCAGCCTTACAGGAGAAGACCTCACATAACGCACAGCCGAACGTATTCTAACAATCGAATCATTTATGTCTTTCAGCCCCTCTCTCACAATTAAACTCAATATATGAGCACAACACTTCATGTGAAGCAACTCACCTCTCAATATCAAAGAATTCCGAGAGTTAAGTCTTTTCTTCAAATATTAAATTCCTAAGTCATATGAGCTAGCATTATTCACGGTGACAGAAAAAATATTTTGAATCCCCCAATCAATCAAGCATTTCTCAACCGCTTTTCCAATTATCTCGACAAAATGACCCGGGATTTGACAAAAATTTAATATTTTCTTATGCAACTTCCAATCGGCATCAACAAAATGAGCAGTGAGACACATATAGCTCAAATTTTGACAAGAAGTCCATGTGTCTGTTGTAAGACACGCTCTTGGAGATGTCTCTAAGAAATATTTCTTCAACTTACTTCTTTCATCCATGTATAAATCATAACATTTGCGCCTCAAAGTGTTGCGCGACGGGATTAAGAAATTTGGCTGGATTTTATTCACAAATCGCCAAAATCCCTCATGCTTTACCAACTTGAAAGGCAATTCATCAAGAATAAACATGATTGCTAATTCTTTTCCACTATCATCTTGGTCAAATTTCCAAGGACCCGAGTCACTTTTTTGCCTTTTCTCGACATTTGCATATGGGAATTCCTTACATCTAGCTAAATGACGATGCATCGAACTAGTTCCTTGACCACTAACACAATCAATACATGCCCCACAATATATACATTCGGCCTTTTCTTCATCAGGAATATGTTTAAAGTGTTCCCATGCTGAAGATCTCGTCCTTCTTTGTGTGACACTAGAATCACTCACTTCAGACATTTAGTAGTAACACTTTGACATTTAGAACCTGTAAAGTATTATCACAATCAGAAATATAGTCCTCAACATGCTCTTGACAAATACAAATGGTGTAGTAATGCCTTCTACAATTCATATACTTGCCAACATATTTACCAACTAGGTTCTAGAGCAGATAAACCATGCAAATCTAAAATGTCTAAAGTAGGTAAGTCTTAGGTAAACCATCATCATAACACTTTATAGCACTTTCTGTTGTTAATTGAACAAAAAACTCACTAGATTTTGGTGGAAAAAGATTAAATGTTCTATTATTCCAGGTCACTAAGTTGCTGATTGGTGTTGAAAATCCCTAGCAAACCCTTAATGCGGCCCGGTGCAACAAGATACAACCTAACAACACGAAATACAAAAAAATTACCACATTAGAACAATGACTGCTCCCAAATTTTCTAGATATTGCACGAAAAGTTGTACTCTATAGTAAACAAACATCGAGGAATAACAGGACCAGAAGACTTAATTCTCGCACTGTCTTTCAGCTTCCTATCTTGTTCAAGCTTCAGGGACTATCCTATTATTCTGTTCACAGCCCACCCATTTACATGTCGTATTTCTATTAAACGAATTGAATGATGCTCAACAGATAGCAAAGAAAAAAACAAAAGCACACAACAAATGGGTGTTTCAAAGGATCTGCCACCCCCAAAATAGTTGTGAACTATAATATCCAGAAGCCACTAAAATAGTTTTACAAAACAAGTCTCAGAACACCTTTAAAAAAATTCTGTTGTCTGCACCTCTGATCCTTTGTGAAGTTGGCACTAGTTACTTCGGCTGCCCCATGTGCACCCACAATGGAGCGAACACAGTTAGCCGATACCCCATCCCAAAATCGTATAGCACCATCTTTAGAGGCTGTAACATACATGCCACCATTAGAAGAATATCTTACCTACATGAACATAAACTCGACATTCTTAATTGTCTGCCATTTAGCCCACAGTACAATAAGAAACTATAAGAAAAGAAAAGACAAAGCAGAGTATCTACCTGGTTAATCGCCGCATTAACTGCAAATTCTGGGACACTTGCAGAAAGATAGCATTGGAATGTATTGACATCATACAAGTGTGGAATTGGATGATCAGTCCCTGTAATATAATTTAACCAAACTTCTAACATTTATAGGAAAAAGGCACCCGTTAAGTTGTTATTGGGGTGCTGCCAGTATCATGCATAACACAAAAAGCAAGGAATTTATCGGAAGAAAAGATGATAATCACCAGCTAAAAGAAAATCGCCAGAAGGACAACAATTCGAAAGCTCGACGAGCTAACCCACAAAGACAAACACCCGGTAAAAAGCAGCTGACCCATGCAATGAACGGACAAACACGAATTGGACACAAATTTCATCGGATCTTCGGAAGCCGACCCGAAATCAATCGTGGGCACAGGAATTTACCTTTGGAGGAAGCGGCGATGATTGAGAAGCCAAAACGGGTAGTGAGAAAGACAGGGAGGGAGCGCTTAGGCGGCCATAACAAAGAAGAAGAAGAAGGGCACTCAGCCTCAGCAAGAGAGCGAGAGGGGTGAGGCAAGAAAGATATTATAAACGCATTCCAATTGACGAAAAAATCGAAACCCCCACCCCACAACCGACCTTGCTTCAAACAAAAACGACCCCGATTACGAACATCACCCACCCAAAGCGACCACCATCGAAAATCGAGAGAGAGAGAGAGAGAGAGAGAGAGAGAGAGAGAGAGAGAGAGAGAGAGAGAGAGAAACCCCACACCTGTAAGACGCTGTTGCACATGAAACGAACCACTTGGAAAGGAAGACGAAACCGCACTGTCGAGTCACCGACAGAACTTGACGAAATCGTCGGACTTCAGCGCCGTGCACTTGATCTTCTTGCTCTTGCCTCCGACGACCAAATCCACTAAGACGGGAACGAGATCGCCGTCGAGAATAATCCACCAAGACAGGAATGAGATCGCCGTGAGCAGACGCTTCGATCTAGGGTTTTTGCATCCCTGTTGTCCGCACGCAGAGAGGGGAGAGAATGGGAGGGAGACGGAGAGAGGAAAATGGATCGGCCCAGAGTCTCAATGGGTCGGCCCGACCGTACCCTTACCCATTGATACCCCAAATTTTAAGGCCATATTCAAAGAACATTTAGGCCCGACCCCAAAATACCTCAAGTTTTGTGGCCGGGCCGGGCCGGCGCGGGTTTTGTGGACACCCCTAGATTTCACAAAGATTTTTTCAACTTATGCAAAATTTGGTTGGAATGAACAACTTTTGTTGTGTTTTGATTTTTTTTTTATTATCTTACTCAAGTGCATGAAGTAAACGTTGTCACTCCAAGCTTGAAGTGCATCCCTTTGTGAAATGGGGGATAGATTAGTTTTTTTTACAGATTTTTAAGAAACAAAAAAATAAAAAAAATTGATCTAGTCCAGGTGGCTCAGTTGGGCGGTTCCACATCTAGAATTGGGAATCGGACTGAAATTTACCAATCCCAATTTTATGGTATCGGAAATCAGGCCAATGTCCCCGAGAATTGCTTAGAACTGATTGGTCCGATCTGGTTCAAGCGGTTTCTTTTGCTCCTTACGTCAAATACACACTCCCAAGGCGATCACTAACACAAGGAAGGGATAAGAAAGAGACCAAGTGGGCCATCCAAATTCCAATGTGAGGCTCAAAGCCCTCCCATTCAGAGTCTCCGGATAAGCCTCGAATCCAAAGAGCACGATCCCATTGGCCACTTCCATGTCTTAGTTGACAGTTGGCACCGCTCCTTTCCGTTTTTACTTCTCAACCTCATCACCATCCAACTCTTCAATTCTCCACTGCCAGAAGAAGAGAGAGACACAGAGAGCTCAAGCTCAAAGCAACCTCCACCGATGGCGGCGACAGTGTCCACCATGGCCATGCTCAACGCCAAGTGCTTGGCCACCAACTCCTCCTCGCAGCCTAAGCTCATCCCCGCAAAGCCATCCCTCAAGCCCACCTTCCTCAACCTCCCCGCGGGCCTCCTCTCCGCCTCCCCCAAGCCGGCCCAAATCCTGGCCGGCTCCGCCATCGCCGGGGCTGTCTTCTCTACACTCAGCCATGCCGACCCGGCCTTCGCAGCCCAGCAGATCGCTGAACTGGCCGAGAGTGACAACCGCGGGCTCGCGCTGCTGCTGCCCCTCATCCCGGCCATCGCTTGGGTCCTCTTCAACATCCTCCAACCGGCGCTCAACCAGATCGACCGGATGAGGAGCACCAAGGGGGTGATCATCGGGCTCGGGCTTGGCGGGCTTGTCGGATACGGGTTCGGGCCGGCCCAGGATGCATCGGCCGCCGAGCTGGCGGCAATCGCCGAGGCCTCGGGAAGTGACAACAGAGGGCGGCTCTTGCTGTTCGTGGTGGCTCCGGCCATTTTATGGGTGCTCTACAATATCTTGCAACCGGCTTTGAACCAGATCAACAAGATGAGATCTCAGTGAAAGATAAAACGAAGTTATAAAAGAACTGGGTTTTTGTGGAAGTGTATCGGAACTCATATATAACATGTACCTGCACTTTCTGTCAATGGAATTTTCTTGTCCTAATTTTTTAAAATCTTGTTCATGGTTCATGTGCTGGAAGATGTAAAAATGTGGCCGTCAACACTAATACGTACAATGGTTTCTCCCCTAGACGTCTCTTTTCATTCTCTTTTTCTCGCGCTCTTTGTAATTTATGTGGATTTACTCCGCAGTGAGTATGCAACCACGCAGGCCGCCCACATTAGCAGAGTTCGATCTTTGGTTAAGTTTGCATCTTCGGCCTGTGAATGTAATGGAGAGACCATAAGAGCGACCCTGGATTTGAAGTCGACACTGAGATGAAGATTATCCACAGTACAAGGAAAGAGGCGTTTGATATAATATTTGGTGCATATAATGCTGTCTCCTCGTGAAGTACACTGCCCATATGACCCGTTGCTATTGCTCGGTTACTGGTTAGTGAGTTTGGCCATGTAAGACTGAAATCAAAACCAAAACGAATGGAAGTGGAACGAGTGCAACACGCCACAGATCCGATGTCCATGACTCCTTGGAAGATTCTAACTTAAGTATTATTGTATAGACGATTCTCGTATGTATGCCAAATAATAAACCGAAGAAAATTATAAAGAAAACAGATAAATGGACAGCACATGGAAAATATAAGTTGATCAACCCTGCAAAAAGACCAACAACATGATCAAAAGCAATTAACAGCAAGAGAGAACTTCCATCGGACCTTTGACATCAGCGTATTAAAGCTACAACTTCCAATTTATTGAACTCAGTTAATCAGTCATCCATCCCGAATTTTGGAAAATGGAGAGGGCGTAGGCAGTGATTGCACCAGAGGAAAATTTCATTAACCACCGGCTGAACCGGACACAGTGACTCCAAAAAGAGTCAGCTTCCGGACAGAGCATTGTTGAACATGAGTACCTCTTTTCCAGCAAAATGCATTTTAAGCTAATAAGGGGATCATTGAGAAGTAGCAGAATATAGAGAAAAGGGGGTGAAAAAAAGCTCAATAAAAAACACAAATGTCAAAATCTGAGGAGGTTATCATGTGTATGACTCGTCCTCCAAATCAACCCCCTTGAGGTATGTCTTCTATACCTGTTGTATTTCACAGAGCCAACTATGAAATGGCTTGACTATCAGGCACAAATTCAAGTGGTTGGCTTTCAGAGTCTTCAAGCTGCGTTTGAGAAGCAGCTAGCTTGGCCTTCTTGTACCTGCTTGAACTCCTGAGGATCTTGTTGAGGGTTAGATCCTTTCTGTCTAAGGACCTATTGCAAGAAGAGCAAGAGAATGCCGTAAGGAAGCCATATCGGTAAATAGGGAGGTGTGATCTTGTTCAATGACATTACTTGCCATCCACTAGTGATATGGAAGAAGAATCCAAGCCATACGCTCACCATAAATTAAACATATAAATATGTGAAATCGCTCAATAACAAAATGCAAAATATATGTAAAAGCATCCACAAGGAAAATTTTGAAACAGCAAACTATCTATACAAAGTTTTGAATGTTTTTGGTCTCTTCTTCTACAAGCAAGAAAGGCCGTGACATGGATCAATTGCATGTACTTACTGTGATTTCTTCATGCTACTCCCACCATCATCTTTTCTTGAAAGATTCCCTGAGATAATTTCACAAAAGGAAAGACATTAGCTATTACTAGTTCCAGATGTGGTCAGCCAAAGAGACTTCAATAAATGGAACTCATCAGCTAGTAGATTTTATTTAACATGGCAGACAACTAATTCACGGGAAAAAAAAAAGATCAGAAGTTTACCATCCCTAGGTGAGTTCAGATTTGCATTACTGTCACCGTCAGAGTAGTCAGATAACAACTTATCTGATGGTGTCCTGGTGCTAGCATTGGAATCCTCACTTCCCTCAGCTTCCGCAGAACTCCCACTGCTTTCATCGTTGAAAATTGCGATTGATGTTGCTAACAAGCTTTTCTTCCGTTCAGAGGTATCAACAACTTCCCCAGTATGCTGGTGAGAAGATTTCCTAACAGCCAGACGATAGCGGTCGACTCCTGAGCATCTCTTGTTGCCTGCTTTAACATTCTTGGTTCTTCTCACGTCAGAACCTGATGCAGCTGATGTTTCACTGTCTTTCTCTAGATTAGGAGTAACAACAATGACTTTGGGCCCTGGAGCTTCTTCAGCTATAATCTTAAACTGGTCCGATTTTGAAGACAATAAAGTCTGGTCTGTACTTCCAGGACCTACAGGAGGATACTTCCCGTTGCCACCTGAGCACTCATTCTTTTCATTAGCCAGTGATTCTCGAAGATGGATGGAGTAGGAGTTACCAGTAGGAGATTTTAGTCCATCTTGTGGTCCACTTGACATAAGTGAACTCTGCAACCCGGACGAGCTGCCATCAACAGTTGCATCAGCTTTCTTTCTTCTTTTGGTTTTGACCTTTCTAGCTGCGCTATTTTCTTTTGTCTCTCCATCAACAACAGAATTGTCAGGAGCCAGGGCCTCTTGCTGGAGTTGCCTTGGTGCAAAATAATCACTGAAATTGATTATGTCACTTTCAATCGCTGCCTTCACATGATTGTTAACTTCGTCTAGATGGTCACCACTAGGGAGATCCACATCCTTGATCGATTGAGGAAGGTCGCCCTCATTCTTTCCTTCGTATGTATGTGATGGAGCTGGAAAAAGGAATTTCCCGGGATTAGATGGAGTGTAAAGAGGATAAGCAACAACGACAATTTTCTCCTCATTCAAGTTAGTACCTTTCATGGTCTTCATAGTTGCACTGATGGGTAGTGGATCATTAGCATCGGAGTCTGGATCTTCCATATCTACACTGGGTAGATTCTCCACAGTTGATCTTCGTGATTTTTTTCTTTTCTTATTTGTATTCTCTGCAGTGCTTTCGATGTTCATTTCTTTGTCAACAAATTGTTCTAAGGATTCTGCCTTAGTCCTGTGCACATCAAGAGGCTCTGCAGCAGCAGCCCTCACCATTGTTTCTCCTCCCCTTGTTTGAGACAAGCTGTTTCCTCCTTTAGCTAGATGGTCGCCACTATGGAGATCCACGTTCATGATTGATTGAGCAGGGTCACCCTGGTTATTTCCTTCAAATGTAAATGACGGAGCTGGAGGGGAAATAATATTCCCTGAATTAGAGAGTGTAAAGAGGGACAACAGCAACCACAACAATTTTCCCAGGAAACTAATCAAATACCTTCCATGGGCTTCATGTAACTGGTATGCCCATTAGCAGTCTCATCCACGGTCGCACTAATGGGTAGTGGATCATTAGTTTTGGACTTTGGATCTTTCATTTCTCCACTGGGTAGATTCTCCACGGCTGATCTTCCTGATTTCTTTCTTTTCTTCTTTGTCTTCTTCTTTTCAGCAATTTCAACATTCACCTTCTCAATGATTTGTTGGGAGGATTCCGCCTCAGTTCCATGCACGTCAAGAGGCTGTACAGGAGCAGCCCTCACTATCGTTTCTCCTCCCCTTGCTTGAGACAATTTGTTTTCTCCTTTATCTAGAGGGTCACCACTAGGGAGATCCACCTTAACGATTGATTGAGGAAGGCCACCCTCGTTATTGCCTTCAGATGTATGTGATGGAGCTGGAGAAGAGAGACAGATTCCCTGAATTAGAAAGAGCATATACAGGATCAACAGCAACAAGGGCAACTTTCTCGGGCTTAACATTAATACCTTTCATGGGCTCCATGTACCTGGTATGCTCATTAGTAGAGTCATTTAGAGTGGTACTCATCGTTGTTGGTTCAAAAGCATCAGAGTTTGGATCTTTCATCTCCACAAGGGGTAGATTCTTCCCAGTTGATCTTTGTGATTTCTTCCTTTTCTTCTTTGTCTTCTCTTCAGTGCAATCGAAGTTCAATTCTTTCTCAATGATTTGTTGCAAGGATTCCACTTTAGTTCCGTGCATATCAAGAGGCTCTACAGCAGCAGCCCTCACTATATTTTCTCCTCCCCTTGCTGGAGACAAGTTGCCTTCTCCTTTATCTAGATGGTCACCACTAGGGAGATCCACATTAATGATTGATTGAGGAGGGCCACCCTCGTTATTTCCTTCAGATGTATGCGATGGAGCTGCAGAAGAGAGAAGAATTCACCGAATTAGAAAGAGCATACACAGGATCAACAGCAACAACGGCAACTTTCTCGGGTTTAACATAATACCTTTTGTGGGTTTCATGATACCGGTATGCTCATTAGTAGTGTCATTCAAAGTAGTACTCATCGGTGTAAGTTCAAAAGCATCAGAGTTTGGATCTTTCATCTCCACAAGGGGTAGATTCTCCCCAGTTGACCTTTGTGATTTCTTCCTTTTCTTCTTTGTCTTCTCTCCAATGCTATCAGTTTTCACTTCTTCCTCGATAATTTGTTGTGAGGATTCCGCCTTACTCCTATGCACATCAAGATGCCCTGGAGCAGCAATCTTCCCTATTGTTTCTCCTCCCCTAGCTTCAGACAAGTTTTCTCCTTTCTCTAGATGGTCATAACTGGGGAGATCCACATTCATAGGCAATTGAAGAGGATCGCCTCCGCTATTTCCTTCAGATGCACATGATGAAGCTGGAGAAGAGAGGAATTCACTGAATTAGAAAGCGTGCACTCAGGATCAACAGGAACACTGGCAATTTTCTTAGGATCAAGATAAATACCTTTCACGGGCCCCCTGTGACTGGTCTGCTTGTTAGTAGTCTCGTTCACAGTCCCACTTGTCACTAGTGGATCATTACCGTCCGAGTTTGGATCTTTCATCTCCACACTGGGTAGATTCTCCACAGTTGATCTTCGTGATTTCTTGCTTTTCTTCTTTGTCTTCTCTTCAGTGCTCTCAATATCCATATTCTTCTCAATAACTTGTTGAGAAGATTCCACCTTAGTCCCATGCATATCAAGAGGCTCTGCAGCAGCCATCACCATTGTTTCTCCTCCACTTGTTTGAGACAAAAAATTTTCTTGGTTCTCAAGTTTATTTTGGGATTCATCACCTTCAGGAACTTTTTGAAGGTCGGCTAAAGATCTTCCAATCAAAGAGCTTTCAATATGCTCGCTAAATGAATTGATGCATTTTTCCCCGTCCGACTCCTTTAATCTTTTAGACGTCTTTCTTTTCTTCGTGGATGCTTTGAGTTCCTCAGTTTTAGAAGCAACTACTGAATCACCAGTGACAATAGCCTTCTCAATGCCCCCAGTGACTTTATTCTGGCCAAACCCTGTGCATAACCAACTTAATACTGGAAAACCCATCATTGAGCTAAAAAGTTCTCACCATAGAATGCTAAATACCTCTTTTCAAGCGGTCTGGCTCTCTGACTACAAGTGGACAAGAGTGGACACCATCTTCTGCACTGTCTCCACTATACTGCTTACCGGAATTGACATCATGCATCTCAATATCTACAAGATGAAGTAGCAAGTATTAACAACATGGACTATTGTGACTTTTACTTACAACTGATATTTAAATTGCCAATTAATTATGTAGAAAGGTAGCACCTATATTAACCCAGTCAAGAAAGTATATTCTTACCCTTTTCTTGAACAGGTTCTACAGGTTTTTCTGTAAAAGGGGCCTGTTGAGGTTCAGAAGATTTTGGGCTCTGAATGCTCTGATCAGGAGCCACAATAATTTCAGGTTCTCCACTGAGATCCTTGCTATCAAAGACCAGTTTCTCCTTCTGCATTTCCATCTCATTCCTGATGGGTTTCCTAGAAGAAAGGTGACTCAAATCTTCTGGATTGCCCACCTTTGACTTTTTCTCTTTCTTTTTCCTCTTCTTATTTCTCGATCCAGTCGTGAACATGTCACAAATGTCCACAGGTTCGGTAGATAATGCATTAGATGTAGAAATTTCATTGTTCTGATTTATCCCTAGAGAGGGCAGAGGGGTCATTCTATTTGCATTCGAACAATTAACACCGTCATTTTGTTCAACCCCCAAATTTTCTGAAGCAAGGACAGGAACAACCTTGTCACCATTTTGGTAGCTACCAGCCTTTGGTGTTGTTGAAACCTCAAACCTGGGCACAGTTTCAGGCTGGTCATCAGGTGCAGTATCAAGTCGATCACTGGAAGGTTTACTAGTGATTGCAAGGAGAATGGGTTGGCCGCTGGAGCTAGGATTGAGCATGTTTTGTCCATCAGAATAGACACTCGAAATGGAAGCATCAACTGAAAGAAACCAATTCTTTTTTACCCCATTGAATGCACTTCTCACATGCATGGAATCAGCTAGATGGTAAAAGTCTCCTTTGCGCTTAACCTGTCAGATTAATGAAAGCTCGTAAACTTTAAATGGAAGAAAAGAAAATAAAAAACCAAAGGCCATCATCCATCCTTTGTACACATACCTTTACAGCATTAACAAGTATCTCCCCCAAGGTTGGGAAGCATGCTTTGTGTTCAACCTTTATTTTCTCTGTAAATTAGAAGCATTAGCTGTCATTCATTGATTGAAACTCTACCAGCACTTAATTTTAATTAGGAGTCGAAACAAACCAAGCATTAGTTGAAAAAGAAACTGGAAAATGATGATTCTTGTAAAAGAAAACCATTTAGAGAATGCACAAAATGATTGTCTGAACTCACATGTACAGCCAAAACGACAACATTTGTCAACCAAGATAATGCAAATTGATTAAAACTGCTAGAAAATGTGAGGAAGGAGGAAACAACAAGAAGAACAAACATGAAAACAAAAAATTTGACAAACTCAAAGAAAGATGTCTTCCTGCCTATGTTTGCAGACAGGACCTAGCTAAATAAAGGACTCAAGTTAGCAAAACACACCCGTTGTTCCCTCACAAAATTAAAGCAGCTCGATCCAGGCCCCAGTGGCCAATTATACACCTGCTCTGACAAACTTTGGCAGCAGAAAATGATCATTGCATGCATCCTACGGCATTTGATCATTCACAAGTTCTCAAATTTCGAAAACAATTCGGTTAAGAAAAGGAGAGCTTCACCAAGTGCAGATGAAGCATCTTCTCTTAAAAATTGAAGTGAGCTCATCCAAACCTATTTCCAAATCAGCTGAAGATTGTCACTTCAAAAGCCTCGTAAAGCACGGACAAACAGACTCATCTCTCGGGCGCGAGACCTCCAAAATTGAAAATGAGAACGGCCCAATGGATAGCAGTGCCACATTGCTATCAAAGAAGAACCAGAGCACTTTCTCACAATCTCCCCCCACACACAGCCAATCAACCGATTCACAAAATGGGGCACAAAAAGAGAGCATCACCGACACGACATCGTTCGCGGGTAGGGCACTCAAGAATCCTCCATCTGACAGACCCATCAGGTTCGATCAGCAAGGTCCCCACGTTCCCCGTCACTCCAAGATCAACCCCGGCACAACAACCCCATCAAACATCGGCTAAACAGGACAAACACCAAAACACAAAGGTGAAAATGCAAACGCAAATACGGAAAAAGAACAGCAATCCCGAGTTACTTTTGAGGTCGGAGACGGTGTCGGCGCCGGAGACGAGCATCGCCAGGTGAGTGCCGAGACTGGTGTCGATGAAAACAGCGCTCGGGCTCGGACCCTCCATCATCAGCGGGCGACGACTCACTCCGACACTAACACTTGGAGACGATGATGATGTCGACGACGACGATGATGATACGAACCCAGACCTTCCGCTCTCCTCTCTCGCTGTGGAGGGTTTAAAGTAGGGTTTTTTTCTCCGCTGGTTGCCGCGAACCGGCTTAGTTCACATCCATTAAAAATGGCGGCATAATTTTTTTTTTTTACTTTTTCTCTTTTGCCTGAAATTGAGGCGGTGTTCCGGTGTGGCGCGAGCACATCTCCACGGTGATAGGGTCTTCATCACATCCAACGGTCTCGATGGCGTATTCTTTCGCAATTTGAGTTCCTTCTTGGAAGGTCTTATTGTTAAGGGGGTAAGCGATTTTAGATTCCGTATAGGTTTCACCTTGAACTAATTCGTTAAAATAGGTTCTTCATGGTTTGGAATATGAAATTTATCATGCATAATTTGAAACTAGAAAGCTTTCCACCTATATTATTACTTGAACGATTGCATTTAAACATCACTTTTTATAACCATAATTTGTTATTACAATTCACTGACCACAACTTATATATAGACATATAAAAAATTTGAAATATTAAAAAAATAAAAATTTTAGTCATGAAATAGAAGCTCAGACTAGTGATTCCAGATTATATACTCATCATTGAACGCCATGAAATAGCGCAAAATTATGCGAAGACATGGACTAAGAAAAACACAAAGAACTTGCTACAGATTTTAAGTTTCAGGTTCTAAGGGTGTACAAAAGAACTGAGAAACGCCTGGGACCGCTCGGAACCACTGGTTCCTAGTTCCAATTTTTGAAAATCAGTAAGTACCGGTCCGGTTCCTGATTCCAGGCGTGGAACCACCCACCCGCCCACCCGAATCGATATAATAATAAATATATTATATTTATTTAATTTTTAATTTTTTTAAAAAGAAAAAGTCTTAAATCCTTAAACTAAACCTAACTTGTTCAACGTTTACGGCCTCACATTGAGCTGAGAAATACCTTCTTTCACTTTGGCCTCATGCTCACTCTCACTCTCTCGTTCTTCTCGATCGATGCTCAACTTACCATCTTTGACTTTCCATCTCTGTCTCCATCTTTGTCTTTTCGTCTCCGTCCTTGACTAGTGAGACAGGTTCTATAGACCATCCGGGAATTAGACAGGACCGGACCAATGATCCGATTCCCAGATGGATCTATGGAACTAACGGGTGGTTTCCAGTTCCAATTTTTTGAAAACAATTTTTAGTGGGTGGTTCTTAATTTTAAGATAGGAACCGCCCACCCAAACAATGCACACCCCTATTAGGTTCCACTTACTTAGAATATGAAATCTACCAATTGAAATAAGTTTCTTAATTTTTGGAATTTACAACTTATCTCACATATTTTGGAACTTGAAATTGATAGGTTCCTACCAATCCGATTATCAGATTCCAGGTTCTACCTTGTAACCATGCTCACCTCTAATATTTCCACCCCCTTGTATGGCTAAATCCCACCATATTCATTGAAAAGACAAAATTACCATCAATCTTTCGATTTTAATTTAAAGAGGTGACCTGAACTTATTTACTTTTCTTCTTTTTTTTTTTTGGCTTTCTATTTCTATGTAGGATCTTGTTGCCATAACTAAGATTTCACTTTTTTTTCCTGTGGATATCCCATGTATATTAAAGACTATATATTTTCAATTTATTGTTAGATTTTACTTATGTAGAAATTAGTTTTGTCAAAAAGAGATATTTTCAAGAAAGTTAATTCTTTTCAAATTTGTCTAACATGTCTGTGGATTAATTGACAAGTATAATTTATAATTTGTTAACATAGACACTTCATAACGTAATCGCTTGACCCACCCATCGGTGGCCGCGTTGGTTTGCGCTCAGTTCCTTTCACGAGAGGTCCTGGGTTCAAACTCGCCTATCGGTGATTTAAGTGGGGGGTCGTGGCGGTGGGATGTTGCGCTAGCCCCTCGAGGACTAGTCGTGCATCACCGCCGGTTTATAGTTGAGTCATCGCTTGCCGGTCGCGCGGACACCTCGATTATCAAAAAAAAAAAAATAACGTAATCGCTTGTTTATAAACTTTCACATTTATTATGTGTATCGCTTATCAAATTCTTTTTTTTATCAGCTATCTTTAATACACACATATACATGGAATGAGAATATCGATGAAACAAAACAAAAAACTCAATAAATAATTTTTTTAAATAAAATCATAATTATATTCTCGAATGTGAAATTTTAAAAGATGAAATGTAATTTAATCACAACATTCCTAAAATAATAATTTTTTTGTATGCCATTAAAATTTATCATTTGGGTTGACAAAAATTAATATCATCCGTGAAGTGTTTTCGAAAAAATATCAAGAAAAGAACGGATTTGATGATGATATGTACAACAAAAGTAAAAGCTTATGAACATAAGAATGTTTTACAAAATTGTCTATATTAATCTCTAGATTCTACTTGACAATTAACCCATAAATTTGCTGGTATAAATATGTGCATGGAATTTTTTTTTCATGAAAATCCATTTTGAGAAAAAAAGAGTTAGTTTTCGTTTGATTGATGATTTAAGGAAAATGATTTCCTTGTTGCTAAGGAAAAATCGTTTTCCCTCAATTTAATGTCGGGGTGTGATTTGTACTCCTTATTGACATGAAGGCAAACGATCCTGCTCCTTGAAATTCGAGATGTTCAATACACTAAATAAAGATATGAATAGTCTTGTTAACAATATTTTCCTTACATATTATTTCATCTTTGATCTTTATTAGTACAGACTCCAGAGAGAGATCTATGTCATAAGATATAAGGTTAATATCATGAAAAATCTTAAACTGGTACATCTGTGACAATTTTATCCTAAACTAATATTTTGATCACTGAAAATCCCAAACTGGTACATTTATGACAAATTTATCCTCCATTAATTTCAGTTAAATTGGATTAATACTACAAAAAATCACAAATTGATATACTCGTGACAAACAGAGAATAAAACATAAAATTGGTACATCAATCAACTACCCATGTCATTTAACAAAACAATTTGATAATAAAATTTAACGAAAATAAACCGAGGGTAAATTTATCACAGGTATATCAGTTTGGAGTTTTTTTTGGTAAAAAAATTAATTCAGAATAAAATTGTTATAAATGTACCAGTTTGGAGTTTTTCGTAGTATTAACCCTAAGAAATTAAAGTCAAGAATAATGTAATGCAATAGACTACTTTAACCCATCAAAGCGTGCTAGCACAAAACAAGCATTTAAAGCATGAATTTCGAAGAGCATACACTTTGGAAAAGAAGAAAATCTCCTAGAGAGAACAAGCACAGCTTCGTGCATAACCCGCGCGCGAGCCATAGAGCCGAGCGATTTTCACGCTATTCCATCTTCCTCGAGTCCTTGAGCTGACCCTTCTTCCTGATGCCAAGGCAAAACCGCAGCCGCCACGAATCAATCACCGACTCTGGCAACGAGCAAGCAAGACCCCAGAGGAGGGAATGGGGCCAGTAGGGGGTGCATCGGGGTTCATAGCCAATCCAACGCAGAGCTGCCTGAGCATAGCCTTCAGGTGATGGCACGAAGAAAGAAGACCGCCTGATTGACGCCATCTTGGTGGCCACGTACAGTGGAACCTGCGCGCGAAAGTAGAGGATGGTAATTATAGAGCACAACAGAATCCAGCACACCAGCATCACATAACTGAGAGTTCGAATCTGACAAGATGAACTCTCAAAGACCCCACTGATGACCTCCAACATTTGTCTGAGAGTTCCAACAACCTGCCTCCTTGAGTCGGATATTCTTCCAGGGATGCGCTCGCAGAAGATAAACAATGGAATACGACTCCTAATTATTGATGTTAATGCTTCTTAACAATGTGACACTTCCATAATTCCAGCAAACTGTTGTTAATTCTTAGGTTTCTTCTTCGACAACATGTAGAGACACTCATGGTTTACCCAGGTATGTCAAACAGTTCACAGAGTTAAACCATGTGCAACAATTCAAGTTTACTTCAAGACATTCGCAAATTTATCAGCAATCTTAATACATGTCATTGATGGAGAGGTTTCAACATGCCACGACATGGCACCATGACAAGTACGATTTTGTGATCAAGAAAAATCTACGAGGTTGTCAGATTCAATCTCCTTTGCAACAGATTTGGCAACCTAGAGAGTTAAACCACAATGGAGACAACTAGGACAGATTTCCCATCATTAAGCTATGCAGTTCAACCGAAAGAAGCATTAGAAGATTGAAAAGCTTCAACAAGGTAGGGGTCAGTCATCACATACTCAACAGAACCCAATCTTATGAAATCCAGTAAAAAAGGCACATCATTTACCATAACACGTCGAACTACAGTGCAAAGTTGTTGACACTGTGGACAGATGGCCAATGTGCGCTTTAAACAAACACAGGTCATAATTGAAGCAAAAGTAAAGACTTCCTCTTCATAATTTCAAGGCCTAACAAATGGGGTGGGTGCTAAATTAAGAAAGTGGGCTTGGGATTTCAGTGTAAAGCTAAACATTGGGACCAATCAGCATGTCTAAAGAGACCTATTGATCAAGGCAATCCTACCAGACCTCAGCAATAGCATCTGTCTTTTTCCTTCTTACACTAAGCCTATAGCATGTTATTTACTAGAGTCTTTGAATACCATCATGGACCTATATCAGCCTTCTGGATGGCCACCTACTCATCATGCATTGATTAAGTAAAATGAGAACACAATGGCAGCATCGACAAGCAAATCCTCAAAAAAGGTAGTTTAGATGTTTGTTGAACATATTCATAAAGGAGAGACAATGAACCAACTACAAAAGGTACCATATTCAATCCATTCATTCACAGCTATAAGTTGAGAGAACTATCTCAGAATCACCAACTAACCCATTTCTTTTTTATACATCTAGAAAGAAGGAAAAAGAAAACAGAAAAAGGAAAACAAAGAAAAGAAAAGCAATGCATACGAAATAGGATGGACGAGAAGATCATGGACATAAATCCTCAATAAATAAACCTAAGGTAATCAGTACTTAATGAAAACATCAGTAATCATACCTGACACTGGACATCGATGCCGCTCTTCTTATATTCAACGTAGAGACACCTGGAGAACTGATCAACATACCTGAAATTGAACATAAAACAAAGAAAAACTCCACCTCAGCATCAGAAGAGAACCCCAAGGGTCCAATTCTATCAACTTTTCTTTCATTTTTCCGCCATAACGGACTAGTTACTACTCCAATCAAAACAAAGCATCAGAGGTAAACAACTTACGCCTTCGTGGCGGCATAAACAGAGTAGAGTGGATCCGAGGGGATCACAATCGCAGCCCCTGATCCAATATTGACAATAGCCCCCTTCTTCCTCTTAATCATCCCAGCCAAAACAGCCTGAGTGACCTTGGTGGTCCCTTCCACATTGATCTTAATCAAGTTTTTCAGCAGCTCCTCGTCCAACTCATGGAAGAACCTCGCGTACGGATAGGACATGCCAACATTGTTGATCAACAGCCCCACGTCCAACCCCTGGATCGTCTCGCTGATCCTCCCAACGCCCGCGTCGATGTCCCCGGCGAAATCGACGACCACCGTCTTGATCTGCACCTTCCCGTACTTGGCCAGGATCGCGTCGGACACCTCCTTCAGCTTATCGGGGTTCCGGCCGACGAGGACCAGATTAATCCCCTTCCGAGCAATCTGGAAAGCGAACCCCTTGCCGATGCCGTCGGTGGGCCCGGTGATGAGCGCCCACGAGCCGTACTTCTTCAGATTCTTGGCGGGCCTGAGGAAACTGACGTAGACCCAGTTGAGGAAAACGAGCGAGAACTTGAGAATCGAGATTGAACCGAGAGTGAAGAGCAAAATGACCCATGAAGGCTGGCCCTTTAGCTTATCCAAGAAACAGAGCTCCATTTTTCGAAGCTCAGAGCAAGAGGGAGCGAATCTAGAGGGCTAATACAGAAAACTATGATCTGGGTTTGATCTGGAGAGGGATTTTTATGCGAAGAGAGGAGGATTCTTGAGTTTTTGGTGATGCTGGTTAAGGTCGGACCCAGGAGACAACGAGGGCGAGAAAACAGAGGAAGGCGTTAGGGTTAGGCAAGCGAGTGATGGTGTCAGGTGGTGGGAGACGGATGGGGGTTGCAATGGAATTGAATGCTGGCCGAGAGACGGATGGTGGGTGAAGTAGATGAGCTGCAAACCTATGCAATTAAACTACTTGCACGATTTCGACCAAAAAAAAACTACTTGCACGACTGATCGATGACGATGGGCGACAGCGTGAGAGCTTCCGTGGACGCACATGCAATAAGACACTTTCGTTTTCCGGCAATTGCCGATGTCGAATCGCGTGCGATGTCGTATGATGAGGTGTTTTATTTAACTTGTTGGGTCGGGTTTTCTGCCTTTTTGTCTGGATTGGGATGGCTATGAAATCTGACCACTAAGAACCTGAAATGAAAGAGGGATGAGGCAAGCAAGTCTTCTCACTCGCCCATCAATCGATTACAGCAATGACGACAGCCATTTTCTTATCAAAGTGCAACTTAGTGCCTATCGTCTTGGTTAATTGCAAAAATGGGTACATTTGATCATGGGTTTCTTATGAAGAGTAATGTCGCGAAAACCGTTTTTTCTGGAGACAGCAGAGTCGAGATATGGATGATACGGTTACGTACACGATCTTATGTATTTCTTATGGATGTTATGTCACCTGATATGAAAATATCTTCAAGAAAGGTTTTTACTTTCATATGTTCTTGTCGACAATTTTTTTGGGAGAAAAGCACTATTCTCTCTGAGATTGGGGCTAAAGTGCAGACAAAAGGAAAAATTACGATAAGTTCCTCGTGCTTATTGTTGTTAACAAATAAAAAACTTTTTTACTTTCAAAACCAGATAAAGATAAAATATCTTCTTAAATAAACTCAACCCCCCTTTTCGTCCCCCTACCATTCTCACCCCCTTAATGAGCCTAAATTGCCTTGGCTGATGTTTCTGCTAGTGTCAGCACCATGCCATTACCTTTTCATCCTTTTATTTTTTGTATTCTATCTTTCATTTTGGCCCAGTGATACACCAATTAATTAAAAGCAACAAGTTGCTGCAAAGAGCAATCTCTACAGTCCTTAGCAAAGCACTACGACTTGCACCATCCTTCAACAGAATCGAAGCAGACACAAAGTGTATTTGCAGAAAGCACAAGTAGAGATAGTTTTCCTGTAATCCTAATGCCATTTCCGCAACTACGGCAGCATCAGTGAGCTGCTTCACACCAACACAGACATTCAAGGATACAAATGGAGTTAATACCAGACATCATATGCGGTTCAGAATCAGAAGCATTCCGGAAAGAGTACAACCAGGCAGATTCGGATGACCTCCTCATGCAAAATCAATCACTAAAATAATTTAAGACGAGTGCATAATGCTCCTGGCACTGAAGGTATGCCCCCCAGAGACAAGACTATGATGCTTCTGCTACAACACAACCGGAACTTCCTTCAAAATGGAAATGGAGTATGCAGTGATCGAAAAGTAAACATGCAGGCCAAGGTAGAGGTATGTGACCGTGCGCAACTGAAAAGGGAGAGATTTAGAATAGAATCATATACCAACAAATAAAGGGTGAGAAAGACAGCCCTACAGCATTTCATTTGATGAGTTGTTTTTATTTCTTTATCGATAGAGGAATGAAACTGAATAGTGCATAGTGCTCCTGGCACTGAAGGTATGCCCTCCAGAGACAAGACTATGATGCTTCTGCCAACACAACCGGAACTTCCTTCGAAATGGAAATGGAGTATGCCATGATGGAAAAGTAAACATGCGGGCCGAGGTATGTGATTGTGCGTAACTGAACAGGGAGAGATTTAGAATATAATCATATACCAATAAATAAAGGGTGAGAAAGATAGCCCTACAGCATTCGTTTGATGATTTGTTTTTATTTCTTTATCAATAGAGAGATGCAACTGTTAGTCAACGTGATCAGATTATTGTTGCATTTCCTATTAATACTCCCATATAACTCGTATGTTATATATCCGAAAGACATAGAACAAGATGCACGTAATACACTCTAGACATTTTGCAAGGTAGAAGGTTTCGATGATCAATAGTCCCAGATGATATATGTGACAGGAAGCAATGCCATTCCCAGAATTGGATCTCAAAAACACCTCCAAGAATTTCCATAAATATGCTCAACTGATTATCATTATATGACACCAATCTGTACACACGTCTCCTCACTAAAAGACATAATTTAAAGAGGAAAGAAAAAAGCTGCAGAGAGAAAATTACTGCTAATCAATCATCACTCTGATATGAATGACTACCTATAGCAGTCACCTACAACACGGTTTTACTGTATCCTTTCTAATTGTTGGCTAACCTCCGCCTTCGCAAAAAGTTCGATTCAACCACAGCAAAACCACTTCTTCTGCATTCAAATCCAAAATTGCAGGTGTCAACAAATTCTGCATCTGAGAGGTTTAACCAAATGAGGGCAAAGAGAAATAAGAATTTGAGACAATACCTTAATGGAGTATCTGTGTTTATCGTTTTCTTTACAGGAACCATCGTACTTCCTCTGCGACGTCACACTCTCAGCTGGTCCTCCACCCTTCTTCTCCTCTCTAGCCTTGTTGAATATGACAGTGAATCCATCGGCTGAGGCCGGATCATTCACGTCCCACTCCCCGAATTTTGGCAATGTCCGTCCCTCCTCCTTCTGCACATAACACAGAGAAAATCAACACTCCGCCTTTGCACATTACAAGAATTTATCAGGGGTTTGTGGAAAAAAAAAAAAGGATTAGCTTCTTCGACAAAAGAGCATGTTAAGGAAAATGTTTGTATCATTAACAAGAAAATGAGCCCAAGAAATGTTCGCACTTGCATAATGCAGTATGAGTATCCGATAAGATCAATAGAATCATACAATTTACTTGTCTGCGAATCCATTGTGTGCATAAAAAATTAGAATTGAGCTTAATAGAAGAAAGAACTCAATATATTGGAGACCCTGATCTTTCCGGTGCCACCAAAACAAGTCGCGAGTGCTTGAAGCTAGCCAGACAAAGAACGCAATGGTTAAACACCCACCCACCCACCCACACACACACACACACACACACACACACACACATACACACAGGCATTTACCAATCAAGATAGAGAACCACGTCCCTTCCAACATTGCAAGTAACCAAGAGAGCGCTGCCACTTCATTGCATACAGTAATCTCCATGACAAACTCAGAATTTGACCGTAAAACGAGCCACATCACGACACCCAACTCGCAATTCCAGCATCAGCATACATTTCAGCCCCAGACACACACAGAACCGAAGAAATTACAGCAACCCAAATCGTTTTCAGATCAAGTGATGGCGCGCACGTGAATAAAAAGTGAATCTTCTTGAATCTTCTTACCGAAGACATGGTTGGAGATTCCTAGGCGAATCGAGTACCGCACGGAAAAAAAAAAAGCGAATGTGAACAGAATCGAATGAAGTGACATGATCGACGGACGGGGGCGGAGAGAGTTATAAAGGCAAAAGCGGAGAGATTTCGCGTTCTCCCCCACGACCTGCACTCGTCTCCTACGCGGAACTCTGTTTGCTGGTTTCATCGTTTTCGTCAAAAACGGAAGACAGAAAAAGAGGGGACCAAAAAAGGAAAACCGTCCCACGCGGCTAATGGCACGATGATATAAAGATAATCTTTTTATAAGTAGGAATAAATATTAATTTTATGAAATTCTCCATTAAATTAAAACCTATTTTAGTTCCATTTCATTAAGAGATAGAGATAATTTAATGAAATATTTGGATTGGGTTTTTATTTTTGCATGTTGCGAAGAAAGAAAATTCCCAAATAAAATTCATGTCTATGTATATGAAAGAAGTGAATTTTTTTTTTTTGTAAATTAATATGTTCCTCCTGATTATTATTCTATGGGAAATGAAATCTAATGATACCCACCGTTTGTGTTAGTTTCTTTTTGATAAATAGGTTTCTCACGGTACAGGATAAATCTATTTAAGAAAATCATTTTAAATTGTCAAATTGCTATACAATCACATAAAGGTTGTCATGACTAAAGTAGAAAATTTTAAGATTAAGGCTCTGTTAAATATTCTCCTTTTGAAAAATATTTTTCCGAAAGTCATTTTCCTGAAAAATATTTTTTTGGAACACAATTTTTTGGTGTTCGGCTAAAATTTGAAAAAGTTTTAGAAAATATTTTTTAGTGTTCGGTGACCGTCGATCTGGCGGCGATCTACAACGGCGGCTGTTGGCCGCAGCGGGCGGTGGGTGGCGATCAGCAATCGGTGGCAGTTGGCGACGGGCAGCTGGTGGCGATCGACGGTGATCGATGACCGATGGCCAGCAACTAGCAGTGGCCCATGATTGACGGTGACCGGCGATCGACGATTGGCGGCGGCAATTGGCAATCGGCGGCGGTCGACGACCGATGGTGACCGGAGACCGACGATCGATGGCGACAATTGGCGATGGACGGCGGTGGGCGGCGGCGATGGGCGGTGGTGGGCGACCGACGATTGATGGCGGCGATCGATGACGGCAACCGGCGGCCATCGATTGGTAGCGGCGACCGGTGGCTGGCGCTGGCGACCACGCTGCCGGCGGCCGACGGCGGTGACTGGCGATCAACTTCCTCTCTCGCAGAAAACATTTTCCCTCCCATGTTTTTCCCCAAAGTAAAGGCAAAATTGCCCATAGGAGGGAAAATGTTTCCTGTGGGAAGTTATTTTTCGCCCTCCAAACACTGAAAAATCCAAAAAATATTTTTCTGGAAAACATTTTCCGCTAAATGAACGGAGCCTAAAATAAACAAGGTGTTGCATCTCATATTGTTTGCTCCAAGGCCAACGTGTTGTTTTCCCTCCAAAATTTGAAATGAAAAAAACGATATATTCGAAAAATTATGGACAAGCATGGATCATTTCGCATGTTAATATTTGTATATCGCTAAATAAAGATCAAAGAACAGCCAAAAGCTTGAGAAAAAAAAGTAAAAATAAAAGTCAATCCAAATAGATCAATTAAATAAAAGAAACAGACAAAGCCAGTCTCAAAATGCAATGTGATATCAAGTAGGTTTGTACCAAAGATTCGTGAGAAAAGTCATGCGACTCAAGAAAGAACAACAGATTGTCCTTGCACACAATCCCTCTTTTCTTTTCTTTCAAGCGAAGTTAAAAAATGTTTGCAGCAGGGATGAGATATAACTGACTCTTTTCTCTGTCTGCTAATAGCAGTTGAATGAATTAAAGTGATTCAGTTTGAGGAACAAAAAAGTGACCGGAGAACGAATGCGAATCCTGCATAATGGTGTTAACATTACGGGCATGAATCTAAAGTACAAGAGTGGCATGTAGCAAAGCATAAATCGCAGGTGCGTCCTCATACATGGACCCGAAATTGTTAACCAGCTTGCAGCCATCTCTCGTAGATATTTACACTGCTTCATTTGGACAATCGCAGTAACGGCCAGGATGTATCTTACTGCGGTGACTCCGACTTTGAGTAGCGCCATATCATCCCTCCAACCAGATTGTTCAACGAGTGAGAAAGCATGGGCACGACAATGCTCGAAGAGATCATTGTTGCAGAACCGTACATCAGTCCGACAAAGGTTGCCCTAAAACAAGTTTGAAAGCCAAACGTAAGCAGATAACCATGAGAAATGCTCCATATACTACCTTCCTGTGAGACTTGTCAGTTCTTCCAATTTGTTTTTCATTGGAAACCCATTAAAATAATTTCCCATATGTAAGTTTTCACCTTTTATTTTTTTTACTTATTTTGGCCCAAATTATTGTAGTATAATTTCTTTCTATTCTCAATCTAGAATCTTCTCTGTAAAAGCTTAAAGCAGCCTTCAGTTATTCTCCATAGTTATCTTAGAACTGTAACACAAAGGTGGCAATCCAAATGTGTTTGGAAATTTTCATGGACAAAGAGAACTCAGCAAGACTTTGAGTGAAACACAATCTGTCTAGCCAATCACCCGTTTCTCATGGACAATACTTGCAATCCTATGAAGGAAAACATGCACTGCAATTCACAACATTGGTCTCAGGAAAGCACAATGACATGTGCATATCTTCTGTGGTGGGGATTCCAACCAAGCCTTACAGTTGACACGTATATGGGGACAATCTGATAAATAACGGGGAAAGGACATTGTTCAAATTACACATACCAAATTGCAAAGGAAGACTTTCGTCCACTGCCCAAATGTAATATCCCGAATAAGGTGGCAACAAGCAGGACGCTGTTCCAGTTGTTTCCGGTCAGTGGGAGCAGTGCACCACGGAAAAGAAGTTCCTGCACAGACACATTCCATAATACGACAAAACAGAAGCATGAAGCATGATTACTAATTTAATAAACTGAAGGACAAATAGAGAACTAAGACACGATTTGTGCAGTACCTCGCTGATTCCAGGGAGAAATGAAACTACCAAATAATCCACAGGTTCAAGTGAGGTAAGAACCTGCACATTCAAGGAAAGACTATACTGAGTAAAGAGGTTGCACAGCCTGAGACCACTAGTTTGCAAGTACCTAAGAGACTGACATGAGGTTGAAAAAAAAAAGTGGTTGTCCAAAGAACAATAGGCCACAAAAAAAGCCCTCCAACTTTTATGTATATCTCTTTTTTTTTTTCCTATAAGTAACTTTTTATGCATCAAGAAAAGCCAATCATTCATGCATATACAGACCAGTATATAGAGGAGGTGAAGTGTATACTACCTGCTGATTGGCTGCTTCACTAGACTCTGCAAAGTCTGGCCAAGTCCTCAGTAGTAAGTACCGACAAGATGATATCAGAATAACCAGTCCTGTAAGCAACTCAAGATGCCATGTCTCAAAACCAACTGTAAGCAAGGGGAAAGAATGATTCTCTTAAACACGTTTTAATTATCAAGCCAAGTCAACATCAAGAGTAAGTGACCAGACACAAAGGCAAGTCTAAAGTTTAATAAGGGTCTATGGACTCTTAAATTGTCCAGTTCCGAAACAAGAATTGAGACAGATATCTTCATTATTCAGATTTAAGGGGGGAAAAGATTGCATTTACGATATGTAGCATCAAGTCTAACAAGAAATGTAACAGCGAACTTTCAACTAGCACCAAATGGCTATTGTAAAATTAAATACCAATGCAATTACCATTACTGTTATCCAAGCATTCCATAAAATGAGCCTTAAAGAATAAGGGGCAATTTGATTATGTATGCATAATACAAGAAAGAGCTGCCAATGCAAGCATGCAGGATCAAACTCACTTAAATTATGCACACCCCCAGATGAATACCCCTTTTATTGGATGTCAGTCCAGAAGTATGTTTAGAAAAGGTATCAAACAAAAGAGTACAATAATCAAATTTCTGGCTTCATTGTCTTATACTATATAACCACACACCTAGCCAAAGTAACTTTCGGAAATTCATTTATGTAATGGAGAAGGTGTCATTCATATGGTTCTCACAGTTCAGTTTTACTTGTTTTAAGTAAGTTATCCCAGCATTAATACACGGGAAAGATTACAAAAATGCATCGCCAAGCAACCACCACCATTTTTAGTTCCGAATGCATACATGATATTTCGCTTGTGCAGTCAATCACTGGCAATCCTTCCATGAAGGCAACATGAGATGCCTGCAAGTTTGGGTCGAGATTTAGAATCTGACAGGTGTAAAGTGGAAAGACAAAAATAGCTAAAAATTCCTACCAGTGAGGATAAAATATTACCACTCAAAGAAGGAAATTTCAGTAAGAAATGTAAAGATGAGAAAAGCAGATCACAATTTGTCTAGGCACCACAATGAAAATGGCCCTTTCATAACATCCAATGTGACCTTGGACATTACCCCGACACTAGAACATAAGTACACAATATGACAACCAAGCTAGCGATCCTGAAAGCGAGGACCCACCTCTCTAATTATAGCACCAAGAGCAACCATTAAGCCAGAAGTGACCGTACACGCCTGAAGGACAGTACCCCTGGAGGAAATGGATGTGGTAGAATTCGCAGAACTGTTGGAGGAAACATCTACACTTGGAGCATTTTCAACTGTTGAAGAAGATCTATCAGCAACATTTGTCTCGGATGAACTCCGGTCAACTTGCAGATCAAGGTCAATACTTTTCTGCGGTCTTCTATATCTTGATCTCTTCACTGAGCATCGAACCAAAGCACGACTGGTGCTTACTCTACACACCTGCAGAAGGAAGCAGAATCATATTAGTTGATTGAAATCAAAACCAGCACGTGCTTTATGACTTCATGGATATAAAGGGGGAATTCGAGAACCTTACACTGCAACAGGCGGCATGAAAATTCTTTGTTGCGTCGTTGAGGCCAACAAACTCCTTACCTAATTGAACATGTACATACAATCAAAAGCAGCCCCTTGTTTAGCCTACAGTGTCAGCAGACCCAAAAAAAAAACCATAAATACGGATTCAGAGCCAGGTTCACATTTCACACCATGTTAAGGCCCGAATACTAGTTTCAATTAATATGCTCAAAATAAAACTGTCAGCATGCCCACTAAAGTTGTATTTCAACATTATTAGCTTAAAGTTTGCATTGTGAAGCGGGCCGAACTCTCGAGGTAAAACAATGAATGAAGTCTAATAACTAAAGCTCTCATTATGAAAGAGAGCAATCACGTGAGATCAGAAGCTCCGATAATCAAAACAACGAGACAGTCCCCAATGTCAGAAAGTCACCCACCACGAATCAATTTCCACAACATAACAACAAACCCAAGAAACATACCAATATCGCTGCCACTCAAAAAAGGATACGTTTTGGATAAACTTTCACAACTTGTAAATGAAACCCACTTTTTTTTTGTCAACTCCCACAAACGAGTAGTCGTCACCGATCACTCCAAAACAGGGTATCCAAAAACTCCATCTTGACAATGAAATCACCGAACCCAGGAAAAACAAGAGACAGAACTCTGAGCAATTCATATCTTCGCATCCGCAAAACCGACACCAAATGCTTCAAAATAAAGAAACGCAACCACGTGCCAAACAACTGACCCTTGAAGACTGAAGCACCAATAACGTGAGTCGGAGAGGTATCGCCAGCTTGAGCCCAGCAAGCATCAAGAGCGAGCAAAGGCATGGCTGACGAACGACAACAGCCTTCAAAGCACCAGAACAATCGGGTTCTAGTTATCTGGGTCCAGAGGCCGGAGCAATCTTTGAACTAAAGAAAGCAAGAACACACGAAGTAAAGAAGAGGGAAGACAAAAGAACGGAAGAGGAATCAGTGAGACAGAATCTGCCGAGCTTCGCGCTAAGCCGTAGACATGTTTTTTTTTTTTAGCGGCTCTCGGAGCTTCGCTTTTGTTCGGATTTTGTCAGAAGACATCTCTTTTGTTTGGTAATGTAGTGTATGACTCTATGTGTCAATTTCTTAAAATTTAATAAGAGCCGCGCCATTTTAAAAAAAATTCAAAAAATTATAAGTAAAATACTTCAAATGTGGCATGTTTGAATGACGGAAGTACTAATTTACCGACGAGCATACATATAAAAAAAAATTGTCAGATGCCTACGGGGGTCTTCACAATTACATCATGACTGTTTTAAGTAACTAGTGTAATTTTTTTCTACACAATCCACATCCATCATCATTGATTTGAATAGTTAAGTGATTTTTCCAATCATGACCACCCAAATGAACGATAATGGACGAGGATTGTGTAGCAAACGGGTTACCCAATGGGTTCGAGGTATTAATTCATCAGGATGGATCTATCAAGATGCGTGTATAAGCTATCTTTAACAGAATATATAAAGTAAAACGTGCACCCACATAGCTGGTGAAATGATCTTTTCACGAGGATTGGATGTGTAATCTAATTTCAACGGCGGAAAAATGAGAGATGATGAACCTCGCACCAAGTTAACCGTTCAGCAAGAAATTGCCTAGCCATTTCCTAGCATATGCTTGGTACTTTACCTCTACAATGTAGTATCAAATCTGACTGTTACCCTTTACAAAATTTTGTTAAACCATTATACAGAGTTGCAAGACAAATCTCGAAAGTTCTCTATACTATCCATATCAGATCATCGGTATGCAAACTAACAAAAGTTGCCTGGAAAATTTCCAGAGAATTGCTCGCTCATCGTCATCTAGCGGATGGGACTATGCAACCATTCGACAATTCAGGGCTTTCAAATTCGAGAAAGCTTGTCAGCAAGGTCTTGCGAGAGGATTGAGCTTTCGAACTGCCGGGAGATAGTTTCAGGCGGCTCTCCGCATCTTTCTCGATCTTGGTAGCATCCTGTATGGCCAATATTATCTCCTGCATCCTAGGGCGGGAAACTCCATGCTGTTCGAGGCATTGGAGAGCGACTTCCGCAACTCTCCACACCGACTCGACCTTGAAGCTCCCAGTGAGTATAGGATCAACAATGCTCATCACATCCCCTTTGCGAATCAAAGATCTTGCCTGCAAAAGAGGTGTAAGCAACATGGAGACGATTTTCCAAACAAGCATTGCTTATTTAAGGCTATGTTCATGTTTGTGTAAGACTGAGCGCACATTGAGGAACAGAGTAATTTTCCAATTATACGTCTGAAAGTGCAGTTACAACTCTCTCTCTCTCTCTCTCTCTCTCTCTCTCTCTCTCTCTCTCTCTACTTTTAATCACTGGTTTCTAAACATGGTGCAGTACAAATCACCAATCGATGAGGATAGGCTGATTCGGGCTCTCATCGTTCATAATCCATCACAGTTAAGCATTCATGATCAATGTAAAGTAAACACCCATTTCATGTCTCGTCACTAATGAATCTACAAGTACATTAATAACTTCGCATCCGCTCCTTCAGGGTTGTGTCCTTCTGTCCATTACCCAGGACGTGCCTCATGCAGAGTAAGCACAATAATCTTACGTGTCTTGTGAACATACAAAAATCACCTTTTTCTTCACCTTCAGATCACATTTATTGTACATTAAAAAATGCTCTTACGACACCCGTTAACTTGTTCTAAAAGCACACATGGCACTTTCTGATGTAAGTACAAGCCATGCTTCTCTTGACCAAAATCCGATGCCCCAGCACCTGTCTTGTCTCAACTAAGTTCTCTTTCTCTATATCTTGCGTGACTTCTGCACCTTTCATTGGCCTCCTAATCTCTCATTTTACAGCATGTATTTGTTGTTCTTTGTGTTTTAGGGGAGAATCCAGAAGACGGTAATCCCAGCAGTTTTTAAATAACAATGCCTAAAGCTTTTAGCAAGTGAAACAATGAAAGCAGTAAATCTCATACCCAATGGACAATGTTCCAGTCAGAACCATAATCTTCTGGCGACACGGGCTTTCTTCCAGAGATCAGTTCCAAAAGAACAACTCCAAAACTGTACACATCGCTCTTCTCTGTTAACTGTTGATTTCCATAATACCTGTGGGACAAAATATCAAGCTATATGATCGTGTCCAGGAGAACAAGTATGACAAACAGATTGTTAGCACATGCTTATGTATGGCTTACTCTGGATCCAAATACCCTACAGTTCCCCGTGCCACACTGGACACATGGGTCAAATCCTCCTCAGCTTGTCTTGAAAGCCCAAAATCCGATACTTTTGCTCTCATATGCATGTCTAGCAGGATGTTACTCGTCTTCACATCTCGATGAATGATGCTTGGGTTACACCCCGTATGTAAGTAATCAAGACCTGCATACACCTAATTAGTCTTTTATGCTATTACACTAAAAACAATACATTGAAAAACTGCGTTGCATGTGAACAAGAAGATTCGTTCGCAATTCAAACCTTTCGCTGCATCTTCTGCTATACTGAGCCGACTAAGCCAGTCTAGCTGCTTTTGCTTGACAGAATCTGTTAGAATATCAATGATTAAACTGCCTCTTGTCCAACTCTCAGATTTGGCGAACCAGGAAAAACAAAAAGAACATTTGATAGAGATCAAACCGTGTATGTGATCGCGCAAGGTCCCATTGTGCATGTACTCATATACTAAGATGCGTTGGTGCTCTTCTTCACAGTACCCAACTAAAGGAACTAAATTCCTATGATGGATTCTTGATAACAGTGCGACCTGCAGGCCCAATCCACTGGTTAGTGAACCCTAAGCCACAGTGACCATCTGTGTAATATTCTCATTTCATGAAACCTTGTGATGCAGTAAGATAAGAATTTTGAAAATCCAGTTAAATGCTCTTTCACAATGTCGCTCTTCCACTGAGACTCCTTCAGCCAATAATGCTGGAGATAAACAAATTCTCAGGCAAGACTTCTAGCCTAACCAATTACAACAAACCAGGGAAGTCTATAATACAGTTTCTTCCTCATGTTGGTCGTCCCATAACCAACAATGAATACATTCCATGAGCTGCAGCTTTCTGAGGACACAGCTCTACACCGTGATCATGCGGAAGCACTATACTAGTCCATTAAATCAAGTAAGCGCAAGTCACAGGTGGGAATGAGATCAGGTTCAAAACCATATGACTGCAAGTCTTTTTTTTTTTGTTCGACTATGATTTCAATTTTATACAACCAGAAAGAGGAAGAGAGAAAGATCAAATAAGACACAGAAAGCAAGAGGATGTTGACCCTTGCTGTTCTCAAGTAGATCAACAATGCTCTGTTATTATGTTCTGCACTGGTCATTCTGAAATTAGAAAGAGCTTTGGCAAGTTCGACATTTAATAGCCTCTTGTACAAGAACCCAACTGCCTGGCAGTCAACATCTCTTCTTCCATGAGAAAAAGATATCACACTTTCTCCTTGTCCAAGGTTTACACTTTAACTGGCTGGTTTAAAAGATGGATTCAAGTGCAATCTATGAACACTTGTTACATTAACACATGGCACATTAGTTCCTCAACTACACACACTAATGCTTCCCACAACACATCTAAAAAGTGAAGGTTAAATGTGTGTTCACAAAAACAGTACGTCTCGAAAGACTTAAAGTGGAAGTACCTCAGTCACAAATTGCTGGTGCCCATCGTTACATACATCAGCCATGATCTTTACAGCCACCTCTTTTCCATCTTTCATTCTTCCATAGTACACTGATCCGAAGCTACCTTTACCAATTTTCTTTGAAAACCTATCGGTAGCCGATTCCAAATCAGAAAGCCTTATATAGTGCGAGCCTTCTTCCCTTAAGTGGCCATCTCGAGCAATTGAATATGCAGTTGAAGCCCTAGTGCTAGTATGCAAGGAATCACCTGAATGGCACAATGCAAATATATAAGTGACACAAACCCAATCAAATCAATATGAAATGCAGCTAAATGAACCTATTGATGTGAATACCTTTATCATTGCTTTTCTGGCCAGACTTCCTTCTCTGAAGATTATGCAAGAGTAGCAGACTGCCTAGAAGCAACAATATCAGAACTGCAAGTACTCCAATTGAAGCTCCAAGTATCCACCTGAATTGCATCTTCTTCCTTGAGTGTCCATGCAATCCAATGTTTCCCCTGTACCTGCAATACCACATAGCCATCGGATAATTTCAGATACTTCAGCATTTTTCATAGCTTCCACCAATGTATAAATGGCGTATGGTATTGCAGATAAGTGAGTGATTGAGCATGAAATGGTGCTTTTTGATGTGATATGTGTTCCAACCACATCTGCAAATATATCAAGAGCTTATTTTGGCGTTATTATTTAAGTTGGATTGCCATGTAAAAGTTTATAGAAATTCCCATTGCTTGTGTCTCTGACGATAGTTCAAATTAGTTTGCCATGTACAAGATTAAGATGATTCGAATTGCTTGTGTCTCTTAATGATATTTATTCTAGTAAACACATTGATGCACAATGTGGACATAGATCCATGTGCACATAGAGATGCATCATCTGCCATGATTGAAAACCCAAAGTTAGCAACATGCAATGTGATGTAAGAATTTCTAGTCACATACTTCAGGTTCCTTTTTTGCAGATATGAAGTCTTAGCAGCAACCAGCATCCTTTTCACACTATATCAAATTCCATGTTCTAATTTTGGAAGTATTCGAGCAAGAGAACAGGAAAATTTCATGCTTTGTACCAAAGAAGTCACCAGCTGACCAATTTTCGTGACAACCTCTTGTTGTCAGCACTGGCAAAAGAAGAAATCTACTCACCTGAATTTAATTTTTGCACTTAACAGTGCTGGAGGTATTTCACCAGTGAAAGAGTTGTTTTCTATATTCCTGTCACATGTAGAATCATACCATTACGACATGATTCATAGCATCTAGGAAACAAATTGGTATCTTAAATTATACCTCAACAACTAGAACTTTGTCACTTCTAAACCAAATGTCAATAAACAAATAGCGAAGGGCAGCTAGTTGCCACATACAGTTCAATTAAACTCGGTAAAGTCCCAAGGTAAGAAGGCAAGGGACCAGTCAATTGGTTGTTCTCTAAATGCCTGCAAGTTCACCGAAAGAAAGCAGGAAATGGTTGTTTCAGACATAAAAAGAAGCATCACTCAGGTCATATCGTGTACCAATAAGGCGCATGAGCTTAAATTTTGAGATCATGAAAAAATAGCTTACACAATCTGTAAGTTGGTGAGGCTGCTCATATCAGGGAGTTCACCAGAAAATGAATTTCCACCCAGCCATCTAATAGATAGGAAGGAAGGAACTGAACAAAGCTGGGTATTCAAAAAATAAAATGTAAGATTTTTGCAATTGTCAATGCACTTACAATTCCGTCAACTGGACCAAATTATTAAGCTGAGGGGGGATTGTGCCCTTTATGCCCCTTCCTGACAGGTGTCTGCTCAACAGGTCAGTGTATTGTATTAGCTATAAAACATTAAAAATATTAAAATAGAGAGTACTAGACTTGTTCGCGGATTTGGTCCGAGGAGCAAATGAGCGAGCAGGGCCTGAGTTTGCCTTCTGCCTGCCTGCTCATGCCCAAAAAGGAATAGGCAATTTTATGGAATAGATGCACTAATTTGAGGGCAAAGTTAAGCCTGATCTTGGGCCTGGGGCCAGCCATTTGGCAAATCTATTAAGGTACTGTATAAAGTAGAACACTCTTTAGATTATGAGCTGTAATAGTTCAATATGACACTAGTTGGATCAGCCTTCTCAACCATGACATCGTCCAGAACTTTCAATATTATTGATATTGCCAGCGCCCCTCATGTTCTGTAAATAAAGCCATCAATGCACTACATTATCAAGTTATTAGTAAAGATATAACCTTTGACTATTTTCTCTCTTGCTCTCTCTTGAAGATCCCAAATAAGTTGAAAATTCCTATAGTCTGACTAGCACAATCAGCAGGTATTACTTAAGGGACAAGCTCATATAATATTCCACATCATGAGACAAAAGGCAAAGATGATAAGGTATTAAATTCAGAAAATACAGCAGAACCAAATGGAGAGTTGCGTAGATGACTAACAACACGAGGAGCTCACATTTTTGTGATCCTTGGTGGCGTCATCGAACTACAAGTCACCCACTCCCAAGCAACAGGAAGGCATGGATCACCTTGATCTGTGAAAACGTTTCCACTGGACATAGAGTGAAGGGCATCAACCCCTGTCACTGTTCGTGCCAAAGTCTTAATCAGCAAGAGTCATGCCACACTAAAGACTTCAGAAATTATTGAGTAACTAGACCTAATTGACACTATTAAAGATAAGGAACCAGTGAACTCACGATCTTGCCTATCCGTCCTTGAAGCAATCCGTGCATATCTGCTAATTTCAATGGCATTCAGAAGTGGTCCTTGGGTAGAATCTGACGTCTTTTGAAAGGCGAATGACAGAATGAAATTCAAAGACACGTTCATGTAGCTCGGTTCGTAAAGTCGGTAGCTTCCATTGGCATTCTCAACAATGTTCACCACAGCAGTGTTGTAGTCACCCAAGGCAGGGTCCTTCAATATGAACTTCCGGGTCTCATTCGGCCCTAAGTCTTGGATTTCCGCAAAGTACGCATAAGCGCGGGCATTAGCTGGAAAATCTTCCAGGTTCAGCCTATAGGTAAGCAACCCTTTCGTGCCAACGACAGCTGTTTGCATCACTTTAACGGGTGGGTGTTCTCTGGTACTAACATCTATATTTTGCGACGTGTTGATTCTCTCTGTGCCAGGGGCTACACCAACCAGAAAATTTTGCCTCTTTGCCAGGTCTGAGGCCCAAATTCTATCATAAGGATCATCCGGGTACCTAGAAAACTACGAACAAATTAGCCCTCGTCATATTCATCACTACTTACGCTTACTCTATCAATTGCGAGAATCCAGTGGCAACCAAGATTCCCAAAATTTAAAATTGCTGCAGGCTTCAGCTAAACATCTACCGCGCATAAAAAGACAAACCTTTTCGGACAAGAGCCTTTTACCTCAAATCCTCCTGTGTCAGAGCCCCGAAGTTGACCCTCGCCGCCACCTCCAAGAAGAATTCATCCTCAAAATTAGTGGTGTACATCGAGAGACTCAGTGGCCTGAGCTCCAGAGTGGAAATGAACGGAGCCCCGGTCGTCGCACAGCAAAGGCACACATCGACCGATCCGGAGGGTGCACGTATGATCATCTCCTTCACGTAAACTCGGGAAGCGTCGAAGATGGTCACGGTCGTCCACTTGGTCGCGTCCAAGTAGAGCTCGAACTTGGGGTACGTCGCCTCCGTTTCAGGATTTCCGTACAAGAATGTCGTACGGACGATGTATCTTCTTCTCTCCTCGGTTCGGAGGGTGTAACAGTATTTCTTGCCGTCTATTGGGAAGTCTCTGCGTGTCTGGTACTGCACCGAGCTTCCAGTGGAGTTCTTTACCGTCGAAGACTCGCCATAGCTCATGAGACCCGTGTCCGAGATCCATGTGAGCCCTGTTGTCCTGTCTGTGGAGTTGCCGGCTCCTCCACAGTCTATACTGACGAACTCTGCATGTGAAAAAACAGGACGAATTTCTTGAACTTAGTGAGCCAAAGGAACAAACTTTCAGTGAAAACTTGTTCATGTAATAAGAGAACAAAAACAAACTCGAAGATGGGAGGTTTTACCAGTCACTTGGCACAGAGCGGACGGTGTGAGCGCCAGAATTATGAGCAAGATTTGAGAAACGAAACCCATAAAGAAACAAGAGAACAAGAAACTTAAAATGCTTTTGGGATCTTTGGACACTCTGCCTAGCGTGGGATTTCTAGCATTGGAAGAATCAACAAAGCGTGTGTTGTTGTGCTCACTGCTCAGTTCAACTTCCGCGTCGCTGTCTTCATTGTGTTGCTGTTCTACTTCTTCCACTTTTGGCTTTTGCTTTATGGGAGTGATGAGCGCTGTAATATGCTGCTCGCTCATCATGGTTCCATCTTTAGCTTTTCGTTTTGGAATCTCCTTTGCTTTTCCAAGAGAAGACAGCTTTCAAATCCTACTTTTTTTCTCCTCAGGGTTGATTGAGATCGCAATTCCATGAACCCAAGATCAATATGTTTAGCAGAAGACTAGAAGATTTTTTTTTACAGTGAGATTTCAAAATTGTTACTCTGACTCTTCGGCGGAAAAGTAAAGAGTTCTTCAGTGGAAAAGTAAAGAGTGGGTAGTAATTTACATGATATGCAAGATTCATTGCGTTCAATTCAGATTTCAGATGTGGGTCCAAGAATTTTGAGGTGGTCGGTCTATGTGGTCCGACAGTCTGCTAAATGCACCCCACTTATTAATCTGAATGACTCTTGCTTTTTGACCATTTCATTTTCATATCTTTGAAAGTGACAAGATTTTGCATGCTTCCAAAATAAAAGTAGTGCGCATGATGTTTTTACCTTTGGGAGCGATTAGGGTTAAACAAGATCTCTCGAAGGATTATTACATCCTATACATCTTTCTTCTTTGAAATGTAGTTTGTTCTATTTACAATATGACGATCCTCACAAATCTTTCTAATAAGGGTTTTGGGATTGATAAGCTCACAGCTGGTGTCTTTCACTGTGTAGCACAAAAGGAAGACATGGGGTTGCAACCAAATACGCTTGAATGATTTCTCTATTTATCTCCTTCGGTATTTTATAAACATAAATATTACGGAGGCAAAAGGGAAATTCATAGAATAAGAATTGCAAATGGGAAATAAAAAAGAAAAAGCAAAGCTTGTTGGGAAAGAGAAACCTAGCCATGCCATGCAAAAGCATGTATTGAAAAGCAAGAGAATGGAATCATTGCTCGGAAAAGTATTTCATAATCAGCTTTGCTTTGCTTTCTTAGTTTCCTTTTGCTTTCTAGCTATCAAAGAGATAAATTTGCTTTTTGTGGCTGTGTGCAGCTTTTTAACGCTCCATGAAAAGGCACTCCACTCGCGAAAGCCCTTTTGGACGGACCGTGCACAAGATCAGATGGTCCCCATTCCATCTGAGTGCGCGATTTTATCAGGGTTCGGTATTCTGGGAATGATGTGGATTTCAGAGCATGAGCAAACTCTCGTATGAACTTGAAACCATAGCTCAGATGCAGCTGTAACAGTTGAGTGTCACGAGACCTACAAGATTAATGGTTCTAATTAATTGCGATCTACAGCAGACCACCGTCCATAATCAGGGTCAAAGAAGCTAGGAAGGAATTTTGGCTATGACACCTCACACAAAATTACCTCATTTTACGACAAACTGCATGTGCTAATGTATAAATCGAAACAACACTTGGTCCATCTTAGGGACACCGGGATTGCATCTGTATGAAAGCGTAACAGTCTATTAGCATGGTCTTCTATAAATGAAGATTGAAACTATAATTCATAAGGTCGATTGGTTCATGAATTATGTGCGCATTCAAAGCACTGCAACAAACAAGCGTACGGCGACTAATGCACGTTCAATGTTGTCCCCACCCATGAATACTAGAAAAGGATTTATTGCAGTGATTTCAGCATGGCCCGTTGCTGACATATTAGTCATATTCATATTTATGGTTTATTAGTTTATAATTTATCCCCTTTGATCTCCACAAATTTCATTTTCACTACTTCCATCAAATCTTGCATTTCATCGAGAGCCATCAATTCCAGTGATTGTCACTCGGCATATATTTATATGTCGGCAATTAAACAATTTCTCTCGCTTGTGGACGGTGAAGTCACCTTCTTGACTTTAGCCTGGTTCGTGCATAATTGGCAGGTGGGACATTCTGTCACTCCTTATTATTCTTCAATGATCGTCCTAGTATTTCCTTCTCTGAAAATTAAATCATCCCATCATAATTTTTAGGCTTAAATTAGCTTTGTATAGAGACATAATTTGGAGGCAAATGAAAGCCCATATCCAATGTTGGGTCATGTCCAAAAAGAAAGAAACGGATAAGATCAGAAGATTCATGAGAAAGTGAAGTCACCCCTTTCTTTCCTTCTTAGTCTGCAAATGTTTAAGCACTAAGCAAACTCTGTCTCTCTCTCTCGCTCTTCACAACTTAACAATCATTTCATTTTCTTTCACCAAAATTCTCCTCAACAGAACCGAAAGGACAGTCCCCTCCAAAACACCAAAAAGAGGAAGGGAAGAACCCAAAAAGGACCAATCTTTTGCATTATCTCCCTCTCACGTCTTCCCCCGCCTTGTTTGCTGATATCAAGCTATGTGGCAAAAGCAGCCAAGCACGTCCTCCTTCAGAGAATCCATCAAAGCTCTGGAAGCTGATATACAGCATGCCAATGGCCTGTAAGTCCTCCCTACATGCCATTAACAGCCCGTTACTACAATCATGATTTTTGGTTGATAATGGTTAAAATGATCGTGTTCTGTAGTAGAGCCCATATAGATGGTGAACCGTAGCTCTAAGAGTTTATGAACTGGTTCTGTAACAAATTTCTTGTTTCTCTCTTTTGGGGTTTGTTCCATGGAGCTTGTTCTTCTAAATGGGCGGTTAATAGGCACTGTTTTCTTGGAAGTTGTTCAGCTTGAGCATTGGCATTTTGTGTTTGCAAGAAAATAGCCCTGAACGGGAATTGGGGTCAATAATAACAGACAAATTCTCATGCGAAAAGATTAAACAAAGAGGAACATTAGGCTGCAATACTCAATGTTCCTGATTCTTCATCATCATCATTTTCCTTGCGCATGGAAGTTAGTTCAACATGCTTGGTAGGATGTCTTGTTGTTCTGTTCTGTTATTGCAGTAGCTGTGTTTCAGGATTTTGCTCATTCTGTGTTCAAATTCTCGTTATGTCAATCCAATTGCCAGGATTGTTTGCTCAATTTGGCTTCTTTAAACTCTTAAAGCTGATTAATTCTCTCTTTCTGTCCATTTCCCCTGAATTTCTGACATTATACACAAAAAACTTGTCTAGTTCCTGCTATCATTGGTACTTCAAACTATCATCCTTTTCTATTTTACAGGGCAGCTGGTTTACCAAGAGATTATTGCGGCGATAGTATACAGATGAGATTGTCATACAGTCCTTTTGCACCATTCTTATCGTTTCTGATTGAATGGATGGATTGCCGTTGTACAGATTCCATCCCAAGTTATTTAGGCCTTGTTCAGATCGTAATATACCAGGTAAGTTTATTTCTAATAGTGCTGGATGTCTAATTCATGAATTCTCATACCAGGGTTTTTCTTTTTTTATTTTAAATTTCTTGTCAAAATCATCTAGGTATATGTTGATGGCATGCCCACAATGTCTTCGAAAGAAAGACAAGCCTCTCTGAGGGAATTTTACGGTATGTTCTATTTTCTCTTTTCCAAGTTTACCAAAGAAAAGGGGAAAAAAATGTGCTGTTCCCTATGTTGAATCCTACACGCTACTATATGTAAGAGATTAGAAACTTTATGCAGCTGTTATATATCCTATGTTGAGGCAACTGGAAGCCCAGTTTATCCTAATTGAAGATGACAATAAGAAAAGAAGCCAAGTGGTGGATGTTTCAAGCAGAAAGTGGGTTGAAGACAAGAGGGGGTTTGGCGATAAAGATATTGACAAGGAAGATGAATGCGGCATATGCATGGACAGTTTTAACATGATGGTACTGCCAAGCTGCGGGCACTCCATGTGCATCAACTGCTTTCGTGACTGGTAAAGGGAATGTTAATGTTTCTTTTACATACAGAAATTCGTAATTGAAGTCCATCAACATCCTGCACTTTATAGGGACACCTTTTCTGTTCGAAAAAGCCTGCACTTTTTCCCCAATCAAAAATGTTTATGCTCTTGTTTGTGTTTCTTAAATGTAGATTCGCCACATGTAAAGGAACTGGTTACGACCCTTTAGTACTTCATCCGTTTACTGTTTGGGTGAACTGTGTTGAAAGATTTTTTTTTCTTTTGGTGTATAATGCATTTGAACTTCAGGAATGGGCGATCTCTATCCTGCCCCTTTTGCCGCGACAGCCTTAAGAGAGTTGGCTCAAGAGATTTATGGGTCCTCACAAGTGGCAACGATGTGGTTGATGCAGTTACTCTAGCGATGGAGAACCTGAGAAGTTTCTACCTTTACATTGAGAGCCTGCCTTACACAACACCCGAGACCCATGTCATTGTTTTCGATTACATGATGTTCTGATAGTGAGGAGGACTGAAGAGTTTGACTGTACATTCTAGGTAGAGATATTGCTGGTCTTCCATTATTAGTGAAGCCAAGGTACATATATGAACGTGGAAGGTCAAGCAGAAGCCAAGGTAGCTGTGCATAGATGAGTTTATTCCCGATTAGCAACATAATCTTGGAAATTCAGGTAAAAATCAGGTGGATTCATATAGTCCTGCGTTCCCTCCTCTCCTCGTGGAAGCAATCCTTATGCTTTTGTGAGAATGAGAACTAGATGAGTAATGTATAGTACAGAAACAGGGCATTGCTTGGCTTTCAGCCCAGCTATTTTGGACCTGAGTACTGGAATGCAAAATGTCAAGCTCTGGGAGGATGGCTGATGTTTATAGACCCAATAAAAGGCCTTTAGCATTTAGTCTTCTGCTTAATATTCATGGTACATGCGAAATAATTTATGATGCACATGAAAGTAAATCATCTTTCCTGTGCCAACTTTATTGCAACAAAGCATTATATTATTTTTAAGTGAGTTAGATTCTCTTTCGTTGCACTCTGCTGTTTTTCTTAGTACATACATTTCCAGAAGCTTTGTATCTTTAATGAGAACTTTCTTGTCTACATCATTGGGTTAAGAGCTCGAGCCATTAGATGAAGGGTGAGGAGTTGACGAAAGTAATGCTTGATTTCTCCTAGAAAATGGCAATAGTGATAGGTTGTTACCTGTTCCCTGTCGATTAATGTGGTTGCTCTACGTATTCGATTATTACTCTGCTGTCCCATAGCATGTTTAGTTGGATATTTATCATTACCCCTAGGGAAAGATATTGATTGAGTACGTAAAATTCCAGCTTTTCATTTACCTCTTGGAGGATTGTCTTACACATTTAGATACCTCGCTGATTACTTGCTAAATTCTAACTTTGCTGAAAGTTCCTTGTCAAGCATCCTCCGCTCGTTTCGCGAACTAACTGTTTGTTCATATTTAGCACCAGGTCTCGGCTTTCTTTCTCTAGACTTATTACAGAACAATTTGTACATTCAACCAAAAAAAGAAGAGAAATCGAGAAGGAACAATTTTATGAGAAGACATTCGATGTTACTAGAGTTCTGTTTTTTCTTCTCTTCTTTTTAATTTCCACCAAGTTTTGTAGGGAAGAAGAAGACTTCTTTTATTCATAATAGCCGAACAAAGAACACCCTTTCTATGAAGCTGAAACTAGGCTCTTGACAAGTAGCAGAATCTATACTAGTGCATGCCATAGATCCTTCACATAAGACTAAAATTTTTTCACTTCGAATATATGGACATAATTTCAGAGATCTGGTGGTTGTGGGAGGTTTAATCACCTCAGTGTTGACCACCATGAAAATGCTATTTTTGAATGCTTCCTTTTTCACCTGCTTACACCTGGATATTTGGAGAAGCATTTTCTTGCACATTCCTCTGTGGTAAAAATGTCCGGTGATTGGTTGTACTTTGGCTAATCTTACGGTTGACATGGTTGGAGCTCTCAGCATTGATCTTGATACATTGAGAAGGCCGAGACCTTTGGCATTTGTCTGGAGTTGGCTGACCATCGAGTTTAGATGGTTGTGGTCTGGTAAGCGAGCACTGCAGTAAATTGAACAAACAGTCAACTCCAAAAAATAGCAAAGCAACCTTAATTGGGATCTCTTATTCTTCACCTAAGAACTATAAAAATTTATATATTGAGAAGATCGGGCTCTTTTCATAACCCTTTTTGCAATATGGACAACATTTCAGCAAAAAGTGAACCAAAAAGAGGTCTTAAATGGCAGTGTTAGTGATTTAAATGATACAATCCGATGGTACGATTACAGTGAAAGCCATTTCCCGCAGACTACAAGAAGTTATTACTAGTGCTTGAATGAGGAAAAATAGCATGACTGATCATATCTATGAGGTACCTTGCTCTGAGGGCATGGTGATTGAGATCCTTGACATAATACGTCATTCTTTTTTGCTTTGAAACCAAATCCGTGCTGCAGTTTTCTGATATCTTGCTGTGCTTTCCCCTGCATTGACAGATAATTGGTAAGTGCAAACTCAACGAGGCAATGAAAAGAAGTAGGCCAAACTTATGGAATATATCTGAATGACAGCCTCCTTAACTAGTAGGCCTGACATTAGAGCCACGATAAACTAGTTCAATCAATGCAGTTCTTTTTACTTCCTAGGACCCGTGAACCCACTATGCAATTATTTCCTCACTACTGCCGATTGGTTGCCAATTGTACCTTGTATGTTTGCAGTGGCTGCACTTCTGCCTTCATAACTGGGTTCTTCTCTTCCTGCTTCTGAAGAAAATGGCAACATGAGAAAGAGATTCATAAGCTAGGGAAGTTAAAATGAAAAATTGGCAGCCTTAATAAGGAGGTTGACGAATCACCCTCATCATGCAAACTTAAAAGTCTTGAGTGAAGATTTAATGGCATAGTTATACCTCCTTTCTTTTTGCAGCTCTTTCTTCACTCCTGAAGCTAAAAGGCGAGCACACAGTTGTTGATCGAGCTTTGCTTCCATTTGTACTTGCGCATTTCGAGCTGCTGTGCATTATTAGGGTCAGTGACAGTTCAAACATGACAAAACGAAGAAAGTATATTGCTTTTATGTGCGAAGTGATTTGAACGCTAGAGCTTACTAGAGTAAGAAATGTCCAGCTGAGAGTATTTGCATTCAGTTTTAACTAACAGACATGAAAGATCCCGACAAAAATGCACTAGAAACTCTACAAAACACCTTTAATTAACACAAGAAACTTTTATACTGAAGGGGAATTTGATTCATCGTCTGTTGTTAGTGCTCCTTAGATTAACTTGTTAAGTAGAGTTTTACTGCTGGCCCAAAAAGTATATGTACCCACCGAGGATGGCCTATAGCTTAGTAGCAAAACGGATATGGTCAGACAATCAAAGACAAAGTACCTTCTATCTTGTGATGCAGGAATTGCAGAACACACTGACTTCCTTAAAGATGCCTGCAAAGTTTTTAAAAAGGAACACTCAAGGTCATGACATTTTAGAAAGGGTACTTCAAGTGCAGGGTGCTAATGCAAGTGCTTCAAATGAGAGTAGGAAGACATAAAATGTATAGAAAAAGAGACGAGTACTCGAGTTTGAGCTTTCAGAGCAATTGAATTGTCCTTCTCGATTTTTGGGGAAGCATTGCACTCTTCATTTTTCCTTACTTGTAGAAACTGCTGAGAACTCATTTTGGTGCTACAACCACCAAGTGAAGCTAAATTGATTGACATGTGGAGAGATTTTGAAGATGATCTATACTCTTTAACCAAGCTTCTGACCGTCTGACTGTTTGGAACAGTATTGTTTACATGTCTTGGACCTCTTGGTTGCATAGATGTCATTGCCTTCGCATGTGGAGGCGGCAATCTCGGCACTCTGCTTTGAGTTGATGACTTCAAGGAAGAAAGCGCTTGCTTTTTCTCACATGAAGTTAAAATCTGCTGATCAACAGGTGCCTGCAACAACAATAGGTAGAATTGATAAGTCAAGAAAGGCTACGCATTGAAGGAGAAAGCAGGACCAAGCAACAAAATTACCTGATCTGGCACATTGTTCTTTTGGGAAGTCGTACTATTTGCAGTGAACTCTGGATTATCAAAGTGACTCTGGTCTTCAGATGGAGAAAAGAGCTTTTCAGCAAGCTCAGCTTTTACATTCTCAGGACTTGCAACCTCTGCTATCTCCAATTTGCTTCTTTCATTCATTGGATTTGATTCATCTTTATCACCAGAGGAAGTTAACATAGCTTCAACGTTATCTTTCTTCAGATTCTCATCATGGGCATCAAGAGTGTCTGCTTTCGCCGAGTCCGATTCCCCTGTAGACTCAACCCCTCGAGTGTGGATATCCTCCAGCCCAGGAACATCAAAGTTTGGTTCTCCCACTTCCTCAATCTGTGAAGTCGCTTGTGTCGCAGCCTTTTTCTTGTAATGCGCTTCAAAATAGGCTCTCTTCTGTGCAACGGATCCTGGCTTTGAGAATTTCTCGACTTCCTCCAGGTAACGATTGTGAGAGAAGGTCGACCATTTTTCCCAAGCCAACGACTCAGACATAAATCTTCCAAACGAGACAGACTCCGTGAGTGCGCGGATCGGGTCGCCCTGGAATTTCCCAAATTTTCATCTCCCCAGTAAGTTTATCAGAAGTCACTTGAATGAAATGTCACGAAGGAAAAGAAATGCAGAAGTTCCCAATCAATAAATCAAACACTCTTCAGCAACTAATAAACCCCCTAAAGGCAACGAATTTCCATCCTCAACAGCCTCAACGGTCCGAAAAAACAAGAGGGTCCTCGCGCATTTTCTCTCCCACGAATCTCAAAAATCGAAAAATCAAGAAAAACCGTAACACAACGGTGGCCCAACAACCGACCATCGGAACGAATAACAGTAAGAAAAAACACACCCTTTAAGCAAATTCTCCGCAGCACAAAAACAAACTGAGCCAACAAAAGGAAACACCAAGACATCACCGGCGAAATGTGCGGAAAAGTTCCGCGGCGAACTCACCGGCGCGGCTTCACGGGAAGCGTCAGAAGGGTGAGAGAACGACCTCCGAAGGCAAGCAGACTCCCCCATTTCGATCTCCTCAGCGCTCCTAGGCAAGGTGGAAACCCCCCCGCAAAAGATCCCACCTTTCACAGCAGAATCACAGGCTCCTGGCCCGTTGAGAGAGAGAATTCAATGTAATTTGCAGAGAACGGAGGCTTTTCAAGTGGGGAGCTTTTATACATGGCTTCCGACATCATATGACTTCCACTCCAACAGCTAAAAAAAACACAAGAAAAGAAAAATGTCGTCTCTAATGGGAATTCTCTCTTGGAGGGGCCCCATTAAATTGGAATTAAAGGTTGCCCAACGTCTAATTCCTTTTCTAATCGCCCCGCAATCGACAGGGACGCATGGATTCAGATGTAAGTTGATGAATGAGAGGATTTCTTCATTATGTTGTGGGACGTTCATTTGACCTTTTGGCAATGCAACGGCTCGTCTTTCAATTATTGGCGCGTGTATTTTCGCTTGCCCTTTTTGTTTTGATTTCTTTTTCTTTTTCTGGGTTGCGATCCTGTTATGCATTTATTTATTTTTGGTTCTTTCTTTTTTGTTTCTTTACTCGCGGTCCACGTGAGGAACAGCCGAGTCGATCCTGCTGTCACGGAGCCGGGTGTAGTGGTTTGAGGCTCGGGTTCGATGTGGGGGTTCGTGCGATAGGGAAACGCTGAAGAAGGGTTCGACTGTCGAGACCCTCAAGTCTAGTTTACACTGCCTCTCTCCGCCTGCCCGGGACCTAGGTTCAGCTGCCGGGCAACTGGGGTTCGGCCTTTTGGGAACCGGATTGGACCGTGGGTTTTCGCTCTGGGAACCGAGCATCCACCTCTGACCCTCACGGATTCATGTGCCATTGCCTGAGTAAGAGCCTTGGGAGAATCGAATCAAGACCCAGACGCTCGCCTACAGACGATAAGAGTTTCAAGTCAAACCAGACAAGGTTGGTTTACGATCAAGTCCAGTCTAGTTCTAAGTGGTCCGAGGTTACATTTTTTTTTTGTGGAAGTTATAATTCTTTCTTAATTAGAGAATATTAATCCTCTTTGTAGATAATCAAATTTGTTTTGTTGGAATTTGATAATCCAAGACTCAATTTTTTGCTAAGTATAAATGGATTTCCTACTTAATGTGAAAACTTAGCATGAGTTTCTTATACCGCCGTACAAAAATAACAAAGATTCAGTTTTTTCGAGTTTTCGTCATAATTTTGGAGTTCGGCTTTAGATTTGAGCAGAAATTTCACAACAGCCTCTACCCTCAATGCAGCTTTGTTCTAGAAGAGAAAAAAAGATTAAAAAAGAAAAAAAGAAAAATAAGTCATACTAGTTTGGTGCCGTTTTGCATAAGAAACAAAGAAGCGAACCAATACTGCTAGTTTCAAATTTTAGGAACCTAGAACGAAAATAGTTCTCATGGGAACCGCCTAATATTACCATGTTCAATCTGGTTCCCAGATGACATTGGATCGGTGCTCACCCTTAGTGGTAATTATGAGATCCATGGGGATGAATCCGGATCTGACCATTGAGAGACCCAACCGTCGTGGGTCTGAATTAGTAAACAATCCGTACTTTTACATGGTAATAGACTTCATTATATTCTCAACCCATTTTAGTTCGAAGACGGCTAAGAATACACTTTCCTGTTGTAGTACTGTTTGTTCTTGTGGAAAGGTGACTAACGAAATTAAATCTGCGGAGATGAGTATGGTCGACTGATAGGACATGTTGCCGAAACGAGAGGGAAGATGAATAGTCTGAGCTTCTTCGGCTTCTGTCAGTGCTCCTCTTCTGAGATCAGACCTCAGGTAATGGATCCATCTTACTCAATTGCTCTTCCCACACCTCATCAAACCTTCAACTGGAAAACCCAGAAGAAAAACAAGAGATGCACGTTCGCGTTTTGATTAGGTAAGGACTTCGATTACGTCTCACATGGAAGTCTTTTGCATAACAAAGGGCCGCATTGAACAGACAGAAGCGACTTACAGAAAGATCTATACGCATGGTGGCGCCTCTGTTTCGTGGACATTTTTCCGAAATAAGATGAGGCCGTCTTGGAAGTACATGCGCAAGCTCGAGGACGAGGCGCCAGCATCGGATACTGTTGCGGAGTACGAGGTTCATGAGCTTTTGGTCCTCTTCAATCGTCCGTGGACCTCTCTTCCGCCCTACCTTCTGATGACAACATAGTTTTCTTCTCGTCCCTTGCTATCGGGAGAGAGACCAGTAATCAAGATCAGTTCAAGCAAGCAATTAAAAGCAATTGAACCAATATATACGTGCTGGTGAAAAGAGCATTTCATTTAACTATTTGTGATGGCAAAGATTCTGCCAGTTAATTCTGGGAATATTTAATGCTGTCGTGCCATAAGAAATGGTCAATGACGAATTTCATATTGGCACGTTTGGCTCTTTTTCTTCGTGATATTGTTCCAAATAATCGATAAATATAGTAAGTACTCGTGCATATTGCAAATTACATAAGATGATAAAAGATTCTTGGCCTCCTTCAAAGTTTGGCTAGCTTCACAGAGACATCAGTACAGCAGATGACGGAATCCATCGCGGTGCCTAATATTTCAAAAGCAATCTCCGTCGTCACGTCCAGCATTAATTTGGCACAGCGCAAGGAATGGCTCAGCATGGTTTGAGAAGACGGTGAGAAAAGTCGAGCGATTCGACCTAATACGATGACATGATGACTAGTAATAACGGCAGAAAAGCTGAATGGAACTACATAACAAAGGACATCACAACATGGACAAAGTAGGGGGAAGCAGCACACAGTTCAGATCATCCAATTGAACCAAATGGAACCGTTGTCTTTCACTTAAAACGAGATTTTGCATGCAATCACTATCTGGGATTTTAATTCCAGTGCAGATTTAATAGGAAGTTTTGGGCGCGTTTGGCAAGTTGTCAAATAGTAATTATTTATGTTATTTTATTTCCAGAATCAGTTTTGAAATAAAAATCCGTTTGATAAATTTTTTTGTTCCCGAGCACATAGAATCAGTTTTGGAACACTTCTTAATTCAGGAAACAAAAATCAGAAATGAAAAATAATTTTTTTTTCTTCTTCCTCTTCTTGGTTTTCTTCTTTCTTCTTCATTCTTGGCCTGTCGTCGGCAACCAGTCACAAGCCAGGTTCGGCAATGGCATTGCAGCCCTCGCTGGTGGCCAATGAGGGCGAGGGCTAGACCCTCATTGAATTTGGCGTGGGCAACCCTCGCCGCCACCCTCGCTAGATCCGACGAGAGTAGCTCGCAAGTTGGGCGAGGGCAACTCTCCCCCAAGCCACTGAGGGCGACCCTCGCCTAGGTCACTAGCCGCCCTCGCCAGATTTGGCAAGGGCGATGACAAGGGCAGCCCTTGCCCAGGCCGCTAGCTACCCTCGCCGGATCTGGCGAGAGCGGCGACAAGGGTGGCCCTCACCCTCGCCGGTGATCGGCCATGGCCAAGGAGGAAAGGGAAGGGGAAGGGGAAAAAATATATATATAAAAAAAGAAAGAAAATTAAAAAAAAATCAAAATATTATTAATAAAAAGAAATTTTGTGCAGTTACCAAACGTATTTATATTTTTTTTCTATTCCAAGAATAGAAATTTTGAACAATTACCTAATGACTACAAATGCTTAGAAATTGTTTTCGGACACGAAATCCAAACAAATTATTTCTGAGCAAAATCAGCTTCCGAGAACAAAATAGTTGCCAAACACATCCTTCAACAATTTTGGCACCCGAGACTCAGAGAAACAAGAAGGCAAATCGACACGCAAGGCATTGGCTAATTGCCGATTGGGCAATGCAACATAGAAATTTCCATATCTGTGCAGTGCAGTCAAAATTACAATGACAGCAGAAAGAACAAGACAGAACAAATTTTCATATAAATCAGATCCTGTAAGATACATGTTTACATCGAGGCGATGAATATGGACAGATGAACAAATAAATGGTGACTCTACAATGGGAGGAAAACGCTTCAAAGAATGGAAACAATCATATCTGTGAAGAAAGCTTCCGCGTTTGAGGAAAGAGACGGCAAATTCATCAATCATCACAATCCGAGTCTAATCTCCTTGTACTTTGTCATGGACAAGCACATATGGTCGACCAAGCAAAGTTGTCTCGCAGCTCTGAATCGGCCTTCCTGTCCATGATAATCTCCCTAAAATTATCTCCGGTTACTTCGATTCGCCAAACTTGCGAAATTTTCTTTCCTAACCAGTTCAGTAAGAAAACTCGAGACCTCTGAGTGAGATGTACTTCTTAACCCATATCGCTATATCCTCTGCACACGCTCGAGCTTGCGGCGTCTGAAGCAGCATATCCTTAGTGGCAAACTCGTGAACGGTGTCCTTATAATCCAGCACAGGCGCATCGACATTGAACTTCCGCAGCTCTGCACAGTAAGCGATGGCGCGGTCCCGCATCATGTCGTGCTCGGCCACTACCATCACAGTCGGAGGCATGCACTTCAAAGGCACCATTCTTGAGACAAGAGGGTTCGCTGCCGGATGGTCAAGGCTGAACTCCTCGTCCGGTAACAAGAGCTTCAGTGCCATGTTGCGTATAGCCTTGTCGTAGAAGTAAGAGTTCGCAAGCTTGACCTCGGAGTTTGTGGGAGTGGCCCCGGCAAAGAAGGGATACATTAGGACTTGAGCCACCACTTTGATAGGGTCAAGGAGCTTCCCTGCCTCTATGGCCTTTTGACACACATACTCTGCGATATTGGCACCGGAACTCACACCAAGGAGGACGCACCTGCTCGAGAATGACCGGTGCAACTTTAGCTGACATTATTATCAAAAACAACAAAAAGGACTTGCAAATGGCTGTGGACAGTAGCTAAAGTAAAGCAGCAGTAGTAACACAATTTGCTTCCAGCAAGAGTGATTTAAGAGAGAAGCATTGTCCTAGAGAATCTCATGTAGCTTATGTTTGAGTTACCGGACAAAACTGGAAAGTTGGATGAACTGCGAGAAATCGAAGGCCTCTCATAAAGGTTCTTATGAAATGACCACGCGCGATGTTTCTCACAGAAGCAAAGACCATACTCAATCAGTGTCTTGCACATATTCATCTGACCACACCAATCATCAACCATTGAAACCCACATATCATTAAGTTTAGCACATCCCAAGTCTCAAACTGTTCAATATGTATAATGCCTCATTTATCTCCCCCTGACCAATATCCTATCCACCTATGAATCATCCAATCCTGGCTCACAACAGAAAATGTCCACCGTGGAACATTGCCTGCAGAAATTTAGTCTAGCTCCATAAATGGTTCGGATACAAATGTCCCTGCACCTAGACAAGCATCAAATTTTGCAGTCCCTATGAACGAATTATCCGAATGTCAATAAAAAATGAATCGTCAATCCAAAAACAATGCATACCAATTTGCAATTTATGCATCAACAAGAAACATAATCAATCACTTCAACATATTCAGATATGAAAGCGATTAGTCAAAAAAGCAACAAATCACCTGGAAGGATCTCCATGAGCAGCGAGCCACGGTTCGACCATCGACACGCCGAAACTGTCGAACACATGGCCCTCGACCCCGACGCTCCCCCTCAGTTTCCCAATGGACCGACTGCAATCCGCCAAATTCGCCTGCTTCGCCAGCCAATTCAACGCCTTGGCCCCGTCCTCGAACGCCGCCGGGTACTTGCTCTCCGGCGCCAGCCTGTACCCGACCGCCACCACTATCACGTCGCACGCCCTCGCGATCCTCCGGCAGAAGCCGTCGTTCTCCGCCGAGTTGTGCCCCCCGTTCACGAAGCCGCCGCCGTGGAACTGCAGCATCACCGGGAGCCTGACGCGGCTTCCCCCGGCCGGTGGCGAGTACCCGCCGTACTGGCCAGGGCCGCCGCCGCCGCCGCCGCCGCCGGGGGGCGTGAGGACGGTGTCGGGGAGGAAGAGGCGGAGGGAGAGGGCGGAGGAGGGGTCGATGTGGATGTCCTTGGTGGCGGCGCCGCCGACGAAGGAGGGGTTCGCGGGGGCGACGGGCTCGTCGAGGCGGGAGGCGACGCCGAACTGCTCGCCCGGGCTTGTCGGAGGAGGAGGAGGAGGGGACTGGGCGAGGGCTTGGAGCTTGTGCTTGAGGTGGTACTTGAAGAAGAGGCTGTACAGCTTCACCACCGCCGTCGGCATCCTCACACAGAGAGAGAAAGAAGAGAGAGAGAGGGATTGATTTGGGATTGACGCTGGTGACCTTAAGAGAGAGAAAGAGAAGGGCTAAATGGGAGGAAGTAAGAGACCTGTTCAATTCAAATTTCACGACGGCGTGTTGAGAAACGGGAGGCGATGAGGAAGACGAAGAACAGCAGCAGTCAGAGGAGAAGCTTCTCTTCTCTTCGTTCGTCGTCCTCGATTTTACCTGCGATGCCGATGTCGCGACGCGCAGCGTGTTTGGAAACCGGACCGGACCGAACCGAACCGAACCTCCGGCCGGTTCGTACCTTGCCCGATTTAGGTGCTTCGATCGCGTCCGGCTAGAGAGAGCAGTAGGTTCGATTTTCTTCATCTCTAATTTTCTTTCCAAAACCAAAACCAAAACCAAAACCTTTTTTTTTTATTTTTAGAAAAATCGATCCTGTAAATTTTAAAAAGAATCGCCTACAAAACTTGCTTACGTATCTTTTTCCTTGTAAATTGCGTTTAGAAAAGTCAATATACTACTCACCTTACTAAAAAAAAAAAAACTTGCTGACGTAGCATTATTGCCGTTAACTATTTTCTGACGTGAATTTTATTTCCTCTATATGCCGATCAAAATTTGTTTTCCCTTTTTCCCAACTCTTTCTCTCTCTCGAAATTTTTCTCCTTCTTCAGACCTACAAAATTAAAAAGCCATGAAATTTAACAATTGCAAAGAATGCTTAAACTATGATTTGTATGTATACTCACGATCACCACTTGAATGGCCATGGTAGCCTCGAGCTTCGCACCTCCTAAAGATCTATCGAGCATAGACGCTCTGAGCTAAAAGCTCAACTAGTCATGCCTGCCGCGAGCTTTAATCGAGCGACCATGACCATGACATCTGCAAACTTGAGCTTGAATGGCCATGGTAGTCGAAAGCATAGAGCTTAAGCTTGCGGCTGTAGTAGCTGTGATGAAGATCTCTCTCTCAATTTTGCCTTCTCTCATGTTATCGGAAACATGGTGTCACATAATAATGTCAAGCGAATCATAGCACAATACGCGTATTCCAGCGCCCGTGTAAGAAATTAGCAATCCGGTAGCACATTTCGAAAAAACCGACGAGAGAAAATGCATAACAGAAAGATTAACGGTGACATTCTTTAGAAATCGAAGATGCGCTTTTGAACTAAAAGAAGTAGGTGGACGGCCTTGATGAATTGTCAAAGACAGAGAGAGAGGCCAACGGTGACATTATCCAAATACATGCAAGGATTGTTAGATTTACGCATTCTCTCGGGCCGTTTTTAAGAGCGAATACTTATTTATTCAGTACATATTTGAGATTGAAGAAGAAAAAAAGGAAAAAGGAAAAAGAAGATGCTTGCGAGAAAATTTGGTGGGCGATGGCTAGCGACGGAATGGGTGGGTTCGCGCGTCCCGACAATTGACAACGTGAATGTGCGGTGGGGATGATTTGGCTCCTCGCTGGGCTGGCGCTGGAGAGAAAGGAATAGAGTCCTTCCCGGGTGCACGTGAACTTGCCTTTTTGGTCGGTGGGGGGGCCGGGGGCCCTCCCCGGGTCACTTTGATGTACGGCTGTCGATGCATCAGGAGCGCAGCAGCAGCAGCATCGTACGGCGATGCGCGCGCGAGCTCGGTTGGGGAGCCCCATGGAGATGTGGCCCCGACGGGTCCCACCCACGTCATCGCACCGGAAGTCGGGGGTGGGGTGGGGTGGGGACCAGAGAGGGGGAAGGATCCGTGTCGGCGGCGGTATGGCGACGGAGACGGACCAACCCGCGAGAAAAGATGGCGCGAACTGTTTCGCCATTTTCCATTCTTGCCCTCGGGTGTTCGCGGCAAAACACCGAAAGGCCACAGGGTAATACAGTAAATTATCGATAATTGAGATACTATATCCCCCTCTTTCTTCGCGTTCATTTTCCACGTTTTCACATCAGTACTTTAGAGAATTTTGCTTCTTCCCACCTGACATCTTTGCCATCATTTTCAATCTCTTTATTTTCCTTTCTCCCTTAAATCGGGGGCGTTTTTGTAATTAAGAATTTCTTCGTATCACTAATTACATATTTGTTTCGCAAAAAATGAATGATTTAAAAAATATTTTCTTAAAAATGATTACTTGTATTACTTGAAATTAATTAATAGATGAAAAGTATTTTTATTATTGATAATAAATTGTGTCTAAACATTTTAATTGACAGTATTTTTTCTTCGTTCGCTCATTTTAAAAGACAATATGAGCGATTTATTGTTAGAAAACATATTTTAAATTATTTATTTTATACTAAACAAACGCACCCTAAGAAAACCAATTAAAAATAGTAAATTGTAAACATGGTCATTGAGACTTATGTTTCAATCATCAAATACATCAAATTTTCATGTCGTAATGAGTGTCCTCAAAGAGAGAATCAAAGCGAGCACATTGCGATATACTACGATGGACAGCACAGAAGTAGTTTTGTGGTAAAATCTAGTATCACCAATAGTTTTGTGGTAAAATCTAGTATCACCACGAATTATCGTTGCCATCCATTTTGCATAGTTTGTAATTGCCATCTTCATCATGTTGAGCTCTTATTGCAACTAGGGATGTGCATGGAAACCAAACTGGATTGGACCGATCGGTTTTTAGTGCTTACCTGTTTCAAATTTTCAGAACTAGAGATAATTGGTTCAATTCTCGGTTCCAAGTGTGGAACCGAACCGCCCATATCGGTATGCTTTGTTTTTCCTTTTATGTTATAGAGTTAAAAAAACAAGAAATTGCCAAAACCCTAAAATAGATCAGGCCCAATTGGGAACCGGACCGGATCCGATTCTAGGGTGGAATCAGCCCAACCCAGGACCCCTAACTGCAATACTTAGTAATAAATATCATCAACCTAACTTTAAAATAGAGAAGTCAACATCCAATCCACTAATGAGAGGATTTGGGCCCAAACTGTCCAATTTTGGGGTGGGCCTATCCCCATGGGGCCACGACACAACCCTCAGTGGCCCGATTCCTATCATCTCAGCCACCCGTTCATGGATCTCAGGCAATGCGCGGCATAATTAGGTGATCTCGCAGAAAATCATCAGATCGGTTGCACAAAACATTTGAAGCGAGTCCACCAAGTACGCGTTGAACTCCACGGATTGATTTATATACAATATGTAATATCCATCTAGATGTACTCGAGAAAAATCCAGGTCGCAATTTTCTATTTTATGAGTTTATATACGATCATCACGATGGATCTTGGGCGTTAAAACTCTAAATCTATAGAATCACTTGGATGAGTTAAAATGGACATAGTAATGTGCCCTTCTTGTTAGATTTACACACAAAATTATGGCACGTTCAATTATCTCTATGGATAGAACTTATGAAATTAGTCCAGAATACTTCGTTTTAGATCCGTTATTGTCCGCCCCAAATAGAGCAATCAATACGTGTTAATTAAGCGCGAAGTTAGGACATCATTTGAGTTAATAGGATAAATAGATTGAGACTTGACGAAGATCGTTTTCAAATACGTGTGGGAATCAATTGGATTAGGATAGGCCGCAGGCTTGAGCGTGAAGTAATCCTAGTTGAACGGAAAATGACAAAAAGAAAGGCAAAGGAAATTGAGAATATATATCAAGACAATTGTGGAAGAGTATGATCTTCCAGAAAGTGAAGATGATGATGGCTTCATTTTTAACTCATTACAGGAAGACATCTCATGAGTTTCTATCACCTTCCTCGGAAAATTCAACTCAGAGTTTTTCTTTTCTGCATTTATCGTCGTCGTTGTCGACTCGTCGTCATCATCATTATTATTTATTCTCCTCATAGAATTTTCTACTTGCCATTTGCATAATCACATTATTTTAGTATGGATTCCTAGTAGCAACCGCGTAATTTGCTTGCTTCAAACAATTTTCCAACCGGTAATATCACTGTCAACTGTTATAAGATGAATATGCGGTGTAATATTTATATATTTTAACACTCCCTCCCACACGGACTTCCTTGATAGTAGATATCATATGAAATTTTATGAGATCATTATCAATTATTTTAAAAGCTTAAGTTGCTAGATAAATGCACGATTTAATATTTATATATTCTAACAAAAAGGGTTAGTACTTTTGTGCCATGAGGAAAAGTAGGGTTTGACAATCCAAAACATTAGTTAAAGGTGATGAAGCTAGAACTAGGGATCACGAGTTTGGCTTGCAATTTCAAGTTCGTCTGTTAGAAGAAAAACTGTTTTCGGGAAATTATTTTCCTACTTTCTAGTGTTTGGATGACGGAAAACTACTTTCTCATGAAATAACAATCTAGAAATTCTTGTCTAAATAAACCTTTTGGTCGACTATGTGTACCGATTGGGTCGAATAGTCATGACCATTTGTCTATGTTATATACATTCTCGTTGATAAAGTAACAACGCGTGCGAAGGCTGATTAGTCGGTTGAAATCACCCTTATCAACATAACCTTAATTTGAAGAGAAAGTTATTAGATATTTTATTATTTCGTGGGATGTGGAGTAACCCAAGAGTTTAGTGTTAATAATCCGCCGCCGTCGCCATCGCAACCACCACCACCACCACCTCAACTAGTCGATCCCTGCTTTTGGCGTTGGTGACTAGCTAGTGTCGTCGAGGTTCCTGCCAACTAGTTTTTTTCTAACCACGTCATTCAAAACAAAACTTACCAGAAGCATAGCCTGGCAAAGTTGTCTATTGACTTTTCCAAAGTCAAAAATAAGAATCCAGCGCTGCTCATTTCTTTCGGTATTCCTTCAAAAGATTCGCCCTCGCTCTTCATGAGGAATGACGAAACACATTTAATATTTTCCAATCAATTTCAGTGCAATTTCCACGCTCACATTCATTGAATTTTTCCGCATTTCCCCAATATTTAATTAATTCAGTCGTTCAATCAATTTTCCTCCAAAAAAAAATTAAAAAAAGAAACAATTCACGTGCTTCTTGTTTGTCGCCTTGCGTTTACTTACTGTTCATCAGGAGGTGACATGAATTTCGAGACATAGGAACTTACACGGAAATGGAGGAACCATCCATACCTCGACAAGGATATCTTCATTAGTAATTCCTCTATCAATATAATATAAAAAGAAAAAAAAAAGGAATTAATCATGGTTAATGTTAATTATACGAGTGATCTCGTTAATGGGTGCCCAAGAACACTGGTTTAATTATATTTAATAGGTAATGTTCTTATTTTCAATGTATGCACGATATGAGAAAGATAGCGCATTGAAAATGATAATTTTTTTTTGTTGAGGTGTTTAGAGATTACTTTAGATATTAAATTGCAAATTATTTAGCAGCTTAGCCTTAAACTTTTAGAACAATCGATAGTAGTCCTACAAATCTTTCAAGATATTAAAGCAAGAGATCCAAGTTCGAAGATGAATGGTTTTAAGCTAAACATTTGTCTAGAAATCCCAAAAATGTTGCCAGCACCTTCGTCCGAATTCAACTTTGCAAAATATGTTTTTCTTTTCCTTATTAGAGGAGAATATTAGGCAATCATGCGATTCGTTGACTTTAATATATTCATATCGAGAGATCTCGTAACCTGTCCCGATCATTGGCAATTTGGCAACTTGAATTCCTCGACTTCAACTTGTTTATGTCCGTTTTGCAGGAGGAGCTTTGTTGTTCCCAGTTTAAAGAAGACTGACTAGCTTGGGAATGGATGAATGGATGTGAATGGATGAATCTGTGACATTTTCATGCGAAAGACGGTAGTCATCTGTCGAATGAATTTAAACCCTTCATCGAGTAATCCTGCAACATAAACGAGATGCTGCAGAAGATACCACTCCCAGAATTGAGTGTCAACGGTTTGATTTGGTTTGGATTGGGTTTTCCATGACACCTGAACCGAACCAAAATGGAAGTGTGACTAACCGACCCGAACCGATACCCAAATTGCATATAGCCCAAACCGAGCCGAGATGGAAGTTATTTTTTTAAGCAATTAGATGAGTGTGTGGTTTAATTATTTCAATATTATAACACTCTCCTGCACGTGTAAACTAGACTTTAGCCTAAGACTAAGCAAAGGAAATATATAATAAGAGATGCAAATAAGAGGTGTAGAAAGATTTGAACTCAGCTGCTCATGTGTTGATGCCACGTAAAATCTTGTGAAACTATTGTCAGCTATTTTAAAAATTTAAATTGTTAGATGAAAATGTGTGACTTCTTTTTTAAATATTATAACACATTGATTGGTTTTATTTCAAGTGGACCGTGCCAAACGGGTTCCAAAATATGTTGCTTAAATTTAGTTTAGCTTTACAATTTGACTAGGTACTTCAATTGAAGAATATACTCTTCCAAGTGACAACCTCTGACTAATCGGCGGAGATTGTATTCCTGCACATTCCCTGTTGTAATATGAACGCGGAAGTTAATTATGATCTTGCAAATTAAGTTAATGCGAAATCACTAAAAAAATAAATAAGAAATAATAAAGAACACCAAAGACTTATATGGTTCGGTTATAATATCGGTACCTATATTTACGGGAAGAGCCAGTAGTAAATAATCCACTATAAATGAAAAATCAGAATTACAATCGCTTATTCATACGCTTGTATGTTTCCTACACCTAGATTAAGTTTAAACTAAAAGTGTTTATAAATAAACAACTTATTTTGGATGTAAAAGCACAAATCCGCCCGTGTTCGAAGCTATTCGTACGACTGTCCAACACAACCTACTCTTCTTTTCCTTTGCGTTCATCCTCGCGCGGCTATATCAAGAGCTCACCGTGCGGCTCTATGTTCACCATGTTGCTTCTCGTTAAAGACCCAAGAAACCCACTGGCCGCACCTAGAAAAGAACAAGAGGCCAGAAATTAAAATTATTTTACTAAATCAATTTGGACCAGACTATTTTTAACTGACCCAAATCCGACCGCTCACCGGTTTGACAGGTCTAGACATAGTACAGCCTCTTTCTAGGGTAAGAGCCTAAAGAGTTTTCATTCGTCATGGTGATGGGCGTATTGCTACTTATTTCCTGTGTTGGTTAAACAATCAAACGAATTTCATGAAAGCTCACTATTCTAAACCCTCTCATTAATTTGGTTAGTTAATCAAAAAAGAGTGGCGGAATTGGGAACTGAACCGGCTTTCTCCGGAACCGGCCTTGAACTTGTTGATGTAGGCCGATTCGGTTCAGGTCTCAGGTTGGATCTACCGGATCCGATGCTCATTCCACAAAATTAACTGGTGTCTAATGATTGTCAGTGCCTATGGGAATTAACTGGTGATAAATGATTAAAATTGAGGAATCACAAGCCTTAAAAGAGAAAGACACGCGAAAGAACCATAAAAAAATATTGAAGAACAGAGAAAAAAGAGGACTGATGATGCTCATGGTTTTAAGCCTAAATATATTCATCTGAAAAACCGAAGAAGTTGCCATCATCTTCGTCCAGATTCGACTTTGGAGAATTTGTTTTTTGTCTTGAAAGGAGAATATATTGCACTAATGCGATTCATTGACTTCAATAATCTATACATAGAAATCTGGTAATACATCCCGATCGTTGGCAAGCTGCCAAGTTGAATTCCTCGAATTCGTCGAAGAAGATTATATATACATATACATATATATAGAGGGAAAATTGTCAAAAAAGTCCTAAACCTATTATACGGCGGTCAATTCAATCCTAAACCTTTTAAGTTTGCTAATTCAATCCTAAACATTTTTAATTCTTGCCAATTCAGTCCTTCTGGCCAATTTTGACCGTTGGCATTGATGTAGCCTCCAACCGTCCGACCAACGCTGACGTGATAATTTTTTATTATTTTTTTTTCGACTTTTCAATATTTTTTTTCTGATTTCTTCCTCTGGCTAATTCGGCGACCTATGACTAGCGACCGACAACTGGCCAGAGGGGAGGGCCGGCGAGGTCGACCTCGCCGTTGCCTGGTTTGCAACGATGAGGTCGAGCCTTGCTGTCGCCTGGGTTGACCTTGCCATTGCGACCCAGGCGATAAAAAGGTCGGCCACGCCGTTTGTTGGGCAAGGCGAGGCCCAATAAAGGCAAGGCCAACCTCGTCAATGCCTAGGTCGAGACGATGAGGTCGAGCCTCGCCTAGATCTAGCAGGGCGAGGCTCGACCTCAGCGTGACGACCAAGGCGTCAGCGAGGTCGGCCTCGCCCTGCCAAATCTAGGTGAGGCTTGATGTCGCCGTCGCAACCTAGGCGTCAACAAGGTTAGCCTCGCCTCGCCCAACAGCGGCGAGACCGACCTCACCATCGCCTGGGTCGCGACGGCGAGGTTGACCCAGGCAATGGCGAGGTCGGCCTCGCCTCTGCTAGGCGAGGCCTGCTAGGTCAACCTCACCGGCCCTCCCCTTTGGTCGGCCGCCAATTGCCAAACCGGCCAAAGGAAGAAATAAAAAAAAAGATTAAAAAATTGCCACGTCAACATTGGTTGGACGACCGGACCCACGCCAACGCCGGCGGCCACGTCAACGCTGGCCGTCGATTTAAACCTAGTTGTCATATATGGTTTGCAACCAAATTTTGTTTTACTTAACTGAAAATAACTGGGTAGAGTAATTAGTATATCATGTGGACGCAAAATATATTGGTTCAACTTTTTAAGCGAAGGCACGGGTCCTCCAACACTAATGGGCTCGGACTTGAGTTCTTTCTCAGTTATCTCTCCAATTGAAAGTAACGGGCTCTCGTGTTGCGGGTCCATCGATCGATTAAATCAAAACTGTAATTTCATGCACATACGGAATGTTGGAAACCCGATCAAACTCAATTCACACCTATCTTTCGTCGCAACGGGTCCATCAAACGATCCTCCAATATATACACATTGCAAACCAGCGTCATTCACACTTAACAAGAACAAGTACCAAAAAATGTAAAAATAGAAGCACCGATTGCCGAATTCGAACGGTAAGATTTGATGGAACCACTGTCAACTGTTTTAAAAGTTCAAGTTGTTATATGAAAGTATGGTTTAATATTTAATTATTCTAACTCTCTTCTTTATGCTTGGTCTGGTCTTTTTACCTAGTACTAAGTGTAAACATATTAAATTAGAGAGGCAAATAGAATTTGAAAAGATTTGAACTCAGAATTTCCATATGAAATTTGATAAAATCACTATAAACTATTCTAAAAATTTAAAATATCAAATAAATATATAATTTAATATTTAATTACTCTGATACGAATATCCTGTAAGGCCGTATGCATTTGGTAAAACGCCATCTCCTCATGGTCAAAGTCGGCGATTTTCCGTCCCTTGGATTTTGCATAACGACGTGTAGGGTTAATTAACACGTGCAAATATGAGCAACGCGTCGAAGCCACTAAACGAGATAGAAAGGAAGGAGAAGGGGAGCTCGGCGCATCTGGACGATGCAGCTTTCAAGCTCGTTTTAATATTACACAAAAGAAGAAGAAAGGAAACGCAAAGTCTCGTGCAAATTTTCCAAATCGATGGATGATACACTTCTGGGGCGGTTTCACATCAATTCATTGTATGGACTTGTTCTAAATGGTGGTCATCATGTCGTCGGTCTGGCATTTTCCTGATGTTAAAGATATCTACCGCACGACCTGTTGAAACCCCCTCATTATTTGCGTATTTATGAGTGCAGACCTTGGATGAAGCCATCGGCATCGATGTGTAATTGCCAAATAGCAATGTTTTCATATGTATTAGCTCTGAAATCGCACATCAACGTGTAATTGCCGAGGAGCAATAATTTTGGATTTGTAAGCCCTTTTATGTTTCTTGTAATCGTGAATAGGTTGAGGAAGTTATTTGTTTATTTTGAATTTCGTAACCACGGCTTGTAACATCGATTGTAGGCTTTAAATAGTCACATTGTATTCTTGGTAAATCCCAAACAATCTTGAAACATGTTATCTTTTATTATTGTTATCTTTCAACTCTCTTACTTTAGTCATTATTTCATATATCTAGTCGTCGATTAAATTCCGACATTATATTTTTACATTATCGCACTTTGTCATCGATTAAATTACGACAAACTTTTTATATATGTTCCTTGTGTGCCACTGATACAACTCTTTTCATGAATCGGCATGGAACTCGTCTCATCTTGATGAAAAAATCAAAGAATAAATTCAATGAAAGATATTGGGTCGACAATCCAAGTTTGGCGGAAAAAAATCACTAAGGCTCCGTTCATTTTAAGGAAAACAACTCCTAGGACAGTTTTCAAATTTTCTGGTATTCAGTTCGCGGAAAATAAAATAGTCAAGGAAAATATTTTCAACCAATGGATAAAACACTTTCAAAAGCGGAGAAAATGTTTCCCGCTTTTTAGAAACCAAAAAACATTTTCCATCTTCTTTCTTTCTACACTAGACCAAGCATTTTCTTTCACTAAACACCTTTTCCTTTTATTTTTATTTTTTATTTGCTTTTTTTCTTTCTTAAAAAATTTCTTATCTTTTTTCTTTCTTTTCCTTCTTCTTCGACTAGCGACCGGCCAAAGGCAAGCTCGAGCCTCGTCACATGCCAACAAGACTCGAGCTTGCCAGCCTCGAGTGAGCTCGAGTCTCGCTAGATCAGCGAGCCTCGACCTTGCCTATGGCCGGTCACCGACCAGCCGATGAAAAAGGAAAAAAGAAAAAAAAAAGAAAACGAAAACGAAAAAAAAAGAAAAGAAAATAATAATAATAATTAGAAATTCGATTTTTTAAAATAAAATGTTATTAAAATGAGTGTATGGAGGAAAACTATCCATACCAAATGGTAGAAAATATTTTTTGATTTACTTTTTAAGTTTCAACAGATCACAAAAATATATTACCATTTTTTAAGAAATGATTTTTTAAAAAATAATTTCTAAAAGCATTACATCTTTCGTCAAACCAATGGTGCGAAAATCTCGCACAAATTTCCAAGCAAATGGATAGTACACTCTTCGGTAGGTTTCGCATTAATTGATCTTGTGGACTTTCTTCTAATAGGGTCATCATCGTCTGTTTGGTCTTTTCACGATGTTAAAGATATCTGACCCGTGACTTGTTGAAACCCTCGTTGTCTGCGCATTCATGAGTGCAAATCTTGCATGGAGGTGTCTTCACCTAGATTTGAACCTTTTTTTAGGGCTAAAACTATTGTTGCCTACCAAGCCAGCTTACATAGATTAGCATTGCTTAATAAGCATGATTATTTTGAAGAATTCAATGGAGAGTAAACATGTACCGCGAAGGAGAGAGTCGTATAATTTTGAAGGTTTGAGTTAAGTAATCCGAATCACAAAAAGTCGACAATGGTGATTTCGGTGGAAGTAGTTTAGCGATGAGGACAATGAGGTCACGCCTCGCTATTACTAGGCAAGCGTCGACCTTGTCAGATCTAACGAGGCCAACCTCGCCTAGTAATGGCAAGGCTCGCCCTCGCTAGTGGCCGAAGGGGGCAAGGCTCTCCCAAGCTCGACAAAGTCAACCGCGCTGGCCTTCCCCTTTGGCTGGTTGCTGAGATCCGACAATTGCCTGGAGGAGGAAGAAGGGAAAGAAAAAAGAAAAAGAAATCAAAATCAAAATACTATTAAAAAAAATCCATCTCAACCCGCTAGCGTCTACGTCAGTAGTTTCCGACTAATTTATTGGCAAGAAGTGAAAAGGTTCAATTGACAAAATTGAAAAATTTATTACTGAATTGACAAAAATATAATATATTTATAACTTTTTGGATAATTTTCCTGATTTTTCTATCAACTAAAATTATGACTTAGCATATCTATATGTCCAAATTCTTTGAAAATGAATGTTAATACTCTTCATAATCTTTAGCCAAGTGGTAACACCTGCCTATTTGAAATGCCCGAGAAGAATTACTTGATTAGAAATTTACATTTAACTCTGATTAATTGGATTTTAGATTTTTTGATGAGGAGTCTAATTTAATATATTTTAGATTTCATAACTCATTTTGCCTCATTAATGAGGACTAGTCAATTTCGTATAAAAGTTGGGAATAATAATAATTTAAAAGATTTTTGACTTTATTATTGTTTGGTTTCCTTTTCTATATATTAAAAGGTGGGTGAGACTCTTTAAGGATTTGACTAATTCTCATTGATGGTGACATTCTTCTATTTAACTCACCTTTGGTGATATCGGAGATATATAAATTCATGCTCTTGGAAAAGTGGGTAAGTGTGGTGATTTGAACCTAAGTCTTGAGCGAGAGGACAAACGTGGTTATCACTCAAGCAATCCCATGCGGTTTTGTTTCCTTTTCAGTTCAATTCAAGGTGCGAAAATTGGTGTTATGTGCTCCGATCCGCATCCCGAAATTCTATGATTATCCGAAGTGTCTCAAAATTTTGAGTAGCAAGACTAGGTTGTATACAAAATATAAAGACCGTGCTATATATACAGCAATAAAAATTTGCACAAATATGAACTTTCATAAGTTGGTGCATGTGGTGTTGCTAATACATTCGTAGCATTAGTAACAATGATAGAAGGAGATTTGTCGAAGATCCTTGGTAATAATGTTTGAATTATTATTGGGGTAGTTTTGCATCTGCATTCCATTAAATGAGATTAGGAAGAAAAAATTGGTCAAAAAAATGAGATTGGGAAAAGTTGACTAGCTCCTTTCTTGTCTCCTAACAAGTTGGCTATCTATTCCCAAGAAGATAAAGACAGTTGACTTGACAAATCTGCCCGTTCATTAAATACAGACAACGATGTAATGAAACGACAGAAGTCGAATCTTACAATACAAATTTCCGTAAATTGTTCATTAGTAAACTAATATGAGAGCCCCAGCGTGCCTTTTTAATCAAGAAATCTCCAATCATCTGCCCTGCGTGTACGGCCCTGCTGACGAGATCATTCCATCTTGAGTGACCTTTACTTATTTTATTTATTTATAAGAGTTAATATTAAAAAAAACTTCAAATTGGTATGCTTATAACAAATTTATTCTCCGTCAGTTATTAAATTTGCAGATTTATATCATGAAAAATCCCAAATCGGTATACCTGTAATAATTTTACTCCTCCTTAGTTTCTATTAAATTTTGTCAGCAAATTTTTTAGTTGGATGACACGTGACAGTTGACGGTATACCACTTTAGGATTTTATCCTCTATTTATCACAGGTGCACCAGTTTATGATTTTTCGTGAGATTAATCCAATTTAATGAAGGGAAAATTTATCGCAAATATACCAGTTTAGAATTTTTGGCTAAAAAAAATTATTTTGAGGTAAATTTGTCATAAATATATCGGTTTTGGATTTTTTGTAATAAAAAAATTAGTCTGGAGTAAATTTGTCACATGCGCACTAGTTTGAGGTTATTCATGGTATTAATCCTAAATTTGGTAACATAGATGATACATGGTAACGTTGCGAGTTTACGTGGAAATCCATAGGTTTTTTCATGATTTTACCCTATGGATTTACAATACCGCGTCATCGTGTGTCATCAAGGTCAGCAAATATAACGGAGGTTAACTGAAGATAAGTTTGTTACACGTATACTAGTTTTGGATTTTTTGTGGTGAAAAAATTAGTCTTGAATAAATTTGTCACATATGTATCAAGTTGAGGTTTTTTGTGGTATTAACTCTTTTTATAAATTGTGACATATGTATTTTATTTTTTGTAATCTTATGCATGTGAAACGTTCACATAGATAAATATTGGCATGTGAATTCATATATCATTCCAATAGTTTTTTTTTTTGAGTTTTAATGGAAAAGTGAAAAATCACTCTTTTTCTCCCCGTCTCATTCGTAGCTCCTGTATAGAGTGAATTTGCGTCTTTATATGATTGTCGTTTTTGGCATTTTTCTTGGTTTTTTGTTTATTTTCGATTTCGAATAAATAATGGTTGCAACTACCCTTTTTATTTGGAATATCTCAACCCCCATCCTAATGCCATCCAACTCAACTATAGTTCATCTTGATATTATATAGTCTATAATTCAGACATTTGAGACGGACATTGAATCGATTTTGCGTTGAATGCTTTAATTTGAAATAGACAATGCCAAATGAAACCACAATTCGATATTTAAATTTTTTTTAACAATTTTGACTTGGTACTTCGAGTTCGATGGAAGGATAATCTCTTCAAAGTGACATGACAGCCCCACCAAATCGATAGTGATTTTATTTCTATACATTCCGGAAAAGAAATATATGACAACTAGATTTAAAACATTGTGAGCTGTGTCATTCTCCATCTTTCACTAAATGAAACTTTATCAAATTAACCAAGTATCTGATTGGTACTTACCAACATGGACATACTCCATATTCGAAAATATAATTGCAAATATGGTTTGAAAAAAAAATATTGCGTACATGAAACTTTTCATAGACTGCGTCTATTATAAGCTTTTTTGCATAATGTACCGCTTACATGTTGATGTCAGCTGAGATGCATACCCACACAAATAAAGTCTTTACCCTTGTCGTCAATCAAGTGTGTGCCATGAGTATGTTATATGCGCTACGTTGTATCTCGACAATTAGATCTGATGGAACCATAAAATACAACGATCTAGATGAGGTTTAGCTCGTATAACACATTGAACCAAATAATTTTCCCTCGTTGCCTAATTTTTGCTTTTCCATCGTTTTCGAGTAGCTACATCGTTACGGTGCACGTGTGTGGGTGCTGGGCAGACTAAATCCAAACAGGGTGTGGCGTGATATGAGCTTGGGTTTTGTTTCTCTTTCACTGACCTCCCTAGCTGAATACATAGAGTTTGAGATGCGGGTCCATTGAACAAATAATTATGAACTACAATTTTGATCTAACACATGAAATGTCGCAATTATGACAACACTATCGGATGAGAATGACGATCCACCAATGTAAATGGATGTCGACACTATCGGACGAGAATGATGATCCACCAATGTCCACAATGTAAATGGATGTCATGCACACTTAATTTATAGAACACGAGGGGAAGATGTGAAGATGGGAGCACATATTGCTGGATTTGCACATCCTGTGTCCGGCTGTACACAATTTCTTTTCGAAACGAATGTACATGTTGGCGAAAACAGCCAAATCCCATCTCCATGTGGTCAAAGTCAACGGTTTTCCATCCCTTGGATTATGCGATACAACATGGGAAAATACATGAATTAGTAGAACGTGTTGAAGCCACTAACCAAACAGAAAAGAAACGCAAAGTCTCGTGCAAATTTCCAAATTAATGGATGATATACTCTTGGGTCGGTTTCACATTAATTTATTGTGTGGACTTGTTCTATGGGTGTAATCATCCTCAATTTCGTCTTTTTCGGCAAAATTACCTAATCAATCATAAATAAATTGTACAGATGTCAATTCAGTTCTAAACTCTTGAATTTTGTCAATTTAATTCTAGATTTTTGCACAAATTTTCGGTATAGTCATTTCTATCAATTTTCATAAACGCTAATGTCTTTATGGCTAAACTCATTGTTGCCTGCCGAACCGGCTAACGTAGATTAGCATTGCTTAATAAGCATGATTATAATGAAGAATTCGATGGAGAACAAACGTGGAGCAAAGGAGAAAAGTTGTACAGTCTTGAAGGGTTTAAATTAAGTAATCCGAATTCAGAAAAGTTAAAAATGATAATTTGGTGGAAGTAGTTTGGTTATGATGATGACATTGAAGTCCCTCTTTCCTTAATGATTGCACGTACTGGTCTCTCTATTAATATAATTATAAGTCCACATTCTTTAGAAATGAATGTGGATACTCTTCGTGATCTTTAACCAAGAGGCAAAATAAGAATTTTCTGTAGAGATTATACCAAGTTGCAACACCTCCCTTTCTGAAATACTTGGGAAAGAAGTAATTCATTTGAATTGTATATTTAACTTTAATCAAATCAAGTTTTAGACTTTAGATTTCAAATTTGATTTTTCCTCATTGATGAGGACGAGTCAACTTTGTATGATACTAAATAATAAGAACTTAGAAGATTTAAGGCTTTATAATTAATTGGCCTCGTTAATAAGGAGGAGTCGAGAATTTTAATTCTAGCCTGACAATTATGGTTTGGTTTTTTTCTTTCTTATATTAATGGGTGGTCGGGGCTATTTGAGGACCTGACTAATTTCCAATGGCAATGACAGTCCCTTGTCTCACACACTTCGGTAATATCAAAGATAAATACATCGGTGATTCTGAGGCAACCTCAAGAAAAGGCGTAAGTGAGTTGATTTAAATCTAAGTTTGAGCAAGAAAACGGACATGCTCATCATTTGAACAATCTCTTGGGGTGTTATTTCCTTTCCTGTTCAATTCAAGAGGCGGAAATTCGCGTTGTGTGCTCCAATCTGCATCCCGAAATTCTACGGTTTTTTAAAGAATCTTGAATTTCAAGTGGCAAGACTAGGCTTTATACAAAATATAAAGAAAATTCTATATATCGCAATAAAATTTGCAGAATAATGAACTTAAGTAAGGTGGTGCATATGGTGTTGCTATACATTTGCAGCATTAGTAATAACATTGGAAGAAGAATTGGCTAATTAATCTGCACGTGTGTGAACTGTGTCGATATGTGTGATTAATCACTCACATAATCCTAAGAATGACTTTAAAAGGTTTCATCCTAAGGTTCACTCGGACCTTGGAATCCTTAGGATGTAAAGTAACAAGGGATTATTGGTGGGAATTGGGGGTGCGAGATATACGGATATCGGCACCTTAAAATAAGGAACACGTCTGTAAAGCAGACCTCGCAGGGCAAGAATAGGCCGCAGAGACCCTAGTAAAAGCGAAAGCTCTATTCCTTTGGTGATGTTAACTCTTAACCTAATACCAAGGATTCAAAGGAAGCCCGTTTTTGTTGCATGTGCCGCAAATCGGGTACAAATAGCGTGCCCTTGATATTATTCCAATAAAGACTTTTCGTTGGGAAGAGAAGAGACCATTTAACTAAAACGATATCCACATAACAAAACATTTTTCAATTATTTAATCCAATTAATGTTTTGAATTCTCATTTGAGTAGTACCAACGAAAACGGATTTCCCTCTGGCGGGATTAGGTAAGTTGACTAACTCATTTCTTTTGTCCCCAAAAAGTGGACAATCCATTCCAAAGAAGAGAAAAGAGAGTCGATACTCTCACCCCGTTCATTAAATACGAAAAAAATTGTAACGAAAGGACATTAGCGTGAATTTATTATGTACCTTTTAATAATTTACCAATATTAAATCGCTGACGTGCATATTAGCCATTTTACCTAACATGGCCGACGCTTACTTAGACAATTTTTGTAATTTAAAAAAAATTACGAATTTTTTCTATTTTTTATTCATTTATCGATATCAATTTACGTTTATTTTATAGAAAATGAATAATTTAAAAAATATTTTGCTACAAATGATCGCCATCGCTTACAATAATTATCATAACAAAAAAAATTCATCGTCCACAAAAATATTTAGACGTAAATTGTTATCGATAATAAAATATTTTTTTATTGAATAATTATTTCAAACGATACATGCGATTATTTTTATGAAAATTCAATTTAACTTTTACTATTTGTCTTGGTACTTCGATAATATTCTCTCCAAAGTGATGACCCACACCTATTCCACTGTCAATTTTTTTTTTGGGAAAGTACTCCACTGTCATTTTATTTCCGCACATTTCGAAAAAGAAAAAAGTGACGACTAAACGAGCTGCATTGCTTTCCATCTCTAATTTGATGAAACTTCGTCGAAGTACGGACATAACTCATGTTCAAAAATATGGTTTGCAACCAAATTTTTTTTACTTAACTGAAAATAGAGTAAAGAGTAATTAGTATATCATGTTGACACACAATATATTGGTTCGACTTTTTAAGCGAAGGCGCAGGCCCTCCGATACTAATGGGCTCGGACTTGATTTCTTTCTCGGTTATCTCTCCAATTGAAAGTATCGGGCTCTCGTGTTGCGGGTCCATCGATCGATTAAATCGAAATTGTAATTTCATGCACACACGGAAGGTCGGAAACCCAATCAAACTCAATTCACACCTATCTTTCGTCGCAATGAGTCCATCGAACAATCCTCCGACATATACACATTGCAAACCAACGTCATTCACACTTAACAAGAACAAGTACCAAAAAATGTAAAAATAGAAGCACTAATTGCTGAATTCGAATTATGAGACTTGATGTAATCACTGTCAACCGTTTTAAAAGTTTAAGTTGTTAGATGAATACATGATTTAATATTTAATTATTTCAACTCTCCTCCTCATGTTTAGTCTGGTTTTTTTACCTAGTACTAAGCATTGACATATTAAATTAAAGAGATAAATAGGTCCGAAAAAATTTAAAGTTTGGACCTCTTACTTTGATATCATATGAAATTTGGTGAGATCACTACTAACTATTCCAAAAGCTTAAACTATTAAATAAATATATAATTTAATATTTAATTATTTTAACACACGAATATCCTGTAAGGCCGTACACATTTGGTAACAACCCATCTCCTCGTAGTCTAAGTCCGTACACATTTGGTAAAACCCCATCTCTTCGTAGTCAAAGTCAACGATTTCCCGTCCCTTGGATTTTGAATAACGACGTGTAGGGTTAACATGAGAAAATATGAACAACGCGTCGAAGCCACTAAACGAGATAGAAAGGAAGGAGAAGGGAGCTCGGTGCATATGGACAATGTAGCTTTCTAGCTCGTTTTAATATTACACAAAAGAAGAAAAAGAAGAAAGGAATCGCCGGCCGGCCGCACAGATACCTCGATTACCAAAGAAAAAAAAAAAGAAAGGAAACGCAAAGTCTCGTGCAAATTTTCCAAATCGATGGATGGTACACTTCTGGGTTGGTTTCACAACAATTCATCGTGTGGACTTGTTCTAAATGGCGGTCATCATCATCGGTCGTCGGTCTAGCCCTTTCATGATGTTAAAGATATCTACTGTATGATCTATCGAAACCCCCTCATTGTTTGCATATTTATGAGTGTAGATCTTGGATGAAGCCATCGACATCGACTTGTAATTGCCAAGTAGCGATATTTTCATATGTATTAACTCTGAAATCGTACATCGACGTGTAACTGCTGAGGAACGATAGTTTCAAATTTGTAAGCCCTTTTTGATAAGTGTTATTAGAAGATACAAAATTGTGGATGATATTTCTTGTAATCGTGAATTGGTTGAGGAAGTTATTTGTTTATTTTGAATTTTGTAAGCACGGTTTTTAACATCGATTGTAGACTTTAAATAGTCATATTGTATTCTTTGTAAATCCCAAACAATCTTGAAATATGTTATCTTTTATCATTGTTATCTTTCAACTCTCATACTTTAGTCATTATTTCAGATATCTAATCGTCGATTAAATTCCAACGATGTATTTTTATGTCATCGCACTTTGTCATCGATTAAATTCCGACAAACTTTTTATTTATGTTCCTTATGTGCCACTGATACAACTCTTTTTCAGAATTGACATGGAACTCGTCTCATCTTGATAATAAAATCAAAGAATAAATTCAATGAAAGATATTGGTCAACAATCCAATTTTGGCGAAAAAAAATCTCAAAGGCTCCATTCATTTTAAGGAAAACAATTTCTAGGACATTTTCCAGATTTTCTGGTGTTCGGTCCATGAAAAATAAAATAGTTAAGAAAAATATTTTCAACCAATGGATAAAACACTTTCAAAAGTGGAGAAAATGTTTTCCGCTTTTTAGAAAGCAAAAAACATTTTCCATCCTCTTTCTTTCTACTCTAGAACAAGCATGTTCTTTCACTAGACACCTTTTCCTTTTATTTTTATTTTTTCTTTGCTTTTTTTCTTTCTTAAAAAATTTCTTTATCATTTTTCTTTCTTTTCCTTCTTCTTCGGCCGAGGAGCAGCTAAAGGTGAGCTCAAGCTTTGTCACAGGCCAACAAAACTCGAGGTTGCCGCCCTCGAGTGAGCTCGAGTCTCGCTAGATCAGCGAGACCCCAACCTTGCTTGTGGCCAGTCACCGACCAGCCGATGAAGAAGGAAAAAAGAAAAAGAAAGAAAAGAAAAATAATAATAATAATTAGAAATTTTTAAAATAAAATATTATTAAAATGAGTGTATGGAGGAAAATTATCCATACCAAACAATAGGAAATACTTTCTAATTATTTTCAAGTTTTAACCGATCATCAAAAAATATTATTATTTTTCTAAAAAATAATTTCTGACAATATCGCATCTTTTGTCAAACAAACGGAGCAAAAATCTCGCGGAAATTTCCAAGTAAATGGATGGTACACTCTTGGGTAGGTTTCGCATTAATTTATCTTGCGGACTTTGTTCTAATAGGGTCATCATCGTCGGTTTGGTCTTTTCACGATATTAAAGATATCTGACCTGTGGCTTATTGAAACTCTCGTTTTCTGCGCATTCATGAGTGCAAGTCTTGCATGGAGATGTCTTCACCTAGATTTGAAACCTTTTTTTAGGGCTAAACCTATTGTTGCCTACCCAACCAGCTTACATAGATTAGCATTGCCTAATAAGCATGATTATATTGAAGAATTCAATGGAGAGTAAACATGTACTGCGAAGGAGAGAGTCGTGTAGTTTTGAAGGTTTGAGTTAAGTAATCTGAATTACGAAAAGTTGACGATGATAATTTTGGTGGAAGTAGTTTAGCGATGAGGACAATGAGGTTGTGCCTCGACCTCGTCGGATCTGGCAAAGCCGACCTTGCCTAGCAATGGCAAGGCTTGCCGTCGTTGGTAGTCGATAGGGGCGAGGCTCGCCCAAGCTCAGCAAAGTCAATTGCATTGACCCTCCCTTATGGCTAGTTACTGAGATCCGACAATCGGCTAGAGGAGGAAGAATGGGAGAAAAAAAAATAAATAAAAAGGAAAAAGAAAAAGAAATCAAAATACTATTAAAAATAGTCCATCTCAGCCCGCCGGCGTCCACGTCAATAATTTCCAATCAATCAATTGGCAAGAAGTAAAAAAGTTCAATTGACAAAATTGAAAAATTTATAATTGAATTGACAAAAATATAATAAGTTTATAACTTTTTGGGCAATTTTCCTGATCTTTCTATTAACTAAAATTATGACTTAGCATATCTATACGTCCAAATTCTTTGAAAATGAATGTTAATACTCTTCATAATCTTTAGCCAAGTCGCAACACCTGCCTATTTGAAATGCTCGGGAAGAATTACTTGATTAGAAATTTAGATTTAACTTTGATTAATCGGATTTTAGATTTTTTGATGAGGAGTCTAATTTAATAGATTTCATAACTCATTTTGCCTCGTTAATGAGGACAAGTCAATTTCATATAAAAGTTGGGAATAATAATAATTTAAAAGATTTTTGACTTTATTATTGTTTAGTTTCCTTTTTTATATATATATTAAAAGGTGGGCAGGACTCTTTAAGGATCCAACTAATTCTCATTGGCGGTGACAATTTTCTATTTAACTCACCTTTGGTGATATCGCAGATATATATGTGCTCTTGGAAAAGTGGATAAGTGTGGTGATTTGAACCTAAGTCTTGAGCGAGAGGACGAACACACTTATTACTCGAGCAATCCCCTGTGGTTTTGTTTCCTTTTCAATTCAATTCAAAGTGTGAAAATTGGTGTTATGTGCTCCAATCCGCATCTCGACATTCTATGATTATCCAGATTATCTCAAAATTTCGAGTAGCAAGATTAGGTTGTATACAAAATATAAAGACCACACTAGATATATGGCAATAAAAATTTGCACAAATATGAACTTTCATAAGTTGGTGCATCGTGCATGTGGCGTTGCTAATAAATTCGTAGGATTAGTAATAATGTTCGAAGGAGTTTCGTCAAAGATCCTTGATCCTAATGTTTGAATTATGAGTGGGGTAGTTTTGCAGCCACAATCCATTAAATGAGATTGGTTAAAGTTGACTAACGCCTTTCTTGTCTTCCAAGTAGTTGACTATCCATTCCCAAGAAGATAAAGACAGTTGACTTTTTAAAAAAAACAAAAGACAATCGACTTGACAAATCCACTCATTCATTAAATACTGAGAATGATGTAATGAAACGAAAGAAGTTGAATCTTACGATATAAGTTTCCATAAATTATTTGTTAGTAAACTAATATGAGAGCACAAACGTGCCTTTTTTAATCAAGAAATCTCCAATCATTTGCCCTGTGTGTACGCCCATGCGGACGAAATCATTCTATCTTAAGTGACCTTTACTTATTTTATTTATTTATAAAAGTTAATATTAAGAAAAACTCTAAATTGGTACATTTATGATAAATTTGTCCTCTGTCGTTTATTAAATTTACGGGTTTATATCACGAAAAATCCCGTGACCACCAAAAATAAAAAACTAATATATCTATGACAACTTTACCCTTTTAGTTTCCGTTAAAATTTACCATCAAATTTTTTAGTTGAATGACACATGACAGTTGACAGGTATATCAGTTTAGAATTTTACCCTCCGTTTGTCACAGGTGTACCGGTTTATGATTTTTCATGGGATTAATTCAATTTAACAGAGGGTAAATTTATCGCAAATGTACTAGTTTGAGGTTTTTGGCTAAAAAAATTACTTTTGGATAAATTTGTCATAAATGTAACGGTTTTGGATTTTTTGTGATAAAAAAATTAATTTAAAGTAAATTTATCACATGTGTACTAATTTAGGGTTATTCATGATATTAACCCTAAATTTGATAACATAAATGACACATGGTAACGTGGCAAGTTTACGTGAAAATCCATAGGGTTTTTCATGGTTTTACCCTATGGATTTACAATACCACGCCATCGTGTGTTATCCAGGTTAGCAAATTTAACGGAGGCTAACAGATGGTAAATTTGTTACATGTATACTAGTTTTAGATTTTTTGTGGTGAAAAAATTTGTCTTGGATAAATTTGTCACATGTGTATCAAGTTGAGGTTTTTCGTGATCTTAACTCTTTTTATAAATTGTGACATATATATTTTAATTTTTGTAATCTTATGCATGTGAAACGTTCACATAGATAAATATTGGCATGTGAATTCATATATCATTCTAATAGTTTTTTTTTGAATTTTAATGGAAATGTAAAAAATTACTCTTTTTCTCCCCGTCTCATTCGTAGCTCCTGTATAGAGTGAATTTGCGTCTTTATATGATTGTCGTTTTTGGCAATTTTTCTTGGTTTTTTGTTTATTTTTTATTTCGAATATATAATGGTTGCAACTACCCTATTTATTTGGAATATCTCAAAGCCCATCTTAATGCCATCCAACTCAACTATAGTTCATCTTGATATTATATAGTCTATAATTCAGACATTTGAGACGTACATCGAATCAATTTTGGTCCCGACAAACAGACAAGTTTTTTGTAATTGATTTCTTAAGGGTTGGGGGGGGGGGGGGGGTGGCGCGTCCCCGTTCGTTACACGCTAAAGAAGGCATTATGACGTCGAATATCTTAAATCCCTTAACCGACCGTAAGCTCAAAAGAAGAGTCGCGATAAGAAAGGGAAAAATCATGAAACTAACCCTAAAACCTAATCATATCAATTCGGTCTTAGATTTTTCAATATTCCTAATGTAATCTCAAACCTTCCCGTAAAATTTCGATACACTTCTTCCGGTTGATTTTCACCTGAAATTACTGACGCGGCAATTTAGTCATTATTAGCTGTCCCACACAACACCACCACAAAACCCGTCGTCTATGAAATTGTCTTCGACATGGCTATTATTCGTTTTTCTTCCGAATGCATTGTGACCATTGAGGATCGGGTAATTTGGTATTACTAAGGATCTTTGTCGCTATTGATTTTCACTAGAAAAACATATTATTTATGTGGTTTCCACGGCAACTTACGATGGAAATTAATGAAACTGTTGTGATAGACAATCTAGAAAGTACAACAGGATATTTATTAAACTCTGCATAAGAAGCTTCTTATCTAGGGTTAATACCTTGAATTGATTTTTTGACTACTAAAAATCCTAATCGATACACCTGTGACAAATTCACCTAAAATTAATTTTTTGACAATAAAAAACCTAAAACTAGTACACTTGTGATAAATTATTAGATTAATACTATGAAAAATCACAAATTGACAAACATTTGACAAATAGAGGGGCCCGTCAATTGCCACTTGTAATCCAATTCATCATAAGTATATCAATTTAACAAAAATTAACGGAGGGTAAATTTATCATAAGTATATCAATTTTGAGTTTTTTGTGGTCAAAAAATTAGTTTGGATAAATTTATCACAGATATACCAGTTTCGAATTTTTCGTGATATTCACCCAAATATTTATTTTATGCGTGTCTCATTCTGCGGGTAAATAACCTTTTTATGAAGTTTTACCACGTTACTTTCTTCTTATCCACGCGCCGCACCCCCTGTCGTGGATGTCCCTATCATTGCCGCTTTTCCCAGCTGGCAAACACGTATTCGCCGTTGATTTGGTCAACAAATTCAAAATTCTTCCTGGCTCAAAGCCTCCCTGCCATTCACATTGAGCCACGTAGGCATCGCTCACGCGCTCATCTCCCGTGGCCCCCACCCCCTCCCAAAAGAACGAAAATTCGGACTAACGAACGGTAACAAGTATACACTGTTCAGGCACTGAACCTGAACAAAACCCTACCTTTCCCCGTTCACTTTTCTCCATCATCCCACCTTCTATATAAATCCACCCTATATTGCAAGGGCAGGATGTAAGTTATACTGCATCATATCTTCTTTCTTCCTTAAGCTTAAACTCTCGCTTGACACATCAATACCCACTCTCTAGGAGTTCAAAACAGCCAAGAGAACACCATGACCATGGCCGAGATGGAAGTCGAAGTCGTCTCCAGAGACACCATCAAGCCCTCGTCCCCAACTCCGGACCATCTCCGCCATTACAAGCTCTCCTTCCTCGACCAGATACAGGTCCCCGTGTTCATGCCCTTGGTCATCTTTTTCCCAAGGGATGACGTTGTGTCGCTCGATGAGAAATGTAGCCGCATCAAGCGGTCTCTGGCCGACGCCCTGGCCAAGTTCTACCCTCTCGCAGGTCGGGTCAGAGACAACCTCTACGTCGACTGTAACGACGAGGGCGCTTTGTACGTGGAGGCTCGGGTCAGGTGCAAGCTCTCGGATATCCTCGAGAACCCGGTCCCTCGGTTGTTGAACAGGTTCTTGCCCTGTGAGCTCGACGATGTGCAGGACTTGGCTGTGGCTGTCCAGGTATTTCTTGTCTAGGTTCTGTATTCTCATCAAGCTCAAAACACCAAACAAAAATAAATATCTGGAAATTCAAAGAAGACATTATTTCTTATACTTACCTGGCAAACTTTATTATTTCTTTTGCCCTCAATTTAGATCGAAAACTTTAGATAATAATATCATGCGTCAGATTGTGTTATACCACGGTTAAATGCAGAACCAAATTTTGACATATGCATTCTTGGTGGGCTCACAAAGTAGCCAGCTAATAAAATTGTACATCATAGCTCATTCAAATATGTTCTAGTTATTTGTTGTCTTTCGGTCATTTATGCAGGAATCTTGCTCAAGGAGATAAGATTAAAAAAATAATAATAACAAGCTCGAGATAGCGCGAGATATAGATTTCATGAAATTTCGCAAATTAAATTGTGACAAAAATTGCACCATACACCAAGCGATCAAGAGTATGACGTTCCTTATTGATACTTTGTTGTGTAGGGTCTTGTGTCAATCCCAACATATTTTTACATGCATATATACATCCTTTCGTTTCATGAGCTCTACTAGATCTTTTTAAAACACAAAAAAAATTTTGAATATACGTAAACGAAAATAATTATTTTGACTGACGATTTGTAAAAATGTGGCGCAACTTATTTCCCCATAATCTCTGAGGTGCATCCAAAATTTTGTTAGACTTCCTGATAAAAATCCGCAAGTTTGCTCACAAAAATGGACTTCGTATCCAAACTTACATGCATTAATATTCTTTACTATCTGAACATGCAACATCTTCACGCACTTACGGCGTTTGCATTCTTGACACAGGTCAACTTCTTGGAGTGCGGTGGCTTAGCCCTCAGCCTGTTGATCTCCCACAAGGTCGCGGACGCCCTCTCCTTCTTCACTTTCCTCAACGCCTGGGCCGCCTCCGCCCGTGGCGACCCCAACATCATCGATCCTTGCTTCAACTCCTCCGAGCTCTTCCCCCCGATCAACCTCTCCGGCTTCCAGACATCCACTGGCATTGTCAGGGACAACATCTCCACCAGGCGCTTCATCTTCGACGCCGCCACCATCACCTCGATCCGCGAGCAGTTCGCCGACCTGAACACTGTTGCTGCGACGACCGACCACCCGCGCCGCCGCCCGACTCGTATCGAAGCCCTTTCGTCCTTCCTCTGGAGCCGCTACATGGCGAGCACGCAGCCCATCGATGCCAGAGGGGACAAGATCTACACTGTGCTCCATGCCGTGAATCTTCGGACGAGGACAGAGCCGCCAATGTCGGAGCGCCACTTCGGCAACATCAGTAGGTTGGCGATCACGGTGCCAACTGTGGACGCCGGCACCGACGGAGGCTACAAGATAGTCGATCAGGTGATGACACTGGCAGACTGGTGGGGCCAACGGCTCTCTGTCCCTATAGAAGATTGGTTTACAAAAGGGATATCAGGTTTAGTAAGACCAGTCTATAAAATTGGTTTACCAATTGATGTGTCGAATTGTTGGTTTTTAATATAACCCACCTATTTAAAGGTCGATTTGCGGCGTGGCACATAACTTAAAATAAATTGGCATTATTCTTGATGAAATTGTTATAGTAAAATATTACAAGGTGGAAAAGTTGAATAATCATGTGACACTTCATATGTCCGTAAAAGATTTTCGTCATTTCTCAAACCAAGAATTCTTTGCACAGGTTAGAGACGCAATCAAGCAGGTGAATGGGGAGTACGTTAGGAAGCTCCGGGAAGGGGAGGGCCACCTGAACTCACTGAAGGAGCAGGCGGCAAGGTTCTCCCGAGGTGAGTTGGTTTCGTTCAGCTTCACAAGCCTGTGCCGGTTTCCGATCTACGAGGCGGACTTCGGGTGGGGGAAGCCTTCCTGGGTTGGCTCGGCAAGCCTCACCTTCAAGAACCTGATCGTCTTCATGGACACCAAGACCGGCGACGGCATCGAGGCCTGGGTCAACCTTAAGGAGGAGGACATGGCTAAGTTCGAGCAAGATAACCAGTTGCTCGCGATCGTTTCGCCTTCCGTGAGTGTCAACAGCTGTGCGTTTTAGTTGGTGAAGTTGGCCAAAAAGGGTGGCCTTGTTTAGTCTATTTCTCTTAATTATATTATAAATACGGAGGTTGTTTCTCCTGGGATTTTTCCTTTTTCGGGCTTTCTTTGTGAATATTTTGGTGTGTATGCAATAATAAACCTTGAAATGCAACTGTAGATCTGAGGAAACGGAACAGAGAAAGAAAGTATACAGAATAAACTTGTGACCTCTTCAAATCCGGTGTGTACATGACATGTATGAGTGCTGCAAATTCAACGTATAACGTGGAGTTCTTCGTCTCGATTAGGTAAGTGTGAACGGACTCAATGTTTTTGAACCAGAGCATCTATAATTTGCTATTTTTGTGGTCATGCACACGAAAAGGAACATATAATCTTATCCATATACCCAAAAAAGCTTCTCGTGAGCCCAGTATTCGAGACGAAAGGTGATGGGGTTGGTTTGCGATAATTGCATGTGTCCCACACTCACAAACTATGTGGTTTCGGGGTGCATATGATGACGACGTAGTAATTTTTTCTCTGTGAAATTTTGTCATGACATGTAATCCATATCTGAAGATGTGGATCAATTTTGTAAATTGATATTAAATAAACGGGTCACAGTCGACCCACGATAAGAATCTGCGGACCAAATTTTGTGTACCCTCTTCACACCACTCTAATATCGGTACTTCGATCGTGATAGGAGCTACGCAGCTCTGCCCCAAACGTGACGGTTTTTCTTTATAGATCCCACCCCCCACTTGCATGAACGTTTGCAATCGAATGATTTAAATAATCCAATTGCATGCCCAAACACATGCTCTAGAAGATGAAGACACTTGGATCTTCTAGAGAAGCCTGGGGCTCTACAATTCACGCTTGCTTGTCGGACGGATGAATTAACCAAGAAATGACCGGTTCTAAAAACGGGACTTGCCAAGTCAAATTAGTATTATTAAGGCCACCTGATGCATGCAGTAAACAGTTTTATATTACGTGCAAGCAAACCTGGAGATCACCAAAAGTTGGTAAAGATTCATTCCTTTGACTCCCTATCGCAGGTTATTATAAACCAACCCTAGTTTTCAATTGAGTGCCCCCTGATTTGTGCATGTCCATAGCTGCGTTCACCAGATCAATCATACTTTCCTAATCCTCCTTCTCGAAAGGAAGAACGTGAGATTCTTTTTCCTTTCCGCAAGGACTAGGAGATTGGATCTAGCCATGGTCAAACACGTGTCCAAACCTATCATATGTCTATATAACCCTTGTAAACGATAATTCATTATTTAAAGATGAGCGTTCTAGAAAAATGTCCCGCAGTCAATTCTGAGACGCTCTCATATGTACCCTTGAAGAATACAAAAGAGATGGGGGTTGATTGAATTAAGTTAGGTTAATCTAGAATCTCCTTGGAGACACGCATACATACAACGAAAGCCCGTATACGTCCAGACTACTTCGCATCCATGTGAGACTGTACGAGTCCATTCTACTGTAAGTTCTGAAGATGATAGGTTACACTTAACATCAAGTAATCATTGAAAATAAGAAATCAGTCGGATACACAGGGACTCGGAATTGACACGATGAATATCATCATCTTCTGGACCTTGTCATCCTCATCAATTAAGACATGGTAGGTGATAACCTAAGATTCACGCCATTAATTTGAACAAGAAACAGACAGTCCCGACCTGCTATGCCGGCGAATTATGAGCCATTACTAAAAAAAGTGATGGCGTAAAGATGTTGATCTTAAAAGCTTTGTTTGTTTCACAGAAAAATAAATAATTTAAAAAATATTTTTCTAAAAATGATCACTTGTATCGTTTCAAATAATTAGTCAAAAGAAAATATCTTTCAACTTATTCATTTTCCGCAAGACAACCGGTATCTCAGGTCCACAAGATTTTGAAGCCTAATCTACTACAGCTCAATCGTGGTTGCCTTTATAACTTGAAGGAAATTAGTAGCTTCGGATGAAGATTGTACCGCCTGAAACTTAAATAGTAATATAAGGATTGAAGTATAATATATAATTTTTTGCCAACTCAGACTTGATCGTACAATAGCTCAGCCTCCAGAAGCAAAGTGCTCAGATGGTTGCTTGTATTTCGAACTTGGTCTTTTTTTAGAATGTGACCAAGCGATTTGTTTCCTCCATTCATTCTATTGATTCTTTCCTCTTCGCAGTCTCACAAACATGATAAGAGCCAACACTTTTTCACGACATTTTCATGACAAAGCCTCGCTCTGATACTGATTGTAAAAACACAGTCCGACCAACATGATATCTAGGAAAGAAGCGCCCAAGTGGTAGCTTTGGGGTTGACAATCTCTCCATATGTGAATTGGTCATTCATACCCCTTTCATCATTCTCGAAAGATATTAAAGATCGCATCTTGTCAGAGCTCTTGTAATCCTGGAATCAACTCACCACACTTAGTTGAATTATTAGGATATGGTCTATTCTTGGGTAATAATGATAAGGATCATTGTCCAAAACTTGATTAATATAGGTCAAGCCTCTTAAGGGAATACTTTAGTTGATTATACTTTTTATAAGTTTTAGAACTCAATTACACTTTTATGATAAGTTTTAGAACTTCCGGTCCACTTAGCTTGGAAACGAAGCAAGAAATTTACCTAGTCAACTGTTACTTTTCCTTCTTAAGCAAGAGATTAAATAGGTATATGTATGGTGCATGCATAGCCAAAAGGAAAGGAAAGTGAGAGAAAATGACCATGAACGAAGAATCGAAGGATTGAAAAGGAGATATTCAATTATGCACATATCCCAACTGTTCGATTTAATTATATATCACCGGCATAAAAAATATACATCATGAAAAATCAAAGAGTATATCGCCAGCGTAAAGAGAACTCTGTTTAAGCGATCTAATTAATCCTTAATTTGAGGGTTTTAACTATCGAACCTCTCACTAACCATAAGATTGAGGGTGGATAAGGGAAAAGAGAATTGTTACACATAACGAGGACCCCGAAATAGGGGCGGCTTTCCACTGCATATGTCATAATAATTCGTGGATGTGTTCATAATCATTGAAATTCGCCTAAGTGCTTGTCTACTCATCTCATCTTTGAAAAACTCTTCTTCTACACCGTGTTGAGATTAGAGGCGTGAAATTTAGTGGATAACAACGTTCTCGAGGGTTGCATAAGTTGGGTCCAGTTGATTTCCATTAGAATCATCGATTACTCTGTTGAAGGCTTCCCTATTGTTACTTTTCTTCTCCCCTTTTACTATAGCTTCTTTGTCTTATTATAATGTCCTGCAACGTATCAGTCAAGGGAAGAAAAGTAATAGTTTGAATTAAATTCCAGAATAAAAGTCGGCAACGTAATCGACTTTATTGCCTCTCCAGAGGCAAGAGCCTAATACCTTCGCCCGGGGGATGGCCAAGAGGGAGCCCAACCCGTCAACATATCAAGTTAAACTCACCCTCATTCAAAAACTTAAATCAATGAATTATAAGTTAACTTAAATATATTACGTGCTCCATATCACTCCACTTTTTCAATGTGGAACTTTTATAATACAACTTACTCATGTATCTTAATCATCTTATGATCAGTCCCCCTTCAATCTTCATAGTCAACATGAGGACATTCAAAAAACCATGGCATAATTGGACTTACTCCCAAAAAAATAATACATACCCCATCAACCGATTATTAGAAAATCAACTATGGTACAAAAACTGCTTAAATAGTGAGGTGACAAATTGTGTGCGAGTATAGTGAGCGATATTCAAACCCAATTTCATGAAGGGTTGGCGAAATCATATTCGTATATTGGTCCCGATCCACCTAGCACCATTATCGGCATCGAACATACCCCGTCAGAGCTATGAATTCGCACGGATAATAAGACATTCCGGGAAAGAAAATCTCCGAATCCCGACGTCACGAAGCACTTTTTACAGTGACAATCTTTAGGGCAATGATGAGTTGATGACAGCATTCGGCTAAGTCCTACTTTTTGTGCCTGGCCCTCCGAATACGGGTGGAGTCAACCCGCCACTTGTATCGATATTCCGCCCACCAAATCGATCGAGAAAAATCTCCTTCACGATGTTCATTTCTTGTCGTCGTGGATCGTGGCCAAAAATGCTTGGCATTTTAGTCAAAGTCTTCGTTCGTTGGAAAAGGTCTTCGAGAAGAAAGCTAAAATTGCAGACTGAGATTTTGCTTTCAGCGTTGAACGTGCTGCTTCTGGGTTTACATTGCCGAATTCATTCTTGGGGACTTCGCTGGGATTAGTACAACCGGAATGCTTGTCTTTATTTATAATTAGCATGCCCGTGCGTCACACTGGCGTGAACAATTTCGAGTTGGGTGCGATTAGAACGTGCATTTCGGGATGAATTATCCGTTAAATTGTATCCTCTTTCGTATGAATAATCCTAGCTTGAACTAAAATGGAGAGGGAATTTTTAGTTCATATTCAATTGAGATGGATTGACTCAATAACAGTTCGGAAAGTCCTAATTGTTGTTGTTATTTGGTATGGGCGAATTTTGGATGGCACCAATAATGTTGGTGTAATATTGAGAGAAAATATTATAAATATTTCGAGGAAATACTTAAAAAGAATAAAACCCATTATAAGCTAATGTTTCGAGGAAATACTTAAAAAAAAGATAAAACCCATTATAAGCTAATGTTTTATCTTTTTATTTATATTATTTTTTTGGGGGGGTGGTGGCGCGGGGTGGGGGTATGGTATTGATTCATTGAATGAGGCAATTACAAATCCTAATTTGAAGCAAATGAAGGACAGTCCAATCATGAACAGGCCCAGAAAGGAAAAACGTTATTACATCGTGGGAATGCACCGGCCCAGACCTGCCCAACCCACCTGCAGAGAACTTACTTATTTCCTGAAGAAAGCTCTTCTTTTATTTTATTTTATTTTCTTTTTTTTCTATTTAAATTTTTGTGTTCACAATGTATTCGAGACCAGTTCGTAAAATCGGCACATTGAACGGTATGACGGACCATAAGCGGATATTTAGATGACTAGGTCATATTTTATACCCAATCAATCGGGGCATGCTACGTTACTTAATGATTAATATACCCATTTTGTGATTAAGTCAGAATGCAGCGAGCATTGTTCGAAATATTTACACACAGATATCTCAAATGCAGTTCAATTCAAATTATGCCTCCTCGCTTTTTGAAGGTTCCACGAAAAATATTGTGTGATCCTTGTCCTAGATAGGTGAATTCCTGATTAGGTGCTTTAAGAGTTTGTTTAATGATATGTCGTCTATGAATATGTTGGAAGTTTTGTTCAAAATCACGAACAAATGGGTGATCTCACAAATCCGTAATTCACGGAAAAGTCCAGAAACTTATAATGTAATTATCATAGATAAGGGAAATTGCCGTTGCCCATTAAATCACAAATCACAAGTAGAGAATTCATTATTTCAACAAAGTGCATAGCATGTGGCGGTTTAATTGATATTCGTACGATAGGTTTGACAAGGGATTTACTTGAAAGAAAGCAAAATGTAATCTCATCCGAATTTTTTTGTTTTTGCGAAGATTCTAAAGATTCAAGAGCTAAAATCGCGAACTTATAAAGACATTGGTTATTTTCAATATGTCATAGCAAGCTCTCAAATGCATAAATACTTATTCACGTTAATAACTTTCATTATTTTGTTTGGATCTTTCTAAACGGGTCAGTAAATCAGTGTTTTGTATATAATCCTCGTCTTTGACCACATTTTTTCTATTTCATTCGGCCAAAGAAGTAATTAAAAGCAGGGTATGATAAATGGATGAGCTCTCAATTCTAACTATGGCAGGTTCCAAAACCTTAAGGCTGTGTTTAGTCCTTCGGATTTCTAGCCATGATAGAAATAGATAGGATAGGATATAAAATCTGGGGGATTTGCTATATCCTATCTACTGTTTGGTGAATTGTAGTAATAAAGCCAGATATTTTCACATATTATTATGTCCATTATTTGCTACGAATGTTATATCAGTGTAAATGAACTTAAAAATTGCACAAATGGAGATGATAAAAATTTCTCATGACACTCTTACCTATTTAATTTTTTTTCCTCTTTTTAATTAGTTTCTTTTTTATTTCTTCCCCTTCCATCATTCTCTAATAAAATTTTGTTAAATAGTAAATTATACAAATATTCCTAAAGTATGTAATAAATATAAATACTAAACGTGTGTGTGTATATATATATATATATATGAAATTTACATCGTAAGATAGAAAGAAATTTGAATAAATAAATATAAATAAGAATAAATAAAAACGAATTTATTATTATTTTTTGTTATTTTGAATTTTTTATATTAAAATTCAAATATTATTTATATTCGAATATTGTTTTGATTTTATTAATTTAACATGTTTGTTATTCGAGAAAAATAACTTTTATATTATGGATATTAGAAATCATGTTCACTTTTATCACACCTCCCCTATGGGATAATTTTATCTGGATTATATCCTTCCTATATCCAATTTTATCCTATTTTGAGCAGGCACCAAACATGGGATATGATAAAATTTATCCTATCTCAAATTTTATCCCGATTAACAAATGTAACCTAAATTATTGAAGATCGACAGCAGATTATATTTCATATCTTAAAAAGGTGAAGAAAAGAGATGTTAACGGCGCAAGCTTCTACCGATTCACAAGATCCATCTTGTTTCGTGTTGTTTTCTTTTCTTGTGGGAAAGAAGATTTTTACTCAAGCTTGCACGACAGATGAGGATGGACCAAATGAAAGATATTTGTCAGTGGCTTCAAAACCCATGTCTTAATCAGATGATAAGTGCAATTTGACAAAACTAATCTTCTAAGATACATCAATGCTGACTTACATAGTCTTCTGACGTCAAGCTATGGACTTCTGATTTGCAATCCTGTCAACGGCACGTCCGAAGAGAGAATGACACTTTTTGGGTTTATCTCCCATGATCCTATTAAGTTTTAGCAAATTATTTGAACGTATTCAATTAGTAAACAACTTTGCATAAATGTTTTATTGCTTTCCAAGATTCGTATCGGTGATGTGACTTTATCTAAAGAAAACAAAACTTTTCCGGCGAGTCCGGTTACTGATAATTACTGTTGCCGCTGGCTGATCGTCTCGAATGCTCACGAAATATATCTTCCGATGGCGCGTTGGTGGCCTGACTGGAGATTTGTTTAGTCTAAGACAAGCTCCGAATAAAAAAGTGCAGGTTGGTGGATGAGTGTAGCTAGTAGTGATAAGATTTGCCATATTTGATGACCAATTGGCTGAAAAAGCATTACTTGAAGAGTCGAGTAACCTGGGTTGAATCGTTTCACTGAATTGACTGATTTGAATTGATGAGAGGGCACAGCCATCTTCTCTCCGTAACAACTGGCCCATGTTTGGAGGCATTGTTTTCTTGCAAGATTTGTCTTGTGGCTGTTATATACATGCACAAGCTCAAGAGGAATTCACCAACAACAAACGAGAAACAACCTAAAAGAGTTCAAGAGTTTCAGCATAAGTTCTTGTTGCTCTCATAGAGAAGAGAGGATGGAGATTGCAGTTGAAATAACCTCCAGAGAGACCGTCAAACCATCTTCTCCGACGCCAGACCACCTCCGCCACTACCGACTCTCATTCCTTGACCAAATCTCCCCGCCGGTCTATAACCCGCTTGTCCTCTTCTACACCCCACAAAATGAAGGTGATCAATTCAACATAGATGGCATATCCAGCAAGCTCAAAACTTCCTTATCTTGCATCCTCGCGCATTTCTACCCTTTGGCGGGCCGCCTCAAAGGCAACGTCTCAGTCGAATGTGATGACGAGGGAGTGCCCTACTTCGAAGCTGCTGTCAAGTGCCGACTTTCCGACGTTACTGAGAATCCTGACCCGAGAGAGCTAAGGAAGTTGGTTCCTTTCGTTCTCGATGCCATCGACGAAACAACCCTAGGTGTCCAATTTAATAGATTCGATTGCGGTGGAATCGCTGTAGGAATATGCATGTCGCACAAGATATCAGATGCGCTATCCGTGGTCACGTTCATCAAAATGTGGGCTGCCGTTTCTCGTGGAGAAGAAATCGTGATGCCTCCTAAATTCGTCTCAGCCGAGCTGTTCCCGCCGATGAACATCTCAGGGTACGAACCGAGTACAGGGATTACCAGACACAACATAGTTTCCAAGATATTCATTTTCAAAGCCGATAAGATAGAGACACTGAAAGCTAGGTATTCCAAAGAAATGGACCTCAACCAAAATCGACCCCCTTCGCGCGTTGAGGCTTTATCGACCTTCATCTGGAGTCGCTTTGCTTTGTCTACTAGGGTTTATTCCGAACCTAGCAAGAAATGCATCGTCCTTCATGCAGTGAACTTGCGGACCAAGTTCGACCCTCCGTTACCGCAACTTTCCTTCGGAAACTTCTACCGGGTGGCAGTGACTTCCTTGCAATTGGACTCAGGGAAGGAGTGCTATGGGCTCGTGGCTAAAATGAGAGAGGCGGTGGCTAGAATCGACAGGGGCTACGTGGAGAAGCTCCGTGATGGGAAAGAGCACTTGGACTTCATCAAGCGGAGCGCCGAGGTATACCTCAAAGGAGAGCTACTGGCCATGAACTTCACCAGCTTGTGCCGGTTCCCAGTGTACGAGTCTGATTTCGGCTGGGGCAACCCGACATGGGTTGGGTCACCAGCCCTAACTTTCCAGAACCTTGTGGTCTTTATGGACAACAAGTCGGATAATGGTGTGGAGGCATATATAAGCTTGAGGGTTGAGGACATGGCTGCTTTGGAAAGTGATGAGGAGTTCATGGAATTTGTGACTTCTCCAGGAAAAAAACACATTTCGGAGTGAATGATGTAGAGATTATATGCTTATCTGGGATTGGCCTCCATAGTGCTAGCTAGTGTAAGAGGTGACTATTGAGCCTTAGGTTTATGACAACACATTTTGGCTTATTAAGATCTGAATGATTATGGTGTTAGAGATTGATCCATCGAACGAATTTACAAGCATGTTTAATCATTTGAAAATGAGTGAAGTCTAGTGGATGACCAGCATGTACAGAGAGTTGCAGTCTCTCTCTTGAAAATTTATCTACCTTATACTCTCCTCAATGAAATGGTCAAAGATATGTTTTCTATGGTTTAGTTACGACTGCGATCGGACTAAAAGGTCATAACCACATCACTAGAAGAAGATTGTGATATCTGAAGAATTTTCGACTTGTTATAAAAATCCCGCATCTACGAATAAAAGAAGTGCGAAGAAAGTTCCCAATTTAGACCAGCAGATTACTTGAAAATTACTCCAATAACTCTAGAGAATATCTTATCATTTTCCACGATTCGAACTCTAGTGAGCACAAAATGCCAGAGAAGGAGATCATATTTAATATGCTGAGGCGGCGTGGGCCAATATAGGTTGAACACCTGTCGGCCATCCAAACCCTACTGAAGAAGGTAATTTGAGGGAAGAAACCCTAATAGTATTTCCGACTCCAGCCGTTGGAGAATCTCGGTCAAGCCTGAAAGTGGCATGATCATATGAGCTTCGAAGCAGTCGAGTATGTCATCATTCCGGTCGACATAGACTTTCTCAGGGACTTTTTCGGCGAGCGGTGATGGAATAGGTTAGAGTCTCTTATATATAGTTAAGTCTCCAGCTAGTGATAAAGAACTTCCATAGGACAGTGTCATTGATAGTTCCGAAGAAGAGAATCGAATGTAGCGGCGCGAATTGATCAAACAAGGTATGGTTCGTAGTGTTTGAGATGGTGGGCGGGGTTTCGCGGAGAAAGCTTAACGGAAACTCCAAGAACAATGTCTGATCTCCATTTCTGGCTGTTTTAAGCTGTGGAATATATATGGTATGAAAGAGAGTGCCAAAGAGATCGCATCTTAAAACACTTAACCGGACACTCAAGCACCTCTAAGTTAGCATCAACATCTTAACTATCTGTAAAATATGGATTTTGACCAAGTTAAAAGGGAAAAGCAAAAAAAAAAACGTTGAAAAGTCAAAACAAAACGGTTAAATGGACTTCAGCTGTATAAGGCCGAGAGCAGTGCACGGGAGGAAAGAAAGAAAGAAAGAAGAAAGGAAAGAAAAGATAAAGAAGGGAAGAAGAAGACGAAAGAGGAAAAGAGAGACGGTTTTGCGGGTACACGTTACAAAATCTTCCCAAAGCTAGATTAATCACGTACTGCAACACGCCCGGTGAGTGCTCAAGCTCTTTGATCTTCCAATCATAGAAGTATTCAAAATTAGAGCTTAAATTCCAAGTATTGTAATCGAGCCCCGATGTCTGATTTTTGAATTGTTGAACTAAGGGATTTCATGGAAATTGTTGATTTATTTTTTGGCGTTGTGGAGCTGTGGGGTTTGACAAGAGTCAATTCAGAGAAATAGTTAGGTCGAAGTAAAAATTTTGGGGTTTCGTATATGAGTTCCGCGTTTTGCTTAGGTTCGAATAATCAATTTGAACGAGCAATTTATTGTCACATAGCAGTCGTTTTATTAGTATTTAAGCTTAGTATAGCCATAGTTTAGGTAGTGTTTTACTTGATTTTGAAGTCGATTTTATTACTTTTTTTTTATTTATTAATGGTTTGCAAAATGTTTTATGAAATTCGTTTCGAAATGTTACGGGATTATGATATGAATTCCGAAATGGTTTGAAAAACGCCTTGTGAAATGTATTTTGTTTGATGAACAAGAGTTAAGAAAGATTATATGTTTGGTTTGTGAAATCGTTTTGTGATTTGATTTTGAATAGGCTTGTGAATTGCGAAGGATGCTGTTGTGAGTTTGTGCCAGTACTCAATATTGTTGTGAGCCCATTGAGGGCTTGTGGGTATACATATTAATGTCAGGATATTCTTGTGGGCCAGCTATCGACAATACAGGTTAAGACCTTACCAAGGGAGGGAGCTTGGTCACCTTGTCATAGGACTTTATGCATGATCATGGTTATATATTTGAGCACAAGTTTGGTCAATAGATGGTTCATTGACATTTGATTTGAGATTAGTCGATGAAATGGATCATTGACATGTGATTGGAGATTGGTCAATAAAATGGACTATTGACGGGTGATGTAGTTGAGATTGATCAATGGACTTAACCGTTGATGTTTGAATTGAAATGATGATTTAAATGAGTATTTGTGAATTATATAAAGCTTGTTGAAGTGAAGTAACTCATATATGATTCTATATGTATATTAAAGAGTTGGATTGTGAGTTTCGGGTAGCACTCATATATGATGTGATATATATTATAAATATGTATAGCGACCGCTCAATCTACTTAGAAAAGATGTACTTTTTACTAGGCTATGCTTACTCACCCATTTCCTTCTCAATCTTTTTAGGTTCCTTGGTTAGTGGACAATAGAGCAAGAGCGATATCGACGGGAACTTTTGGGAGTTGGATTTTTGGGTATGATTTGAGGTTAAATCCTTCAGGTGGAAGAACGGTCGTGTCACTCTCCCATTTTGGTAGGATTTAAGGTATGCCATATTTTGATATCAGAGCTTAGGCTATGATATGTTTGGATTTAGATTTTATGAGACGTTGTGAGCTTGTGTGTTAGTTTATTACAAGTTAGTCTTTTGTGAGATACTAAGATTAGGATGTATGTTTCTTTTGGTGCAATTGATCATCAATTCTGATTTAGAGAAGCATGCTTCCCCTTGTAAGAGATAACAATGGCAAGCAAATGGTTACCTTCGATACAAAGAATGTATCTTAAGGTTCTCAATGAGCAATTTTGACATGGAGATAAAGAGGGTCATTTTGATTTGAAACCTAACTCTAAGGAAACAAAACAACTTAGATAGGACTTACACTATCCAAAATATCAAATTTGAGGAGAAGGTAAGATGCAAATATCTTTTTTTGTTTGAAAGTTGAAGTTCAAATTTCAAAAACGAAATTTCTTTTAAGAAAGAGAAAATGTATGTCAAAAGGGAAAAACAAGAAAAACAACGTTGAAAAGTCAAAAGAAAAAGGTTAAGTGGACTTCAGGCCGAGAGCAGCAGCGCGCACGGGAGGAAAAGAAAGAGAGAAAGAAAAAAGGAAAGAAGAGAAAGAAGGGAAGAATAAGAAGAAAAAAGAGAAAAAGAGATAGGATTTTGCGCGTATATGATACGGAGTCCTCACCAAGTTGGATTAACTAAGTATTGCAAGGCCCTACAAGTGCTCGAGCTCTTTGTTCTTTCAATCAGAGAAGTTTTTACAATTATGACTTAAATTTGAAGTTTTGTGAAAATCAAGCCGCGAAATCCGATTTTTGAGTTATTAAACTATGGGATTTCATGAATTAGTGGATTATGGCATTGACAAGCCGTGGGGTTTGATGGGAGTACGTTTACAGTAATGATTTGGTCAGATTGAGAATTTTAGGATTTCGCATGTGAGTTCCGCGTTGCGTTTAGATTTGAATAATTGCTTCGAGTGAGTAATTTGTTATCGCGTAGGATTCATTTTGTTAGCGTTCAAGTTTAGTATAGTTGTTTAGTAGTTGAAGTAGTGTTTTACTTGATTTTGACATCGATTTTTGTTTAGTTAAAAGGATTATGAGATTGTCGGTTCGAGTGAACTTTTATGTTTTGTTTTTTTGGCATTTCCAAGTGAGTGATGCTATCCCTTCTATGAATTTGTAAACTCATATCTTGAAATCGATAGAGTTTCGATATTATGAGTTATGAAAGATCATGTTTGTTGCACAAAATATTGGATCGAGCATTTATTACTTTTTGATTATTTGTTAATGGGTTGAAAAATGTTTTAGGAAAGTTGTTTCAAAATGTTACAAGTTTATGAAATGGATTCCGAAATGGTCGATAAATGGAGTTGAAAAAGATTATACGTTTGGTTTGTGAAATTGTTTTAATTTGATTCCAAATTGGCTTGTGAATTGTGAAAGATGTTGCTGTGAGTTTGTGTCAGTATTCAATATCATTGTGAGCCCATTGAGAAGCTTATGAGTATGCATACTAATGTCAGGACATCCTTGTAGGCCAGCCACCGGCAATAAAGATGGAGACTTTGCCGAGGGGAGCTTGGTCACATTATCTTGAGGTGTTATGCATGATCATATTTAGATATTTGAATACGAATTTGGCCAATGGATGGATGATTGACATGTGATTTGAGATTGATCAATGGAATTGACCATTCAAATCATTGATGTCTACATTGAGATGAAAATTTTAATGAGTATTTCTAAATTGTATAAAGCTTGTTGAAATGAAACAATTCATACATGATTTGACATGTTTATTAAAGAGTTTGGATTATGAGTTTCGGGTATTGCTCTATACTTACACATATATATAGTAGCTTCTTGATATGCTTTTAAGAGATGTACGATTAATTGGGCTATGGTTGCTAACCCATTTCCTTCCCAATTTTTTTAGGTTTCTTGGTTGGTGGTCGAGAGAGTGAAAGTGACTTTTGGGAGTTGGATTTTTTGGTATGGTTTGAAGCTAAGTTTTTCGAGTAGAAAGACAATCGTGTCACTCCTCCATTATAGTAGGATTTGGGGTGTGACACTTTCAGAGAATAAATTAATTTATGAATCACCAAAGCTTTGGACGTCATGTATTTACCAAAAGTTGCTTACTGCAATTGTCATGTTGATGGTATGATCGTAGAAGAGCGATTATAAGAAATGAAATTGAGTTTGTCCGTGGTAGAGAATTTTTTTTGCAAAAACTAATGACGCAAATTTTTTTAACAAGCTCTTTTGCGACTATTGAGCAAAGGAAAAAAAAGTTAGTAATTTAAAACTAATTAATAAATAAAGGTCTTTAACTCAATGAATAAATTAGTATGTTAAAGAAAATAATTACACATTCATGAGTAACTCAAATGAGAATTGACAATCCAAAATTAATTGGTAAGTTAATTTGCAAAGTTGGTAAGTCACTCTAACTTAGGTCAGTAATTTCGTACAAGAGACAGTAAATCCGAAGAGTTAACAAGTTAATGCTAATAAAAATTGACAAATTATTACAAAAATCATTAATTTGCAAAATTTAAAGAAGAGTTGGAAAAATAGTCACCCGTCATTTATTTTATTAAAATTTTGGCACTTTCCAACACTTATCGAATCGAAATTTATCAGCACGAAAAAAAAATCAGTATTTTCGGGCATAGATGATAGAATGCTGCTCAATCAGAATGAGAAGAAACCGCAAGTTAATATTTTCTTATATATGAGCAAGAATTGGTTTTTTTTCTGGGGATCGAAAGAGAGATATTATTTCATTAAACCCGAGCCCACCTACAAGAGTAACGGGCATCAAAACACAAGATTTTCCAAAAAGGGAAAAGGGGGGTTAGAAACCCAATTTAGAGGGAAGGTCTTACTTTTTAAGGTCTTTACAATCCAGTCTATCAGTCTATTTGAGTTATGAGGTTGGAGGACCAATTCTAGAATCTTAAAAAGGGCCAAGAGGCCAATACAATCAGTAATAAGTGGCTTAACATCTCAAGAACAGAGCAAAAAATCTTTCAAATAGCTTATCAAAGTTGAACAATGAGACTCCAGCGTTAGTTTCAGATGAGATCAATTAGCAAAGTGTTGAAGAGCAAGAATTGGTTGATCGTTGCTCTTTTCGTCTAGGTTATAGAAATCCATAAGGAACTCTAGAAGCACCAATTGATTGATTAATCTGATCAGCAATGTTTACAGCCTCATTAGTCAAATTTTTTGTTAGCTTAAAACAGTAGATCAACCATTTCTTGAATTTAATCATTCGTATCTTTTCTTCTTACTCAGTTTTTCAAACCTCTAACTGCTCCCAGCTCCTCCCCATTGGTTGTTTAGCAAATACGTTCTCACCCCCCTTGAGCACAAACCATCAAATTCTTACATGGCGTTTCTAGAACTTAGTATGAAATGTGAAGGAGATCAACCTGACGAGGTTCGATTTAGGTCTCCCACTTTAGAAAAATGACTTTCACTGAACTCTATATGAATGAAGACAGCAGAGTTTTCCCAAACCAAAACATCCTTCTTGCCCATGTCGGCATATCAGCTCCTTAACCCACTGCCGATTGCAAAGTTCTAGCATTCAAAAATGAAGATTCGGGTGATTTCGAAGGAGACAATCAAACCATCCTCGGCGACTCCTTGTCAAGACCAGACCTACAGATTCTCTCTTTTAGATCAGCTTGCTCCTCCATTCGATGTCCCTATAGTGTTATTCTATTCCGCTCCCGAACCTGACCAAATTTTCGATCACATAAACATCTATGAGAAGCTGAAGACTTCTCTGTCAGAATGTCTCGGCTGCTTTTACCCATTGGCTGGTCGGATCAAGGGAGATGAGCACGCCGTTGACCTCGGCCAAGGAGCAGTCTTCGTGACAGCTCGAGTTAATGCTCAACTCACCAAACTCCTTGCAAACCCAGAGCTGAAATTAGTACAGCAGCTTCTCCCATCGGATCCATATAGCATAAAATGTCAAAATGGCCTTATCACTGCCATTCAGCTGAACCTGTTCGACTGTGGCGGGATAGGCATTGGTGTCTGTATCTCTCACAAAATTGCAGACGGTGCAACACTTTCGACTTTCCTTAGTTCTTGGGCGGCCAATTCTCGAGGTGCAAGTAAGATGGTTGCTCCATACCTAAACACGACCACAATATTCCCACCAAGAGATTTCCAGGTCCCTCTGCCAAACAATTTGATCAAGAAAGAGAACATAGTCACAAAGAGATTTGAGTTTAATTCAGCCAGCTTAGCCGCTTTGAAAACTAAAGCTGCTAATGGGTCATTATCTAAAAGTCCTACTCTTGTTGAAGCAGTGACTGCTCTTATATGCAAAGCGGCCATGCATGCCAGGACAGAAATATCAGGGAAGGGAGGGTCCTCAACCGTGATATCTCATGTGGTAAATTTAAGAGGAAGAATGAACCCTCCTCTGCCCGATCATTCTTTCGGCAATATCTGGAGATTCGCCATTGCAACCATTAAGGAGGAAGAAGAAGAGGCGGAACTGCACATTTTGGTGGATCACTTGAGGACAGCGATAAGGAAGATCGACTACGAATATGTGAGGAAACTTCAAGGTGAGGACGGGTTCCACTGGGCCTGCGAATCTATGAGAGAAGTGCACGAACTGATGTATAAAGGAGACGTGGAGTCCTACAGGTTCAGCAGCTGGGTGAGGTTTCCCTTTTACGAGACTGATTTCGGATGGGGAAAACCAGTCTGGGCGTGCATTAGCAGCGTCCCGATAAAGAACGTGGTGATATTGATGAGTAGCAGGTCGGGAAATGGAATTGAGGCCTGGGTGACACTGGATGAACAAGAGATGGCTAAATTTCAGAGCGATCCTCTGCTCCTGCAATTTGTTTCTCTGCCCCATAGTTCTGCTAGAATCTAGTACTATTATCGCTGGCTTGGCGTGTTTATAGCACATCGTAGATCATTTGTCTGCATGTAGATGTTTCTGTAGCTCTGTATTTCAGACGATTTGTTAGCTTATATTCTGTACTCCCCGTTTATGGATATTTAGTCACATCCTCAGCTCTGCACTAGGCCAACATGGCCAATTCATTCTTCTGCATACCAAAGCCCATGCCCCCCACTTCATAGCTGCAGCAGCATTTCTGAACTCAAGTTAATTAAGATGACTATGAAGGAAGAAACCGCTCGAGCTTCTCCTGCTCAGCGATGACCTTGTTCGATATTAAATGCCCCAATTCGGCATACCTTGTCCATTAACATAAGTTCAAAAGGAGCATTTCAGTACTGTGCCAGATAAACTAACATTGACTCATTTCACCAAGATTTTAAGAGATTCTTTCACATAATATGACTGGCCTCTCAATGAAGCAACCCTCATGCACCTTGAGCCTTGGAACTCACATGACCCACATATGAAATATTGCAGTAATCTGAGAAACCAGTTGTTAAGATTCCAAAGGGAGGGACTACTAGCCGAGGCAATTCCTCAAAAAAATTAGGGATATGTGCACTAGAAATCCTAAAACTTATCACCAAAGTGTAATTGAGTCCTAAAGCTTTCAAAAAATGCAAACAAGTCCTAAAACTTGTCACGAAAGTGCACTTGAGTTCTAAAACTTTCAAAAAGTGCAAATAAATCCTAAAACTTGTCACGAAAGTACAAACAAGTCCGAAAACTTTCAAAAAGTACAATCAATGAAAGAACTTAATTGAACTAATTTGACAAGTTTTAGAACCTGTTTGCACTTTTATGACAAATTTTAGAACTTGTTTGCACTTTTTTAAAGTTTTAGGACTCAAGTACACTTTCGTGATAAGTTCTAGGATTTGTTTGCACTTTTTGAAAGTTTTAGGACTCATTTCCACTTTCATGACAAGTTTTAGAGCTTTTTTTTTTTTTATAACCGAGGTGTTTGCGTGGCCGGCGAGCTAGCGCTCAAACCGGCAGTGATGCCCGACTAGTCCTCGAGGGGGGCTAGCGCAGCATCCCACCGCCACAACCCTCCACTTAAATCACCGATGGGCGAGTTTGAATTCAAGACCTCTCGTGAAAGGAACTGAGCGCAAACCAACGCGACCAACGCGACCACCGATGGATGGGTCAAGTTTTAGAACTTTGAATGCACTTATCCCAAAAAATTATAAAACCACCATGTGCAATCAGGGGGTGAACTTCACGGAAGCTATCAAGCAGTTGCAATTTTATGACATTCTCTAGCATACACTAGAACGTATCACGTTCACGATGCTTTTCGCGACATTGGTCTGGGAGCACGGCAGACTAGTCTTCTTCACAAGGATTTCATTTTGTCCCCTGCCTCCGAATCCTACTTTCTAATACAAACAGAAGTCATGCATGAAACCATGGACCTGAGCAACTTTTCAACTATTCCATAAAACTGGATTTCACATCTCTGATATAGGTGAGCGCTGACCAAGAATGTTTCGAAGGAGAAGGATCAACCTGTGTCGCGTTTAATCTCACAAGACAAACTTCTCTGCGCTTAAAAACAACCAGAAAAAATTGGTGGATCTCTCAAACTCTCGGAGTCCAGAGACAAGTGATTATCAAGATATGTCCCGACTGAGAAAAGGAGAAATTGTCAAAAAATCTCTTCGACGAGAGAATGATTCCCATAATAGACCTCTGGTGAAACTGACACAGAGAGAGACAAACAGACAGACATAGGTTTTCAAAATGTTAAAAAAGCATGTCAAGAAACTATCCATCACATCTCGTATCAAAAACTCTTGAGATTATCAGAATCTATACAACCAGAAGTCATGCCAACGGGGAATTTAATTCTAGGAGTAAAAAAAAGAATACTATCATACATCGACTTAATGGAGAAGTTAAATAGCAGTTTCTCATATATGACACAATTCATCAGACATTCCCCGCTTCACCCCCCTTACAAGTTAACTCTTGGCAACTACCTCTCATTTCTCCATCTTGAATGGTGACTGACTCTCCTGAATAAATTCTGAAGTGTGGCTCGCTCATTTCACCCCTCCAACATTCTTGGCCATCAGGGCATGCCTTCTACCAAAGGCCCAAAAGACAATCGGATAATCCCTGAGAGCAGTCTCTAAGCACATTGACCATATTATGGTGCCTGCAGATCCAAAAAAAATTGGAACTTTTGACCACATACCCATCTCATATTACTGGGTTGAAGAAAATTGGCTGGGTAAAACATATGGCACAAGTACTGCTTCATTAGTCGCAGCTTTTGTTGCAGCAATGTCTTCCAACTGTTTCCATGTCGCTTCATGTTTCTTCTTCATATCCTCCGCTTTTTCTTCATCCTCCTGAAACTTCTGCAAGCACTCCTCAAATAGCTCTGGATCAACATCAGAGAATATTTTCCGAACATTAAGTGTCAAGCTCTGGACAACCTGGTTCCAGTGATGACGGCAATTTCTCTCCAGAGCAGGGAACACTATTGGCAGTATAACGCTTCGATTTTGTCTTATTAAGTTCTCAATATGATCATTGTTCCACAAGTACAAAGCCCTTTCTGCCACCTGAAAGGAGCAACCATTTTGCCTAAACTTGCCATAGTAGAGAAATTACATGTATAATGAATGAAAAACGGTGAATTACACTAGACCCAAGACAATCAATGAATTATACTAGCAAACAAGTGATTTAATTTAATTGTGCATGCTCTGAGAAAAGAATAGTGCTCCATGCATGACCAAGGTAGATACATCAGAGATGCTTTCTCTTGCATGGACTTACACAAATCCCTATATCTAGGCTAGTGAGCACATTCATTCTTCTAGATAATATATTTGATTCTAATTGCATACTACACCCACACATCATCAATGCTTACATATCCAAGTCACCATTTCGCAATGTTTATTCACCGGAATAAAGATAAGATAATGTATTTAATTGCAGACCCCAACCTTAGCAGTCAGCATCAGCCATCAGAAACCAAGCATGTTCCTGCCATAGATCAATTAACACCAGCCCATTTATAAGGAGCTAAGTAAATGGCTATCCAAAGAAAACTCTCAGCTTCAAGTCCTTTGAGAAAATTGCCCTCAGGTAAACATCCAGGACTGCAAGATTTTTGCAGCCTTACATATACAGGAAAACATCCACGAGAAAAGGAGTATTTTTGTTCTCAAGTAGGGTCAATATTCTTACGAAATCTATATTTAGAGGAATGAACGAGTACACTGCAGTAAGATTCGGGTACTTTGAGACGTGATTTACTTTTCATGAGTCTGGCTTCAGTTGTACCTGATGTAAAATGAATGCTCAAAAGGTTCTTTCAACTGTGAATCCTGTGATTTTCTTAAAATCAGGGGAATAATGACTGCCCAGTTACTTTAATGTTGCAATAAAAAATGCAACATTTAGTAACAAAGATTTCAGTCATAAAGGGCCAGTTCCAGAGATTCTCAAACATTAAGGGTTATTTTAACCCAATCCCCCTCAGTTTAAAAATTGTTCTGGAGCATGCTTACATACATACATTCTCTGAACAAATTACAACATCATCTTGATCTTAACCCTCTAGGAAGGGGATTGCAGATCCACCACTGACACAGATAGTACCATCACACCCATCCTAACTTCACTATCCCATCACTACAACCTCCTCACAGGGTTCCAAAATAATACCACAGTACTATCATGGTATCAGCGTCTAAATGCCACCAAATCCATCTCAGTGACTACTCAGGGAACTACTGATCACAAGTGCTTATATCCACCACTTCAACTGGTCATCCTCCGCACCAGTGATCACCATCCAGTACATTTACACCTAATGCTTCCATCAATTTCATTGCATTCAGCCTCTTAGGGGAACATGTTTTTCCCATTGAATCAGATATTGGAAACGACACCAGAGAGCTCAAATTAAAAGCGAAATCATAAGGAATATTGCAACAACCCCAATCTTGGAAATAACCTTAGTACCGATATCCATTCTTTTGCTTCACCTGATAAATATCTAAAACAGATCGTATGAAAAAGACACAAGCCCATCAACCGTGAAAAGGCTTGTAGAGGGATGCCCGACCAGAAAGTTTGTAGAAAAGCTTAGATCTGATCTTCAACAATCCAATAATGTGAAAACATTTCACCAATCTTCTTCAAAGACATCTTCATAGCCCAATTTAGGTAATCATAATTTCATCAAATTTATTGCATCATCTTCACATTTTGATTATTCTTCTAAAGAAGGAAGGAGAAATATTACTTCATAACTAATCATCCTCAATATCATGAATTCACCAGATAATGAGTGCAAAGAGAACTGACCAGACAATGAAAGCTAAAAAAATCACAAATTCAAGTCACTACTACCCCTAATTCTGATACATGTAAGTATAGTGTAATTGCCTAAAAGAGTCATGAGCAGAACTTAGAAGGCAGTACTATTGGCACGTCCAAATCTATATTGTGAAAAACTAAACATATTTTTTGCTACTATTTGTCCCTTGAAAGTCCCAAACACAATGTCATGATTCATCTTAATTTTCTATTGTACGATCTCAACATGCATCAGTTTAACTGCTTGCGGAATATGATTATCACCACAAACATGAGAGAGAGAGAGAGAGAGAGAGAGAGAGAATGGTTTTGTGCTACCTGAAAGTGTGAACTGCTCAAGCATCGCGCAATATTCCTGAAAAGGGGCACCATACATCTCTGGAATTCAGGTGGCTGAGTTGCTTCCAGTATTTCTTCCAGCTCACTTAAAAACATGACCTCCTTTGAGCTATTTGTCACAGGCCAATACTTAAGCAGACCCCTAATTACAGTGTCCGCGAGTTTACAGTCTTTCTCCACAAACTGTGTGACGCAATATGACAATTGCTGATGGTACATTGGCAAGCATTTAGGTTTGTGCAAAGGAATAAGAGCCCTAACAAGGAATAGTTTGTGTTCTTCTTTCAATGGGAGAGCAAACCCATTGATTATGCTGCCCAAAACTTCTAAAAGTTCAGCAATCCCATTATGCTTCTCCGTTTCAAAGATGAAACGAAAGAAGATGTTGTTGATAGCTTTTCTGACAAACGGTCGATGTACCATAAACTTCCCATATATTCGATGCAGAATCGTTTTCAAATATTCTCTTTCTCTAGGATCCTCAGAATCGAAGAGATCTAGCAGCTTCAACACAAAAGAGTGATCAATATATCTCTTAGCCAACTTTGCATCTGTTTCAGGCGATGCAACAAACCTCAGAAAAAATTCATAGACAATTTGCAAATGAGGCCATGCAGGGTCCATCAAAGGCTCTTCCTCTTCCAAGTCAAAAGCTTCAAATACCTTGTTCTCCCGAGGCTGAGGGGTGAATGGCCTAAACAAATTCACTGATACCATTTTTACAATATCTTGCATTGCAGTTTCAGTGAACTTTCCATTTGCAGAAGTGACGTAATCCACAAGCTCAAGCAGTGTTTGCCGTTTAATGTCCTTCTCCTTTATATTCTTCGTGGGATCAGTGAAGTCAAACAAAACATAACACATGTTTAACTTTCTAATAAACACATTCTGCTTCTCAGAGTTCGGTACGTCTCTAAAAGCAGGCAATGCTTCATAAGAAGCAGGTGTCACATTATCATACTTTGAATTCACAACTTGGGCAGGCTTACGTCCATGACCATTTCCTAAATTTGAAGCAGAAGCAGGACCTGGAAGAGTCACATTGCTCGAGTTATCCAGTCTATGACTCGCAACATCGCCACTCCTCGAACCCCCGCTAGACTTCATAGACGAGGCGACCGAGCCTCCATGGTCACGGTTTTCGGACTTGGACGGCTTCCGCGGAAGTCTACCCAGTATCTGCTTGATCATCTCTCGAGTGCAAAACACAGGGAAACCAAAATATCTCCGGGCAAGCAATGTCCAGAATCTAAGCCACTCTAGCAAGAAGCTGAGAACCTCGACTTATCAATCAAGAAATAGCTCCAGACGCATGAATCCTGTCAAACCAAATGACAAAGCAAACCTTATCGTACGGATTGATCTCCCACAAGCAGAGAGACACTTGTGCAGGGCAAAAATTGGCAAGCAAAAAACCACAGAAGCGCGGCATCAATCAGAGCTCGCGTCAAGGAGACCTTACATTTTTTGCCGCATCAAAACGCCTGGAGTGTCGGAGAACCCTTCTTATCACTAAGCAGACCCCCTCGACAGCCCCTCTCTCTCTCTCTCTGCGACCTAAATCGAGTCAAACTCCCGAAGCAGCACCGAAATCCACGCGAACGACGGACCGGGATGACGAATCTCGAAACCGGTATCTTCAAGCAGCAGACCTCAGGTGAAGTGATTGCCCCCCCCGAATCGCGCCGCCCGATCAGCCGCGAGACCGAGCTTCGGCGAAGGGCGACGAGATCTGGCGCGATCTAGAACACACGAAGCGCGCATCCCATGCACGAATCAGCACGAAAAAGAAAAAACCGTAGACTGTTATGGAAATCAGCCCAGCAAGAGTCCCGAGAAGCCAACTCTCTCGACCGAAAGCCAAAAAGCAGCGGAGCAGAGCATCAATGAGGGGAAATCGGAGGAAACTTCTCGACACTTACCGGAGCTATTACCGACTGTGGCTTCCTTCGGAGAGAAGGAGGAGCAGCAGCAGCAGCAGCAGGACGAAGAGACGGAGAAGTTTCGCGTCTCGCTCCTCGCTTTTGAAAGTTGAACGCACCGGAGCGAGAGCGAACCCGAGCGAGCGACCGACCGAAAACAGCGAGGGGGCCTCTTTTGGCGACGGAGTCAAAAAGGAAGTGGCAAACTTCTGAGAGTCCGACGAGAGATTGATTGAGAGAGAGTGCGCGGCGCGTGTCAATTCTCTCATCGATATGATTCGCTCTTGATTGACATCATGATGTTGAGTTTTATGATGCATACCATATGTCTCGCCCCACGCATTAGGTTCGAATTGCTTTTGGCCGCAAATTCGCACCTCCCGGGCGCGAACTCACGAGACGTGGGCACCGAATAGGAAACGATCGCGAGTGACCGGCCGGGTAATAGAGATCATAGGTAAGGTACACTTTCGAAGTGCCCTCGTCAAAATTTCCCGGGGGGCAAAAACGAAGGGGAAACGAGAGGGGAGATGGAACTACAGAGAAAATATAGCAACTGCGGAGCTACGATGGACACCTTTTTTCCAATCGCCAGTTCGTGTTCGAATTGAAATGAAGATTGTGGCCCCTTCGGTGGGTGGTGTGCTTTTATAGGAGATGAATAAGGGGCACGACATTTGCCGCATTATCAGACGGATTTCAACGATTTCAGCTGTATGGCCTCCACCACCATTATAGTATTGTGATCACACAGGCTCATACGCAAATTCAGTGCACTCTTCCCCTTTCTAGCTGTGTTTTATATATAATATACAAAAGTTAAAGGTACTTCCATGTTTACGAAACCCGTAGGCAAACTAACTTTGCTTAATCATCACAAGTTTGAAATTAATTGGCTCGCGAATGATCACTCGATCCCTGCTTTTTGATTCCTTCCTTAAAAAGCCTAGAGCTTGAGTATCCCGCCATGTCATGGCGTGTGCAATCCCATCGTGTGATTTTTATTGCATTGATTTGCTGCCAACCGAGTTTATCTAAACGATGGCCGTAGCAGAAATGAGTGATTCAAGAACCTCCCCGACTCTTGATTCTGCCTCGGCCCATCCACACACGCATCAGGATGGTGAAGCGCCCGTGCAATCAACTCGATACAAGGTAACCTCCTAGATCAGACACGGCAAATTGACTCGTGCCTGCGTCCTGACAAAGCACAAAAAAAGGTTGATGATCAGTAGTGACTCGGTACTGATTTTTTTCATTCGCGAGAAAATTATGGTTTTCATTCAATTTTCTGACAAGAAAGAAGACCGGAATTTTCAAGTTCCCATCAAGCTAGAGACTAGTAGCAGTAGGAAGACAGGCTCCGGAATTAAGACCCCGAAATTGTTCTGCCACATGCCAGGAACCACACGTCAGGAATCAGGTGGTCCCTCTTGTAATAAAAGCTGTTGACATTGAGATGAATACGAGGGCAGATTTTTGGCAGGATCTCCGACTTTCCCTTTTGTAATACATGCCAATGCCGTCATCATGAGATATGCTGGGTAAAACTGAAGAAGCGGACTCATCGCAGGACAATAGGAACTGTTTTTGCCTGGGCTCATGAGCAAAAAACGCATTGCTTCTGAATTCTGATTACTGAATCACAGTATATACATCGATCCAGATAAAGACATTCCAGCTCTCTCTAATCATGACAATCATTCATGTATGACGACAGTAACATCAAACAAAGCTGTCACTTCTCTAATAAGCATTGGCGAAAGAAGACCTTACACTCGGGAACAGAGTCGGATGATATGAGAAAGACATCTCTGATAACAAATGACTAGTGTGAATTTGAAGTATTATAAGACTTGGTTGATGCATTGCAAGGGCACGTAACGTCTTCTTTTTAGGTTTTTTTTTCTAGCACGGTCGATTCATCATCCTCTTCGCAAGAGAAAAAGTGGCATCTATTCGAGGTTTTTAAACCGCTTGAAACTATGAGGGAACCCAAAAGGCAAATTATGTGCATTCTTCAAGTAGAAGAGCGAAAGGAGAGATGTATCTGCTTTGTCACAAACCATGTTCTACTCTGACATCGACAAAAGCCTGAATGGAGGGTTCTCTTCCAAGAAAATCGGAGAGAACGTCAATAGGATCCTTCGCACCTCCTGGAGCCAATACCTGAAAAGAAAATTATCAGATGATTTAACTATGGACCAGAAACGACAGACTACTTCAGAGTACTCTATGAGCACTAAGTTAATCATATCGACAGGCTCATTCAAATTTCAAGGAACCAAGTGTCTCCACCAGGTGGAGTGAGATACCAAAAATAGACTCCACTTGATTGAAAGCACATACAATACATATCTAAATGCCAGAGAAAAGTACACAGAAGGCAAAAGGAACCTCGACTTGCGAGCAATGTTCACTTCTGAGAGAATATACACAGATAATCTAATTGAAAATTACAAACAAAAGTTTCATTGGCTGCTTTCCAACATGACCTACTTATGTTATAGGTAGATTGTTTTACCTTATTCCTAAACATCATTCCCATATTTTGGTTGAAAAGATCATCCCTGAACTTCGAGAGAAAAATATCAGTGGCAAACACCTGTCAATTATAGCGTTAGCTCAATATTAAGGAGAAAAAGGCCATTACAGATCAACCATCTTTGGAGCATTTTTAGGTCATTATGATGCTCAGATTGAATGTATATGTGCACTTGCATGAACGGCAAAGCAGCTGGGAAAATGAAGAGCTGGTAGAAAAGATAACAGATGTCTTATCAGAAGGGACATTCCATCAATCTCGTTCAGACAGCAAAAGAAATGCCAACCTCACTCCAGATTCTACTATAACAAGCTGCTTCATAACCAATAGCACAGCGTGGAAAACAGGTAGCGGGATTGGTTCCTTCCAAAATTGGCAATCCCAGCATCACCTAAAATAGTAAAGACAATTATAACATCAATTTCGTTAGACAACATCTCCACAAATACATCTACGGTTCAGCTTAGCTACCTTTGGATGGAGATGCTTATATAGTTCGGCAATATCGATGTCATCAGCAGAATGTATAATCTGATCGAAAAGACCTGACATGCAAACCAACATGAGAAAGAAATGTTATTCACGCAATTAATATTGGATATCATGCTTGTCCCTGCAAAAGCATTGACATGATTCCAACTGAATATCTTCTTTGCCTCTTCTATAGAGGCATCGTACATTTCAATGTAATGAAGGTGACCCAGATTTAAACACGCAGCAGCAGGCAAATAAGGCAAACTCTAACATTATTTTCACCGATGTTTTCCGGAGAACAAGGACCCAAGAAGGCTAGTAGAGCCAATTGGAAGAGGGGAGGAAACATTTGTGGACACAATTTCCTTTAGCCAAAATTAAGCTGAGGAATTTTCTTTTTATACTGTCTATTGATCCTAAAAATTTCAATAGTCCGAAAGCAATATTCAATCAAAAGCTTCTACCCAGCTATCGAGCATCCTCCTGCCCAGAATCCGCTGGTGCAGGAAAATACACACACTTCTTGGGCACATAACAGTAAATTCAACTAATGATACCAATACCACCTTAAGTGATCTTAGTAATCCTCAGCGTTCTATTTCTTTCTATTAAATTTGTATGAGTAATAGGGCAAGCCAGCCCCTTCTAAACAGTTCCATCTGACAGCTTTTAAATCCACATTCCCAACCAAAAAAAAATTGTACATTAAAAGTTTGAGGAACAGAATACTCACTATAAAGAATTTCTTGCTTCAATTTAAGTGCTGAAAAACTGTATCGCCATCTTTTTAGCGATCGGCACATTTCGTCGTTGACTGGCTTTGTCAAATCCTTCAAATAAGAAGAGCAAAATACATAACATTTACACTTTGCACAAATTGATCGGAAGACAATGTCTGTGCAACCGTGTGACTAACTCACCTGATGGAAGCCAGATATCAACTTTAAGCAGAGGCTTTCATAACACCTGAAAGTTCTTGAAATGTTAGAAGCCGGAGTCATGCAAACATAGAACAGCATCATTATCAACTAACCAATTTTCAAACACTTGAGCAGGAATCTCCTCAAAATCCAGACTAACACGCAGCCCTGAGAATCTGGCAAATGATGCCCTGTTGCAGATATGCTGCATCTGAAAACCAAATGCCACAAAAGAAAATTAAAGCCAGCCTTAACACTACTCCATCAGCAAAATCAATTTCTTGAATTATTACCTCTCTAGGGAAGGCATAAAGTTTAAAAGAAAGGAAAGAAAGAAAGATCAGTAGCTTTACAATTCACTTCGTTCTTACATATGGAAGGACTTTGGGTTTAAAGTGTTTGCATCGTTTAATATTCACCGGAAAGGAAAAACAATAGTTGAGCTAAAAATGGAAGCTTGACAACGATTTCCCACTGCACCCCACCACACTGTCCTCGGCACGCTCTTAGAAGTCAAAATTATTATGCACTACATTGCAAAATACAGAGATGAAGACATGGACCCCTAGAGTAAAATGCAATTGTGTTAACTAAATCTGGAGTGCATGCAATGTACAATTACGAGTGGATACATTAGTATATTACCAAACAAAGATATCACCAGATGCTTCAACATACCACATGTCCAAACTCATGGAAAAAGTTGACCACTTCAGAGAATCGTAGAAGACCAGGATGGCCGCCGATATCCTTTGGGAATTGAGTTATTAGCAATACCACTGGTATCTAGCATAACAAAAGCCAGATCATGTAAATTATTTCAGCAGGAAGGAAACTTTTAGGCTGTCGACAGTAAAAGGATCGCAGAAACACAATAAACATGGGAATTATATCATTTATCAACATATTAACAAGTGAAACCAAGCAGATGTTTGTCGTAGTTTGTTATATACTCCTTAGATTTTTCTTCAAAATCCCACTAAGCAAGACAATACTTCAGAGGAAAATCCACAATGCTACACAAAGTCCTTGGAGAAGGCAGGCATCACACTGCACTAAAACCAGAATAAATGATGCGATGATCACATAACCTGCTTTCGAGCATTACTCAAGTGCTTATCTTAGGGATACGGTGCTCTGAAAGCTAAAGACAGAAGGACATTGTCTCGATGAAAAAGGGTCAGCCAGAGGTTTTTTTTACATAGTATGTTATTTGTACAAACCAGATAAGATGCCATATGACTTAAAACCGAGAAATCTAACCTAAACCAGAATTTCCAATCAAGCAAAAAGTTGAGAGAACTTCATTTGATGGCCATGCTTGGAGATCAAAAATAAACTACTTAACTAAGCTGCTTAAAGGAAATGATTGAATTATTGCATGATTAATCACAGGACATACCAATTGATGCACTGCTGAAAGGTATAATTTTCATGGAACTAAGGCAAAAAGATGCTTCGCAATGAGTTTTTGAGAGATCTTCGAAGGAACAATTTTCCCCCAAGTATAACGTACAACATACTACCTCAAATATAAACATGCTCCAGAAAAGAACAGATATTTCAAATGGCAAAGAGGAGTCGTTTCATGGGTTAAGCACCTGGGCAACATTGTTAAATGATAATGATCTGTTCTGAAGAGCAACCACACATGTGTGACCATACTTTTCTTCTCTGCAAAGAAATTCAAAATTAAAGTAAACAAAGAATTAATAGTAACCTAAAGCTTATAGATCAAACACAAACCTTTTATACATATCAAGGTAGAAATACCCCAGGAGATCACCGGAACTTAAGTCAATAACTGAAAATAATCGAACATCACAATGCCAGACCTCAGGGTCTGCAATTTCTTCAAATCTCAAACCTGTCAAGCAAATGCATGGGTGTATAAATCCCACCGTATATCAGGACAAATAAAGGAGGCAGAGTCAATCAAAGTTACCAAAAAGGTCTTGGAAAATTTTAAAGATGCCTGATAGAACTAATTTGACTGGAAAATATTGCTTAATGGCTCCAAAATCTAGATCAAAGTGCTGCTCTTGAAATGTCTTTATGTAATACAATAGATCCTCGATGCCAAAAGGGACATCTCCTTCCTCTTTTCTCTGAAACCAAAACAAAGCACCATAAGATACTACAATTAAAAAAATATTACCATCCACCCTAAAAATGAACAGAGGATATTTGCACCTTCAAATCCTTCAACACTGTCAGTTCCCTATCAGCCATGTTTGTCAAACTGGCAGAGATGTCCTCTAAGAACTCAAAAACCTGTTGCATAATCCATATAGCATTTTTAATAAAGATTTGAATGGAGAGCTGCAGTACTGAAATGTATGGTCGTTCTACTTTAGAAATCTGACACATCTACCTTTGATAAATGTACAGATTTCACATACCAGTAAGAACAATGTCACATAAATATATGTTCCATATGACTGGGATGCAAAAAATGGTGGTCACTACTCCCTATCCTTGAGATTTATCTCAAAAGTGTACGTAAGAAGGTTTAGTGGCAATTCTCAGCCAAACAAAGCAAAAATATGGGCGTCTGGAATATCCTTACCACGAGTAGGTTTATGTCTTTTAGCTCTTTCATGCAGTGAGGGCAGCTACAACATTTATCATCCATATCCGATTCAAATAGTCTGATCTACCATAAAATCTATAGGCAAGGGTTCTTTGATGGCAGCAACACAGACCATGCATTTTAATGTATGATATTCAGCTCTATTGTCACTCAATGGCATCTAAGATAATGCCAGTGATTGCGGGGGAAAATAGTTTTCAAACAATAGATAAAGGACGGACTGACATAATTTCATAATTTACACACTGAAATCATAACTAATTTTGCACCAAAAAGTTACCAACATCTCGACCCTCTGCCTGATACTTAACAAAACTAACAGCAAAAAACAATTCAGCCAAAAAGAACAAATATACAAGCATGACGGATTTTAAGTGACAACTCCATGCACATACCTTTAATGGTTTTCTCGCCATTCTGCAGTCAAGAGCATATTCTGCATAATTTGAGTAGCCAAGTAATTTAGCTAATTTATGCCGAAGCTGGACCTGCATCACAAGAGGACATGTATACTCAACTTTATATGCCAAAAGTCCCAACTGTAGGACCACAGTAATGCAGATTCAAGGAAAATTAAGACTTTTGTTAAAAACTCGTGCTCCTTCCATTATGTGCAGGCTTGAATATGTGGTGTAACAGGTATCCAGTATATGAAACTCATTAATTCACTAATGACAAACTTCATTAAGGAAAAGATAGCAGAATAAACATAAATTCCATGACTTGTGCAACTACACACATTCACCCAGTGCTCACTATTCCAGCAATAGTGATGCGACGGTGATGAACTGTCCTACTGCCAGCTCTTGGCCTTGAAATTTCATACTTGTATTGGAAATATGTTAATTATTAGGAAAAGGAGAGAGAGAGAGAGAGAGAGAGAGACAGAGAGAGAGAGAGAGAGTATGTAATGAGAATCTATGGTTCCACAGTATATAAAGGAGAAATTTTGAATAGATCAAATCAGCTGATGAGAATATACAGATTGTACTAGTGTTCTCAAAGTCAATAAGATAATGATGGCTTTGTCAAGCCAACTCAGCTCAAAGCATTTGTTCCTATGCTTTTTGATGTTATGTCTATGATAAAGCCTTCAGAATCTAAGGGGACAATTATGCAGCCGACACACTCTCGATATACTGTGCGTATAAGGATACACTGAATGCTTAGAAAAATTTGTAATTGAAAAGGAATCCCCTCACTCTCAATGTCACATTGAGTTATGATTGTTTGATGAATGCTGTAATCATTGTAACACTGAATAAAGAAATGTTTAGACTTTGAAAATATGCTTGTCAACAAATCAAGATGATTTTCTACGTCCAATATAAATATTTAATGCAGATGAAACAAAAACAGGGAGGCAGCATGTACCAGATTTTCAAGAATAGACAGATTTATTTCCCCACATCTCCTTCCATATGCTGTCGCTACTGTCCTCCTGGTTGCTCCCACCTTCACAATAAGATATTGTTAACTCTGTGAATAGATGGAACATAGACATAAGTTAGAAACTCCATCAGAGATCAACAAGTGGTTCATGTCAGGGAACAAAGAGGGATCCCCTAAAGATAAACAAGACAGCTAAATGACAGGGCCAACTGCAGATGTTTAGACGCTAATGCTTCTAGTTGTAACTGAAAAAATTACTAAATATCTGGAAATTATGGGTGAAGAGTCATTTTGTCTAGATTTTTTCACTGCACGGTACATTTACCATTTACTAGTAGATATTTTCCAGATGCAGTTCTTATTGAGCATGAGTGTTTTTTAGACACTCGACTGCAAAGATCTCAAGCCAGCTGTCTTATGCATCGCCATGTATAAATCTTTAGAGTTTTCACCAGAAAAAAAATAACAGGATCTCTGTTCTCCATAAAAATTGTGTACTAGATAATTTTTCCAGCCAGAGTGGAACAAACAATCATCAGCCGCTACAAGGAAACAATATACTTGAGGAAGTGTAAGAAGGAGTGCATCTAACAAGTTTGTTGTGGCAGCATCAATCAGCAAGAACAGTTACATGGCTATCATTTGCCATTGATCACATCCCTGCTATGCAGACATCTTTCTAAGAAGAAACACACACATTTGTCAATTAATTAACACAAAGTTCAGATGATGACATAAAAATTGTCAGAACTGACCCAGAACCAGCTGTCCTAACATTTTATATCAAGTTTAAGGAGCTCATCACGCTACATACGTCATCTCTGCTAAATTAATTGAGTTGTTACTCTTTTGAGTACTTCGAGTTTCTGTATGAGGTTAGCAGACGTCAAAGGTCACGTCTAACAAAAGAATAACACATGCTGCATAATTTGCACGGTACTATCTTTGTCTTTTAGTCCAGAAATGCCAGTCACGCCTCCATCTCAGCTATAATTGGCTCAAAGCTTCTTCAAAGAGCATTATAATTCAGGAAAAGAAAATGTTCTTAGCTGAAATATGCTCAGGTACCCAGTATGCCAAATATCAAGCAAGGAAAGTCTAAATAGAGCAATGAAATGGTCAATGAATAACAGCATTCAGAAGAGATGCCAAATAATTTACTCTTCAAATCCAGAAAATTATACCTTGCAGAGCTCCAGCACTGCTGCAACATTTTGACTTCTAAGAGAAACCCTGTATTTATCATTCTGAGCTTTGTCTAAATTCTACAGAGGAACATATTCAGCACAAATAAGAAGAAATAAGATAATACATAACATAATGTGAACCAAAGTCCAACCAACAGTAGCAGAAATCAATAACCAATATATCCCATCATATATGTGAGAAGCAAGGTCAAGGCGGTTACAAAAGTTTTTTTTTTGGGTAAAGGCGGTTACTAAAGTTCTAGTACATCTTCCATTAAAAAGGGAGAAAGCTTAACCCATGCGCTATGATGAAGCCACACTGCACCACATAAATGGAATATTATGAAGCAACTGAAGCTTCAGTCTTTAAGATTCAGTGGGGGCAGTGGGGGCCATCGTTATCATGATAACAGTTCTTCTAGTCTAACCTTAGAATTCAGTAATTATAAAGCCATGGAAAGAATTTCAGTTACAAGGCATGTATAACAAGTCAGAAAATCAAAAAGATGCCATCACACATTGTTCAAAAGAAATTATCTGCGATGACCAAGCACCAGATGTGATGCATAATTGTTGTAGGCCCATTAACTGGATAAAGAACAACAATACTAACCTTAAGGAACTCAGGTGGCAATCCATGTAGCTCACTCTCACTGAAGAGAAGACAACTGCAATCATCGTTAAGGTTTCGAATATATTGGCAGCTTAGTTCATCAATTTGAGATTTCAAGCGCTGCACTTCCTCTCTTTTCGCTGTAGCAAGATTCAATCCATTCCGCTCAAAGTCTCTTATCTGTCACTGATAGGAAAACAATTAATATTTGGATTTAACAGTTAGTACAGCTCAAATACGTTCTAAGAGGATCGTACAACTTATGAAGCATTCGAAATGTGGAGATTTTACTGCAAATGAACTACAGATTGTGGATATTTCCGTACCAGGAACTGTAGATAGCAAGATGCTTCAGGATTCATCCAATCTCCCCTTGTCAAAAGAGCTTTTACGACACGATACACATCTTCACGGAGACTGAGAGGCTTGCACGGCAGGGACCAAGGATCAACTTACAAATATTCAAGTGATGCAGAATAATGTCATAACTGTAGCTGTTTCCAGGGTCCCTTGGAGGCCAACACAAACCCAATAATATTTTTAACTAAATCTTCTAAAGACACAAAGCGTCCACAGGGACTGCCTTATCATGATACTAAACGTGTTATCTCCCCATTGTTCTACTACCAAATTGCATGCCAGAAAGAACTACAGATTCAGGTTTTCCCACTAATCAAATTGACAAAATGGGGATTCAATCACTGTCACTTCAAGAAAGGTGTTAAACCAAATCGCTAAACCTCTGGCCCTTGTCCAACCATTTGTAGAACTTTGTGATTGCATGCCATATGACTCTCACCATATGCATGTGACCAGGTGTTCTACCATTCTTAATTAAGAACGAGGAACTAAACTGGCCGGCAATCGAAGCAGATAGAAAGAAATGACACGAATAAACAGGAGCAACCGACCTGCAACTCAATTTGTGTGCATCAATCCTACCCTCTGCTTGAGCGCTAGCTTTGCGCACATCATCCGACCCCGAGACCATCTTCGGGAATATACAAGACTGCACAAGTGGAAACTCTTCCGCCTCTAATTCAGCTAGCGGCAACACGACATTCGTGTAACTAACCTGCACATTCACAGATTCGTTAAGGCGAATAACCATTGACGCAAGGTCAGGAACAAAGCCGTGCAAAGCAAACGCGAAATGACGGCAGCTCATAGCGTAACCATGCCTTGTCAAGAGGCACCGAAGCGACCGCATCGTGGACCTCCTTCGACCTGGCGACTATCCTGTCCGCTAATTTCGATATTTCCCGAGCCGAGAGGCCGACTCGTACGTCCGAGCCACGAAGATCTAGCGAGAAGTCGCAACGAAACGGGAACGAAATCAACGTTTCAAACAAGCACAATGCAATAGCAGAATCGGAACGAGTACAAAACATAAAAAACGAAAATACGCCGCCCGAACAGTTCCGCGAGCGCAGGAACGAAGGCCGACGCGCACGAATCGGAAGCTTTCCCCCTCGAAGGCGCGGTCAGTACCTTTCGTCCTCCGATTCCTCCTGCGCGCCCTGACGGCGGAGACGGCGAGGTTGGCGGCGAGGGCCAGGGCGAGGGCGGCGGCGGCTCCGGTGAAGGCCAGGAGCTGATTCTCTCGCTTCGGCTTGCTCGTCCTCGCTCGGTCTCCCTGTCCCTCCATGGTTCCGAGCTTTTGGTCCGTGCTCTCGCTTCGCCGAACGGCACCTGCGAGGGAAAACTCTTTTGGGTCTTCCAGAGGGAAGGAAGGGCAGATTTGACCTTTTCAAAATTTAAAAACAAAAAAAGACATCGTGGAAGATTCTAATTTGTTTTGTTTTTTCTCAAAAAAATAAAAATAAAAGCGAGTTTCCGGATTTGGGGAGGAATTGCGACTCGCGGCCGGCCACTGATTGCGAGGCCCGATACGATGTTTGTCTCATTTGGCCTTTTTGTTTTTTTTTTTTGGTTGTTTTTGGGGGTCTAAATGGGTAATTTCGCGCGTCAAACTTAATTATTGCCTTCTTTTTCGACTTGGCCATTGTCAGCTTTTAATTTCGCCTCTTTTGCTTAATCTAAATTTTAAGACTTGCCTTTTTGACCCCTTTTTTTTATAAATTCGATACGTGTTTGAGACTTTCGCAAAATGTACGTGCTCACATGTAGATTCGTTTTATTTTTATTATGAAAGAAGTAAGCCTTTAACCTAGGCGTTGATATGCATATGTTGTGAAGGTTTCGAGTGCTTTAGATGTTACACAAGTCAAAGTGTATAAATCGTAATACTCGAGTTGAGCAAATTGTAGAGTAATATGTTAAATTTTGACGTAAAAAAAAAAAGTTCTACCTTTAGTTAAGGGTAATAAAACCACAAATATCAATGCGTGTGGAGAAAAACTCTATGATAAAAAAAAGTATTTTTCGGGAAATCATATTCCAAGTAAATTATTAGTTTTGATTTATTTAGTCATATATAACTAAAAATATATTTTGGTGTTTGGATCTCATTTAAAAAATGATAATGAACATAGGAAATTAAGGCAAAGTTCATCCTACAAAGTCTGAAATTAGAAGTTGTCGAATAAAATTTCGAAGAGGAGGAACTCAGTTGCTTTGTAGAGCTTGGTGAAAAGCATCGTCGTCACCGTATGTACTCGCAAAAGGGTAGGCAACGGGTAGCAGCGAGTCAACTTCTCTTCCTCCAGAGCCGAGCGCACCGTGTGGCAACTCTGCCGCCCTCTACTACTCCGATCTCCACAACCTGCGTGGGGGAACTCACTCGACCCTGGGAAAAGAGCATTTGCAAGCGCCAAAAACGGCACGCATTGCAAAAGGAAGTCAAAGGTGACGAAGGGAAGGGGAGTCGCAAATGCAAAGAAGCATGTCGACGCCATTACCTCAGTTTGGGGGAGAGTGTCTTCTCCTTCTCCTCCCTCGACTACACACGCGACTAAAGAGAAGAGGGCGAGACCAAACTCGCCAGACCCACCTTCTCCCTTAGCATACCGCACATCAGTTTAGTTCATCCTAACTTAATATGTCACTAAATATTTTGTCTTTCTGGAAAAATAGAATCTATCTTTTGGCTAGACATTCACACTCTAAGGCTGCATTTGATTCAGTTTTGAAATTGCATTGGCATTGGGCTTTTAGTATTTGCAAAACAAAATTTTGTACCAAAAGCCTTTGAGATTGTGTTAGTAAATACAAAAACTTTAGGAAAATTGTCCAAAAAGTTATACACATTGCTAATTTAGTCATAAACTTTTCAATTGTGCCAATTTAGTCTTAAAATTTTTGTAGCTTGCAAATTTAATCATAAACCTTTTAGTTGTACCAATTGAGTCCTAAACGTTTTGACGATATTCCAATTTAGTCTTAAAACTTTTAACAATTTGCCAATTTAGTCATTCAGGTCAATTTTGGGCGGAATCGCAAATACAACAATCTAGTCAGCATCGACCGTCCTATATGGCACAGCCGACGTTGACGTTGATAATTTTTGTAATTTTATATACTTTTTCTTTTTCTTTTCTTTTTTTTCCTTTTCCCCTTTTCCCTTCGGAGGTCACTAACCATCAACGAGAAAAAAAAAAGAAAAAAGAAACAAAATTCATAAAATAAAATAAAACTTTTCTACAGAAGTGCCGGCATTAACTGCGCCACATAAGATGGCCAGTGTTAACTAGATCGCTTCGTTAGCGATTTCCGGCTAAAATTGGCCGAAATGATCAAATTAGCAAATTGTTTACATGTTCTAGGATTTTGTGGATAAATTTTCCCCAAAAAATTTGCCTCGAGCCTCGAGGGCAGAGACTATGGAAATGCTCTCCCAAAGTTAGGGCAATCAAAATGGTTTATAAACTCATATTTTTATCCAAATTTATTTTGACAGAAAAATCCAAATTTATTGAGATGGATTATATATGGGTTACCCCAAATTTAAAATGTAAATCATAACGGGTTCCCAAGAGAAAAGCCCAAATAATATGGGTCTTAACAAGTATGTTATAAACCTATTTTCAATCCACCCAATCAAAATAGTGAAGTTAAGAAAAAAGGTACCGATGCCTCTTCGCTATTCGCTCCTCTAATCTCTCTCTACCTGTTCAGTTCAACTAATTGTGACTCACGAGCTCTCTCTCTCTCCTCTTTGATCTCAACTGATCGGCATTGCCGCTGACCTCGCCACCCATCTTCGGTGCCCCTCTAAAGAGCTGAATTCATATGTCCCATAGTTATTGTAGTCCAAGAAAAGTGAGTGTCCCTGAAACTCGGAACTTGTTGAGGAGTCTTGTTTTCCATTAACCTCGTGAAATGCCGATAAAAGGAACTAGTCTGATGGATTGAATCATGAATGCGATGTGATAATGGCTCCTATTGTATTCTAATCCAACAGCTATCATCCTCAAGTTCTTTAAGAGATTTTACATGGGTTAATACCGCGGAAAACCCTAAACTGATACACCTGTGATAATTTTACTCCGAAATATTTTTTTTACCACAAAAAACCCAAAACTGGAATATCTGTGATAAATTTACCCAAAACTATTTTTTGACCACAAAAAACCCAAAACTGGTACACTTGTGACAATTTTACCCCGAACTATTTCTTTAACCGCCAAAAATTTCACACTGGTACACTTGTGATAATTTTACCCCCGAACTAATTTTTTGACCACTAAAAACTCCAAACTGGTATATTTGTGACAAATTTACCCTCTGTTAGTGTCCGTTAAATTATATTAATATCACAAAAAATTACAAATTGGTAAACTTGTGACAAACATAGGGGTAAAATCCATAATCGATACACATGTTAATTACCACGTGTCATTAAACTTAGTAATTTGATAGTAAAATTTAACGGAAACTAACGGAGGATAAATTTGTCATAGATGTACCAGTTTGGGGTTTTTTGTGGCTAAAAAATTAGTTCGGGGTAAAATTGTCACAGATATACCAGTGTAGGGTTTTTTATGGTAAAAAAAATAGTTCGAGATAAAATTGTTACGGGTGTACTAGTTTAGAATTTTTTGTGGTCAAAAAATAGTTTGGGTAAATTTATCATAAGTGTACCAGGTTTGAATTTTTTGTGGTATTAACCCATTTTATATTGCATAAATCGTGGATCCCCTTGCCTGGTCATGGAGAAAAAGTGTTGCAGCGAGAAGAGTGCGAGTGTCAAAATCATTTCCAGTTTCTTCGGATTTATAGTCATTTGAACATTTTGAATAGTCATTGATGTTTCGTGTGGAGAAGAATTAACATTGAGCTCCATTCGTAGTTATACTCACAATTGTAGTGAAGGCATTGCTCCTCACCTAGGCAAGAATTCACCACCTTTCGTATCACTACCTACTTCATGGCCCACCCAACCTTGACCCTCGAGCAATTGATTCAATGAGCTGATTCATGGAGTCACCTATTCTTCGGAGGCAACAATTCAAGTAGAAAAATTGCTAAGAATGGAGCCCGTGTTGGGTCGGATATGGATTGGGTCCGGATCATGTATTGGTCGCAAAGTAATTATTAGTTATTATTCAAATGCAACTCTTGAGCTTAAATTGCTTTGTACATTCTAAAAGCCAGCGGAATTTATGCTTTCATTCATCATGGAAAGCTCAACGGGCCTCAAACCTTTTAAGACTACGTTTGGTAGTTGGAATAAAATTCAGGATAGGATATATTTTATCTCATCTAATGTTTGGTGCTTGTCTAAGACAGGATAAAGTCAGATATAGAAGGGATATAGTTCGAATTAAATTATCTCACAGGGGAGGTAGGATAAGAGTGGATAGGATTTTTAATGTCTATAATATAAAAGTTATTTTTCTCAAATAACAAACTCGTTAAATAAAAATAATATTTAAATTTTAATATAAAAAAATTAAAATAACAAAATCATAAAAATAATTTTATTTTTATTTATTCTTATTTCCATTTATATATTCAATTTTCTTCTTATCTTACGATATAAATTTCATATACATTAATAAATGCATTCAGTATTTATATTTATTAAATATTCTAGGTATATTAGTATAGTTTACTATTTAATAAAATTTTGTTAGAGAATGATGGAAGGGGAAAAAGAAATAAAAAAAATAAATTAATTTAAAAAGATATGTAAAAATAATAAAAAAATAAGCAAATAAAAATGAAGTAGGTAAGAGTGTCGTAAGAGATTTTTATCATATTCGTTTATGCAATTTTTATGTTTATTTACACTAATATGACGTTCATAGTAAATAATGGACACGATAAGAGGTGAAAATCTCCGACTTTATTACCGTGATTCACCAAATAATAGATGGGATATAGTAAATCTCTCATATTTCATATTCTATCCTATTTAGTTCTATTTCAAAAATCCAAATGACCAAATTCAGCCTAAAAGAAAAGGAAAAGGGAGAGAAGGCTCATGGGCTCAACTGGAACCTTCTGGGCTTTGCCACCGTGCGTTTCGAACCCGAACCGGAAGAGAAAGTGGTCAAACCGAAGACGACGACGACGACGACGCCGACGAAGGAGATACCCAAACCTCTCAAAACAGCCATCTCAACCACTGCGAAGCGCTCGAGTTCTGGCTCGTTGATCGTCTCTCGCCCCCACGTTGCTCCGCCGAAAGAGACCAGCGTCCGTCGCATTCCGGCGAATCGATGGCTCCGAAGCCCAAGGACAAGCCGAAACCCTCCCCGTCCCCGTCGCAGCCGCCGCCGCCCATCGAAGATCTGTTCGCGTCTCTCAGCAAGCACATCCAACGATCTGAGTACAAACAAGCCGTCAAGGTCGCAGATCAAGGTTCCGATTCCTCCCCGGCCGTGTACCGTCGCGCTCGATAGCTTCCTTCCGTCGCCCTTTTTGACCTCACCACTCGACGTTCTTCTTCTTGTTTTTCGACAGTGCTGGGAATCGCTCCTGGGGATGAAGACGCGATTAGATGCAAGGTGGTGGCTCTGATAAAGGGAGACAGCATCGAGGGCGCGCTGACCACCATTCAATCAGCTAGGAACCTACCAATCGACTTCAGTTTTCACAAGGCGAGTGCTTAAATTATCGAAACGCGTGCTGGTGTTGCGGTTTCGTTTCACTTTCACGCAGGTTTAGTGTTCATTTTGCAAGGCCTTCGGGATTTCACGTGTTGCCATGCTGTCATTTTGATTGATTTTCTCATTTCTCGCCGAGGTGGAGTGCATGATGCTCCTGAAATAGCAGAATTGTGAATTGTGTGTTACTGGAAATGAATTTCCCGTTGCATCTCTGTGGCTTTAGTCGAAACATTTGACTCCAAGAGGGGTTGAAATAACTCAGCTTGCAGATAAGCTAGGTGATTCTTAGGGAGACCTGTTACATGTTGGTTTTGAAGTATTATCTGAACGAAGTTATAGGATAGTGGAGTTTTGGTCCCGGAAGAATATTTACTCGCAAGCAACCAGTGACGTCCTCTAGTGGAAGAAGGTCGTCGAGGTGCCCAACCCTCGCACTTATCAGTGGCAAAAGGAAAGAGAAAAAACATTGCACTAGTTTGACTGAGGCCGTAAATGATTCACCGTGCTTGTACATATCTTTCTTACTCACCGTAATTGGTTATTTGAAGATTTTGAAAGAATTTTTGCTCCATCGCATGTATTCTTATTATTTTAACCTATATATATTTTAGTTTGATCTCGAGCTTACCAAATGCATAACTGAGTCATTTGCACGTTGAGAAAGAACAGTTCAGCTGTCTCTTTATTAATGTCCTTCTTCCTCCTTTGGCTCTAAATAGGCATACTGCTTATACAGACAAAACAAGCTGGATGAAGCTTTGGACTCTCTCAAGAGCAAAGAAAGAAGTACTTCAACCATGCTCTTGGAGTCTCAGATTCTGTACCGCCAAGGCAAAATGGATGCTTGTGCAGATATTTATCAAAAGCTACAGAAGTCTAACGTGGAATCACTTGAGATAAATGCAATTGCCAGTTTGGTTGCCACTGGAAGAGCCTCAGAAGTGCAAGGAACATTGGATGCACTCAGGGTCAAACCAACTAGCAGCTTTGAGTTGGCATACAACACTGCTTGTTCTTTAATTGAAAGAAAAAAGTATTCGGATGCTGAACAACTCTTGTTATCAGCTCGTAGGTAATATACATGACCGATTCATTGTACTTATGTTCACAGGTTTGTCACTTTATTGGCGCCGATAGTGCAATTTTATGGGTGTTTATGAAGTCTTTTCACTAATGGTTTCTTATCATTCGGTCTTGGTAACCCATGTCAATTTACATGGTTGTACCTTTTATCCAGGCATAAGAACTCTTTGACAGGAACTTTCTGCTTGATCTCTTAGAGGTGCTTTACCTTGTATTTTCTGTTTGCCAAATTGATGAAGCAAGGGCTTTTCTGTGGAATACATGCCTTGAGCACTGAGTACTTTGTTTTCACTGAATTTCTAGCGTTACATCTTGCTAATGGGGCAAACTTTTACCAAGTGGCCTAGCATTTTTCCCTTAAACCAATATGCAGTGATTTAATTGGAGTATTGCGATTATTTTGTATTTTTTTTAAGTTCACAATATGCAGAAGCGATGAACAAGACTCTAATTTTCAATTTGCTTCTTGCTCATTTATCTATATGTGCTTTCAGGAATGCGTTACACGAACCATGATGTGCATTTGCACCATTTTCCCTCCTTAACTCTGTCATTTACCTTTGGAAACTCTTTATGCGGTTCTCCCCAGTTTTGCGATAGACTGGTGTTGTAAAGTAATGAACTAAGATAATTTTTTTTTGGTCTAAAGATAATTTCTTGTTTGACTTTGTCCAAATAATGAGGGTTTACTCTGGAATGCATTCGGTGTTGTTGGCGTACGGGGGCATGCTCCTTTCACCACTTTAACTTTTCTTTTGATTGGATTTTGCATCTCATCCACTTTTTGTACTTCTTTAGGCTCTATGCCGCCTTGCTTCTGAAGTGAATAGGAAAATTAGAATGCTGAATGCTGATGTATTTGAGATATTGTCAGAATTGGTCAGGAAACTCTCCTGGAAGAAAACTTAGATGCTGATGAGGTGGAAATTGAATTAGCTCCTATTGCTGTCCAGTTGGCTTATGTTCAGCAGGTATTTGAAAATTAGTTAATGCTTCTGCTGTTGTCGAGGGGGGCTCCAATCATTTCTTATAAATATCTCTTGGCATGTAGTTCTGAAATGATACAACTTTTTTATTTTTCATAGATCTTTGGACGCAGACAAGAGGCCATTGAAGCTTACACTGGCATCATTAATCGGAATTTGTCCGATGAATCATCGCTTGCTGTGGCAGTGAACAACCTCATTGCTCTGAAAGGGCCTAAAGATGTCTCTGATAGCCTGAGAAAAGTTGACCGCCTAAAGGAGAAAGATGCCCAGAACTTCCGGCTTTCTCATACAGTGGAATTGAAACTTCTACGGAAGCAAAGGGAGGCAATATACACTAACCGGGTGCTTTTGCTCCTCCATGCGAATAAGATGGATCAGGTTGAAGCCTGAATTTTCTTTTGTGCTTCTATACCAACTGTGCATTTTCTTAATTGTATAGTTAATGGACTAAGTCTGCCAACTAGTATTGTTTTGCTTACATACTAACCTTGTTCTTTCTCAAATACTCAGGCCCGAGAGTTTGTTGCTTGTCTGCCCGACATGTTTCCTAGCAGCGTGGCACCAATATTGCTTCAAGCTGCTGTGTTTGTGAGAGAGAACAAGGCTGGCAAAGCTGAGGAAGTATTAGGCCAATTTGCAGAGCAGTTCCCTGATAAGTCCAAGACTGTTCTTCTGGCAAGAGCACAGGTTGCTGCAGCAGCTGGCCACCCTCTTGTAGCAGCAGAATCGCTGAGCAAGATACCCGATATCCAGCACATGCCTGCCACTGTTGCGACACTTGTTGCATTGAAAGAGCGTGCAGGTGATATTGATGGCGCGGCTGCCGTTCTTAACTCAGCAATCCAATGGTGGTCAAACGCCATGACTGAGGACAACAAGCTCTCTTCTATAATGCCAGAGGCAGCTTCCTTCATGCTCAGGCACGGCAGGCAAGAGGAAGCTGCACGCCTTTACGAGGAACTTGTGAAAAGCCATGGAAGCATAGAGGCAATGGCTGGGCTCATAACCACGGTCGCACGTGTAGATATTGGCAAAGCTGAAGCTTATGAAAAGAAGTTAAAACCATTGCCTGGGTTGAAGGGCATTAATGTGGAGAGTTTAGAGAAGACTTCTGGTGCGAAACAAGATGAAAGTTCTCTTCATCACGGACTCGCTGAGGCACATGAGGAGAGTAAGAGCAAAGAGAAAACCAAGAAAAAGAGGAAGAGAAAGCCAAGATACCCCAAAGGTTTTGACCTGGCTAATCCAGGTCCTCCACCAGATCCGGAAAGGTGGCTTCCTAAGAGGGAGAGATCAAGTTACAGGCCGAAGAGGAAGGATAAGAGAGCTGCTCAAGTAAGAGGCTCACAGGGGGCTGTAGCTAGAGAAAAACATGAAGCTGGTGCCAATTCAAGTGCTCCTAATGCGACACCAAACCAAGCAAGCAGCTCCAAAGGGGCCTCACAAACCTCAGTTGTGGAGAAACCCAAGCCTTCTAAATCATCGAGGAAGAAGTCAAGGAATTGATTGGCAGGTTTCCCAAATTTTGTCAACAGCTATCCATCTAATTTCGGTTCAGAATTTCTCTTTTCATCTATTTGCGGATCACAAATTTCTCATAGCTAATGCATTGCGTTCGATTGAATTTAAAATCACCAGGACTTGCAGAGCGTTCGCATAACGTTGCTTGGGTCTTTGCTCAATAATTTCTTTTACATTAGTCAGTGTGTTCTTGGATATTCCATTCCTTGGAATGTTTTTCACATGCGAAGCACTCCTTCTATGTTGGATTATTATTCAATAGCGCGCATCGACCGCGTGCACACCCAACTTGCAGCTAGGACCAGGTTATGAAAAGTAGTGCAAAATCCATTAGTGGGAATTTATTCCCTTGATTTGCTTTGTTCTTGCATTATCAGAGAAGGAAGTGGATGTAGACTTGCCTTAAGAATGCTAAAGTACTCTGTTCATTGACAGCGGAATATTTTTTTGCATGGATCTGTCTATGATGGATCGGATGAATTTCTGTGTCTATTATAGATTTGATTGGTCTCACATGGCTCCACATTATCCGATGGTTGTAATATGAATTGGGCTTCGTCCTCACCCGACGATGAACCCTTTCGAGAGAAGTATCCATTTTATGCTTGATCTAGCCACTGATGGGAAAGTTTAGTATGGAAATGAAACTAGCTAGTTCTTGCTGGAAGAGCTGATGGAAAGTAAAAGGGGTCATTTTCAAGCTCTTTTGAATCGAGGAATGAACTTCTGCCTTTCGGAAGAACAAATTTACACTGGTTGAGAAGGTAGGACATGGAGGGAATTCCACTTCTTGTAATGAAAGCTTGTAGGCACCATAAAGGTTGATGTGAAATCATACAAGGGCAATTGCGCATCTAACTTCTTTTCGACTAGCACGGAAAATGACCAATTGATTGTTCCATGAACTGTCCTAAAAACACACGGGAATTTTGATCAAGTTCTGCGTCTAAATCTTCCGAGAATGATGCCCCCAGCGAGGAACACTCATAAGAGGTCCACAAAAGCATCCAAGCAAATTGATGATCGTTGATGTACATTGAAACCATGGCTCTTGTACCTATCAACTTAGGGCTCTTGGAAATTAGAAAAAAAAATTATTGAGATGTAATATTATTTTGATTCTTTATTAATTTAAAATTTTCATAGCGGTTCGGTACCCTCGTTGACTACCCGAATAATTTAATTTCTTTTTTTTCCCGACTTTTGAAAACTTTGGAAGGAAAAAACGCAACCCCGACGTCGATTTTCCGTTTCCCTCTCGAAGGAGGATCATTCCCGATTATCGAGACGATCTTCTTCTGCCAATCAAAACACTCTTTGCTGAGTTCTGAATGTTCTCCCCTCGCTTTGCTTCCCTAATCACTGATTAAACTGCTCACTAATCGCAGATTAGTAAATAATCAGTGATTCCGTTTTCACTATTCACGCTCCCACGAAAGCTTTCCATTCACGCGGACCTCTCTCTCTGTCTCTCGAACGGCTCTGCAAAGAGGCCAAACGAAGAAGAAAATGCAAAGGAGCTGAGCTAACTCTCTTCCACTCCACTCCTCGCTGATTCTCCGGCGATGGTTCCTCCGCCGCTCCCACCATCGCCGCCGCGTCTCCTCCGCATCCCCTGAGCCCTAACAGCCGCCGCCGCCGCCGCCGCCGCCGCCGCCGCCGCCGCCGCCGCCGTCGCCATTCCCCCCTGAGCCCTAACCCCCTCCCGGCATGTACTTGTCCGAGAAGCCTCGCCCGATCGATTTCTACAAGGAGGAGTCCACCCCTCGCGACATGATCATCGAGGTCGTCTCCTCCAACGGCGACATCCCCCCGCCGCCGCTTCCCCGCCACCCGCACCAGCACCAGCCGCCGCCGCCGCCGCCCCCGCCCCCGCAGCCCCAGTCCCACCACCAGATGATCCTCGGCGAGAGCAGCGGGGAGGACCTCGAGGTCAAGGCCCCGAAGAAGCGCGCTGAGACTTGGGTCCAGGACGAGACCCGGTGCCTCATCGCGCTCCGCCGCGAGATGGACTCGCTGTTCAACACCTCCAAGTCGAACAAGCACCTCTGGGAGCAGATCTCGTCCAAGATGAGAGAGAAAGGGTTCGACCGTTCCCCGACCATGTGCACGGACAAGTGGAGGAACTTGCTCAAGGAGTTCAAGAAGGCCAAGTACCAGGATAGAGGGTTGGCAAAGATGTCGTATTACAAGGAGATTGAGGAGATTCTGAGGGAGAGGAGCAAGAATGGTCAGTATAAGAGTCCGGTGGCCTCGGCTTTGAAGGTCGATTCCTACATGCAGTTCTCTGACAAAGGCAAGTATGAATATACTGTTTTGTCTTTACCAAAAAAAAAAAAAAAGAATATACTGTTTTGCACTTTGTTAACTAAGTCGAATTGGGAGGAATTATTTGGGCGTATGTGTTGTGTTGGTGGTGTTTGTGATATAGAAGCTAAATTGTAGCGATCAAAAGTTGCCCAGTTAAGCTCCCTAAACTTGTATTTTCTCTTTCCTCTTCTGTGAGATAGGAATTGCGAATAGGCAATGGCTATGATCTGTCAAGGCGTGTCTTGAGTGTGAAAGATTTTTCTGGAAGTATTAGCCTTGGAGTAGGAATTACAGGGCGTCAGCAGAAAGTTTGTAATCATAATGAAATTACTGAAGAACAAATATCTTCTTCTTAACAAGTTCATTAGTAGGTAGTGAATGAGGGTGTTTGTTGATTGATTAGTACGGAAGACGAGTTTTCGCAGTCCCCAATGTGATTTTTGGAAGTATTAGCCTTGGAGTAGGAATTACAGGGCGTCAGCAGAAAGTTTGTAATCATAATGAAATTACTGAAGAACAAATATCTTCTTCTTAACAAGTTCATTAGTAGGTAGTGAATGAGGGTGTTTGTTGATTGATTAGTACGGAAGACGAGTTTTCGCAGTCCCCAATGTGATTTTTGGGACCGCTACAATAAGGAATTGTCTTTCACGTACAGCATTACTCAAGAAGTTACCAAGTATTTGTGGACTCAAGTTTGAAGTGCGAACTTTCTTGTAACAATAGTTGTCCAGCTGGGGATGAGTGTTTATTTGTGGGACCTAAATTGAAGAGTTGGCTAACTCCTATTGAGGGGATGCATTCCATCTTTCTCGGCTTGTCTAGCTGGTTTCTTTTTCTTTCCATCTGGTGGTGAAGGTCACCATAGCTTTTCAAGAGTTAATTTCGTTTATTCCAGTAATTGCAAATGCACGTGCGTAACACTTTGTTTGTTTTACTCACTACATTCTACCTATACCAAGTGAACAATGTTCACTTCACGATGTCCAGTCATCGGAAGTATTCTTATAATTGCAAATGTACGTCCAATCACTCATACCACCATGTTTGCCCCACTATTTCATTTCATGGGCTATTCCCTATATTTACGAGGGTAAACAAAACCTGATGACACCGTGGTTTGGTATAATTGCAAATGCATGTGTGTAACACTTTGTTTGTTTTACTCACTACATTCTACCTGTACGAAGTGAACAATGTTCACTTCATGATGTCCAGTCAGTGGAAGTATTCTTATAATTGTAAATGCACGTTCAATTCACTCCCTTCACCATGTTTGCTTCACTATTTCATTCATGGGCTATTCCCTGTATTTACAATGGTGAACAAAACCTGATGACATTGTGGTTTGGTATTTAATCTGTTTCTTCTAGGAACTTGTTAATACAGCACGGAAAATATTTTATTTTGTGAGATGAATCTTTCTGTTCTGTTTGATTGGCTAGAATGAGACTATCGAAGTTGAATAAAAAAAAATTAAAGAAACAGGGAGTCTGAACCTAGATCACCACATGTCTATATCTTGAAACTGGTTGAGTCAATTTACGAGTGAGGATTTATTGTACATATTAGTAATCCATATGCTCATCGTGCCAGGGTTTCTTCCTTATAGAAGAGACAAATTCGATGAAAGACAATATTTTAATTTATCTCTTTTTTTTAGAACTAGTACTTTGGGAGACATGCCAATTTATGAAAAGACGAAGTGACTTACAGTCATAAAAAAAGATGAAATGAAATTGTGAATAGTTCGGTGTACTTCTAGTTTGAAGGAAAAAAGGGACAACAATTTGTGTCATCAGTAGTGTAAATAAAAAGCTTTTAATACGTTTTTCTCCGAAGCATGGCTATTCTAAAGTCATATTTAGTGGTCCATCTAGCAATTTTCCTCTTGTGTCGGATTGTGCTCGATGATAAACAAGAGAATCCACAACTTTTTGTTACGGGTATGATTCATTTCTCTTTATCTAAGTGACCAAATGCATGACGAAAGAGATGAGGACCTCCTCGCCATTCCGCTGAATTTTGTGTCTGCTAACCAATCAAGGCCCACATTCGGTTCCATGTGGATGTTGCCTTGAGTAGGTGCAATGTCGGGAGAAACTTCAATCCATTTGATATCTGATAGAGGGCATGCAACTGGTCAATGTGCATGTACCTGTGAAATTGGATTGCTGTCTATTCTGGCCCTTTGCGATGTTAAACAAATTTACACATCACATATGTCATAAGTACTATTGAGTTTCTTAAGTTTCATTAAGAGCTTGAGGTATGTATGCACCATTTCTTTTTTATCTCTTTGGGTTCTGTTCATGATTAATGTTCCCTTGCTTTAGAGAACCAGTAGAATCTCAGTTCAGCATGCAACCTTATAGAAGACAGGCTGGATTTCAATAGTATATTTTCTTTGATTCTTGTGTGGTTCGTGAATTTATGGTTCATTCTCTTGTTCACCCTGTCCTTATTTTAATGGATACAACCTTTAAAGAAAAGAATTTCACTGTTGGCCTTAGAACTGGAACTCAACTCCATTTGAGGCACCTTTCTTGATCTTGCCTTCTTTTTCACATTTATTGGACAGGCTGCTAGGGACTTTTCCATTTATTTGTCCCATTGCCTCGGGATTACAAAGTAGGGAGGGACTTCTTTTGTACTTTCTGTGCATTTAGTTTTGAATTATACTTTTGTATGCAGGCATTGAGGATGCTGGGATGACTTTCGGACCTGTAGAAGGTAAGAAAACTTGGTTTTCAACTTAGTAATTGTGGTTTATTTGCTTTACTATTCTGCACGATCCATTGCATAACTTTTTTGCTTTGTGGCCATAAGGGTTATTGGTTTGTAGGTTCTCCAATTGTGCAGCTGAGCATCCACTCTTTATTAGTCATTCTCATGTCCTGTCACATGGAGTTCCCTTCATTTTTATAAAATATGAAGTTGGCCAAATCTCATTACAAGATTAATAGAAGAATCAGGCAAATCTTACACTGATGGTGGCAGACAATATAAAGTGGTGTCGCTGTTTTGTTCAAATTTGTAGACAGATGGTACATTAACAAAGGAATGAGATTTATCACCACTAGACCTAAAATTTTAAATCAAAGAGCATAATATTGCATTCCTATTTATCAAAATGCTAGCAGAAAACTGAAGAAGAAAACTTGGCCCTGGGTATCTGAGACAATGCATTATTGATTTTAAGAGTAAAGTGATGTCCTGATGTTATTATGTCCCCTCCTGCAAAATTTAGGACCTGCAGCGCAGAGATGATTTTCTTATGTAGTGCCAAGTGTCTGAATCCATTAATGGCAAACCTTAGTAATTGCTCCGTATGTATCAGAACATCTGCTGATTAAAAAAATTATGTTTCAAAATTTTGTCTGAACGGGCTTCACTTTATGAATTTTTGGCATGGGGCTTGGATTCTATTCACAGACCTTGAGTTGATGGGAAACACATCTGACCTTAGAAAATGTCATTTCTTTCCCTGCTAAAGAGATGGTAATCATTACCTCATATTTTTAGCACAGGAATCGATGGAAACTTCAATATCTGGAACATTTATGTCTATTGACTAGTCTGGACTTCTATTGAGGCACAAATTACAAGTGGACCTCTTGCATCTTTAGTTATCCCTAAAAAGGCCCAAATGCATGCCCCCTTCTTTGGATGACCTCGTCATATTTGCTTTTTTTTTGCTTTTCAATCAATTTTTGGTGAAGCATTCCACCCAAAGTTAGTTAGAACTTCTGTTTGTGCGGATTTACCATTCTAGTTTTTATTGCTCGACCTTTCAGTTCAAATTATGATTACTGGTGTTAATTTAGACAGATGGTCTCATGTCATTTAATTTTCTTGGTGTGCACTGTGCAGCAAGTGGTAGGCCGACTCTCAACCTTGAAAGACGTTTGGATCATGATGGGCATCCTCTGGCCATAACTACTGCTGAAGCGGTTGCGGCTAATGGAGTTCCCCCTTGGAATTGGAGGGAAACCCCTGGAAATGGTTGGTTTATCTACTGTAATATGATAAAATGATTGTTATCGACTTTGAGGACTTCTGCCCAAGCATATGAATGAGTTGCCAATTTCAAGTGCTACCTGCTGAAGATCTTTGCTTTCCACCTCACATCTATGCCTAAAACCTAAAAGCCACCCCTAATATCTTGAGTTGATAATGTTTCCGAGTTAGCAACATTTTATTGATGATACTGTACTTTCCCTTTTTCTGTGGCTCAACAGGTGAGAGTCAGTCATACGGTGGGAGGGTCATCTCAGTCAAGTGGGGTGACTATACCAGAAGGTTTGGTATTGATGGCTCTGCCGATTCCATTAAAGAGGCGATCAAATCTGCTTTTAGATTGAGAACTAAACGTGCATTTTGGTTGGAGGATGAAGACCAGATAATAAGGAGCCTTGACAGAGATATGCCTTTGGGAAATTACACTCTCCAGCTTGATGAAGGTAATAGCAGCACATGCAGGTTTTGGAATGGGCATAGCCGTACAAATTATGAAATTGTTTTGTCATGACGCCCACCGCCATCTGTTAACACTTCACTACACTACACTGACTATATGGACTGCTTATGCATAGATCTATATTTTCAGGACTGGCCATAAAAGTGTGCCTTTACAATGAGTCAGGGCACATTTCAGTCCATACAGAAGATAAGATTTTTTACACGGAAGATGATTATCGTGATTTTCTTGCCCGAAGAGGGTGGACATGTTTGAGGGAGCTTGATGGGTATAGAAACATTGATAATATGGATGATCTACGACCAGGTGGAATATACCGTGGTGTTACATGAGGCATGCGGGCTCCAATGAGAGTGGGCGACTTTGTAATTTTGTCCATGATGGAGCTGAACTGTGACGTTTAATTGTGTATAGCCCATCTTGGCACGAGATGTTTAGTCAATTAGCACTGTGCTTAAGGCATTTCAAAAATGTATATATCCACTTCTTTTTGGTCTTTGAAAGAGGCAACTTGGTTACTCCTGCCGACGATCGTTCGTGTACTGTGCTTGGATTACCGAGATCCTGTTGGCAAAACTGCCTTTTTGGCCCATAACAATGTTGTAATTAAACTACCGAGATCATTATTTTGCTTTTCTACCCTTTTGAGAACTCTTCCTTTAACCTGCTGAGGTCACCTCCAGTCCTTTTGACAATGAACGGGAACGCCGTGATCTTGTCAAAAGGGGACAGACAAAGGGATTGCCATATTTTTCAGGGTGCATTAACAAAGATTACAGAATTGGTAGATTCGTAACAGGAACTTAGGACATTGTTTCTCGGGGTCATTCCATTCAAATCGTACAAAATGTGAATAAAAGATTCATTGTTTCTCGGGGTCATTCCATTCAAATCGTACAAAATGTGAATAAAAGATTCACAATATCCCGTTTAAGACGCAAGGGAAATTACTCCTCATCCCATTCATCGTTCTTGTATGATACAAGTGTGTCCACCTTGTGTATCTGCAAAACATCAGAAAGACATAATGCATCAGAAGGGCAGAAGAACCGACGATAGCTAGCTACTGAAGTTCATGTCCAACTTAAGACACACCTTGAAAAGAGAAGAACAAAAAGTATATGTCCAACTTACCTTTGTGTCAAAAGAATGCAACTTAACCATCTGTGGATTGGCAATCAACTTAGGGTCGCTCTCAATCCATGTGAACGGAACCGCCACGTCCTTATCAGTGTACGCTAACACATCAAATACACCTACAAAGACGAGCGAGAAAATTTCTAAATCAAACAAGCCCAGGAGCATGTGAACTGTATTACCTAAATGGTCGCCAGACTAATCCTTCTTACAGGGTTCATCAAGGCATGGCAAGTAAGTGATGCTCGAAGCAATCTGTCGCATAATTGCTTGAATCTCCCTCATGATCTCTTTGTCGCTCTTTTCTCTCGAGACTCTGTAATCAAAGCAGAACGATGCCACCACGTGTCCAGTGACAACAACCCGAAAGGTAAACAGAGAAAACAAACAAAAAGCTAACTTGATTTAAATTACCCCTTCTCGACGACCTCGTCATCAGTCTCGATGCTGAAGTTCCACCTCTCTAACACCTCACCAGTGGCCTTGCTCATTATAACAAGAACAACCCTTTGCAATTTGCCAGCTTCCAACCATTCTTTCGAGCAAAAATTTGACATTCAGACTCATCAGATAATTGTAGCAGACATCATTCCAAGGAAATTAAACGGAAGTTCTCCTTTTGTTGTGTTTAGCTGTCAAGTTTTGACACAAAGAATACGCCTTTTTTACATAACAAATCAAGCCCCGAGGTCGAACCATTGAACTCACAGTCCAACACTCCTTTTTCGCCACCCAATGAGCGCAAATCGATCTTAACAAATTCCCTAACTCTGCATTGTCTACAGAAGCAAGCATAACAGCAATAGCGGGGGAACTACTTAAGTTGCAAATGTTGAATCTGTTCTTACCCGAAAGCTGAGCATTCAAGTTGGCAATGAAGGATTTGACACCTTCATCCTGAGTAAGCAGCATCGGAAGCCCGTACTTCTTCACCTTCGCGAAACTCTCCTCCGGATACACCCCGCGATTGTATAGAATACTGACAAAATCAAAACCCCTCAAAATGGTTTTTCATTACTCGATTCTCAATCGATAAACCGAATTAGGTCTACACTTAGCCTACAGAGCAAACGGGGATCATGCACAGTACACACCGCCAGAGTCCCACTCACCTGTTTGCAGCATAACCTGAAAACGAAGAACCAGACGCAAACCCGCGAAATCAGCAAAAAGGTTACAGCAAAGCAACAACGAACGTATCTCTAAATCGAAACCGAGGACGGGCGGCGAACGAACCGAAGAACTCGCTGACGATGGCAGCGGATCCGCGCAGCGTGATGATGTCCCTGGCGACGGTTTTTGCGGCCATGCTAGATGAGTTCGCCCCCGGCCCCCCACAGAGATCAAACAGACGAACCGACCGGACAGTGCAGCGGCGAGATTCCAAAGGGAGAAATCGCCCGAACCGACCGTGGGAAAGAGCGCAGAGCCGCGAAGGGCGAAGGGCGGAGGGCGGCAAGTGAGTACGACGGACTGCGAAAATGGCTGATTTGAGCGGAGAGTCGTTTGGAAAGATTTGATCGTTCTCCTTTTCTTTTAGGGCTTTGAGCGTGACAATTCAAAAAGGAGCGAAGGATATATTTGCAGCGATAGCGTAACGGCTACTTCTCTATTTTGTCTGGTCCTTGGGCGGCTCCTCCCCGTCTTTTGAAAGTGCCTCCTTCAACGGTTCGTTTTTCCACCTTTTTTCTCCCGATACGAGAAATTCATTTGTCCACGACATTCGTAAAATCAACGGCTGCGATGCTCCGTGGTTCGATGGATTAGGATGGGGTGAAAAAAAAAATTCTCTTTATCCAAAGGATAAATTATACTTTTCCGTTCCCTGCTTTCGAATTTTCACAAGAAATTTCTGCGCTTTTAATTATTTTAATCGAACAGACGAAATTTATGGTGTGTTTATTTCGCGGAAAACGAACGATTTGGAGCGCATTTTTTCAAAAAGATAACCGTCCGTGTCGCTTACAAAAAATGAACGAACGGGATACATTTTCATTATTCACAAACTATTTAAACATAGATTATTGTTGATTATTTTATATTGACTTTTTTTTTCAAGTGATTTATTTTTTAGAAAATATTTTTCAAATCATTCATTTCTGTGAAATAAGCAGAGCTTTATTAATAAGAGATTGGTTTCAGTTACTTGAAATCACTTTTCAGCAGGGGGAAGAACAGTAGAAGTGCCAAAAGTTATGTAGAGAGCTCACTTTAGTGCCAAAAGTTTAATCTGGATCACTTAAATGCCAAATCGGAGGAAAAATGATCATTTTGGTGCCAACGGCGAGAGATTCCGGTCAAATTAATACGTGACATTTATAATTAAATTTTTAATCTTAGTTGGATTTTTTTAAAAAAAAATTAGTCTACATGACATTTCCATGTATATATTTCAATTTTTTAAATACTTTGCTGAATTTATTTTATTTTATTTTCTTTCTTCTCCCTTTGGTCACCGTCGGTGACCGGAGGCCGGCCACCGGCCGCCTGGCCTAGCCCGGACGAGGCCGTTGTCGCCCGCCACAGGTGAGGCCCGGCCGACCCTCACCTGGGCGACAGCGGGCAAGCCCCGGTGAGGTCGGCCTCGCCTCGCATGGGCGAGGGTGAGCCCTGGCGAGAGACTTCAAGGCCACTATGGCCTGGGCGACGGTCGGCCTCGCCGGATCTGGCGAGGGGAGCCCTTGCCCTGGCCCATGTGAGGCGAGGCCGACCTCACCGGGGCTTGCTTGCCGTCGCCCGGGCGAGGGTTGGTCGGGCCTCACCTGTGGCGAGCGGCGGCAGCCTCATTTGGGCGAGGCCTGGTTGACCCTCGCTTGGGCAACGACGAGCAAGCCCCTGCGAGGGCTCCCTTCGCCCCCAAGCGACGCCTGGCGGGGCCACAATGGCCCAGGCGATGGTCGGCCTCGCCAGGGCTCACCCTCGCCCATGCAAGGCGAGGCCGACCTCACCGGGGCTTGCCCACCGTCGCCCGGGCGAGGGTCGGCTAGGCCTTGCCTGTGGCGGGCAGCGGCAGCCTCGTTCGGGCAAGGCTAGGCGGCTGGTGGCCAGCCTCCGGTCACCGGCGGTGACCAAAGGGAGAAGAAAGAAAAGAAAAAAAGAAAAGAAGGAAAAAAAAGAAATAAAAAGGAAAAAAGAAAAAAATTATTTAAAATGAAAAATGCTGACTGTACGAGCTGATTGTATCTCCGGCGAGCCACATCGGCTTTATAAATTAATAAAAAAATGTCATGTCGAATTTTCGACCAAACTGACCGGAGTTGGCACTTAAGTGATCATTTTTTAAAAATTTTGGTACTTAAATGATTCAAATGAAATTTTTGGCACTTCTGCCGTTCTTCCCTCCTTTTCAGCCTATGATCCAATATCGTCACTAGCATCCCAATCTTTACCACTTGATAGGGTGTCAATGGGTTGAGTTGGGTTGAGTTGTGCTTTCATGACACCGACTTGACCCAAAATATATAGGGTCACGCTCAACCCGACCCGACCCAACCCAAGACCCTATTCAGCATATACTCTAAGATTAGGGTCGGGTCGGTCCGAGTCGGGTTTAGGTCCCAAAACCCTAAGCCTTATGCAGTTGCCACATGCCTCGATTCTTCTCTAGAACGAAGCCGACGGAGTTCGAGATGAATTGGGGGTCGATGATGAAGATCAACTGATGTGCTTCTTCGCCCCCGAAAAACATCGAGAGCAACTTATGCGCTTCTTTGCTCGATAGTCCCCTCCCAGTTTGCTCATCATCCACACCGAATCCCCCGTCTCTCCTTGGGACAGGCTTAGACTTCTCGTTATTCGGCGTTGTCGACACCGGCAACGGGGACTATGATTGAGACGGAGCAGGCGACGAAGGCGACGCCACTCCAGCTCTCCTCGCGGCCAGCATCCTCTTCTTGGTCGCAACGGCCATGACCTCCCTCTGCATTTGGCGGACATCCTCCGACGGTGATGGCCGAGGTGGCGACGGCGGCGGCATCCCTGGGCTTGCTCCACTTGGGCTCCAGCGGTGAGTGTTGCATGCTAAGGCGTAGCGCCATCTTCAAGTCCTCCTCCTCCTGATCCGCCATCAGCAACCGCCCCCGCCGGCCCCGCGGAAAGGGATCTCGAAAAAAAACGCCGAGGAGAAGAAGCAAAAGAAGAAGAGATCCAGGGTTTCTCCCCGGGCACTCCCGCGGCTCCTCCATCGTCGATGTCGATGAATCGGCAGCGACTCGCAGAGATTGACGGCGAAGGGGGGATCGATTGCGCCGGGGGGAAACGGTCAGAATTGAAGAGGGAGGATCAAAAGCTTTCCCTAATCGAGGGGGCGTGGGAGGCTAGGAAAACCATAGCTGAACTGGGTGGAGAGTTAAAGGGGGGAGACAGAAGTTCACGATTAAGAGAGAAGAAGCGAAGGGGAGAGAAGGGGGGGGAGTCGTGCCAAGTCAAAAAAGCTCGGTCTGACCTGGCCCGATTTTAATAAATACCCACATCTAAAATCCATACCCAAAGTAAATAAGACCTGACCCCAAAATACCCTAAAATTTCGGGCCGGGCCGAGTCGGCTCAGGTTTTTTTTACACTCCTACTTGACATACTAAAATTAGTCAACCTAAGCTGAAAAATGAAAAATGCCGGAATCTCTTAACTCCTTCCCAATCCAATTAAGCAGTTGACGAGTCGATACGCAATATATTTTGAGTAGACAATAAGGGGAAAATAGTTTGTTTTCTAAATTCACATATGCACATGTCTCGAGAGGAGGAGGAGGCGGCGACGGCGAGAATTGGGATGTGCATCTTGATATCCTTATAATCAAGAAGGATCTTTATTCCCCCTCTCCTTCTTCTTTCCCTAGGCTAATAAAGTACGTACGCATACTCGGAGGACAAACAAAAACAACAAACAGAGCCACAAAATTCAGAGTTTATATTAAATTAACATAACCCTATGCACAACAAGGTGTCGTGGTGTAGTTGGTTATCACGTCAGTCTAACACACTGAAGGTCTCCGGTTCGAGTCCGGGCGACGCCAAGTTCTTCACATCCATAATTTTTTTTTAAAGCCAACCGTGTCTAAAACGACATCGTCTCCCCCCCCCAAGGACATAATGGGAATTGCAGTCGGACGCTCTCCCCTCATCTCTCACCCCCCCTTCCTCCCGCTTCATACGAACTCCCCAGAGGCACCTTTCCCGCCAAACCCCTGCGTAAACCCTAGAGAGAGAAACCGCGAGCGAGACGGAGAGAGAGAGAGAGCGCGAGCGAGAGCGATGGAGGAGGAAATCAAAGCGAAGCTGAACGAGAGCGGCTTCACGCTGGACGAAGCAGAAGAAGAGGAGGTACTCCGCAAATGTAAGGCTCTTCTTTTGACTTCCGAACTCGGACGCATTTTAACCCGCCGCGAATCCATTTTTCCGAGGCGCGCGCGTCTCGAAAATCTGGCGCTGACGGATTCGGTCCCGCTTTGGATTGATTCAGGCCTCGCGTTCTGCATCAACTACAAGCTCGGTCCCTCGGATCTCGTATCGAACTGGGAGTTGTACTACCTCAACAGGTACCCTCATCAATTTCCGTTGTAATTCAGCGGTTACTTGGCGAGTGAAGTGGTTTGGTAGCTCGATGGGAAGCTAGCGAAGGGTCAATATCGATTGGGCGAAAGCTAATTGTCGTCGTCCCGTTGTTTTCCTCGTGAGCGTGCTCGTTTTTCTTCCAGCTCAGTTGACTGGGGGGTGTCCTTTGTCCCCTTCGTTGCGTTGATTGACCTGTCGTCTTGGCGGCAGTTATCAGCTCGAGTGTTTCGATGTCTCGGGGGAGCATGCTGTATCTATCTTGCTGAATACTGATCCGTGTCGAAGTTTGTGAATTCCTGTGTTTTTTAAGCGGTGCGGCTCTTGAATCACGTGGCAGGCAACTGAGCGAGTCCACGGTGCAAGATGCGGAAATGGATGGGTTCTTGGTTCACCTGCAAAATAATGTCAAAGAGGCGGTCATCAAGGAGGAGCCGAATTTGCACGTTTACTCGAGTAAAGACGTGGACATGTGAGCTTTGCTAAGTCCTTTTGTTATCTTTTTTCTGATGACTCGTGTCAATATCTTACATTGAAGTAATGGCATAAGGGAAATCTTTGTGACCGGGAGTTCCCGGGGAATCTTTATAGTGATTTCATTTTGGGTTCTGTTGTAAAAGGGCTTTGGTGATTTAAGGAAAGAATCTCATTTCTTGTCAGAGGAGGATCAGGGAAATTGTACTTGGCAATTCAGTTGATAATAATTTTTGGTTGGATGCTGCTCCTGCACTCTTATATAGTACTCTTGTTGTCGAAATACTTCTCCTCTGTTTTTCAAACTTAATCGTCATGTTCCTTGCATGCAGGATTTTGAATAATGAAGATGAATACTCGAAAGAAGATGACATCGGCACTCCGACACATAGATCCAATCTCTCTACAGAGCAGTCTGATCTGATGCATCAAACAAGTGGGAAGGCTTATTCTTCTGGGAAACCATCAACACTTATCACGCCTTTTGGGCAACGAACGGAAAAGTTTGCTGTGAGATTTAGCATTAATCAGCAGTCGGGAGGAGATAATGGGAAAATGGAACATGATATTGAGAGTTCGGAAGATGATTTTATCAAGAAAGTACAACCTCACAAGAGATGTTCCTTGGCGATTAATGGAACAAAGCCGGAACCTGGGTGCAGATTTATGTATGATAGAACTGAAGACAGAGTTAGTAATATTTTTCATGGCACAAAACCACTCCTGAGTCTCCTTCATATCTATACAACTCACCATTCTCATTCTTGTGATGCAGTTTAACGCGCTTGAAAACCGTATTAAAAGACATGAAAGTGCTCTTGTTGCTTCTGGCCTCCATGAGGAACCAGTAGACCCAACTCTTGCTTCACAGGTGATGTGGCTCCCTAGCAAACTTCCCCTCTTTCCATTTATATTCATAGGACAATAGTGGTCCATACACGCTTTCTCCTCTATTTCTTATTGGTTCACAGTTGATGTGAACTTCAGATTTTTTAGCCCATATAAATGTTGATAAAGGCTATAACTGTCCCTCTCTCGATTTCTTTTCTCACTTTTTCACAAGGCATTGATGGTATTCTCTGGTCTCAGAAAAGCATATTTTCTGTTGGTATGATATGTTGCGACGGAGAAGGCCACTTGAATGATAAGTCCATCCTGTTGCAAAGCAGGTATTGCAGTTTGAGTTATCCTACTTATCTTAAGCAGTTTCTTATGAGTACTCTGATAGGAAGTTAATATATGCTGCCTTTCTACAATAAAAGAATCATTAGACAAGTAGTTTAGCTCAGATTTGTCAAGCTCATGGTTGCTAGGGGCTGTAAGATGCAAGGCATTCCTAATCCAGTTATGATGCTCTTCCATTGGTTTAAGTCTGCTTTGAGTTTTGACCCAAAAAAAAAAAGGAATGCTTTGAGTATCTCTTTGGTATCACAATGAATTATTGTTTCTCACTGAATATCCGTGACAGTGTTGAACACTCCAGCGGGCAATGTGTCCGCCTGGACCTACAGAGATTGAGCCAGTTTTCTGTTTTCCCAGGCCAGGTAAGAAGGAAAGAAACAGTGTATAGATGTAAGCAATGCTATTTCAGTGTATGTGCATTCAATAAATCAAAACCTCCTCATTTTTGACAGATAGTAGGAGTTGAAGGCAACAATCCTAGCGGACACTGTCTAATTGCATCCAAAATTATGGAATCTGTCCCTGTGAATGCTTTGGCTGATGTGATTCCTCCTCCGGCAAAGAAGCAAGCTCTGGAACAGGAAACTGTTACCACTGATCCAGCTTCGTCATCCCAAGATCTCTCTGTGGTACGTAAATTGGGAGTCTTTCATATTCTTCAATATCTAGATCATCTGGTGTCATTTGACATTTCTTCTTCTTGTATTTCTTTTATCTACATTTTTGTGCATTTTATTTCTCCACCTGAATCACTACCATATCCACAGTCCCAGCGCTTTGGACTACATGATATAACAAAGAAAAGAATTACTTGGAAATGACTTGTAAGCATGGAACTAGAAGTCGGAAATCTTCAACTTAAATGTTAAATTGGAAAGATAAGAGTTGCATAGATTGGATTTGATATCACATTTCATGCAATCTTCTCTAGCAAGAAGATACATGCTTTCTGGTATAAATAAGGTCATAATAGAAAGGGGACTGGCGACCAAATTAGAACGGGCTAGAAAGTATAAAGGCAGAACTTGAGTATATGAGTCTTATAAAGGATATGGTTCTGGGGTACTGAAAACGGCATTATGTCCTCGGGCACATTTAACCAATCAAATTGGGAAGAAAAAACAAGTGATTCTGCTTTTTAATTCATGCAGATGCCATCTTCTATTAAAGCAGTGTTGAACTCATTATGCTTGTTACTAAAAGAACAAGGGAATTGGCTCATCTTGCTAGCTTAGGTGCTTAAAAACTTACCTTGGAAAATTATTTTAGTTTAGGAGGAACTTCTTCCGTGCATAGTTTCCTTGTCATGGGTAGCGTTTGGGTAATGCTCTGATAAACTCCTTCAAAGAGGGATAAGATTGTTAGCTGAAGAGCTCCCTGAACATAGTTAGAAACACCAAACCATCTCCTTTTACATTCCAAATGGTGATGATACCTTTTGGCATTGTCATCCGTGATGATGTGCATCACTCATGGAATTTCTAGGCTATCAGTGTGTGATACAATCATGGTCAAAATTTTCCACGGTGCAAAGCAAAGGAGGAAAGCGCTGTTTTGGGCAATTCCACTAAATTGCTACAGGACAGAGTGGTCCAAAAGGAATGAACAAGCATTTGAGTTGCAGGGGTTACCACACTCCCTTACCCTTCAAGCCATTCCTTTTTGTTCATCAAAGGAAGTGCACTTGTTTCTGCTATTAGATTGCAGCTTCCTCTATCCCACATGGACAAGCTGACAGATCACTCTCAAAAGTTGAACTTTCGAGTTATTAGAGTCACATAAACTGCTTGACAATGGATTTATGCTTGGCAGGCTAAAGAGTGCCATTTAATTTTGCAGCTAATCAATCATGCTTCTGTTATTTGAACAGATTATTGCAGCAGGTCCTTTTACTACGACAGACAATTTGTTCTTTGAGCCTCTGACCGAGCTGCTTGCATATGCAAGAAGAAAGATGCCTCAGTTGCTTGTACTGGTGAGATGACTGTTAATTCTGCAATCGTGTAGAATATTCCCCTTCACTAGGGAAAAAGGATAGGAAAAACCATGTTTTGATTGAACTAGATTTGTTTCAGCTCGGGCCATTTGTTGATTCGGAACACCCCGAGGTTAGGAGAGGAAGTATTGACATGACCTTTGACGACATATTTCACCAGGAAATCCTAGGAAAGGTATACTCAGCAAAAGGACCAATGGAACTTGAATGTTTGTTGTTTCTTTGAATCTCACCTTGGCGTTTCATCTTTCAGTTGCAGGATTACGTGGAGTATCTGGGTGATGCTGCTCGTGTAGTTCTTGTGCCATCCATTAGGGATGCTAACCATGACTTTGTTTTCCCTCAGGTGATTATTGGCATGCTGGAAGTGTTTGATTGGCTATAGCTTTTCTTCTTTATTTGTTTCTTTTAATTTACCTGTCCCTTTTTGTGCAGCCTGGCTTTGATATTTCGCCTTTAGGCCTCAAGCATCAGGTACATTTTCAGAAGTTCGTTTATGGTATGAACATATGAGGATTTGTTCTTGACAATTTCTTTTCATTCTTTCATGCAAATCGGTTCTTTATCCCAGATCACCAGTCTTACAAATCCAGGGATTTTCGAAGCAAATGAGGTAAATACTGAACCGTTAATGATGGCAAGATTGTTCATAGTCGTGGTTGATGCCCATATCTGTGCGTTTTAGATGCTATAAGATATGAACCAGAGGCTTTACCTTAACAATTTGAAAATTTAGGTCACAGTGGGGTGTTGCACTGTGGACATCCTGAAACAGCTTAGTGGAGAGGAGATGTCACGAAATCCAAAAGATGGCATACCAAGTGATCGAATGAGCAGACTAGCATACCATATTCTTAGTCAGCGCAGGTACCAAATGCCAAGTGAGAAGTTTTCTCAAAACCTTTCCTAGACAAAAAATGTCATTTTTGGTAGGTTGTGTGAATCAATGACTTGTGATATCTTTTGGGCAGCTTCTATCCTCTATATCCACCAGCAGAAGGCATTCCTTTGGATCTTTCACTTGCTCCAGAAGCCCTTCATTTCTCTTTGGTTCCAGATGTCCTCATCCTTCCTTCGGACATGAAGTACTTTGTAAAGGTGATCTATCCTCGCACTTGCCTCGCATATTCCATGTCTCACTGGAAGATCTCAACAAGCTGTTCCTTTCAAATTTCACTGTTGATATTCTATATGAGATGATTACTGGTTTACATGCATCCGTTGTTTAGAAGTAGAAATGATGAGGTTGATGCACTTAGGTGGTGCCTCTGGGTGGAAGAATCGAAGGAGAACCACAGGCGAAGTGCATTTGCATAAATCCAGGAAGATTAGCAAAAGGCGAAGGTGGAGGGACATTTGTGGAGCTCAATTACCAAGGAACTCCCGACAGAGCAAGTGCTTCTATCATCGGGATTTAATTTTCTGATCAGAACTGTTGCTTTTAACACAACTCAAAGATCTCAAAGATCGTAGAAGAGGAAGCTGCAGGTATAAGCATGGTAAATTTATGGATTGAAATATGCCCCTCCGGTGAGCATGGGCTTTCTGAACTTCTTCAACTTGCGCGGTAGAGGTGTGTATCAGGAAATTTGGAAAGGAATCCAGTGCTAGAGCAGAAGAAGAGAGACAGAGCAATTGGATGGACGTGGGCATACAGACGTACCAGGTTGGTTCACATGTCAGAGTTGATGCTAATCTTATGTAGCTTGTAACAATTACTGTCTTTTAAATCCTGATGATTACTGCAAGTTCGTTTTCTACACTCTTTCATGCCACTGCTTGGGGTCCTCATTCTTATTTGGTTAAATACTAGAAGCCAATTAGATGAGAATATCAGTAGCTGGATCATAGCAGATATCACAATTCAACCCCACTGTGCAAAACGTAGAAATCATCGAATTAATCTATTACAATCAAGAAAAATTGCTGGTTCAACATGTACAGCCGCCCTTCGGCACCGTGACTATGAGCACCAAAGAGCAGTCTTGAAAGAAATTCACGATTCACAGACTGACTTGTGACTAACCCCATATATGTCTAATTCTTATAAATTTCAATTGGAGAAACTAAGTAATTACGGCATTAACGACAATCCTGACATGTGTGTACATGTACACTTCTTGATTCCCAATTAATCCCATCCAAAACCCCATTCAATCTTGTATGTAGTGAGAAGAACATCAAGACTCCCCAGCCTATCACCCATCTTTTTTCTGCACATCGAAGCTCCTGTGATCCCGGAACCAGATTTTCCAGTTATTCAGGACCCAGAGCAAGCTCACCAATATCCCACTCCCCATGATCACAACCCAAGACACCCAAGCCCACTTGGGTATCGAATCCTCCACATCCTCCATTGAATAGTACATCACCAGGTCGCACACATAGGCCGGCGCCACCACGCCCCGCACCACCGTGTAGAAGGTGAAGAAGATCGGGGACATGAGGCGGAAGAACCGTGCGGCGAAGGGCGCCTCGGCTTTCCGGGTCTTGGCGAGGCTCCAGGTGTTCTGGCAGGGGCTGGTGACCTCGGCCAGGATGAGGAGGAGCAGGATCGCATGGGCGCCGTGGGCGACAACGTAGCGGCAGGTGAGGAGGACGAAGAGGGTGACAAGGTGGTGGATGATGAAGAGGACGTCGCTGGGGAAGAAGACGAGGTAGTGGATGAGGTCGATGAGGAAGTAGGCGATGCTGAACTCGAGGGCCGTGTCGTGAAGGGCCGTGTTCGGGGAGGCATAGGCCGCGCGGTCCCACGGCGGCGGCGGGGAGCCGCGGGTGGCGATCGCCGCGGCGACGGTGGCTGGGATGCCGTGGGCGAGGGAGGTGAAGCAGCTGGAGGCGAAGGGCCGGCTCCGCGGGCCCCACCGGCCGAAGAGGAGGAAGTAGCCGAAGAGGTAGACTAGGAGGAATGCGAGGAAGAAGGTCTGGAGGGTCGCCCAGGGAGAGATTGCTGTTGCTAATTCCATGACACAGAGAGAGAGAGAGATGTTTGTGTGTGTGTTTTGCAGGCGTTGACCTGAGAAGGAGAAGTTGGAGGAGATGGAGGATGAAGAAGAAGAAGAAGAGGGGAAATGGAATGGAATGTGGGGGAGGTTGGCTTGGACGTTGTCGGGAGTGTTTTCCTTCGGTTTTGGCGTGTGGAAGTTTTCGGCTGTTGTCCGAATGAAGCAAGGTCGAAGAAGAGGAAGGCTGTTGGTTCCGCCGTTGCCGAACGGCAGCGTTTGGGGTCGGAATTCCGGGGAATATCAGGGAGATTGGACGGCGTGATACTTTCGTCTTTGTTTGTTCCGTCGCTCGTTTTGCTCGCTCTTTTGGGGCCTTCCTTCTTTGGGCCCGCCTAATTGGAAGCTCGCGCAATTACTGACTCCCATGATGTCAGCGCACGTCATTAATATTAACCTGAGCCCATGCGAGTACTCCTCTATCGAGAGCACCCCATGGATAAAAATATAAGTATAGATTTGTTCGTTTTCGACTTCGCGTGACAATTTTGGCGGCCACGAATGAAAATTTACTTGAAAGGATAAAATCTCGCGTGGCTTTCGAATTGGGAGGGTTGCCGATTTTTATCCCGCGGTTGACGTGGGGGAGGGGGAGGGGGGATGAGAGCGTTCCGAGAGAGGAGGGAGAGGATGAGAGCGCCCCGTTCGCGTATTGGCCACAAGACGTGCGACGACGCACGTCACAGGTTAGACTCTGTAAGACGATATTCCTTAGGCCTCCATCGGATATTCTGGTGATGCACTCATCCGAAGCCTCAGGTTAACATCAACCTTCCAATAAATCTTGTCTGGCCCACCCAAAGCATCATTTTTAACATCCCGATTTGTTTCATACGCAAGTTTAAATGATCTGTGCTTCCTAATTCTTCTTCTTATTTATTTATTTTATTTTTCTGGCCACTAACGATCGACGCCTGGAATCAGGAATTTAGCACGAACAAGAACCTCGAATTTCACACAAAATTAACCGCATTCGTCCGTCTGAATGCTAATGAACACTTTCGATTTCTAAAAACCTGAGGGACGGTAGTTTCGTTTCCTAGGCAGCCAATCCAAATGTTTCGGCTTACTTCGTTTTGGAAGATGACTTTATTAGTCTTTTACACATCTGGAAAGCCGAGTGGTGTGTACATAACCGTGATTTAGCGGAGGAAGTTATTCCTCATGATATCTGACATCAATGTGGATATCTTGCTTTTAATGGATCAGACTGGAAATGGGAATTCAGTCTAGGATGCATAATTTGGTCTGATAAGCGAGTGATCCATATAGAAGGATGACAAAAGATCCTGTACCCTCATGTCTTAATCTGTCTGATTGAAAGATCGATGCCACGTGTTACTGATTTTTCGAAAAAGCAACCTGGAAGAAACAGGCACAGAGGATCTGCATTCCAGGCAAGTCCTTTTTTCTATTTGGGTACCCAAAGAACGATAAGATTTTGTTAGTCGAGATAATCAAAAACCGGCGGCGTTACTACATACAAGTAACCAAACCGTATTGAAACGAACACTTCACTACCCTCTTTGAGACGCTCATCATCAAACAATCATTCGACCAGACCATAGTGTTAGATTCCGAAAACCGAAGAACCGTTGAAAACCATCAACGAAACAGGATCATACATGTTTAATTCATTGAGAAAACATAAACACGGAAACGTACCTGAATCCATAACGTATACTGTTCTTCGGCGTCGTGCGGGTAGCCTTCCAGAACAATACGTTTTCCCTGAGAGTTCCCTGAGAGTTCCCTTTGAATTCTCTCTGTATTTCTCTTTCGATGGGATGAAGAGGAATCAGAAAACCGACGTATGTTCTGGGGACCATAACCGCTCTTATAAGGTAACCGCTAGTTACCCTTTAGAAATTACAATTTTGCCCATCATAAAATTGTAATTTTCCCTTTTAGCCTCTACACACTAAAGGGCCACACCCTATTTGATACATTAAAGCCCTAAATTGCCTTAACTTAATTTATCACTTTTAAAGGGCTTAACTTTATATGACAGTATGCATTGCATTATTATTTCACATATAACCCAATGTTGGATTAAGGATCCAACAATCTCCCACTTGGATTATATGTGTATCCTTATAATTATGCTTTGCAATAACAACTGTTTGAGCTCAACTTTACTGTCATTACCGAAATGTATCTCTAACCAATCCGGTCCATCAATCATATCAATATAGGATCAAAGCGGCTTTTGTCACATCTATCGTAACTCAACCCATCAATGGTCACAAAATTGATACAACTGAATGACATGGATTATGATGTGGATGTGTAGCATGGAAATTTCATGAAATGTGATATTAACATGCCTATTTCCAACTGGTCCACCTTAAACCTTATTGAGATCAGACTTTACTAAAATCAGAGTGTGAATAAATCCTGATATTTCTGCAGAAAATAACCTCGAATATCCATAAACTGAAATAACTGAAAATGTCTATATTAAGAACATTTAAATTACAAACTCCCACTAAAACTGAATATCCTCAATAAACATAACACCCATGCGAGCAGTATGCTCATGGAACACCTTGGGTGGCAATGCCTTAGTAAGCGGATCCGCAAGCATGGAGTTTGTACCAATATGTTCTATAGACAACTGTCCACTCTGAATTCTTTCTTTAACAACAAGGAACTTGATGTCTATATGCTTTGACTTCGACGAACCTCTGTTGTTGTTAGAATATAAAACTGCTGATTTATTGTCACACAATAACTTGAGTGGTCTTTCAATGTTATCCACTATCCGTAGTCCCGTGACAAAATTTCGCAGCCATATTCCATGATTGGATGCTTCATAACACGCTATGAATTCTGCTGCCATTGTTGAAGAAGCCGTTATGGACTGTTTGGCACTCTTCCATGAGATGGCACCTCCGGCTAACAGATAGACATAGCCTGATGTAGACTTCAAACTATCTTGGCATCCAGCAAAATCGGAGTCAGTATAACCAATGATCTCAAGCTGATCCGACCTCCGATATGTGAGCATGTATCCTTTTGTTTTCTGTAAGTACCGCAAGACCCGTTTGGTTGCTTTCCAATGTTCTACTCCTGGATTGCTTAAATATCTGCCCAACATTCCAGTAATGTACGCAATATCCGGATGCGTACAAACCTGAGCATACATCAGACTCCCTATCACAGATGCATAAGGAATCTTCTCCATTTCCTTTCTTTCAAAATCATTCTTAGGGCACTGATTGAGACAAAACTTGTCTCCTTTAGATACAGGGGTATTACCTGGTTTACAATCTTGCATGCCATACCTTTTGAGAACCTTTTCGATATAGCTCTTTTGTGATAATCCAAGAATACCCCGAGAGCGATCTCGGCGTATTTGTATACCTAATACAAAAGAGGCGTCACCAAGATCTTTCATCTCAAAGTTATTAGACAGAAATCTCTTGGTTTCGTGCAATAAGCCTATATCGTTGCTTGCAAGCAAGATATCATCAACATAAAAAACCAGAAAAATGTACTTGCTCCCACAGAACTTATGGTATATACATTCATCAACCAAATTCATCTCAAAACCAAATGAGACGATCACTTGATGAAACTTAAAATACCATTGTCGAGATGCTTGCTTGAGCCCATAGATGGATTTCTTAAGTTTGCAAACCATACTCTTTGGATCTCCAGATACAAAGTTTTCTGGCTGCATCATATATATAGTTTCATCAATGTTACCATTGAGAAACGCTGTCTTTACATCCATCTGATGCAACTCAAGATTGAAATGTGCCACCAATGCCATTATAATCCTAAAAGAGTCTTTCGAAGAAACTGGAGAGAAAGTCTCTTTATAGTCAATGCCTTCTTTCTGTGTAAAGCCCTTTGCGACAAGACGAGCCTTATATCTCTCTACATTGCCTTTTGAATCCCTTTTGGTTTTAAATATCCACTTACAACCAATGGGCTTCACACCTTCTGGCAATGGGACAAGATCCCAAACGTCATTGTCTTTCATGGACTTCATCTCCTCCATGGCATCATTCCACTTCTGAGAGTTACAACTTTCCATGGCTTGACGAAAGCTAATTGGATCATCTTCCATCATTCCAATATCAAAATCATGTTCTTGGAGAAATACAATGTAGTCATCTGGCATTGCACTTCTCCTCTCTCTAGTGGATCTTCTTAATGGCATATGTTCTTGAAGTGGTAGAGTTTGATTTTCTGAAATAATTTCTTGAATGGGAGGTTCTCTTTCATCGTCCTGATCAGTTGTGTCCTGATCAATGACAATGGCACTTGTGGGATCAATGTCAATGGCGGGTGTAGGAATATTAACATATTCCTCTTCAAAGTCAAGGTCCCTAACTTTATCTCCTCCCGCAAACTCAACATCCTCAAAGAACCGGGCAATTCCCGACTCAAAAATTGACTTAGCTGTAGGATCATAAAATTTGTACCCCCTTGATCTTTCAGGGTATCCAATAAAGTAGCAACTAACTGTTCTTGAATCCAGTTTCCTTTCATTAGGCTTATAAGGCCTTGCCTCAGCTGGACATCCCCAAACACGTAAATGCTTTAGACTAGGCTTTTTACCCGTCCAAAGTTCATAAGGGGTTTTGATAGTTGCTTTAGTTGGAACCCTGTTAAGGATATATGCTGCAGTCTTAAGCGCTTCTCCCCAGAGTGATTCTGGTAAGGTAGAAGTAGAAATCATACTCCTCACCATATCCTTAAGCGTTCTATTTCGTCTTTCAGCAACACCATTCATTGTGGGCGAACCCGGCATAGTGTACTGTGGGACAATACCGCATTCCTCTAGGAATTTAGCGAACGGTCCTGGACGTTGCTCACCTGAACCGTCATATCTGCCGTAGTATTCACCACCACGATCAGACCTGACGCTTTTAATTTTCTTGTTGAGTTGATTCTCAACTTCGATTTTATATGTTTTGAACACATCCAGTGACTGTGCCTTTTCTTTAATGAGATATATGTAGCCATATCTTGAAAAATCGTCTATGAACGTTATAAAATATAGCTGACCATTCCAAGCAGCCGTTGGAAATGGTCCACAAATATCAGTATGGATAAGTTCTAAGACGTCTGAAGTCCTGTTGGCTACAAATCTCCTTTTATTGGTTTGTTTGCCCTTTATACAATTAACACAAATTTCAAAATTTGTGAAGTCTAGAGGATTGAGAATTTCATCCGACACAAGTCTCTCTATTCTTTGCTTGGAGATATGACCTAATCTTTTGTGTCATAGAGCAGCTGAATTCTCATCAGTTAATTTTCTCTTTGTACCTCGTGTACTCAAATGCAGGGATTCATTAAAAGAAGCAATCACATCAAGTGAATAAAGATTATCATAAACTGATAAAGAACCGGAACCAACTAATTTTGAATCTTGAAACAAACTGAATGTTCCATTCCCAAATGAACAAGAATAACTAGATTTGTCCAAAGCAGAAATAGAAATCAAGTTCCGTCTAAAGGACGGTACAATAAATGTCTCATTAAGATCCAAATACAATCCAGTCTTTAATAATAATCTAAATTTTCCAATTGCTTCAACTTGAACCGTCTTGCCATCGCCCACATAGATGTATCTTTCAACATCACTTGGCTTTCGGCAACTCAGGCAACCCTGCATAGACACACTGATGTGAGTTGTTGCACCATAATCTATCCATCAAGTGTGTCTAGGTACCGAAGTTAAATTAACCTCAGAACAAACCAAATTAAGAAGCACACCTTTCTTAGTACGCCATGCGTGATAATTGGTGCAATTTTTCTTCACATGTCCTGTGGCTTTACAAAAAAAACAACCTGTGCTTTCCGGATTATCCGGTCTCTGTTGTTGTTTCCTTTTGTTTGCCAAGGTTGCAGCTTCTTTATCCTTCTTCCTTTTCATTCCCTTATCCTTGGAAGTTGATGCTAGATGAGCACTTTCTGTCTTATCTTGCTTCAGCCTTTCCTCCTCTTGAACACAGTGTGAGATGAGCTCATTCAGAGACCAAGTCTCTTTCTGACAGTTGTAGCTCACCTTAAACTGATTAAACTGTGCCGGAAGAGATATTAAAACCAGATGCACCAGCAAGTCCTCAGTAAGTTCCGGCTTAAGTGCTTTTAACTTAGAAGCAAGATGAGACATCTCCATGATGTACTCCCTAACATTGCCCTTCCCTTTGTAGCGCATTGAAATTAAATTTGTCAAGATCGTACCAATTTCAGCCTTTTCGCTCTTGACAAATCTCTTCTCAATGTCAGTAAGGAATTCTTTAGCTGTGGTTATCTTTTCAGACATTGTGCTCCGGAATGCTTCTGGAATGGCTTTCTTCATGATCATCATACACATGCGATTTGATTTCTCCCACCTTTCCATATCCCTCTTTTGATCAGAGGTGCTTTGGTCATTAAGTGGTGTAGGAGAATCGATCCTTAACGCAAGGTCGAGATCCATGACTCCGAGAACTATCAGAAGGTTCTCTTGCCATGACTTGAAGTTGGTGCCATTTAGCATAGGAATTGAATTAATGCTGGCAGTAATATTTGCAGGAGTAATAGCTGAATTCAAATACAACCAATAAAACATGCTCACGTAAGTCTCAAAGCAATATATCAATTCAAATCAAGGCAATTCCCATCTCAAGACATCGAGCACTACATTAATACCTTGTCTTTGGACAACAATATTAACCAATAAGTGATATCTTGTTGCAGTAATCAAACATTGATAATAATAGTATGTCAAACAATAAAACTTCCTTTGGGCCGATTTATTATTCACATACAAAATCCAAATAATCATCACACGTTAATCACCGCAGTTGTAAATGTGATTTTGTTAAATATTAACCTTCCTTTGGGCCGGTTAAAATCCACATGCATCACATGTGCATACCTTTTATATCCAAAAAATAAATTAATTTACACAAGAGAGGTCCATTTGTGGACATGTTGCTTCAATCAATTTATTTCAAGATATATATTCCTCCACCAAAATTTGAATTTTAATTGCTATTTCACCAAAAAAAAAATTTTTTTTTTGGTCAACGCCGGACTCCGGTGAGACCCGGTCAACTCAGCAGGCGAGACCCGGTCAGCACAGTAGGCGCGTGCGTTGCACGCGCCTTAACCGCTGCAAACCGCTGCGACGCGCGTGCAACGCACGCGCGTATGATTCAGGCGCGTGCACTCCACGCGCGCCGGTGCCCGACGGCGCGTGGAGAGCGTGCGGGCGCATGCGGCCTCCCACGGAGGCGCGCCGCCCATCCCCAGACTCGTCTCGACGTCAGGATTCCATATTCAACATCAAAATTCAATTTTAACAAATTTAAGGATTCGAAAAATACTGTACAGCATCAAAAAACGAGTTTGCTTCGGTGTGCAAACATCCGCACGAAACCTTGAATCTCACAAACTATTAAAACCGAACCCTGAATCAATGAATCAACATGTATACCGCTCTGATACCACTTGTTAGATTCCGAAAACCGAAGAACCGTTGAAAACCATCAACGAAACAGGATCATACATGTTTAATTCATTGAGAAAACATAAACACGGAAACGTACCTGAATCCATAACGTATACTGTTCTTCGGCGTCGTGCGGGTAGCCTTCCAGAACAATACGTTTTCCCTGAGAGTTCCCTTTAAATTCTCTCTGTATTTCTCTTTCGATGGGATGAAGAGGAATCAGAAAACCGACGTATGTTCTGGGGACCATAACCGCTCTTATAAGGTAACCGCTAGTTACCCTTTAGAAATTACAATTTTGCCCATCATAAAATTGTAATTTCCCCTTTTAGCCTCTACACACTAAAGGGCCATACCCTATTTGATACATTAAAGCCCTAAATTGCCTTAACTTAATTTATCACTTTTAAAGGGCTTAACTTTATATGACAGTATGCATTGCATTATTATTTCACATATAACCCAATGTTGGATTAAGGATCCAACACATAGTGCAAACAAGGTTCCAAGGAGCGGTCGCATTGTCATCGATGATCTTGGCAACTTTAGGTGCCCGTGATGAACTGGGTCTCATCATGAAGCACAAGCCACAGAGGCAACAGATTTAACAAAGTCAAAATTGGAATTTAGTAAAACGATCTTTTGGATCCGTGCAAAATAATATTATATTTGGACGTGAAAACAGATAAAATAAATAAATAAATAACCTGAGAACCAGAGGAAATACATAGCAACTACCAAAGCTCCAGTTTAGCCACTCGTTCCGAGTGATTCCACCCTGAAATGTATTGTCGTCTAGACAACTCTCGCCTCGGTAACACTCTTCTCTGCTATTCTAAAAGGGCACTGTCGTAATCCTTTTATTGTCTCCATCTCAGTCACCAAAACTACCTGAGGCTGCTGTTACTATGCAGCATGGCAAATTCTGATTGCATCCTCGAGGCATTCTTGAAATAAAAGCTTTGTTTGGAATATGTCGAAAGGCAATATCAATCATTGATCTACATTACCATTCCTCCATCGATTGTGAACACCTGCAAATGGAGAGAAAAAGTAAATATCTAGCTAAGAACTCATGTGCAGAAAAGAAAACGAGAGATGACCGCAGCAATGTAGCATTAGATTCAGCACTGATAAGAGACATCAAATATCAAACACCATCACACCCAACCTAAAAATTCAAAGCTATTACACACGGATTTAGCTTCCTACAACAAGCCATACCTACGTTTAAAACTTGCAACAAAGAAAAACATGCAAATATTAGGCTTTACCTGTCCAGTGATGTAACTGGCAGCAGGATTGATGGCCAGGAATTCCACAAGTCCAGCTACTTCTTCTGGCTGACCGTACCTCCCTGCATATGCAACAGACATGATCACTATCAGCCTGAAATATCTTGACACGTTATCTCGATCCCTCGGATCCTCGTATTCATTAGCATTTTGTTGTTTTTATTGGTGTGGAAGACGGTAAATGAAGAGTTCATCATCTTTATTGAACTCCTGAAGGCCTTAATCAGTACGATGAACTGCTGCATCTAGCTGAAAAAAGTAAGCAGGTCCTTTTTACAGCACTAACCAGCAGGCAACCGGATTGACTCAAAAGAAAATCAGAGGCACTGATATACGAAGCATATCTAGTTGTCTCACCTAAGGGAAATGTCTAAGGAAATAACACATGTTAACGATACACAACAGACAGTCTCCTTGAATATCTCACCTAAAGGAATTGTCTCCAAGATTTTCTTCTCCACATCTTCCCCAAGTTTGGCAGTCATATCAGATGCAATGAATCCTGGAGCAACAGCATTAACCTAGAACATTTTCTGTTAGATGCAAACAGAACTGCCCAATGGAAGTAGTTTAATATGGTAAACAAGATGGGAAACTGACATTTATGTTTCTGCTAGCATATTCTTTAGCAACAGTTTTGGTTAGCCCAATAACCCCTGCTTTTGCGGCACTGTAGTTGGCCTGCCCGACATTACCAACCAGACCAACAACTGATGCTATATTGACTATCCTTCCCTGCAAAGCAGATTTTTAAATGGGATTGGAAAAATATAACCATATTGAAGCATGTCAACTTTACTGTAGTTTAAACACTGGGTCATAGAAATTAAGCATACTTAATGGGCTAAATCTCAGCATAACAAAGAATTCAAAGGCTGGGAATGCCATGTCACCTTTTTCTTCTTCATCATGATTTTAGCTGCCACCTGCATACAGTACAGGTTCTCAGTTCTGTGTTAGAGAAACCGTCAACTTTTTTTCTCCAATTTAAAAGGAAAATATGGGAACACATACCTGAGTACACAGGAATACACCAGTAAGATTCAGATCAATAACATCTTGCCATTGAGATTTCTTCATTCTCATTAATAAGCCATCCCGAGTAATTCCTGAAAGCATGATGCTTGCATAATTAGACCACATATAGCAAGTGATATAAAGATCAATAATTTCATATTGACAGCTACCAGTCACCTGCATTGTTTATCAAAACATCAATTGTTCCCCATGCATCAACAGCCTGCACATGAAACAACCATGCAGCATAAGAAGTCATAACAATAGCATCAAAATTAAGCAAGGATAGCACCCGCCCCACCAAAAGAAAACCAATGAAGAAGCAAAATGAGAAACGTGGCTTACAGTTTTGATCATAGCTTCCACATCAGCTTCTTTTGACACATCTCCTCCAAATGTAAGAGCTTGACCACCACATGCCTCTATCTAAAAGTGCAAATGCAAGTTATAGGCAGACTAATAATGCCTTCAGAACAAAAAAGATGACAATAGCTTGCTCAACCGAACCACCAATCGGTTGCAATATCGATTTAATTATTTTACTTTGAGCAGATTGTCAAGTTTCCCTTTTGATATTCCATGAACGATCAGGAGCAGTCCACAAAATCAAAACCACCAGAACAAGAATCAGGAGGAATTGAAAACCATGTATCGGAAAACAGGAGGAAGTTATCACAGTATACACGATTTACCTCCTTTGAAACTTCTTCAGCCTCATGTGATGACCTAGCGTAATTGACCAGTACCTGCAATAGGTCGAGAACATGACCATTCAGAATGACAATAGGCAATGGCAATGATAGGCAAAAGAAATTCTCACGGAAATTTTAGATAAAGACGATAAGAAGTGAAAGTATCCCCCAACCTTGCAGCCTGCTTTTCCAAATGACAGAGCAATTGCTCTACCAATACCTCGAGATGCTCCAGTCACAACAACTACAGGGGATTCTACATTACGTGCTTCTTCAGTGCTTGGTTTTTCAACAGCGGCAACTTGAGCTCTGACACCTGCATAAAAACCTTTACACACATCAAATCTTCTCTCCAGCAATAGCCAGCCATTTCTCCCACAAAAACTCGGAAAGGGCTCAGCACATCTACGCAATGGTAGGGGTACATGCCAACACCATCTACCTGATGTTGAAAGAGTGTAAATTTTCTCATCTTCTTTCCAATGTAGGTTATTATGAGGACCTTAGGAGGTATTGCATGTTTCTCTGCCTTTTCTCATGACGCTAAAATCTTGCATCCTCCTTATCTTATACCAATTTATTCAAGCCAAGCAAACATGCTATTCTGATAAGTTTCAAAAAGTATCTCGAAACGACTGTTTTTGTATCCACAGTGGATTAGTTCTGTTGCAAATTATCAAGTGGGGTATACACTCCCTACCAGATACTAAGCAAATAAGCAAAAGTTGAAACCATTATTTAAAAACTCAAGGGTTAAGTTCACTTTTGGTCCCCTAACTTTTTTGATTGTTGTTAGCAAATCCTCTGATTTACTTGATTTGTGCAATCAAGTACTCGGTATGCTTACTTGGTGCAGTCGACTCCTTTCATCGTCCGTTATTAGCATCTCCATCCGAAAGTGGACTTAACCCCAAACTAAAAGAGAGACCTAAGCAAAGTACCTACCAGTTAGATAGAAACACACGTCTTCATTTTTTTCAAAGAATCACTGCATGATGAGTGCCAATGATGTGAGTTAATTTACTTAGATCAAGCAGCCTTCCCGTAACATTCTTCTTGATGGTCTGGATCCTATTCCATCCAGCAAACTTCTCCGGTGCCACATATATCCCTTACTGAAGTTTTCATAGTCTAAATTATGAAAACAAGCTATTAGCTCACTCATTTACACCACAAGAGTTGCAACTGAAGAATATTCTGATCCTTTGCTTTAATGCGACTATCCCAAAACCAAAGAGCGTCGCCCTAGGGCATTATAGCCAAATTTTCCAGCTAACCCACAACAACAACCGTCATATGAATCTTGACTTCTTGAAATATCTTGTGCTAGCAGCAGCAACAGCAGCATATCCTTTTGGAAATGCATTAACAAAGAGATCAGACACCATCGATCCAAACTTCTAATCACCCCTCGAAATTGCTTTTATGTAAGCGCGGAGCTAATCACCTGACCTGCCATAGCCTATCTTACTTCAGCTACTTCCATTAGGTACTAGTTAAAAGCAATCGATCAGAGCGGACAAACGAAAACTCAGGCTCTACGCAAAGCCATCAAAAGGAACCGCAGCAAAACCGCGCATAAGCACGAACCATCACCGCAGCGAAAGAGAGCGATCGATCATTACCAGGAGCAGCAGACGAGCTCCGCGGCTCGCACTGAAGACCTGGGAAAGTCCAGAGCCGGCGAGATCCGACCCCGCCGAGGCGCGGCGACAGCTGCCGCGGGAAGGAGAGCCTCGGCTCGCCGGAGGAAACTCCGGATGATCCGAAGGCGAAGAAGCTCGGCGCGGAAGCGGCGGCCATCAGAGATCCGGCGAGCCTCCGGAGGGCGAGGAGGGAAGAGGGAGGAGGAGGACGCGCGGCGAAAAGCGAAGCCAGCAATGCGAAAAGAGAGAGAGAGAGGAAGAAATGGCGCTGGCTTTGGGAGTTTTCCGAGTACTGTTCGCTAGTGAGGGCGATGGAAACGAAGAAGAGCGCCGCGTTTGCTGTGCGCGTCACGATTCGCGACAACTTTAGCAGGTGTGGTTCTTTTCGTGAATTTGGCAAGTTTTTTGAAATTCCAAAAGTCGCCCTCAAGTGGAGCCAGCTTCTTAAAACCACCCCTCAAACATTTGATTTTGTTCCAGAAAACTCCTCAACTTGATTATTTTGGCTCAATAACTCGCCTATTGATGCTAATTTCTCCCGACTCAATAACCCTCCCGAGGTCATCGCCGTTGAAAAGAATGCTTGCTAAAGGACGCATGCATAGTCGAGTGCACGGTTCGTCCTTTTTCTCGATGGCCTTTTGGTCCCGAAAATAGCACATTCCATTCATGTCACTTGCTTGCACCTCAGAAACGTTAAAATTTGTCCAGGCTTTTTAATCGGAAAAAAATTCGGGATTTCTTGAGAATGGATAAAAAAAAATTGGAGATGGAGGATCACTATTGATGCGAAAGGAAAGCTGTAATGAGAATTTCGTGGAGAGAAGTTCGAGAAACGAGCAATACTTCAAGGGGTTTATGAGTGATCAAGTTTAGGAGATATCCAGGAACAAAATTTAAGTCCCTGAGAAACGTATGTCATTTTAGAGAGATTTTAGTAATTTTCCGTTTTTCCTTCTTCAATACTGTTTTCTATGCGAAATGAATCTACATTATGTACTACAATTACAATTACCCACATATTAAGCTAAATTATTAAAACAACAACACGTTCGAAAAAAACAATGGCAGTGAAAAACCAACTCTCATTTTACCCGATTTGACATTGAGAGAGAGCATGTTTTCAAGTAAAATTATAATTTTCATTTACACTCCTTCAAAACTCTAAATCAACTGCTTTCGAAATTCAAATTAACTTACACCGCCGCCCATTTACCATCCGCCCAACAATCAAACAAAACCTGGAGCAGATATTACCATGCCAATTGCCAAACCGCAGTACATTTGTCAAAAACAAATTCTAAGATTTTCCAATGACCTTGGAAAAAATAACTTCAACCCATCTAAAACTTCCGGTCAAACAATGAACCTTTAGAAAAAGAATATTGCTCGAAAGAACTTTTCAAGTAACGTCCAATTCCCGTGAAATAAAAAGGACCCGAATGTCAAGTATATTGAGCTCAGAATTTCAAGAATTCCAGTTCAAAGTTTAGAGAATCCGACTGCATCTTGACAGGTTTCCAACCAAACTCACCAGAAAAGAAATTAGCAAATCCGCCTACGCAAGTTAGGTCGGTTTGTTCAACCATATATAAAACTGCTCTCTCTCTCTCTCTCTCTCTCTCTCTCTCTCTCTCTCTCTCTCTCTAATGGAGCAAGCGTAGTTTAAGCAGTTGGGCTCCTCTGCTCCACAAGAACAAATGTGATTCCACACCTCGCAATGATCGCAAAAGAAGAGAGATGGCATAATTACATCACGCACCAGTATTCTGCCCCTTGATAAATGAATAAGACCTCGCCCGGTTGTGTCATTTGAATTCTCTACGTCTTCAACAAGGTTCTAGCTCGATAAACGGCAAGAAGATGATCTTCGACTGTACAGAGGCCAACCGGCGAAGTAACTAGCGAACAAGGCAGTTTTTCATGCACCATTTTGAGTTCGCCGTTTCGAGTTGTTCTTTCGACGAATCTTCACCAAGGCTTTGCCCAAATCCTGAATACAAATGAGATGCATTGATGAATGAAATTAGATATGTTTAACAGATAAATTCAAACATAACTTCTACAGATGATGAGTTTACAAGACATACTGAAGTTCTAAGTACAAGTTTAATCTGGCAAAGCACCATTCAACATTCAATAAAAGCAGACAACTTCATGTTCAAATCTCACCCGTTTAATCACTCACTGCGAACAGCATATTCTTGACATGGATTTGGAGAAACCCACTTTCCATTGTCAAGTGACAATAAGAATATCCTCCAACACATTGAAGAGAGATAACATCATCTTCCAATCCAACCAGTCAAAAGGTGCAAGTAAATGAGTTGCCTTAGGTCCACATGTTTTTTGATTGACAAAACCTTAAAGGACAAAAAAACCAAAGCAACTGAGAAGGAGATATCTAGACATCCTAAAGTCATATAAGGAGACACCCACACGTCCTAAAATCATCTAAGGAGATAGGAACCTCTTTTATCAACCCCACGACCATGTAGACGAGATTACAGAGTATTCTTAGTATCTCGCTCATTCGCCATTCTACTGTTTCAGCTGAGATTCTCTAAGACTTCACCAACTGTGCATGTTTGCGGATTTGATACATCAATAGAATAGAAGTTATAGAGAAGTATATACAGTATGCATACAAAAGAGACATATCTTGGCAAACATTGTTTTTACTTCGTGAATGATCTGTCGACATCAATAATAAAGCACAAGATTTGAACAGTAAGACTTGATCTCAGACCTCAAAAAGTACCTGAATTGAATCCTCTTGGAGGGTGTCAGTCGTCAAGAGACCATCCAAGTCATAATAAGCTCTAGCTTCTTCATCAAGAGCATGAACTACTACTTTGCCTATAGCAAAAACAAGATAGTCATAAACGTAACCACACGTGAACACAACTGATGCAACAAACTCCATTTATGATAATCTCTCAGCCTCAACGCAAAACACACAATGCGATCTCCACTATTGACAGATAGAAATCAAGCGGATGAATACAGGTATCCAAGAGGAGTCAGTTGTGACGAGAAAAACAATAAAAAGAAATGTCAGCCGTTCAGAGTCATGGCACGAATTGTCATCAATTAAAGTACACACCAGAGTCAACGACGACCCACTTTCCTTCCTTTTCTTCTTTCTTTGCCGAAGATTTTCCCCCATTTGACATTGACCATGACACGCTCGGCAGAATCAGTCTTCGAGCTCCCTTTTGCTTTTGTTTAGCCTGCATTGGCCAAAAGCATCTCAGCACATAATGCTTCTTTGGATGGACTCCCAAATGGTTAGCAATGGACAATAACTTCCCGAGAATAATAATTTCCGAGCAAGATTGCAGAAATCACCAACTCGATCGCACACTATGGAAAGGTTCCTCTTCCTTGATAATCGACCATACAGTGTATAGAGCTCTAGTTTTGCGCTCGATGTGATCAATTTTCTCAAAAGTAGCTAAGCGCGAAGATCGCTTAATGGAACAGAAAACAGACTCCTGCCCCACAACCAACAAATCCTATAGGAGACTGTTCTTAGAGATCGAAAGGCTAATCAAAGCTCGAACGCAAGAGTCGATCGAGAGCGATGGACATGCCTTGTATAGAAGGGCTTGAGCGATGTTCTTGACGTGCCAAGAGGACCTGCCGGTGGCCAGCACGATGTAATCGGCCCAGTCGCGATCCTGGCGACCCGGGATCACCTTCACGTCGTCCGCCCTCACGTCGCTGAGCACCTTCTCCACCTCCTGCAGTTCCAGTATAGACCACTGATCGACGCCGGGCGCGGCCGGGGCGGCGGCGGCGGCGGCGGAGGCGGAGGTGGAGCAGGCGCGGCTCGCGCACGGAAACCCTAGCCTCCACTGCCGCTGGTGGAGAGCGAGAGAGGACGACGGCGCGAGCCGCGAGCGCAGAAGAGCAGACCACATGAGGCCGCTGCACCACCTCTTCGAGAACGTGAGGCTTCGCCGATTCAGTCGGAAATGGCGGACTGCTTTGCCTCGCCTTACTGTCGAGCGAAGCCGGTACGCACTGCGCTGACCACAGACGGGGAGACGATAAGCGGAGCCGCGTATACCATCGCGATTAATTTAGAAAAAATTTCAAAAAGACCCCCAAGTTTTGAGACCACAGTAGCAAATTGGCCTCACAGAGCGGACTTTTTTTCTCAATTTGCCCCTCCATTTTGCACATCTATCCCAAACACTCCCCAATCGAACTCATTTTCCACTAGGAACTTTCTTGAGGTTTTGGCCATTCTTGCTATTCGATTAGGACTTTTGAGTATTAAATTAAGGGCTTTGACCCAAATGCATCTGATTCGCGTGTATCTAAGTCAAATTTCACAAATCCCGATAGAAAATATCGTTGTCTCTAGCACAAATGGCCACATGCAAGTCGTGCGTCCGTTGTTTGGCTAATATTTTGGTTGCTCATGAGGTGGAGTTGTCCGCGACGTATGTGTCTAATGTAAGGGTTAATTGAGATAAAATTCACTTTAAGGCTCCATTTGGAAAATGGGGGACAATGAAAAATTAAATAGAAAGTTATGAAATTTTAAACTTTTAATGAGACAGTAAGGAAGAGAAAATTTAGCATTTTGGGTGTTTTTCTTACAAAAGGGTCTAAATTGTAATGTTGTTTTGGATTCTATTGAAAGAAATAAATTGAGACTAATGCTAATTTTTTTGGTCGAAAGAGTAATGCTAATTGGAATGTCCTTTAACGTGCATAGCTCAAAATCAAATAAGAGAGTGAAAGAAAAAGGTATTAATTTCTTTATTTTAAATTGCAATCCTCGAAAGCCTTTCGTACGACGGATTTGGTCCTATTAAAAAAAACACAAAAATAATATAGTTGTGTATCGCATAATATGAGTAATTATAGTTTGAAAAATTGATCAAACTAGCTAAATCAACAATGGTTGATGTAAATTGTGTAAGACGCAAGCTGTACCTTAACTTTTACCCCAAAAAGATGACTTGACTTTTTGAAAGGTTAGCATTATTTACACTCCATATTTACAAATCACTAGACAAACATTAGCACCTTCATCCCCTCTTTGCATATATAATTGGTAGTCTACCGGTAAAAAAAAATTTCATTTTTATGAGATCGTAAGTTCGAGCCATATCATGCATGAATCCCAATTAAATTGTGTCTTGAACATTTCCTAATCTGTGTGACAAGAGTTCCCGACTTTTCAAACATAATTAATAAATGCTGCGGTAACGAGCATGTCGAGTTAAATCTGAATGTTTAAGTTCTGAATAGATCGAGTGGCAGTGATTGAGTCGAATAGTCCACAACATGTGTGGAACACTTACAGCTCTCGCCAATAACCTATTGAGATCCTATAACCAAGTAAAGTCGAGCGTAAGAGCAAATCAATACTCTATCGAATTCAAGTCACGTTCCAAGTCTCAAATTTGCAAAGTGAGTTGAGTTATGTTTAGCAGTGTATCAACTTAACTCCTATTGACTTATGCATACAAAGGTAGCTTGAAAAGATGGGCAAATATGGTAATTAAGACCCTATTTTGAACGAGATAGATGATTTATTTATTTTGAAAAACCTATTTTGGACGTTACAAGATTTCATTTATGATTTTTCATTCGTTATTTGAAATTAAAAAATCATTCAAAAGACTACACTAATTTTAACCTGCCAATATTGGAATTATTTAAAAAGATTTCAAGTGTTTCAGGTTTAATAAATTTCAAAACACAAGCCGAGCAAAACAACAATACAAATCAAAAGTCTAAAAACAAAGTTTATGATTTTCACACGTGTAAGGCTTTGGCGGGAAATCGAAGAACACGCGTGTGCCAATTTATTCCCGGCTCCATCTTCTTCCTCTTCGCTCACCTCGGCTCGCTCGCTCCCTCCCTCCCTCCCTCTTCCAATCTCCCATGGACTCCGACTCCGATTCCGATTCCGACGGTTCTCACGTCTCTGCCACTCCTCCACGCGACCATATTCCGCCGCCGCCGCCGCCGCTGCCGCCGCGGCAGCTCAAACAGAGGGCTAGACCAACCCCCTCTTCACGCTCCTCCGCCAGAGCCGCCGCTCCGAAGCCCCAAAACCACCGCCCGCCGAAACCCTCAAACCTTCCCTCCCAAGATCCGACTCCGGTGCCAACACCATCTCCTCTCTCCACCGCGCCTTTCCATGTCTGTCGTCCGCTGGATCCAACGGAAACCGTCGCCGCCGTCGATTCCTTCCGGATTCTCGCAGCTGGCCACTTCTCCAAATCCGCTTCGTTTTCCAAACTTCAAAGACCTTCTCTCAACTTCGAGAATGAGGAATCTGATCTAGCCAGATCCAAATTGGAGTTCAAGAGTGAAACTGTGGAGAGAGACGGATCAGCTGTCAACTCCACAAGTTCAGTGAAAGCTATGCGGAAGAACCTGAATTTGATTAGAGGTAACGTGCCTCTTCCTCTGGCGAAGAAGCTGCGAAAGAGTGGCGGAGAAGGCAATTTTGTTAGGCTTAATCTGAACCACAACAACTACCGGCGCAAATTCCTCAGCAAAAGTGCGAAGAAGAATAGCGGCTCATCAGGTTTTAAACGATTCCCGAAAAGAAGAAAGGGAAAATCCAGGGAGGAAACTGAGTCTCAAACGGAAGGCGTTTTTGAGGAAGAAGGACTGGTCACAGATTCCACGAAACAAAAGGATAGGCAGGAGAGTGAGAGGAAGAAGTTTGATAGCGAATCCGTCGAGGGGGCTCTTTCGGCTGTTAGAAATGACGCTTCAGATGTGAATTTGGTGAAGCTGTTGAAATTGGTGTATGGTTACGATTCATTCCATGATGGACAATTGGAGGCCATCAGGATGGTTCTTGCGGGGAAATCAACTATGCTGGTTTTGCCAACTGGTGCCGGCAAATCCTTGTGTTATCAGATACCTTCCATGATCTTACCTGGGATTACCCTGGTAGTGAGCCCTTTAGTGGCTTTGATGATTGATCAGCTAAAACAGTTGCCTCCGGTGATTAGCGGTGGTCTTTTGTGTAGCAATCAGGCAAGTAGGGGGTTGTCATTTGTCTCAGTGTTCCATCCTATGCTTCTTGGAATTGAGAGACTGTTTTCTTTGTTTCAGACGTTGCAAGAGACATTAGAGACGCTGAGGCTACTCCAAGAAGGTAGCATTAAGGTGAACACGTTATGAATCCAATTCAAGTTGATTGTCGTATAGTTATTAATATTTTGGTATTCTTTACAAAGTTTTGGCAGTCTTTTTTCTCTCAAAGGTGCGCATTACATCATTATGCAGGTCATTTGCCTGCATCTGCAATTGTGTTCCTAGAGATTTTTATCTTCATATTTATCTTGTCATGCATATGCTCTGAACTTTGTCGATACTCCCTTTTAGGAAGGCAGGCTCGTCATTAAGATTCTTGTTTTTTCCCATTTTTATGAGCTGAAACTTAAAAAGATGCTCTTCAGGTGCTTTTTGTTTCTCCAGAAAGGTTCCTGAATGAGGACTTCATGGCAATATTTTCTGCTGCTCTACTTGTGTCACTTGTGGTGATCGATGAAGCTCACTGCCTATCTGAATGGTAAGTCATAGAGAAACTAGTTTCTCATTCTGAGACCATGAGGCTAGTCATTCCCTTTGTTTAGTTTCTAATGGCTCTCTCTTGCATACAAGTGAAACTTGAAAAACTAATAATCTGCTATTATATCTTCGCACAGGTCACACAACTTTCGGCCTTCATATACCAGACTCAGGGCTTCCCTGTTTCGCGTTAGGCTCCGTGTTAATTGTATTCTTGCAATGACAGCAACAGCCACTTCAACAACTTTGAATGCAGTAATGGGCGCGCTAGAAATTCCCTCTTCCAATCTCATCCAGATGGTCCCATTAAGGGATAACCTGCAGTTATTCATCTCCTCGAGTCATAACAGGTGAGTTTCCCTCTCCATACGTGTTTTCTTGACCGGCGTTATCATTCTTGATTGCTTAATCTATTGAACTTGATCGTCAAAATTTGTATATGACAGGATGAAAGACCTGCTGATGCTATTAAGGTCGTCTCCCTATTCAGAAGTTCAGAGCATCATTGTGTACTGCAAGTTTCAGGTTCGTTCTCAAGTCTTATAATTATCTACTAAATTCTTCATAAGAGGATGAAAAAGTTCATACATTTTCAGTTAGACAAATGCGCACTGCTCTATTTTAGCCCCTGGTTTCGGATTTATTTACTCTATATCTTATTTAGTAGCTGCAGAGCACAAACTGTCCTTTGGGTCCAACTAGTTGTTTGGACATCTTGTTTCCATGATTTTGTACTTTGTAATGTATGTTACCTATGATTGGATTCATACACTATTAAGATCTTCAATAGAACAGTGAACTATACGTATTGACATTGCAGTCTGAGACAGATCTAATAAGCAGATATTTACGCGACAACAATATCTCTGCAAAGGTTGGTATTCTTCATTTTCATACTTAAAGTTTCTTTTCACTTCTTTTCCTGATTTCACCTTCAATTGCTGAATTCAAGTCTTAATCTAACATAGTTGTTTGGAATTGTTAAATAGAGTTATCACAGTGGGATCCCTACAAAGGACCGAACCCGTATACAAGAGTTGTTCTGTTCCAACAAGATTAGAGTGGTAGTTTTGTAACACAGTCCTCAATGCATCGACAATCATCTTACATCTCGTTGTTTGTCATTACTATTTATACTAGCTATATTCTTGTTATGGGCTGCAGAATTTCAAGTAATAATTTGGTTTCTTGTGTGAAGATTGTTGCAACGGTGGCATTTGGCATGGGACTCGATAAAAGGGACATCGGAGCGGTAAGAAGAAAAACTGTTGCTCACTTTGACACGCAACATGAAGTGGTCCGTGTCATTACATGAATAGCAATAGATGTATTTAGTGGCTTGGTAGACTATTGATACATGGATGGAATAGCCCAACCTGTAGCATATAAACAATTCATTGAACATAGTGAATCCAAGCAGCTGTTGTACGCTTGTAGCCAACATCAACTGATGCAGAGTTTTGGGACTTTTGTACTTCCACTTGTTTGAACTTCATCGGAGAAATTCTTGAGGAACTGGAATGAATATCAATAAATCTCGATCCATGCTTAGACTTATTTAGTTATACATGGATGAGTGCATCAACTTGCACCTCCGAGCCAAGATGACACGGTGCAGTATCTTTAAGGATTCCCACAGTTCCACTTAAAACCATATTCTATAGTTGTGCTATTATAATCATATTCACCTTAGCTATCCATCAACTCTCTTTCTTCGTGTCTCATCAAGATTTCTTTTTTCCTGATGTCACTCGTATGCACCTCCTCCAGATAGTCCATTACAGCCTTCCCAACAGCTTGGAAGAATATGTACAGGTTAACCTCTCTCTTTATTTCTTCATTTCAAGATTTTCATTACAATAGCTTCCCCTAAATGATGAGCTTAGAGTGTTGTAGGAGATTGGCCGTGCTGGACGAGATGGGAGGGTGTCCTATTGCCATCTCTTCTATGATGACATGACATACTTCAAGCTCCGTAGTCTCTCTCACAGGTTAACAAATTTACAATCCTATTGTTTGCTGCACTTTTATTGAGGGACATCAAACATCTAGGGCTGACTTGCATAATGGATTTGCACTATCTCAGTGATGGAGTGGATGAGTATGCAGTGGATAAGTTCCTTTGCCAAGTTTTCAACAATGGCACAAATTTGCATGGCCGAATTTGTTCAATCGTGAAAGAATCGGCATCTCGACGGTTTGATATGAAGGAAGAGGTACCTGCCTTGCAATTTCACTGCTACATATGATATTATTGCTAGAGAACTTACTGAGAATAGCAGAAGCTATGATGTGCTGAAGAACAATACTCATTTTTTCCATACTAAATCTTATATTGTTACTTTGGGGCAGAGTCCTATGCTAGTTCGATGTTGTTTTGTGTCCCTAATGCTGTCGGTAGTGTTGCCATAGCTTAAATTTGTTTCTGTATCGGCAACTGATTATTACATGCAAGTGGTGGGGGGACCAGTTGAATTTATTGTTTTCATTTGTAAGCAGTTCACATGCTCAAGAAGCAAAAGAGAAACCAAATGTAGCCAACTAACTTCACTATGCAGACCTGGTTATGTATTGTTTCCGTATTAGACTCTATGTTGAAATGTAGTTCTTGATTCTAGTGATCGCTGAAAATTCAAGTGCCTCTGAGATTAACCAGCCTTGCTCTGTATTTGGAGATCTGCAGACTTTGTTCTAAATTTTCAATGTTGGCAGGTAATGCTCACAATTTTAACGCATTTGGAATTGGGTGAAGTCCAATACTTGCAGTTGCTTCCGCAATTAAATGTAACTTGCACTCTGAACTTCCATCAGGTACATATAGATATATCTTCTTAATTGTTCATTACGTTAGAAGCAGGTATGCCTTATATGAGCTTGAGGACGTATCCTACTACTTCTCTTACTTCTTAAATTGTATCAGCTTTTTGTTGGAGTTAGTCAACATATATGAGAGGGAAGAAATAGGTTATCTGTTCATCTGATTGTCCAAGTCTGGCTGCTTCATATTATATTACTGTATAGAAGTATGTGAAGATAAAATAATCTAATGGCATAAATCGACTGAACAACTGTGTTTGTTTCATGGCCCATTTAATTACTGATATGCAAATGTAGTTAATAACATAACCTGGGCTTCCTTTTTAACAATACAGATTTCGCATTTGTCTTGATATGGAAAAACTAACCTAATTGTACTGGCTATTGAGATGGTTTTAATTTGTCCTTGTGCAGACTCAACCTGTGTTGCTTGCTGACAAGGATAATGTAGTTGCTGCAATTTTGAAAAAGTGAGTTAGATCTCATATCTGATAGGTCCTTATTAATGTATTTTCCGACTAGATTCACGGTACAATTGAAATACTTTAAGCCCAACCATTCACAATTAGCTTCTTTCGACATTTGCAGGTCAGAACTAAGACAAGGGCAATATGTGTTTGACATACCTACTGTGGCAAATAGCATTGGTGTCACAGCAGCAGAATTAACTAATCGGCTACAGCATCTAAAGGTTTGTTGCCAAAAATCCAAAGACGTAATGGTTACATACTTGATTTCATACTAAAATCATTTGGCCTTTTACCACGGATGCCTTTTTCCTTGCAAATTGAGGAGAATCCTTTCTTTGGATACATGACCATCTTGAAAAATGCTATGCTGCTGAATTGATTTGTTGGATCAACATTAGATGCATCAATGGCAATCGTCTGTTCATATTTTAAGAAGTTAAACATTGGAAATCTAAAAAAAAACAGCATGTGTGCAAAAATTTTAAGAAACAAAGACGAACTAAACGTGGTTATGGGTTTGACTCTGATCCATCATCGAATATCATCAGCAGTTTGGATTTTGGAGCATTTAATCGTTTATCTTCCTACAGCATTATGCCTCAGTGTTGGTTGCATCGTAGTAGAGACTGTAGCCTGCACATTGGTTTGCCAGATGTCTAGCTGTTGGTTCTATCTTTAAAGTTAATGGGAATCCTTGACTCTTTCCCTCTCATCTCATCTAATATTCTTTGGAATGTTTGTCAGCTAAAAGGAGAAATTACATATGAAACGAAGGATTCAGCTTATTGTTACATGGTAGCGGATGTTCCTGAAGATATTTGCTCTCTCTCAGCAAATGTGACAAAATGGTTATCCGACATTGAAAGTTGTAAGGTATTGTTGCTAAGTTCTTAGCTATAACAAACGAACCAGAGCCACTGAATGACGAACATCCTTTGACGTTGGACCAAATTAGGTTTATAAACTGGATGCCATGAATGGTGCTGCAGTCTTTGCGTTGAATACATGTGAGAGGACCAATGGTTGTTCCAGTACCCAACACACATGGTGCTTGCAGAGGAAGATTATGGATTACTTTGACAAAGATTACCATTGTGATATCCCTACTAAGATGACTCAAAGCAGGTAATGCAACATTTGCTGTCTAAATCTTACGTACATAATGACCTAAGCACTCGACTTAAGGAAAAAACTTTTATGTTCAGATTTTTTCTAAATATTTGATTCCATCATGAGCTTGTGAAATAAAATCAAGATATTTCCTTCCACTGATAGAACTACCGTTGATCTTTGCAGCACCTTTTTGAGAGCAGATATTAAGGTATGCGGAATTTTGGATTTTGATTATGTTCGAGGATTTTTGTGCTTTCCAAGTGCTTAGATATTTATTATTGGTTCTAGGTTTTTCTACAAAGTAATTCACAGGTAAAGTTCACACCAAGAGCTGTTGCAAGGATATTGCATGGCATTTCAAGCCCAGCCTACCCATCTATGAGTTGGGGCAGAACTCATTTCTGGTATCTAGCCCACTTGCTTTGTTGATTGCTTTCACTGGATCATGTGATTAAGACAATGTTAATGTACTGTTTGGAAAAATTATTTGGATGAGGAAATCCAATTTGATATCCTCCTTGATGTCAGGTTCCTGTGGAAATGTCTTTCAAAGAATCAGAATCATTTGGGAGCGATTTTCTTTCTTGATCTCCTTGTTTGATAACTTCAAAGATGATTTCCCTGTGAAGATTTATAGACTTAACTGGGTGATGTGTTTATCATGAAGAATGAATCAAGTGACGTGACACAACTTAGTGTCTGACAAAATCTTGTTCACTTTGCTAATTTGTATAATTTTCTATTAAATTAACTGGGTGATTTGACAGGACAAAAAAAACTGGGTGATTTGTTATATCGTAAAAAATGAATCGAGTGATTACACTACTTAGTGTCTGACAAAATCTTATACTCTTTGTTTGTTAGTTCGCAATTTTTTATTTAATATGCCCATCAATGTAGGTAATCATTAATTTCTTTTGGTTTTTACCCATTTCGATAAAGTTACATCATTATCCTGTTTATTCACAACTCCTATTGATGTCACATGCTTCTTAAAGGAACATGCTGATGGGCCGAAGTTTTGATTCTTAAAATCAGGGGAAGGTATATGAAGGGGGACTTCCAAGTTCTGATGGAAGCAGCGAAGGCAGAACTTATGAACTTTGTCGGAAAAGACACTGTCTAGTCATTTATGGAGAGGTATATTATGTCTACAACAATCAAACTGGAGGGTGTTTTTCAGGTAAGTAAACTCCCCAAGCGGTATCAGATTGAGTACCCTTTTCAAGCAAAAAGGAAAAGAAAAGAAAAGATAGAAGTACTGTTGTTCGGTGATTTCTCATTTGGAAAAAATGGCTAAGTCCCAGATTAATGCTCTCCTTTGCAGGCTTTGGTGATTGACAATCTGAAACTTGACAATAGCACTCTTGGATTTGTATAGACTAACATGAACAACACTTCTGGTTAAATGGTTGCAGCCATTTAAGTGCACTTAGGTGGGTTGACTGTCTCCTCCTATTACTGACCTTCCCTTCTGGAATTAGGCAGCTTTATTCTGGAGATTTGTGTGAGGAGACTTGCTTGTTAAATGCTTGTGGGAGTTGCTGTTAAAAAGAGATGCTTGTGGGAGTTATAATGCCAAGAAGAAGGTCTTGAATGGATAATGGACGTGCTCTGTTTATCTGACTCGAACAGATCACCAGCAATCATTGTGCCTGACTTGGAAGAAAGTCGGTGAAACTTTGTCTTCCAAGAGTGGGAGTGCTTCTAAGCTTTGAGGTCTTCGACATGGTAGCCAATATGTTTCAAAACCAGTCGATTTTCATTCCATGTTACAATCTCCTGGTTGGCTAGCAAGTGATCATTTCAGGCAAGTGCACATTAATTCATTCACTGCTCTTTTGAAGTCAAGCTATGACAATCTGTGCCTCCATCATGACATGGCTGCTATCTGATTCTTTCTGTTGGGAAAGTAGAATTTCACACTTACGGAGAGAAATGCTTCTGGTTTAAGCTGCATTTTTAGTCTCGGGAAGGATCACAATCTATTGCCTCCAGTAACATTTTGCCATTATTCCAAGGACCAAGAAAGTGGAACAGATGTAGGGGTCATTTAACCTCTTGATGGTGTGATCAATTTAGCCGACCCCTCTTAGTGGCAGCTGGCTTCTTTAGTGGGATAAGGCTTAGTTTGGTGGTGCAAATGCATGATACTGCTTAAAATAATGAAGAGAATCAGGGGTTCGTGGAGTACTTAAACAAGTCACCAATCACCGAGCATCATGAGTTTTGTCGGCTTGTGTCTTAAAGGAGGAAACGAAGTTTGCCAAATGAGCTTCTTGAATTGTTTTCACCGCAATCCATTGATTGATGACACTTCGGCTCAACATTTGGTAAGACGAGGAACTACACTCCCTTATCGTTTCTTCAGCGAAGGATCATATGTGCAAGCTAACAAGATGCTAGTGGCAAATTTGCTACTAGGACGGATGATTTGAGTAGTTATTTATTATATTCAAGAGGTAAAATTCTACTGTAATGACTATGAATGCTCTTCTGATCACTTTGCACTGGGGATGGATCTGGACAGATCCTCATCCTTGGCTTTGAGTCCAAAATTGTGTGACATGCGTAACTTCGATATCCATGGAAAATGTTTTGCACGACGACGGACCTGTACCTAATCAATCTGCTATGTATGCACGGTCACTTGACCCTGCTTTGCATCAGGACGTGCACCTAGTCCTCATCCTGATTATTATTAGCCTCTTATAGCAGTCCTACTGGAGGGTGGTCCGATCACTCTGTAGAAATCGCGATGTTTCTAACAAGTTTCTAGGTTCAGATGTAGACCTCACGAGATCTACGGAGTGAAATAATCTGTTTGGGGGTAAAGATTGTGCGGTAATTGCTCTGTTCATGAAAAGAGAAGTTGGCCCGTTGCAATTTCAAGGCTATAGGTAGATAGATAGTCACCCACGGTGGAAACTCGAGCATTTCCAATCCAAAAGAAAAAGGGCGGGACATTTGGGAAGCAAGTACCTAACACCTCTAGTTAAATGGTGTTCCACTGCTAACCAATGACCAAATGGAAAAATTTTAATTTGACAACGTTCTTAGTCAGTTTCTCTTCATTCGTTATGCGGCCTTCGGAACTGAAAATTTAAGAGAGAAGGAAAAGGCATAATTTGTTATTTCTTTTCTTCTTTATGGGTGAACTTCACGATTTTTCGTTGCAAAGAATGCGACAAGGATGGAAGGACCTGCAGACTAGAGAGTTTTTTTTTTCCTTTGATAACCGAATTTCTGAAATGATGCGATCGAGATGAATTCTCGATTAGTATCACGGCATTTTTTTCATTCTTGAAAATGGATCATATCATGCCACATCCCCTTCTTATGGAGCCCCGTAATCTCATCTCTTTGCTAGTTCAGTACACCGAGAACGGGAATTGAGAAGAAAGACTAGAGAAACTACTGGTTAGTATGCTAATTATTCAAGGAGGCAACTCGTTAGTTATTGGCAAGAGTCGCCTAAGTTTGCCATCTCGCCATCTCAATATTGGTGGGAGGGGGTGGCCATGCCCTCACCCCCTCCGATCTCTCTCCAAATTGACTTTCTGAACTGAAACCCGTTAGAGAATTTGGTAACATAGAAAAGAATCGACATCTTTGGTCTTATTTCCGTAAAAATCGAGAATATATTTAATCCTATTAAATGAAACGACGCAAAAAGCGGTGTCGTATATGCACTCGATACATGATCACGCGAGTCTCCCGTGGCCCGCGCACGGCGGGGATGAGCGGGGCCGTGCTGCATGCGAGAATTTTCTCGCGCGCGTTCACGCCAAGGAGTAGGAGGGGAACCCGCCAGAAATCGTTGGAAATATTCCGCGAAACGGAATTCCATCGATGCCTTTAATTCTCTACTACACTTCACGAGACCCAGAAAGAACGCAACAACCGCCCCAGAACCGCGACACGTTCCTCTCTACGGCCTCGTCCCCCTCCGCTCGAGCGCCGAGACCCGGTTTTCTTCTTCGATACGGAAACTCCTCGCCGGAGGCCGCGACGTGGACGAGCTCACTGGTCCTCCGCCGCCGCCGCCGCCTCGCTGATGTCTTCTTCATCGTCGATCCTCATGAATTATCCCCTCGCTTCCGCTCTGGTCGCGTTCGCGATCTCTCAGTTCACTAAGCTCTTCCTCTCCTGGTACTTTCGCTCTCGCTTTCTCTTGATTTCGGGTCACTGCGCTTGTGTTTGGGTTGGCGCCGTTACGTTTTCCATCCAAGCAACGTGGTGAGAATGAGAACTTTGCGTCGCATTGTATTTCTCGCGAATTGTTTCAACTGCATCATCGGTTGCCGCGAGACTAATATTGACACGTATTTGGATTGGAATGCCAAGGCCTGAGGTTGCGTCAGGGATTAGTATCTAGATGCTGATTCTCTTTGAAATGATTATCTTTTCAGTATCTGATTTGCTCGATGATGATCCCGCTCTCATTGATTGCTCTCCCCAGCACGCTTTCCTTCCGTTATTAACTCTGGTTTCGCCTGTTTATTTGCGCTTTTGCGAAGTAGAGAAGGACAATCTTAAAAGCACAGAGTAGTTTTGCCGTAAGAATTTTTATCACGATTGTCACCTCTGAGAATAGTTTGCTTTTTGGTTGCTGTGCAGCTGTGTCGCATAATGAGCACTTATCTCGCAAGGTTTCTCATTCATTTGGACCCTTAATCTGCTTTCTATGCTTTTCGCCCAAAACTGCGCACCCGCTTGTTCAATGGTTGAGGCCTGCCGGATTTGTAGAGATGTGATTTGCTGTTTGGACGAAATGGTCTTGAGTCTGAAAAATTGGTTTGGTGTTGGTGGAGCCATGTCTACTTAGATCGGTTAGGTTAGTGGTTTGGAAGTTTTTTTTGTTTCGGCAAAGAGTTGGACCATTACCATGTGAAACAAAGGGCAAATAGTTTCTTTAAATGATCGGATGAGAAAGACATCCTATCAAACCGTTCAGAAGACTTGCGTTTGGGACTGTAGCTTTATGCTTCAGAGGAGCAGAGCAATTTCTAAAGTTTGTTTAGACATTTGGTTTATTGTGGTTTTATCCGATTCCTTGAAAATTTCTAGTTTGAAATACGAGGTGTTAGATTAATCCTGGATATTCTACACATGCTATTAACTTGTGTGGATGAGTAGTATAACCTGATTTCTGAGTTTTAAGCTTTCATAGATGCACAGGTATAAAGAGAGACGACTGGACCTCAGGCAACTCGTTGCATCAGGCGGAATGCCATCATCTCACTCTGCAACTGTCACTGCCCTAGCTGTGGCCACTGGATTTCAAGAAGGCCTGAGAGGATCACAGTTTGCAATTGCACTAATCTTAGCATGCATCGTAAGGCTCAGAATTTCTCTGTCATGCAATAATGGGAAAAGTGAGGACACTTTGCATTTCATGCGGAAAGTATGATTGAGCATGTCATACTATGCTTTTCCAGGCATTGTCTAATGGCTTGGCTATTGAAGTGAAAAAAAGAAGAAGTAAAAGATGTCTAATTTATTGTTGTGATACAAATGTGAAAGATTGCTAATGTAGAAATCTAATTGCAGGTGATGTATGATGCAACCGGTGTAAGATTGCATGCGGGTCGTCAAGCAGAGGTGCACTTTGCTACTCCTTTGTTCTCTTTTGCAAACTGGCCAGCCACTCCCTTTAAGTTTTGTCTTTTGGCTTGGGCTTGTAAGTTTGTAAAATCTTCTGTTTTCAACCTTTAGTGGCTTGATGTAGGTTTTAAATCAAATCGTGTACGGACTTCCTGCTGAACATCCTCTGTCTGAGAGCAGGCCATTACGCGAACTCTTAGGCCATACACCTCCTCAGGTGCTCTTTACAACATTTTCTTATCTTCTGTATGGCATATTATCGTCTATTTTACCTGTTCTTTCTTGTGAGACATGAATTGTTTGATCAAGTTGTTTTTCAATTCACATCTAGCTGAGTAATTTATTGCTCAATTGTTTGCTCAATTGTTTTTCAATTCACATCCAGTTCAGCCTCGACATGAGTAATTTATCATGTGCCTGTGATCATGAGCTCTGGGTCACAATTCAACAACCTTGTTGGTCTCATGCTCACCACTATACATACGTAGACAATACTCATTCCTTCATTCCCACACATATCTATGCATATTTAACATACATGTACATTTACGTACGCATATGCATGTTCTCGTTTTACTTAAAACTCCAATTACTTACTTTTCCCCCTAATTTTGGGGGTAAGCTGCTTCAGATCTATTTATACTTTAGTAATGTGTGAAGCATATGATTATGCTGCACATCTTTGCCTCAAGTGCACTTGTTATCAGTTATCCTCTGAGGAAAAGTTGGTTTACCGTCGCGAAATGAACCTTATAGGTTATTGCTGGCGGATTGCTTGGGATTGTCACAGCAGCTGTTGGTAATTTGATCATTGTTACTTGTAGCTGAAATTGATACAGAGGTAGAATTGCGGGAGTTCATTCTCGCATGTGGTTATCCTGTAAAGCCCCATTGATCGGTTCAGACTCAGTGACAAAGACTTGCAGATAGGTGATAGTGAATATTTTTTTCCGGCAAACTGGTGTCATCACTTTCGAGTCTTGACTTCGATGCACTGTCTCTTGTTTTCCTCACTAACAACTGCATAGTGTGAAATTTACCTTTCTTCTTTATCTTTGTTTTCGCTACAGTAGCCTCCTTATGCTTAAATGTATTTGTGGCTCGAAATGTTCTCTAAACGACCGGAATAGGCAGGCAGTGAAATTTATATTTTGCCCTTACAAATCATATCTAAACTAGGCTACCTTGTTTTTGTAGATCAATTCATCCAGGAACCTTACTAGAAGAGGCAAAAGTCTGTGCTTCATGGGTAACACTTAATCAGAGAAAGGGAACCTCATCACTTTTTAAAAAAAATGCTCGGTATATCTAATTTACGAGATCTCGGAAATGAAAACTCTAAGGTTACGTTTGGTAGTCGGGACAAACTTCAAAATATGATAAATTTTATTCTATTCTGTATTTGGTGTTCATCCAAGATAGAATAAAGTCGGATATACGAGGGATACAGTCCAAATAAAATTATCTCATGGAAGAGGTGGGATGAAGGTGGATAGCATTTTTAATGTTCATAATATAAAAGTTTATTTTGTCAAATAAAAAACTTGTTAAATTAATAAAATTAAAATAACATTTGAATATGAATAATATATGAATTTCAATATAAAAAATTCAAAATAACAAAAAAAACAATAATTTCATTTTTCCTTTATTCTTAATTTTATTTATAGATTCAAAATTTCTTTATATCCCGCGATATAAATTTCATATATAAAGAGGGAAAAATAACAAAAAATACCAAATGAAAATGAAGTAGGTAAGAGTGTTGAGGGAGAGATTTTTATAATCTCTGTTTATGCAATTCCTGGGTTCATTTACACTAATATGACATTTATAACAAATAATGAATGTGGTAAGGTGTGAAAACATTCGTTTTTATTTTCGTGATTTACTAAACAGTAGATAGGATACAACAAATTTCTTATATTTTAAATCCTATCCTATTCAATTTTATTTTAATTAAAAATTCAGACAACCAAATGTAGCCTAATGATTTAGTTTGCGTGAAATTGATCACATCAAAATAATAGTCGGCCCCGGGATCCATTGGGATCTTCAGGTTGGTTCAATCATTACTCAGTTATGGAGGCATACTTGCATCCTCTTCTTTTTTGGTTAAGCACACCGTTGACATCGACCAGACGAGACCTAAGAACAATTTCGCCCCAGGACAAGTCTCACCCGCGGGTGGGTCCGGTTGCTCTGAGGGAGCCAACACGGCTGCATGTGATTTTATTGCCCCAACAGCTCTCTTCTTCATTTCTATTCAATCCACTGCGGTCACTCATTGTCCAATTCGTACCTCCATGTCATATACAGTCCAAGGAGTGAAGTGAGTGCGTCCAAACTCGGTCATCAGTCGACCCCATTTTTGTACCAACTAGACGGGCCCTCGCCCTCGTCCACGTGATCCGTTCAGAGTCCCCTCATTGACATTCCGATCCCCACATCCACCTAGGCCCCACGCCCACCTCCTCCCCCGGATCTCCCGCCGTCCGCTCGTCCACCCCGCCCTGCTCGACTCCTCGAGCCACTATTGGGCGCGCCAGGTATTTACGATATCCGTGCGACACAATTACTAGATTAGCTGGATCTCACACCATCATCACCTTATGTGATTTCATGGTTACAAATGGGGTGCTCATATGAGAGAACTACTCGCTCTCCACCAATGATGCGAGGAAAACCGACTCTAATGGCTTAATTCAATGGGATATGATAGACACAATCATGCACGACACGATGAATAGAGTTAATCATTGCAGACAAACCCGTGTTTTTTGGGCCTAATTCCTTAAAAAATCTTCAACTTTAGGTTAAGTCTCAAATTTGCTCCGGACTTTTTTTTTTTTTGGGTAAGGTAAGAATTACTCCGGACTTTTTTTTATCTCAGAAAAACACAAAACTTTAAGTTTAGCCCCAAATCTGCCCCAAACTTTTTTATCTCAGAGAAAACTCCAAATTTTAAGTTCAGTCTCAAATCTGTCCCAAAATTTATTTTGTGTAAAAAAAAATCACCAAAATTCAATTTATTTTCAAAAATATACTCCCTTGATCCAGTTCCAACTTGACGTGGCACTTTCATGTCGATAACAAATCTATATCAACAAAGTAATGAGGTTTTTTTTTTAGACAAATCCATATCAACAAATCCATTACTTTGCTAATGTGGATTTGTTATCGACGTGGAAGTGCCACGTCAAATTGGGATTGGATCATGGGGTATGTTTTTAAAAATAAATTGAAAATTGCCGATTTTTTTTACACAAAACAAAATTCGGAACAAATTTGGAATTGAACTTAAAGCTTGAGATTTTTTCTGATGCAAAAAAAAAGCTCGGGGCAAATTTGGGACTTAACCAACAGTTTGAGGTTTTTTTCGAGACAAAAAAAAGTTTTGGATAAACATGAGACTTGATATAAAATTTGGAGTTTTTATGGGAATTCACCCACGTTTTTTTTATGGAACTTAGTACGGTTCTTGAAAATTATCGATATTTTATCGACTCGATACAGTAAAAGGAAGTTCGCAATGCGCAGTACCCTTTAACCAGTTACCGTTACAAGGACAGCCGAACCGTTTCAGTGAGATGAAACTCACTCTCCGGTCTCTGGGGAGCAGCGCCGAGCAGAGAGATAGAGAGAGATAGAGAGAGTTGATGCGCTGCCTCAGATTCCGTTGAACGAAGTGAGGAAAAAAGTAGCGGAACTCGGCAGTGAGTTGCATGTTACCTGCACAATGTACGTGGCATAAATCCCAGCATTATTAAATTCCGCTGTTTCCCAGGTAAAATACTTATTTTAACGGGACTGTCATCTCTTCTTTCTCTTTAGTTTCCTTCTGCTACTGCCAAGCGCTTGTCCGTTTGGTTCTGTCACGCATCAAGGACCATGCAAATGCCAGCATGTGTGGTGCAATTACTTAAATGATGTGTGGTGGATCTCGACATCATCGTCCCCTCGGAGCTCAGCGAGTCCCCGAAACAATCCATGCTTTTCAAGGGGTTTCTCGTTCTCTGGCCAAAAAAGGGAAAAGCCCATCTGCCATTTCTGCTCTTCTGAAGCTGCATTTTGCTCTTCGTTTAAAGATCTGTATTCTCATTGTGATTTAAGCAGGTACTAAACCTCTCTCTCTCTCTCTCTCTCTGTGGGAATTGAATGATTGGTGGGGGGTTGGGGATTTCGAAACTTGAAGATATTTGCCTTCTCTTTTTCTAGAGGATAAATCTGAAGTGGGTCCCTTCCAACAGCAATGGAAACTTCATATCTTGTTGTGTGGGTTGGGGGGGTTTCTTGCCGTCGCATACTATCGTTGATGCTCATCTGGTTTTTCAGTTTCTAGCGGCTTGTGCTTAAGCAGCTTGCAAGACGCAAATCACCTGCTTTCTCAATTTGTCCTCTTGACAAGATACTTCTGATTTTGCCTTTTCTTTTAAGTCGTTTCTTCACCTTCTCCCTTGTGATCCATTGAAGTTTGTCACGTCATGTTCAAATGCGAGGCCAAGCTCTTGTAGTTACCAAGAAATGTGAATTGTTCTGGCTTTCAGGGTGCAGAAGAGTTAATGAATCTTGTACAAGCTCCTTCAATGCAGATCTGATCTTGACCAGCACGATAAATGTGAAGGATCCCAGGTGGATATAACTCAGAGCTATAAGTAAACATCTGATCTACTGTGACAGAGAGAGAGAGAGAGAGAGAGAGAGAGAGAGAGAGAGAGAGAGACAATGAAATCTCCTGTAGAAGATAAGAGCTGCTACAGTCAGGGACCAACGCCGGAGATCTCAAATGTTAGTTCCATGGGCTTCGAGTTTCACCGGGCGAATGGAACCAATCGAGCTTCCCATCATCATCGGACCGCTCTAGGCAAACCGACCCCGTCCAAATGGGACGATGCGCAGAAATGGCTGGTCGGGATTTCAAGAGTGGGAGGAGACAAGAACCAATCGAAAACCAAACCGAGAAACTCCAACGCTGACGACCGGAGATTGATTGCCCCAGTCCCGCCAGAGCACGAATATCCCAGCGATGAGGATGAATGCGAGTTAGAGCAAAATGGAGGCATGGACCATGGAACGGCAGGTCAATATGAAGTGGAGACGAAGAAGGTGGAGTGTGATGAGTCCATCTGGCGGATCAATAAGCCTGCGCAGAATTGCACGCCAGCTGTACGATCAGTGTGCGTGAGGGACATGGGGACTGATATGACCCCGATTGCGAGCCAGGAGCCATCCAGGACCGCTACCCCAATCAGAGCCACAACTCCTGCCGCTCGAAGCCCCATCAATTCTGGATCTTCTACTCCCGTCAGGTGTCAACATGGGGTTGCGTCGATGGAAGGCAGAGGTGGGGTCGCTCCTTCTGCAAACGGTCCACGCGTGATCGGTGCCTGTATGCAAGGCGCGCGTGCTTGTGAGCTGAGTGGGAACATAAGTTTGGATCAGGCAAAGAAGTTGAGTCCTCTGGAATCGCGAGCAGTGGCTTGGGACGAGGTGGAGCGCACCAAGTACATGGCCAGGTTATTCTAGTTAGACAGACCCTGGTTTGGCACTAGCTAACTGTACTTTGGACTGAAAATGTCCTAATGCTTTTCTAGTTGAGGATTGAGCAGTGTCTCAATATTGTCTCAGGCATTGCCGGACTCGGAAATCAAAAGATGATTAATTTTTTTGGTATCATTCCTGCTTGTAGGTATAAGCGCGAGGAGGTAAAGATACAAGCCTGGGAAAATCACGAGAAAAGGAAAGCTGAAATGCAAATGAAAAAGATGGAGGTACCATTCTTTCACTGTTATAATTATCCACATTGACAGATTGTTCTTCTGGCAGTGATACCGAATAGCTATCCTCCTACTATTCATCGAGAAAATGATGCTAGAAATATGCTGATTCCCTGGGTTTGTGCAATTGATGAATCTAATAGTATTGCCTAGTTCTGGCTGGGCTCCTGAAATCATTCTGTGAGTATAGTGGGAACACTGCTACGTCGAGTGGTTGCTGTTATCAGTTCCATACCATGAGAGAATTGAAGGAATACTTCACTTAACTGTGTCCAAGGAAAGTGTTGAAGAAAACACGGCATTTGTACACGCCTCCTTAGTCATGGTTTATTTTGCAGCTTCCGATGCGTAGAAAGCGCTTGTCTCATCTGCCCTGTACATCGGAAGTGCTCAATAACAACCATCGAACTGCACCAGACTTCTGGTCCCACCCTTAGTTACTCGAGTCACCATCACAGTAGAACTCTCTCCAAATCAACAAGTAGTGATTCTGGGAGGGCTTTGAGTAGCTTGAATTCATGGAAATTGCTCGGACATTTTTTTGCGATCGAACAGTAGACTTTTCTTCCATGATTTTAGGAACAAAGCAAAAGGAAAGCCCAGAGAAGGGAAGAGCAAATAGGTTTCATATATCAATCTCTGTGTATCTCCGAAATACATGACTTGATGTAGCATGGTTAGATGGCTCGTTTTGAATCTTAGATCCATTATTCAGGGTTTGAAGATGTACGTACTGCGCAGTTGATGTCTCTCTCCGAAACATCATACATTTTGCAGATACCCCACGGGAACACGACGTGACGTGCATCTCTAGAACAGCATTTCTGATTCCTGTTGCTCCTTCTCCAGGTCAAGGCTGAGAGATTGAAAGCCCGCGCACAGGAGAAACTAGCAAACAAACTCGCTTCCACAAAGAGAATTGCGGAAGAGAAGCGAGCAAATGCGGAGGCTAAGCTGAATGAGAAAGCCGTGAGGACGTCAGAGACGGCGGACTACATAAGGAGGACCGGTCACCTGCCCTCTTCGTTCTCGCTCAAGCTTCCTTCCTTTTGCTGGTAGAGCTTTAGCAATGTATCTACATCCTAAAATTTTTTCCAAAAGAGAAATGGTTATTTGCACGTCTCATTAGTTTATGCGAAACTTCATGGATTCAAGATTAGAGTAATGGTGATTGTTCATGTCATCCGTCTTGTGGAAGCATTATGCATATTTCGATATGGAGGTAGAATTGACAGCAAATGAAGAAGATGAAGTTTAATGTGGACGGTTTGACATAATTCTCTCCCGACATATGCTTGATCATCATTCCTTTTCCTTTTCATAAGTGGTTTGATCATGGGGTTGATTAATATGTGATGACAGGGTTGCCGTACAATTAATTCGATACGCCGAGTTAGTATTTAGCGGCGAAAGCGAAAGTCAATTCATGTTAATACGGATTTTAATAAAGTTGGGTATCGTATAATATGAGTAATTATAGTTTGAAAAGATTGATCAAACTAACTAAATCAATGATGATTAGTGCTATGTGTCGATATTATATATTTTTTTCAATTTTTAATTTTCATTTAAATCTCCACGTCCACAGAGTTATTGAAGGTAAACTTGTCCCAACTAAGATGTATACAATTTTACATCACCTTGTGGTAAAAAAAAATTCACTTTTGGATGGTTCTCAAGCGGCCGGGTGGATGTCCAATTGTCCATTACCAGGTGCTTCTAATTATTTTTTCATTTGAATTAATTTCCCATGTCATGATGTAATATAAATGATGCATTTAGCCTTGATAATAATAATGACTAGTCACGCAAAAATAGAGACAGTTTTGGTTCAATTGTTTTTAATTTACTTTGAATTTGCGAATTCTCTAAATAATAGGACTAAAGCCAATCATTCATCATGTCAACCACATTGGTTCCCTTGATAATTACTCTGAAGCTCTCTATTTATTTCTAGGGTTGTACAAAACGAACCGCCCGAACCCAAAATTACTCAGATTGGATTGAACCAACCGGTTGGGTTCGGTTCTTGGGAGTATTGGTCCGGTTCTCGATTCAAAGAGAGAATCAGACCAACTACATATACTTTTTCATATTATATTTTTATTTTCTCAAAGAAATTAGTAAAATGTAAATTAAATCCTGTATGAACTTCATTGACATAAATTCATTAACAAAAAATTAATAAAATGTAAACTAAACCCTAAGTGACCGGTTCCATTGGACCGGGCGGAACTAATCGGTCCAATTCCAAATTCCCAATTTTGGGAACCAGTCACCCCCTATCTATTTCTATCCCCTCCCAAAAAAAATTTCCATTTATTGGAATTTATGTTTTTTCCCCTTACGCGCAAGCCCATAAATGAAATCTCACTCGCCCATCCCGTCATTATCGCCGAATTTACCTGTCATCAATTAATTCCCGCTCCTCCCAACCGCTTTTCTTAAAGTTGCGCGAAAATACGTCATAATCTCATATATTCGATATCTTCGATTTCAGTAACGCTCTTTCTAATTCAAGTGCGAATGGATATATCGGGCGTTATTTCGGGACGTGATCGTCTCGGCAGTTTCCAACTTTAGGTGCAAAATCCAATTGAAGGGCTCAAAATAGATCTCCATGAGTGCCAACCTTGAGCTATCATCTCCATCGTTTCAGCCATTCTCCTCCAAATTTCTGTGAGGCTTATTTCAAGTCAACCCGGTCAACGGCAATGTTAAGCTTAGGAATCTTCCTTTCGGCATCGCACCGCACACAGGAGGAGGAGGAGGAGACGGGCCCATCATCAGCCCCTATAAAAGGGCGCCGCGGTCAATCATTCTCTCTCTCTATCTTACTCGCTACTCTCTCTCTCTCGATCGAGGCCTCTCTCGCTCTCGCAGAGCGGCGGCTCGACCCCCATCTCCTCCTCTCTCTCCCTCCCCTCGCCGTTCCGCTCTTCGCCGCGGGTGAGCCCTTCGACGGCTTTTCTCCGTCCGCCATTCTCTCCCCGCCCCCCCCCCCCCCCCGGGGATCGAGGAATCCGGAAATTTGTTCCGGGCTCGGCGTTTTGCGGCGCTTCGGATATCCCTTAGGGTTTGGCGTTCGAATCTCGGTGTCTCAGTGATCGATCTGCGGCTGAATTTCGCGGTTCCTAGCCGGGGTACATAAATTCACGGTCTGTTGTTGCTTCGTTGTTATTCAACTGTTGAATTGGGTTTGGCATTCTGGTTATTCCGATTTGGGGGTGCTCGGGATTGGGATTGGGAGTTTTTTCTTCTTTGTTGTTTTTCAGTGGAAAATTGATAAAAAAAGATTGGTGTATTTTGCTGTTTCTTTGGGTAGAGGTGCAGTTCTGTTAGGGTTTTCTTTTTTTTAATTGGGCGTGTCTCTGTGAATTTATATATGGCGGCTGGGAGGCATGGGGGTTATCGTGACAATGAGTTGAGGGACCGTGAGTCTAATTTGTATGCGTCAAAGCGGGATTTGGGTTATTCTAAGGAGGAATATGACCGGAGTGGGAGCAGTAATCACGATGAGGAGCGAGTCCGAAGTCGTAATGCTATAGATAGGGCTAGGGTTAGGCAGAAGGATGTTAAGGAGAGGGAAGTGGCAAATGGCGGGCACCACTCCTCTTCGAGTAGGAGTGACTCTGGGAGTAGTGGAGGTGCAGGTGGCGGTGGGTCTAGGCATCATGGTATTTCAGTTAGGACCATGGATAGAGAGCCAGGTGAATTGTCCAGCGAAAGCGGGTCTGAGGACGCCATAGAGTCTGACTCATGGGTTAAGGACGTAGAGGTTTCTAAGACGGCAGAGAATGGGACCCACTCCCCAGTAGTGGAGAGGAAGAGGAAATTCTCACCTATAATTTGGGATAGAGATGATGATGAATCAAGTAAGGCATTGAAAAGAAGGGCTTCCACCGCAGTTGCTGCCCTTCCTCCTCCACCTCCACTTCCAAAATCATACCGTGAGATCCCTAATACTTACAATGGGGTTGTGCAGATATCTTCAGTTAAAAGTGATTTAGGTCAAGAACCACAGCCTTCCTCACCGGTTACTGAAAAGGTTAATATAAGTGGTGAATCTGGGGCTGAGTCTCCAATAGAAGACTCTTCAGCATTTGCTTTACCTTCAAATCATGATCGATGGGGTAATGATCAGGAGGCAACACAGGTAGAAGATGAAGATGATGTGCCAATGCATAACATATCATCTTCCAGATGGGCAGCAGGAGATAGTTCTCCAGTTGATGAGGGTGAGATAGTAGAGGATGAAGATTTGCCTATGAGAAGAAAGAAGACACCTTTGTTGGAATCATTAGGAGTCAGAGGACGTGGCAAATCAGTCAGTCCTGAGATGGGGAAGCTTAAGAAAGATGGCTCAGACAGACTTAGGGGCAGGTCTTCTGAACCTGATGGGCGAGGTGGCACTGCTGGGTCATCCAGTGATAACCGCTATTCTGACCATGACTTTGATAAAAATGATTACATGGATGTCGATGAAAAGAACCGAAAAGGTGATATGATCAATGATATGTCCGACACTAATTCAGAAAGCGACGATGATTCTCGAGGAACGCCAGAACCTGCTGGTCTGCCTCAGAGAAGTGTAAATATGCTGCAGGGTTGTAGAAGTGTTGATGAGTTTGAGAGGCTTAACAAGATTGATGAAGGGACTTATGGTGTAGTCTACAGAGCTAGGGATAAGAAAACTGGAGAAATTGTAGCACTGAAGAAGGTAAAGATGGAAAAGGAAAGGGAAGGTTTTCCTTTGACTTCTCTGAGGGAAATAAATATTCTGCTATCTTTTCATCACCCGTCGATCGTGGATGTGAAAGAAGTTGTGGTGGGGAGCAATCTTGATAGCATTTTTATGGTGATGGAATACATGGAGCACGATCTTAAAGCGCTGATGGAGACAATGAAACAGCCTTTTAGTCAGAGCGAAGTGAAATGTCTAATGTTGCAGCTATTAGAAGGTGTGAAGTATCTTCATGACAACTGGGTACTTCATCGGGACCTTAAAACATCAAATTTGCTTCTCAATAATCGTGGTGAGTTGAAAATTTGCGACTTTGGATTGGCTCGGCAGTATGGGAGCCCATTAAAGCCTTACACTCACTTGGTGGTTACTCTTTGGTACAGGTAAGCTGAACAGTAGCTGTCACTCTTTGTTTAATTTATTGCATGCCCTGTTATATTGTTAGCTGGTTTGTGTGCTTTTCCGTAGTTGTGATGAAATATCGGTTTGTGCAAGTCCTCCATACCAGTAATCTAGGCTATGGATTGTTTGTCACGTCTTAGTATTTGTTCTGCAGGGCACCTGAACTCCTGTTGGGGGCAAAACAGTACTCAACTGCCATTGACATGTGGTCCCTGGGCTGTATCATGGCTGAAATGTTATCCAAGGAGCCACTCTTTAATGGGAAAACTGAATTTGATCAACTTGACAAGGTAAAATGCCTCAATCTACTTATGTTTGCTTTTGTACTGTTGCTGCTGCTCCAGTGCTTCAATGGTTTTTGATTTGGTTGCTTGGAATCCTATCTGCAGATATTTAGAACTCTTGGAACCCCAAATGAGACTATCTGGCCAGGTTTCTCCAAGCTCCCTGGTGTCAAGGTCAACTTCGTTAAGCACCAGTAAGTGTACTTTTTCCATGTATGAATTGCTTGAGTTTACTTGGCATCCAGATGTTCACATCCTTGATACCATTTGTCCCAGGCTTCCAGCTTTGGGTGATTCTGGTCTGGGTTCTGGCCTTCATGGTGACAACTTCAGTTCCAGAGTATATTTCTCGTTTATTGATTGACAAGTGTTGTGTTACTTTCAGGTACAACTTGTTGCGGAAGAAATTTCCACCAACATCTTTCACAGGATCTCCAGTACTTTCAGATTCTGGTTTTGACTTGTTGAATAAGCTTCTTACTTATGACCCTGAAAAGGTAATTTTAGATCTACATGCAGTGTCATGCTTCACTTGTTGTATTTGTAGGATGACTTACTTGGTCTTTTATCCTTAAGCAGCGAATAACTGCAGAGGCTGCCCTTAATCATGAGTGGTTCCGTGAAGTGCCTCTTCCGAAGTCCAAAGATTTTATGCCTACTTTTCCTGCTCAACATGCTCAGGACAGGTAACTTGTCCTAGCTTAATACTTTGTTACTTGGGGGAGGCGTTTGGGCTGTTTTCGAACTTTTGTGCCTATGTCGGTTGTCTTTCTGCTAACTTCTAACAGTCCCAGTTTGTTGTCCTGCTTATGTACTTGTTGTTGCATTTTGTGTTTGTGATTAGGCGCATGCGAAGAGTTATGAAGAGTCCAGATCCTTTAGAAGAGCAGCGCAGGAAGGAATTAATGCAAGGCGAGCTTGGGGGTGGAGGCTTGTTTGGCTAAATGAATAGGATAGCCTGTGAACCTCATGCTGCAGTCTGTATACACAAAATGGACATGGTCGAGGTGAGAGTTGCATTGACGGGAGTTGGGAACATATTTATCTGGAGATCATTCATGTTATTTTTTAGCAGGCGCCGTGCTTGGGTGGAGAAGTTTGTTCTTGGTCTCCATTAGTAAGCCAGATGTCTCGCAGGTTTACTTTGTTCACCGGCTTTGATCACCTATAGATATGCATCTGCGACCCTGCTTGCATCGCAAGGTGTGGCATGATGGCCTTTTTATTTTACTTTTTAAGGAAAAATTTCAGCGTGAACTTTTGTATGTAAAATAGCATTGACTGTACGCTGTAACCATTTTCTTTCGGTTTGGGTTTTTTTGGCTATTACAAGAACTAAATTGCTATTCATCTTTTCTATCTTTTTGATATTGACGCTGTGTTTGCAAGAGACGGTGGTCTGAAGTTGAAGGACGTTCTTTTCTTTACATACAGGAAGAATATCACAGTAACGAGTAACCTATATGTTTGGAAGGTAAACTACCAATTCTAGATTTGAGGGTCCATGTCTCGATAGTTTCGTTTCTTTTGGGACAATATCTCTTTGTTTGATATGGTGGATAATGGATCGACATGAAAGATTTCATGCGCTGTTTAATAATGTTCAAGACCATTGTTGTCGTCCGATTCTTTTCTTTGCCATGGCATTTTAAAACACGTCTGCCTTCAGCATTGTGTACATGGAAGTGAGTCTGATATAACAGATTAAAACTTGGGAAAGCCGTTTTTGACGAAGATGTTCTATTGTGTAGCTGGTTGAGAAGTTGCTTATACATTTTGTAAGAACTTTCTACTGGCGGCTTGAACCAAATAAACGCTCATAATATGGCAAATTCACTATCATTCATGTTCCGTCATGTTCAGCACAATAGACAATGAAGATTGAAGCCTTTTGAAGCAACTAGCTATATTGGCCCTTTAAATTGGAATTGCAAGAACAAATTATAAGGGAACAAATTTGCCCGTTTACTACTGTTTTCTTTAGTTTGATCACAATCTTTGTTGAGGACCTGAGTAAAGTAGAGAACACGAAGTCAGCCAGAGCTATGTAAATTTTTTTTGATACCTTAAGGAAATATCATTCAAGAAAATTTTCTGCTTTATTGAGATGGCCTTTCGACTTCCAACTCTTGTTAGTGGGAACGATTGATATTTACTCGATTGCCTCGAGACATGCGGATATAAGGAGTTCATTGATCGTCTTTATAAGCTGGCTGCTGGCAAGTTATTAGCAGCTTGACTAATGAGATATCTCCTGTTTGTCAATGCCTATTGCGTTTGCGGCTTTTTCAGAAGGACGTGTATGTTTTGCCCCATTCGCTTGGATCCAAAATATTGTAACTACGTGACTTATTTTGTGACCTGGGAAGCCCTGGAAATGTCCTTATTGTGCTGATGGCATGTGATGGTGTCGAGATTTCTATAATTTTTCGGAATTTTGACGTTTGTCTGCGGCTGTCACCTGCAGTATCCAAGTTGCAAGCAGGTTGAGGAGTTTACCTTCAAATTGGATTATAGAACTTCCATTAGTTGTTCGTTCAGGCTCATCAGAGGTACCATATAACTCTTAGTTTTCGCTTCACCATATTGACAGTATCATGTCCAGTTTGGTTAAACTAGATCTTGGTAATTTTTGTTAATATATTATGCTTCACCATAATATAGTCAGAATGTTGCTGGGTATAAGAGTTCCTTTTAGCTTCTGTCAGGAATATGTGCCATTACTGACGGGAAACATTATCCCTATGCATCATGCTTTTGGCGGATGAAATTTTCTTGGCTAATTGGGTATCAGAAGTTGATAGATGCTGCATGCTTCTTGAAGACTTAAGTTTATTGGACAGGATTAAAGTGTTGGAATTTGTCTTTCACTAATTGCCGCTTCCCTTTTTTATTGTCCAGTGGAGTAAATTATTCAATTATTCACAACAAATGCCTTTTTGAGACGTGCGTAGTTATTTGCAAGCTATCAGTTGCAACGTTGTGGCAAGTGCTTTAATGCTGACTTTTAAAGAGTCATGATTCCTCAAGTGTTTTTGGGTTCATGTCCGTAACCCTTTTTTTATGTCTTGCCATGTGGAATTTGGACTAAACTGAATTATTTTTAGGCTCAATAATGGCGGAGTTAAGGATTAGGTTCTATTTCCATAGGTGGTTCACCCTTATCTCTGCTTTTGTTACAACCATGGCTCTATAGATGGAACATTTCACGGTCAAAATTTTTTCTGCTTGCCCGATTTTTCATGACATTTCCTGTGGAAAGAACTTTGGTTGGGAGAAACTTGGAAATGCTATTATGATAGGGAAATATTCTTGCTTAGACTCAAGTCCATGGACCGGGTGCTTAGTGGTTTTTCATGTGGGACCCATATGTGGAGCGCATGTTGAACCTACACGATCTAATACGGTTGTGATCGATCCGGTCCATGTTGGCACGGGTGCAGGTGAGAAATTCCCACTGTCATGGGACTTATTTCATTTTATTTGACACTACTTATGTGAAACTGCTCCACCTTTAACTGAATATAGAGAATTGGCAGGCCTCGAGAAAATATGATGCATTCGTCTTGGCATTCATTGTTAGACAACGTTCAATCTCTGGTGGGCATTTTATATTGGATAAGTTTATAAAAAAATAAAAATGGTATTTAAGGTTTTTTGTTTTCCAGATTTGCTATGAAGTTATTCACTTTACCAACTCCGAGATAAAGAGTTTCATTTGAAGCGATGAAAGATGATGTGCAACTTTTTGAATCTATTGAATTGCATTAAAAGCAAAGAGAAAAATTGTGTCGCTATTAACTGCATTCCATGGTCGAGTTTAGTAGGATGTGATTTTCTCTTGTTTCTTTTGAGTCATGGTCGAACTTGTTGTGAGTTGAGAATTGTATGTGCAACTATGAGGAGTGGTTGATGTGAAGAAGAGGTTTTTACATTCAACTGTCTTGCTTCAGGTGAAACAAGAAACTTGTGTCGGCCATACATGTATTTTTGTTTTTTTTTTTTGTACGCCTGTTCTCTCTTTTCTCTGGTGTCTCTAGGGAGCTATCCATTGGGGGTAATACAGAGGCAAGAAATTGGCGCCTTGAAGCCTGGATTGAGTTGTAATCTAATGGCCGACAGTCGCAGGAGAGAAACTTAGATGATGGAGGCTTCTTCAAGCAGGTTTATGGCTGGGTTATTTTAATCTTCTGTTAATGTTAAATCTATGATGTGCTCCGGCTCAAGAGTTATGCCTTATCGTTTTTATTCATCAGAAGAATATCGCACTGGAAGCTAGTGTTACAATAAGACTGCGAAGCAATAGCCGGAGAAAAAGATGATGCAGTATAGGAAGGAAGCGACCGAAGAGTCCATCCCTTGATATCTTAGATTCGTTTTACTCTGCTCATGGGCGAGGACAGTAAAACGTTTCTCAAGAGGATTATTTCTCGAATGACAACCGATGCAGGAGTGATGCTTGCACGGATAATTGCAGAGTGATTGGGCATGTAAGCAACGGGGAATGGTCGCGAATGGTGCAGATTATATGGTCAGTTGGGAAAGGCCATTGGGCACTCCCGGCGATATGGAATCGAAAAAGTTAAAAAGTCCCGAGTTGCCCTTCAAAATCTTTTACTTCTCGTCCTTTCACCATCGAAAAACTTAATTTACTCGAGCTGCTTCGAGTCTGGGAAGCATGCCTAACTTGTTACGCTCTTCTACAATTTAAATTGGGGTTTTAATCAATCAATGATCCAAATGCCCAGTTCTCTAACCCTCGTGGTAGTGTTAATGTCATAAGGAGCGGCCGTGTTTATCTGAGTTGATTGGGTTGTGTCGAAACTTTAAGAAGCCCGAATTACTCCACCGAGCAAGTTGGATAAAAAACTGTACGGACTTAATAATACGATCATTTGAATGTCCCTTAAGCTTCATGTATACCAAAGCCGTGTCTTTCAACACATCTAAAATGGGGTTTATTACATTCGCACGATGGTCCGATGATTCAAAATGTCGATCCATGATGGGTATGTTCTGTCATATGTTTTTTTAGCACTCTGTCTCTCCAACATTGATGATTAAATTGTTCTGTATTTAACAAAATGGCAAGCTACATCACGGCCAACAAGAAGGTAACAAAGCACACACGGCAGCAGCGAAATAGCGAAACGGAGATTTGTGTAGATTCATCACCTACCATTGACAAGTTACAATCCATTTGTTATCACACATTGTCTGTCTATCCAACGAGGAGAGGACAATGAGCTAATTCTAAATACCAAGATTCAGTGTTTTCATAATGTACTTCGTGTCCTCCGTTTAGAGATTGCGAGATATTCATTCAACGACGAGTATTTAAGTCATTCACCGGGCAGCTCCAAGGTTTTCAACCAAAAAAATAAAAAGAAGAGAAAAGAAAAGGAAGCCTCGATATTAAGTTTTCAAGTCCAAAACTAGTATTTCGACCAAAACAAAAAAGGTTCAAAACTAATACGGCATAAGAAAAGCCTAGAATTAAGATACAGCAGCAGCCATTTTAGATGGGAATGAAGTAGTCTACGCGGGTGATGGCATTTTAGAGAAATTAACTCTAAATGTGAACCGAGGTTGAGCAGCTGAATTAGAAGTATTTACAATCGAAATCTGTCGGCTTTTAATGAAGACAACAAAAAATTTGCCTCACAGTTAAGGGGCAGTTCGCAAAGTATACAGTAATGTTCTTTGTGCTGAGAGTGCAATGTATTGAAATCTAGCCGCGCCTACAACATCCTTTTAGTCTAGCAGAGGATAATAGATGGTGAAAAGACTGAGGTTTTGCGGAAGAAGATAGAGAGGCAGCGGTCAGAACCAGGCTCGGAGACTTTGGGATCGTGGAAGTCAAAAGATCGATGGATAGGTCCTCTGAGGAAACTCAAGCAATTTGCCAGCTTCTATAAGTTTGTATGAACAAAGCCATGCTCATCAAGAAAGTCGCCAGAGAATTCTTAGGTCTGACCGAAAGCAGTTTGCGCTGCAACAACAGCGACCACATGATCGTCACTGGCACTGAAATACCTTTCTGATCTGGATAAGGATGCTTCACCGAATCATTGAAATTCAGCCCGTCTCGATGGCTTGATTAGTGCTTTAAACTCGTTGCGGACAAAAGAATCCAAGTTAACCAGCCAGAGCTAACTGGAAGAGAACACTACAGTTTTCCCGAGCACAAAAGTTACCAATGAGAGCTCAATAAAGAAGATTGTAATGATGAGGGCCCTATCAACCGTCCATCCGTAAAGTGTGATTCCCCCGGGGTTGGTCTGCAGGTACATTACTGTAGAACAAGAAGGATTTTGTATGAGTAACTAGGCTACAATTTTACTAGTCAAATAATTTAAATTACATTCAGATATGTTGCTTGAGATGCTCCTGGATATGGATGTAAGAGATATGGGAATACATAGAGAGATGAACATGCACACAACTGAGATATACCAAGTGCTGATGGATAGAGAACAGACGAGAAAAGAGAAATTTTGCCAGCTGATTGGTTTATTTGTGCAGAGAGAAGTAATGCTTAGACTATGTAATCAGGGTGAATAAAACAACATTTGGAAATCTGTAAAATCAAACAGCACAGTCAAAAGAAGGATGAGAGTCTGAGATCCCTCTAGATTACAGTTGAACAGCAAACTTTGAAGATTTTAGACACCTATCGGCAACTGGTAAACTGTTCAGGTGGGGCAAATGAACACATGATTCAGCCATGGGAAACGGAAGAACCAAACACTGGATACACAAATGACAATCAAAATCACCAACGATGGACATTAAAAAAGAAAAGACAACCTTACATGGGATCTATGATGTAGGTCTTTGCATGCAGGAAGAACACACTAAGCAACCTTAATTATAGAAGCACCTTATCCAAGACACATTTTCCATGTTACCTCTCCAAATTTGCTCACTATAAGAAGCTCCCTATGTTGGTAAATCATGTCATGCAAAAATAATAAGCAATATTTCCATGCCTAGAACCAACAAATTGTGGTTGCACAAAATGGGATGCCGTTCCTAAATTCAAAACAAAATGGCATACAAATGCATCATTAGCTCATCAGTGTTTACTGCAGACTGTATCTGGACTCTGCAGTAGGCGTAGTTCACTTGGAAAGTGAAGATCAAATCTCCGAATCTAAGGGGAATTATCTTGATGCATATATCTTGATGAAAAGATTCTTTTCACTATAAGGTTCATTGAATGTGCAAAAAACTGAGAGCAAACCAGTGAGCCAAATTAATGTTCAAAACAATTAGCTCCATACCCAAAGCCTGTCGCTTGTGATAAGTTGACATATAAGTAGCAAGTTGTGTGCTGGTAGGCATTCCGACATATTCCAAAGATTCCAGGTCACTTTCGGAGTAATCTATATGTATTGTACTAAATGCATTCATGTGCTCCGTGCTTCCTACACTATCTGAGCCTCGTAAAGATGCTGCACCAGTAAAGCCACATGTCATCAATGCATGCCATTTGCTTGCAATGGAGGCAATGCCTTGGGCCCTATGTGAGATCCTTGTAGCAGCATGCAAGCAAAGACTAATCCCAACAACTTGGACAATGGTGGAGACCTGAAAAGTTGACGACAAATTGTGCAAAGAGATTAAACAATAGAATTGAGCTATCAAGAGTTGCAGTAAAGAGGAATGCAATGGCAAAGATCCATTTCTGCAAAGCCCAAGAGGTAACTCTTAATTTGAAAGGAAGTAATAATAAAATCAGTTAGAACTATGGAAGTAGCATATGACTTACAGCAAAATCACCACCATTAATGACAGTAACAAGTCCGCTGTATCCTGTTATTTGGAACAGAGTTACAAACTGGCTTGCTGTGACCACCAAGAATTCTAGGAGGAGGAAAATTCTGAATCTATGGCTTATCTTGGAGAGGTAGTACCGTAGACGAATGTGCTCTTCAATGAAAACCAACACATCAGTCTCTCTTTCCAAGAGCTTCCCGTAATCATCAAAGTGAATAACTTGCACATTGCAGACCAAATGAAACATAGTGCTGGCTGATAGAGAGATTGTACTGACATAAGTCCAGGATATAACCAACGAGAACAAAATATAAACTGACAGCCACCGTGATTCACGATGTATATAAACAAGACGGACCACTTCACGCACAGTCTTCAAAACGAAACAAGGAAGTGACCATAATATGAGCAACCGTAGAGAACCCTGTGCAAAAGTTGGAGCAAACGAATTCTTAAGTGATCATGAAGAAGTCCTAGGAACTTTAGAAATAAGAAACTCATCGTATTCCCAAAAGTGGCACATTGTATGTGTTCCGGAATGTGACATGGTAACATTTTACCCAAGCCCTAGTGTTAATTACCATCACGCCATTGTCTCTAAGACTACATGTTTTTGGATTCTCCATCATAGCTATTAAGAAAAAAGAGATTGTTGTATGGCCTCATTAGTAATCAAGGACTGACTAAGGAGTGCATATGACATTAGTGGTTAGTTTGGAGGCTTCTGAGAGTGCATTTCAGAAAGTAAAATACAGCAGCATATAATGAAAAAAATAATTTAATGGTTGCTGGCTGGCTGGCTGGCTGGCTAAGAGTAGCTTTTCCTATGTGACTGTGAGCTTGATCAAAGGCAGCAAAGACATTAAATTCCTACCAGCAATCAATCCAGCAGTCTTCGTTCAAACTGAAAGACTGAATAACATAGCTCTCTTGCCATATATTGATTAAGTTGATACTCCAACATGGAAGTTTGAAGCACATTCAAAGAATCGATGCGTTCTTACAAAATTACTCCATCCGCACACGATAGTAAAGATTCAAGGCAAGAGCCACACAGGCCAATCCTTCAACAAACAAATAAGGAACAATTACAAGGCAATGACAGCAAGTTCATTCACTTGATATAACTCAGTGTACTGATTTCACTAAGCACGCTAATCCCAAAAGACCAGAATATCCACTGACCTTAATCTGCTTGATATACTCGTCTCGGAACCTGGACATCCGGCCACTGTAGCGATCCACGAATAGGAACTTCCTTATCCCGTACTTGCGAAGGTTGTGCGAAAGGCAGAGCAACGAGACCGCGGCGAGACACGCCTGCGACGCGACTATATCCAGCTCGAATTTCTTGATCTGGTACTCGTCGCAGTCCGAGCAATCGGAGAGCTCGAGCACGATCACCGGCAGCGCCACGCCGATCACCACGAACGCAGTCCACGACAGCACGGTGCCGAGCACCGTTGACCGGTTGAAGCCTAGGAAGGAGAGGAACATCTCCAGCTTGTGGAGCGCCTGGTCGAGGTGCGGGTCCTCGTCCTCCCGCTCCTCGCGACGCGGCGGCTGCGGCTGCGGCGGCCGGTGATTGCCGCGGCTCTGGTCCTGAGCCAGGAGAGGCGCCTGCGCGGTCGGCTCTTCCGCCGCCGCCGCCGCCGCCGGATGAGGATCCGCCATGGGAGCAGAGCTCCGGGAGACGGCGATTTTCTCCGGTTCGCGCCGACGGCTAGAGCCGATTCGGAGTTGGTAATGCCACGGGCTACACTTCTGTTTCTTCAACGAAGCGTCGCCGCGGAGTCGTCATCATCAAGTTCAAGCTGAAGCAAAGCAGTCGATGGGATCGCCTGAAAATGGGGAAACAAATAAGAAAAGAAAATTTCATCGGGTCGCGTGTTCCGACCCGTTCTCGCCCGTCGATCGCCGATGGACGTTTCCGCCGGTGGGGGGTGAGGAGGTGGCGCGGCGCCGACCGTACGATCGACGGGGAGGGTCGGCTTTCTCGCGGCGCCGCGATGCAGGGGATCTTCGGTTACTTTTATTTTATGGATTTTTGCTGGGCCCAGTAACTGACGGGGGAGGAACGGGATCGAGAACGTAACCAGGCTCAGGTTTTTAGGGCGAATTGGGGGGCGAATCAGAATTTAAATGAATGTAACGGGATCGAGTACGTGTCCGGACACGTGGCGAGCGTGTACTCTTCTCTTCTTTTTCCCTTTTGAATTTAAATGAATGTATTGCAATAATGCGTATCGTGGAACCGACCACATTAGAAAATTAGGATGCATTCACGTTTAATCATTGATCTTAGTTGGTATTTTTATTAATCATGCTTAGTTTATTTTGCGAAAAAATAATAATTTAAATGACATTTTTCAAAAAAATCACTTTTTATCGCTGGTAATAATTAACTAATGAAAGATATATTTTTATATTTTGAGAAAATATATATGTAAAACAAACGGAGTCTTGATTTATGAATGTATGCTTTTGGGGAAAAGAAATAATTCAAGGCGTACCGGAGAGTTCGATGAATCGCGACAATAGAGAAGTCGCGATTTGAAGATAATACGTGCCATGAAAATTTTTGCTCGAGCTAAAGATAACACGGGTACTGCAAAAAAGTGGCCACGGGTCTTTACCCAAAGGTAGAAAGAACGGCACAAGTGTTGTTTAATGCCTCTTATCTTTGCAATGCTCATGACACTATTTCTTTAGAGCAGTTATTGCATGGTCTATGGATGGTACATGTCAACGTGATTTCAATCATTAATTACAGACGTCTTATCTTGAGATTCAAGTAAATCGATGACTGAAATCTGCTTAGTTTGTATAATTTATTGGCCTACGGAATTCACAATTTAAGGGACGCCACCCGATTTCCCAAGTGTCGTGGCTAAGATGGGAAGGATGTGGCAGGACAAAGAGACGGGAGCCACCGACCCCGGATGTCGTACGCAATGGTAGATGCTGAGGTTGTACTTTTGTTAGATCAAATTAATAATAATCAACTCCCGTCCCTGCGGGAAACAAAAGGAAGAAACGTGCAAAGAACGGCCAACTACAATTCCAGGCCAAAGGCTCTTTGAATTTGGTTTCCATGTGATTCGCACGCGTGCATATGAAGACTCGACTTACCCCATCAAAATTTGATGAGTCAGTAGTATATCGAGTCTAATTTTAGATATTATATTGATATTTCATTAAGGTTGACAATTCATGAAATCGAAATCGGTTTAAAATTTATATCTCGATTCGATATGATCTAAATAAGTTAGGCTTCATCGGAGATCTCGTTTGGATCTCGGAATCCCTATGATGTAAAACATATATAAGATATTTCCTCTCTTTAAGGGAGAAAAAGATATGGTGAAAATTAGGACACACATTGTACGGATACCGACACACTAAAATAACAAGCGCATTCGTAAAATCCGTTATACCTATGTATTAAATGGACAAGCTGTGGAGATCTCTACAAGAGTTTCGATAATAGTTCTCACAACCAATTTTTCAGCATATCGCCGATCATCTCATTAGCTAAAATGGTATCCACATCCATTGGCGGATTGCCCATGACGATATTTGCTCCATAGCACAGCAAAACACTCAGCAGTAGCAGTACTAATTGACTTCGCTGAACCAATTGGTGCAGACATAGGTTTTGTTTTGCCTTTCTCCAAGATAGATCTTCAATACATGCTAGAGTTCTGCAACATGATGGAACCTCGAAAAAAGCAACAGCAACTTAGGGTGAATTTGTCGATCATTATATTCTCGAAAATAATTTCTATTTAGAAATGATTTTTTTATTTCATGCCCAAAAATGATTTCTAAGCATTTAAAAGTATTTTATAACTGTCCAAAATTTCTACTTTCGGAATAAAAAAAGAAAGAAATGCGTTTGGTAACTGCACAAATTTTTTTTTATTAATGATATTTTAAATTTTTTTCTTTTAAACTTTTTTTCTTTTTCTTCTTCTTCTTCCTTGGCCATGCCTAGGTCACCGACACCAACGACCGGTCACACAGGCTAGGAAGAAGAACAACAGTAACAAATTTTTTTTTTCCATTTATGATTCTTGTTCTCAGAATCAATAATCAATTTTTTTTAGTTTCTTGATTATGTTTCAAAACTAACTCTGAAAATAAATTTTTACAAATTTATGATTGGGAACAAAAAATTTATCAAGCGAATTTCCATTTAAAAATTGATTTTAAAAATAAAAGAATAATAATAATTGCTGTTAGGCCGGTTGCAATACGCGCGCTTAATTTTTGTACCAATCAAGAGAGAGAAATTAATGCCGCGAAACACTTAAATCAATTCGAGAAGATAGTACGTACAACTGTGACTCTGTGTCAGAATTGCACAAATCCATTGACGACACGTGTCATCCGCGGACCCATCGTCAAAAATTTTGAAACTCCCTCTGAAAATGTCTCTCTTTCCCCTCTATCGCGTGTTGGGTGCTCAGTCGGGAGGGGGAGCGAGAGAAAGCAGAGCGCAGAGGAAGGAGACTTTGTGTGCCCGATCAATGACACGTGTCGGTCACTGAATGGGCTATCGTAACTGTGACGTGACAGCCCAGTTGCAGCCCATATTTTCTCAGATTTTTACGGAAGTCCTTTTGTTTCTGTAGACACAAAACGCTATTCCATTATAACCAAGACACGTGGTTTTAATTTGTGACCGCTAATCTCTCTGTGTAGAGAGTTGTCAACGATGACCCCGAAATTGGCCCAAGAGGACAGCGATTCCCAGTTTCCAACAAAACCAGAAGGAAGTCAACAGCTGATGTTTCATTTGACGTGTGTGAATCATTCGTCGCTTCTGGGGTTTCCAACCGCTACCGATCTATTTCTTATTTCTGAATGCAAGATTTATGAACAAGACGCCCGTTTCCTAAAGTAGCGAGCTTCATAAAGTACTTATCAATTGTTTTATAAGAGCACGAATGGTAATCATTCTGTTTCAAAAATCAAATTCTTATCAGAAATTTGCCAGAAATTAATTTTTGGAGGAGAAATTGATTTCTATTTGATAAAATATGACTAATTCTGCTCTTAAAATTGATTTCTGGAACAGAAATCTGTTTTGATTTGTTTTTTTTTGGTACAGAGATCTGTTTTGATTTGTTGATTTTTTTTGCACCTAAAAAATTTAAATTTCACTCAAAATGGGTGGCTACAGGTATTTTAAGCCATTATGTGAAGTTTTAAAATTTTTAATTTTTTTTATTTTTTTGGGCTCCTAACAAAATATAAATTCACTCAAAGTGAGTGGCCAAAGGCATTCTAAGTCATTTTGTGAAATTTTGAAATTTTTGATTTTTTTGGGCACCTCAAAAAAATTAAATTTCACTTAAAATGGGTGGTCACATGTATTCTTAAGCCATTCTGTGAAGTTTTAAAATTTTTGATTTTTTTGGGCACCTCAAAAAATTTAAATTTCACTCAAAGTGGGTGGCCACAAGTATTCAAAGTCATTCTGTGAAGTTTTGAAGTTTTTGATTTTTTTATTTTTTTTTGGACACTTAAAAATAAATTCACTCAAGGGTAGCTACATGTGTTTTAAGCCATTCTGTGAAGTTTTGAAATTTTTGATTTTTTATATTTTTAAAAATAATTCACCAAATTTCCTATTTTCCTAAAATATGACTTTTTTTATTTTCTAAAAATTTTTATGAATTTTTCTGGAATTTTTCAATTTTTATGCATTTTCTGAAAACAAATTAGTGAGATCTCAAAATGTGTCGTAAAGGCCACAAAAAAGAGAGAAAAGAGGGAGAATGCGTTCTGGAAGAGAGAAGCTACAGAAAGTAGATTCTCTTTTTCTTGCCAAAAACTCATTAATGCATTCTGGAATTAAGTATTTTTAACAAACGCAATTTTATTTCAGAATGCAAAAATTACTCCAGAATGTATTTTGCTCCAGAATTTCTGGTCCTACAATTAAGATCATTTTTCCTAAGCAGGGAACAGCTGAACATCTAAGGCACTCGGACTTCTAGTATGAAACGCGAATCAATGACCGTGCGCGGCTAAAAAGGCTGTGCTCTTCCACCATGCAATTGACGAGAGCACGCCGCCCGGATAAACATGAGAACAATTTTGCGGTAAAACCACAGAAAAAGGTCGTGAATGAGGCCGTGAAACTGATTGAGGGAAAGCAACAGGAGCAGCATGAAACGGGGGATGGAGTGGAGAGAGTCGTGGAACAGCAACCACGCAAGCGAAGCTACTGATATCAACTGGTGAAGTCGATGAGGAGGTGCAACTCCCCCCCAGCACAGGAAGGAGCACAAGTGCGAGACGGGAGTGCCCGATTAGCAACATGCACCAACGAGCAATACGGGAGCAGACCGTAGATGGCGCAGGCGGTGGTCACGGGGCGAGTCTCAAATGGTGAAATCAACATCCCCTGTTATTTTGCTTCGATGAAGTTGACCAGGATAGGGAAGACGAACGTAAGATCCATGCCCTGGTGAGGAGTGAAGGCAGGGACACCATGGATGTTTCCTTGGCGTCGGTGTTGGGCAAGTTGACGATAGAAACAAGTACATGGAAGAGGAAGTATAAGACGAGCGATCGAATGTATACAGGGAACGATGAGGCGGGTGCCCGGGGAAGACACCGCGAAGTTTATGGTATCCAAACTCCCCCGTTTTGCCATGGTCTTTTCAGTACGTCAAAAGCGCCATAGAGAAAAAAACAATGTCATTGCCGAAGGCAGGATAGTTTAGTAAAGTGAATGTGGGTACTGTGGGCTACAGAAATTGGGACATACTATATTATATCTCAAGTATGGATAGATAAATCCTTCCTCATTCGTTGAGAATCTGAAATATATTGTCCCATTGTGCGAGACTTCACCACCTTCTCACTCTTAGATGCTCTACGCTTTGCACCCGCTCTACTGTTCGTCGCATGGGGGTCCTTGGTGCACTTTTTCTGCTGACATCTTCCCATCTTCACCAACATATCTGCACATTTGGTTTTGATTCCCTGAAGAAGCTGGTATCGCCTCAATAGCATCTTGCTACCATTAAAATACCAAGAGAGGATTTAGTAGCATTAAAGTTTAATTGGCAGAAAGAAGTAAAGTCATGGCTTTCGTTTCTTATTTGATTTCTAGCGTGCACAGCCTGTTAGCTACAGCCAGATTCCGGTCCTATCATGACTCCCAGAGATCTGCAGCGGAAACCGGGATTTTCCAAATTTCCTGGTAAATCCACGTATTAATGCTCTTCCACTCTCTGGTTAGGCCTCCTTTCCCAGCTAATCCGGAGCTTTACACACTGATTCATCCGTGTTCAAATTTCCCAACCAACTTTTGGAGCCTGCCAAGCTGCTTCAAAGGACCGGTTGTTCATGCTTGTTTCCTGTCATAGCACTTGAGTAAGCAGGTCTGCTCTTACAGATTTGAGCCCAATTAACAAACTTATCATTTTATCCGTTAGGAAAACGGTATCCCAAGTGAGCCCATCAAGGGAGAAGGGGCCTGCAAAATAGGCATAGGCATTGTTTTCAATCCATTTCCCAAAGTTTTAGATTAAGCGTTGCCAGCAAAATCGTAGGAATTCCAAGTTCAAAGCAAAAGATGTTGCGTGACCACAGTCAGCACATGAACAGGTGTTTCATTTGTCATAGCACTACGAGCAAGAAACATCCAGACGACTCACCCTGTCAGGAGAACACCAGGAATGCAAAACTTGCCGTAAAAAAAAACAGATCTCATGAACGTAGGCAATTTCATCCTCAACCTGGAACAGCTACTCTATTTGGGTCCTTCTTAGAAGTATTATCATACGATGCCTTCAGGTCTGAAACCCATAATTTAAAATTCCAAATTCACGTCCAAGTTTGCATCGGCATTGAGGGGGACTTGGTTACACAGCTATCTACTTTTACATAAGCAATCTCGTTCCAGTCCCAAATGCGCTATTGGTTCACCAAATGTTTAATCTTTAGGCGCAAATCTCTGTATTTGAAAGGTCTGAGAAATAGTTTGCACCGGCGCTCACTTCAGCCCGATTGTCATCCCATAGAAGCAGTTTGATAGAAAATCTCAAGAGTGAGACTCAACAAGGTTTGGTGTGTTTCACTTTCATCCTCAGCAAGCCAATTACCCACAGAATCATTTTAAAATAAACGCTTTTCTTCTCTTGTAATGGCCAGTGTGCAGTAAACTGTGTCAATCCCTATCCAAAAATCCGGCTAACACGAGATCTCATATCCCAAATAAGTTATTCTCGCTCAAGAATCCTACCAAACTCCTCTGGTCAGAAACTCTGAACAATTGTCATTCCTTCTCCAGACTGCAGGCCAGACTTAAGTCTGACAACGCCAGGAATAAAGGAATCATTTGAAGAGAGCCAAGCAATTCTGACAACGCAAGGGAACTCAGCACAAGATCAATCGGCCGAAAGGAAAAGGACAATTTGCTTTCACTTGCACATTTTTGTTTATAATCAGGAAAGACCGGTCTATTCTTCCAAGTTTCAATGGGCCACCCAAGAGGAACCCGCCTTTCATGCAACAGTTTTAAAATGAAGTAACCAATAAAATTCCTCATTCCACTTAGCACCAGACGTCAGAAGATGTTGGATAAACTTGTCTCGGGCGGCAGTTCATAAGCAGAAAGCACATATTCAACCGATTCAGTCACTGTCACGAAGATAATGCAAACAAAGAACGCCAAGGTACGGCAACCGCTGAGGGCCACTTCTTTAAAAGGTGTTGTGGTCCCATAGTGTTCAACCAGTCACTAAGGTGAGCGGGATCCGAGTTGAACCGGTTCAGCACCTATTTCAAGTACAAATCAATTTAGTGCTGGTCCCCAATTTCTAGGATTAGGGGCAGATCCCATTGAGCCTAGGATTGAGGATCGGATCGATCCTGTGGGTCTAGTCCAGTTTCAGGGTTAATCCGAGACCAACTGATTCTTTTTGTTAATCTCATTTTTTATACTTCTTGAAAAGAAAAACATATTTTTTGAAATTTCAGAATTGCTAAAATTAGAATAAAAATGTGCATATACGTTACTTAACTATCAATAATATGTGGCATTTTTTCATTATTGAATGAGTCTTTAACTCTGCTAGAGCCAGAGCTGTTGAGATTGCTAAATTCATCTGTGTGAGTTGAATTAAGATCCCATAATGCCACACGATTATATCCACAAATTTATCATTTTTGTTTCGAGCATAATATGGGAGATTCTGATATTCAATATGCTTATTAATTAAAGCATCAACACTTCTTTATTCTAATTTCAGCTGCTCCGAAATGTTGATAATACTTTTATCTTTTCAACGAATACGAATGGAACAAAAAAAAAGAATCGATTGGTTCCGGATTGATCTTGAAACCCAACTGGACCCACAGGGTCAATCCAGTCCACGATTCCAAGGTCAACAGAATTGGTCCTCGATCTCATAAATTGAGAACCGACACTTTACGGGTTGGTCCCGATAAATAGGTACCGAACCGACCAATGAACCTATGCTCATCCCTGGTTCACAAACAAACAGGCCATTCCTCTCTGCGTTTGGACAGACAACATCTGTTTTGTTCAATATAATTCCTTCTCCTGTTCGGCCCAACCTCACACTCTGACCCTTCGAATGGCGAATCACAGCACTAGCGTCACTTCTTCCATTGATCCGAACTCTGGATTCTGCTCAAACACCGGAACTTACCACAGCCTCAGACCTCCCGCTCCCCTTCCTCAGCCGTCCGCGCCACTCTCTGTCACCGACTACACCTTCTCTCACCTCGCCTCCCATCCTCCGCCGGCGACCGCCGCCGCTCTCGTAGACGTCGCCACTTCCCGCCGCGTCGCGTACCCGGACCTCGTCCGCCGAGTCAGGTGTCTGGCCTCCTCTCTCCCCTCCCGCCTCGGCCTCTCCAGAGGCGACTGCGCCCTAATCATCTCCCCAAGTTCGATCGACATTCCGGTCCTCTACCTCTCTCTGTTCTCCATCGGCGTCGCGATCTCTCCCTGCAATCCTACCAGCACTGCTCCGGAGATTCTCCACTTAATCCAGCTCTCGAGACCTTCCATCGGGTTCGCCACGTCCGAAACCGCTGGCAAAGTCCCTTCCCCCCCGCTCGGAACGGTTCTAATCGACTCGCCGGAGTTCGAGTCCCTGACGAGGGGTGTGGCTCGGACCGGCGATCCCGACCAAATGGATGTCTTGCAATCGGACACGGCGGCGATCCTGTACTCGTCGGGGACGACGACGGGGAAAGTGAAAGCCGTGGCGCTGACCCACCGGAACTTGACGTCAATGTTGGCCGGATCCTACGCGGCGAGGGCCTCCCCGGCGGTCGCACTGTGCACGGTGCCATACTTCCACGTGTACGGGTTGTCCTACTGCGTGAGGTCGATGGCGATGGGGGAGACGCTAGTGTGCATGGGGAGGTTTGGGATGGAGGAGATGGGAAGAGCGATCGAGCGGTTCAGGGTCAGCCACATGGCGGTGGCGCCGCCGCTTGTCATGGCGATGGTTAAGGGCGGAAGCGTGATGAAGGGGTACGATTTCAGCTCGCTTGACGTGGTTGGTTGCGGCGGCGCTTCGCTTCCTGCGGCGGTCGTCGCGAGGTTTAAGGATCGCTTCCCCAATGTGCAGTTGGCTCAGGTGAGCACCCCATGGCCTGAGAACTTAAATGTCGATGGGAAAATTTCGATTAACGACCAAGAGGGGTCAAATTGCCAAAAGAGGATCCAAAATGAATATAGTACCAAATAAAGGTACGAAGTACTCAATAAATTTTAAATAAGAATTCGAATTGCTCAAAAAGTTTTAAAGGATCGCTGATCAGTCAAAATATGTTTCGGCACTGGAATAGTAAAATTTTTTTACTATTTTTGCCCTTTTGTTTTTTCTTTTCTATTTTTGTCTTTTTCTTTTTTTTTTTTCTTCTCTTCCTCCGTCAGCCATAACTGGGGTCGGCGGAGGTCGCCGATGAAGGCTCGACCTTGCCGACATTGGGCGAGGTCGGCCTTGCCGTTGTAGGTGAGATTGGCCTCACCTGATGCTGACAAGGTCGAGCACTCGCCGGATCTTGTGAGACTTGACCTCGCCGGCGTCAAGCGAGGCTGAGCTCTCGCCAGAACTGGCGAGGCTCGACCTCATCGTTGTTGGGTGAGGGCTCGACCTCGCCGACGTCGGGCAAGGCCGACCTTACTGTTGTAGGCGAGGGCGGTCTCGCCTGACACTGGTGAGGCCAACCTTGCCTAGCCCAGGCAAGGGTGGCCCTCGCCTGAGACCGCTGGCCCCAGCTATGGTCGGCGGAGGAAGAAAAGAAAAAAAAAAAGAAAAGGAAAAGGAAAAGGAAAAGGAAAAAATAAAAATTTTTCTGTTTTGGTGTCGGAATAGTAATATTCTCATCGGCCGATGACCCATACCCTTATTTGAGACTTTTTGAGCACTTCGGATCCTTATTTGAGACTGATTAAGCACTTTTGGATCCTTGTTTGATACTATATTCACTTTGGTCTTCTTTTGAGAATTTAACTCCACTTGGGGCCCTTAATTGAAATTTTCTCAATGTCAATAGTGCGCTTTGATTTTTTTGCGTCGGATGAAGAAGATGGAGGCTTTCGAAATAGTGAAAATCAATTATAAAACCTTACCAAAAAAAAAAAATTATAAATATTTAAACTTAAAAATACATAACCAGCAAATTATTGGAAATTACGTTTTCACGTAAAGTATTCATTTCAAATTAGAATATAACATTCCACCTCATTAAAATAATGATAGACATGTTAATACATCACTTTTTTCCTCTTATAAAGTAGATGGATAAAAAAATGAACATGTTGACATATCTTTTTAAAAAAATATTCAACTCATCATATAAAATTCATGTCATCAAATAACATATGATTTGTAGTTTGAGTAAACGAAAACACTGCATTAAATATTTACCAATAGTTCAAGGATAATTTTGAACAAATTAAAAATTTATAAACGATATTGTATGTTGGGCCAAAGTTAAGAGACTATTTGTGTTATTTTTCCTTTTTTCTATATACAAATCGCTCTTGTCATATATTCTTGCTCATATACTAAGTTGAACACAAACACAACACCAAGAACCTTGATATAATTGCTTGCGATTGAGATTTCTGTCCCCAATGCTTTCTTTTGCTGCAAAAATGAAAAAGCCATTGGACAGATGATTAACTCTGTAACGAGTTACTGATTCACAAAATTTATGCAAAGGCATATGGGCTAACCGAATCGACGGGACGAGCCTTTGCGACGGTTGGTCCAAAGGAATCCGCGGTAGTCGGCGCGACCGGAAAGCTCCTACCCAACAACGAAGCTAAGATCGTTGACCCCGGCACCAGAGCATTCTTGCCGCCTTGCAAAGTCGGTGAACTTTGGCTCAGAGGATCTTCCATTATGAAGGGTAACACGAAGCAACGCTGGTTGCCACCAACTTAGCTGGAGCTCCCATGAATAATGAGCACCAACTAAAAGCTCCTATGTGTTTACCTTCTACACTTTGGCTCAATTAGGTTATGTTGGAGATGAACAAGCCACCAGGGCGATTGTCGACACGGAGGGGTGGTTGAGAACCGGCAATCTCTGTTACATCGATGGACAAGGCTTCCTCTTTTTCGTGGACCGGATAAAGGAGATGATCAAATATAAAGGCTACCAGGTAATTTGTGTCGTTTGACTGGATTTTCTCAATTCGGGTTGCTTTTTGTGCTAAATGCTCTTGACAGATTGTGATGGGAAGAGCTTAGTAATCCAGTAATGCAAACGATTCTTTTCACATGATTCTGGGTCTTCGAAGAACTTTAAAATGTCAAAGACCACGTTAAGACAGTTACGTTAAACTGGACCGTAGGCCAGTCTTCTAAAACATACACGATTTAGTAAAGTGTGCTTTGCAGGGTTCATTTAGATTGAATATATTTTTTATTCAATCAGGTGGCACCGGCCGAGCTGGAGGATGTTCTTCAATCCCATCTGGATGTTGTAGATGCCGCCGTTGCCCCGTACGTGCTCTGACTCCATCGCCCATGAGCTGCTCAGAAAAATTCAAAACTATAAGTATGACCATGCACATTTTGTAACAGTCACTCCTAAATTTTGGGCAGATATCCTGATGAAGAAGCCGGCCAGATACCCATGGCCTTTATTGTGAGGCGACCGGGAAGCGCTATCGATGAGTCGAGCATTATGGAGTGCGTTGCAAAAATGGTACTCCATCTTTCTGTCTTTTACCTTCTCTTGATTATTCTCTAATTGGTTTGACGGGTCAGACTTTAGGTTGTCTTTGATAATAAGTTCTTGATGTTTTGTTTACTCTGGGACAAACCCTGGTGTAGGTCGCCCCCTACAAGAAAATCCGACGCGTTATGTTTGTCGATTCCATACCTAAAAATGCAGCTGGTAAAGTTTTGAGGAGGGAGCTGAGCAAGCTCGCGTCACTGGAAGGTGCTAGTAAATTGTGAACTTGAAGCTCGCCGATGGGTAACGTGTCAACTCCCATCTTACTTGCTGTGAAGCTTTACATGTTATAGTTTCCTTCAGCCCTATAGTCGCAACCACCGGCCCTCGTTCATCTATTCATATGACAAAAGTTGTCAGACTCTAGTTCCGAGCAGGTTGTAGTGTTACTCATCTTCTTTTGATCTATACAAGTAAATGGCCAAAAAGCCTAGGTCAAATCGAGTATTGTTTTGTGTGAAACCTGAGAGAATGTCATTCGTGACCCCAAGCAATCCAAGCTAGCATAGTATCTTGAAAGATTGTTCTGTGTTGCTTGTTGCTTTGAATTTTTCAGATGACAACGAGGTTTTCAGTGCAATACAGTTTCTTAGCTGTGTGAACCAGTAAAGAAGTTGCAAACTTCCGACAGAGCAGAATGAACTCCAAAAAATGGATTTCATATATTATTGAGATCAGCAATTACGATCTTGATCAATACAGTATCGAACTTTTCACACCAGAACGAACCTAGCAGATTTCTTCTCCAACAGTTTCGCTCAACAAAGTTGCTTGGCATTCAAGAACACCAGTTTCATAGATTTCCTTTTTAAGTTGGAAATTCGCACAGTGGGTCAATGGAACAGACCCATCAGACCAACACTTAAAGCTTGCGCCATCACTTGTTGTCAGGTCACTGAAGAAGCATATAAATCGTCATTTCCAAATTCAAGATTCTGTCATTGCTTGCGGGGCACGATTCTATGCGTTGGGTTTTTGTTTCTTTCTTTTCCTTGAGACGGAGAGAGACTGGTACACCCCTAAAAAAGGAAGTAGTTCCGAGACAGGGGAAGTGTACTGGCTGCAGCACATGTGAGGACCTCGCCATCGGCAGTCACTGTGTAAGTCTCCGGGTCCACTGTGATATTTGGAAGCGCGTCATTGAGCTTCATATCCAATTTTGTTAGCTTCCTGACATTCCCAACAGCTTCCACCTTCTTCTCAAGTTCGTATAGGGCCTTTACATCAGCATTTGCAGCTGCCTGTTTAAAATCGGGTAGCTTAAAGGAAAAGAAGAAATGCAGAGAGAGAGAGAGAGAGAGAGAGAGAGAGAGAGAGAGAGAGAGAGAGAGCCATGCCTTGCTCACAAAGGCAATAGAGTTTGCACTTCCGGCCTTGCCAAAAGCTCCAAACATGGGCCGCATAAATACTGGCTCGGGAGTGGGAATGCTTGCATTTGGATCACCCATATTTGCCCATGCAATTGTGCCACCTTTAATCACCATTTCAGGCTTGGCCCCAAAGAAGGAAGGCTTCCATACAACCAAATCAGCCAACTTTCCAACCTGCAATGGATCTAAAGGATTTGAAAGAAGCGGACAGCTGTAAACTATATTGTTGGCCCAGAAAAATACTAGAAATGTCGATATAAGCAAGTCTCCAACTGACATTAGAGGCAATTGCACAAACAATGATGAAATGGGAACCGAAATAAACAATTACCATATTCTAATTAAAAAAAAAAACAAGGACTGATATTTCTCTGATCGAGGAAAGTACTATATAAATGAAAAAATGAAGGGACCACTTTACGTGCTCCATTTATGTCATATGCCGGTATTGGATACTCGAATTGGACAAAATTTAAAATAAATATAGGCTAATCAGCGGCATGTTTATACAGCTGGCTGAGACTTTAAATAAATGTAAAAAAGTCGGGAGAAGCTTATACCTCAACTGATCCAACCAAATGAGAAATGCCATTAACTATGGCTGGATTTATAGTGTACTTTGCAATGTATCTCTTGATCCGAAGGTTATCGCTTTCCAGTCCATTAGGGTCGATTGATCCCCTTTGCGACCTCATCTTATGGGCTGTCTGCCAGGTTCTGCAGATGACCTGGTGAAGGAAAAAGGTTATGTAAGAGTGAGACCTCAGTGCACTCCTAAACTTCTTCTTGAAAAGCACAGTACTTCAAAATGAACAAGAAGGAAAGTTTAAAACACAAATACTAAGTTGGTCAAACTTTGAGGACGGGCATTGTTCCATAGACTATCTCAAATATTCAAAACCAATATAAACGTTCATAAACCTAATAAAACCATTATAGATTGCTATGGCAGGGATCATACGCAGAAAATATCCACCACAGTCAGTGACCATGTTTGTGTCAAAGAGGACCTTCATGGAGTACTTATTGAAATATAAATCAACTTAAGCAGATAAGCACACAGCATGCGAGTTGCAGACATTTTGGTTGACCCTAGAAATCAGGGGTTAGAGTTGGCAGAAGCTTTCAGTCAATGGGCGTAATGTTGCTACTGCATGCAGCCAGTTCTCATAAGAATCAGCTAGACAGCTCATTTATGGACAGTCCCGAGCAAATGAACATTCACAAATGGAAAATAATCAGAAAATTTGCAAGGGAAAGTGCCAATGGAAAGTGAAAATTTGTCTGTAAACAAAGCGGGCAATTGTATGCCATCAGATAGAAATTGACAAATAAACTAAGAGTAGGGAAAAGGAGCCTGGCACCTCTCCTATACGACCCATAGCCTGTGAATCAGAAGATATTATGCTGATTGCTCCCATGTCATGCAATATATCTTCTGCAGCAATAGTTTCTGCCCTTATTCTTGATTCAGCAAAAGCTACATCTTCTGGAATATCCTTATCAAGGTGATGACAGACCAACTGCACCGCGTTCAAATCAAAAGGAAATTAAAGATTGCACAACTGAACAAAGTAGATTCCATTTTGCACATGCATACCAGCATATCCAGATGTTCGTCAATGGTATTGGAAGTAAAAGGCCGGGTAGGGTTTGTTGATGAAGGCAGAACATTTTTAACCCCGCATACTTTGATGATATCTGGAGCATGACCACCCCCAGCACCTTCACTACCAAACAGAAAAAAAAGAGTAAGCTCAATTCTTTAGCATCAATAGAAAGGAAAAGGCAGAATGAGTGAATCTAGTCGCATAGAACAACAGGAGTATGTTTTCATTAACAAATATTCCATAAGATCTTTTAACTAGCCATAAACAGTTGGACCTCCAGCACATTCAAATGAACAAGCAAATAAGCAACATAACGCTACTACTTGAAAGCCATCAAATAAAACATAGCCTGCAAGGCACCTGGCTGAGATGAAAATAATAATATGCTAAAGAAAGAGGCTTTTAATCATCACAACAAAGTTTTGTGCTTGCAACATCGCAAGGAAGCATGATAGGTAACATATGTAACACTTGACTTGTTTTGCCACTTCATACTCACACCACGTGTTAACATTTAGCTGGTAAGAACAAAAGCAGATGTCTGCAGACTTCTTCACATAGCTTGCACATGGATGTCAGTTTAAAGCAGTTGTAGAAATTTAACTCATACCTGTGATAAGTATGGATAGTTCTTCCTTTAAAAGCCGCAATAGTATGTTCCACAAATCCAGATTCGTTTAATGTATCAGTGTGAATGTTAACCTGCCATAACCATTGCAAGTAAAGAAAGCTGGCAATGAATTTAGAGATTTAATGCAGACTTTACACGGAACTACACTGACCTGGACATCATGCTCATCGCCAACAGCCAAACAATTGTCTATAGCAGCAGGGGTAGTTCCCCAGTCCTCATGCAGCTTCAACCCCATTGCTCCAGCCTTAATTATTTTATGCAGCTCCTCAGGTCTTGAGCTGTTACCCTGAGAAAGTGAAGGATTATACATGCACCCAGGAACATGGGCAAAGAAGGACACATGCTCGCAGAGAGAGAGAGAGAGAGAGAGAGAGAGAGAGAGAGAGAGAGAGAGAGAGAGAATTATAATAATGTTTTATTAGCTATTAATTTGTGTTTCGTAATAGGGTGAAAGTCTGTAATTGCCATTCCACAAGATAAACAGAGCAGGGTACATGTAAGTTAACCATACTTTTCCAGTGAAACCAAAATTTAGGGGCAAATCGTCAGTTGACTGCAGCATCAATTTCATTTGGGATGGTGCTGGTGTGCATGTTGTTGCACGAGTCCCCTCAGCAGGTCCAGTTCCACCTCCAATTAATGTTGTAATCCCTATAAATGATGCAGAGTCAGAGAAAGAAATCATCATTTAATTTATTAGCACTATTTGGTCGATCAATAAGTTGAAAAGAGTGCAGCGTGGTGGTGCCAAATGGTTTCATCTCAATATCGTTTTTGATGATGAGGAGCCCACCTCAGGTAGGTCGGCACTAAGCCCATGAAAAAACCCCACTTACCTAAAAAACCAGGTAAGATGTGAGCTGAAGCCCGGACAGGTGGCTCCAACAGGAAATTGTTTGTAATAAGTGTTATAGTCGTATGCCTAATCCAATCATACTAGTCCGCTCCTCAAAACTAAGCCAACCCCATGGTTCAAAGGAATCTCCATTTGCCAACCTATCACATCAATTTTGATGGTTCCTCCCGATAATAAACAAGAGGATACAAAGCAAGTTACTATTTGGGCCTACTATTACGCCGAAAAGAGTGGACAATGGCGGCAAATGGATAATAAACTAGAAGACACAAAGCTATAGAGAAAAGAGGAACTCAAAGAAAAGATGAAATTGGAAGTATTCAATTTTAAATGACTGTTAAAATGGTTTGATGGTTCCTTTTTTTTTCAGACCCAAAATAAATAAATAAAGGATCCTCCCTTTCTCTCGTCTAGGCCTTTCTAACATGTCAATGATAACAAATTGATTGAATCATGTTTAGAGAGTGGAGGTTTATCTATTATACCGCCAATTAAGACCTAATATGTGACTATGCCAGAACTGGAAGTCCATATGATCCGGCATGAAAATGCTGGAAGTCCACATGTCCCTGCAAGGACTTGCTTCAAAGGTAAAATGCCATCATGCTGGAAGTCTATAATTCTCATCCATGATTTGGAACTAATAAATGTTCGAAGTAAAAGGAAGTCGCATAAAAGAAAGGATGAAGGTCCTATACATTGTATAACACTTCAAATAATATGAACAGAAACAACATGATAGATCTAGATCCATAAAACCCAATGTCTGGCGAGCTGTTATCAGTGACATTGTATAACACTTCATGTAATATGAACACAAACTGTGAATACAGTACAGCTGAATGAATTGCAACATGAAACAAAATCTCACCACTTGAAATTGCTTCATATGCCAATTGAGGGCATATGAAATGAACGTGGCAGTCTATGGCTCCTGCTGTTATAATCTTTCCTTCTCCAGCTATAACCTCGGTATTTGCCTACGGTTACAAATAAAGCACTGGAGGTACAGCAAAAATGATTAAAACAAGTAGGCACCACACTGTAAAGACTTACCCCAACAACCATATTTCGAGATACACCATCCATTGTATCAGGGTTGCCTGCTTTTCCGAGGGCAAAAATTATGCCATCTTTAATGCCAATATCCGACTTAAAAATCCCGGTATAATCAATGATCACAGCATTTGTTATAACAGTATCCAGAGAATCAGCTGGTTGATTTCCACATGTCTGGCCCATTCCATCTCTTATGACTTTGCCACCACCGAACACACATTCATCGCCATAACTAGCACAATCTCTTTCAATTTCAGCATATAAATTAGTGTCACCCAACCGTATCTTATCACCGGTTGTGGGGCCATACATGTTGACATATGCCTCACGAGATATAACTTTTGTGAAAGTCGAGGATTCTCCCGTAATACCCGCACTGCAAATCGCTTCTTGTGTTAGTTATTATTATGATGAAGTTGAACTGGTCAGTTCTTTGGATATAGGAAGGATTCTAAAGATGTTATCCTGGAATTCCCAAACCTGGTGCCTACTTCTTCTGGATTTCTGATTCCTCTGGTGGACAGAGTTTCCACTGCTACTGAGCATGTGGCATCATCAATAGGGCCGTCAGCGAAGCCATTTCCTCCTCTGATTACCTTTTTACCTCCAATGCTGACCAGTATGACGCTTTTAGTTTCTCCTGGCTGCACAAGTACTCAACAAGGTAGGCAGAATATGTTGGATAATCCGAACTAGAGAATGAATTCTACAAACAGTAATTTCAATTATTGACTATTTAAAGCCTCATAAAATTGTAGTCATTCTTGTCATACGTAGAGAACATCCAATAGACGACGCAACTCTTCCAAAATAATACTGATCCTAATTACCATCCTTTCTTGGTTCTTAAATTACTGGTTCAATTCTAAGTCAATAATTCTACCGAAAACATTAGAAGTCAATAATCACAAGTATTATACTTTTGAGACTGACAGTGATATGGTGTGTGGTACTTCCAGGAAAGTAACATGCCTTTGACTATATGATCTAGAGAAGTGAAGATTTTAAGAGCATGTTGGTACATCGTTCAAAGAACCTTCGAGCAAAACTCTACCTCAAACCTTGTAGCAGTGCCTGCTGGTATATTAAGCCGCATGCCATATGCTTTCCTCCTATCAAAGACCAGAAACGGATTCACTTCAATGAAGTGATAGTGACTGCCCACCTGAAATAAAGAATAGGAAGGATGTACCAAAATATAGTATAGATAAGGACATATATACTGACCAAAGAAAGATACATATAATAATAAGGACATATATAAATGGATCCGATATTTGCTGGGAAAAGAAGTAAATGAGTTGTGTGTTCAACACCTCAAAAAATCAGTTTCTACTTTGATTATTAGCACCTTAAAAACAAAGAAAATTCTCGAGATGCTAATATGCTACTACCATAGTAAATGCCCAAGATCCACTCAAAACTGGACAAGGGACATGCTTGTGATCACGGATCAATGTCACTGCTCTCCTGCGAGACCTAATGAACCCAAAAGCTTCAAAATTATTTGCTGTTGAACCGCCATAGTCGTACAATTGACCACAGCGACGTAAAAAATGATTACAATCTCATATAGGATACACTTCATATAGATTAGATAAAATAAAAGTGTCGACTGTCTATTACTTAACGTGCCCACTCATCAGTTGTGAAGAAGATTCTCATACAGGCAGAGGATTAATTGCATAAGACTTAAAAAGAAGTTCAGAGGAACCCTTGAAAGGTCATAACTGCTGGTTAGTAAGGCCACACATCAATCTAAACAAGATATGGCAGAGCCCCGCATATGACAAAAAATCATTTAGCAGATTGGAAAATTACTCTTCCAATGGAACACATCCATTAATTCCATGTTCAATAAATTTGTGGGCATGCATTTCATATCACGTAAACAGACAATAATATTGGTGGAATAGCTGCATTCTTGACCAACAGAGAGGATGAAGCTGATGCAAATGGATAAAAGGAAACTGTCAGCATGAAAAATCACCTGAATTGGCCTGTCTCCTGTGTTGGCCACACTGAGAATAACTGCCTTTCTTCCATGATTCATTACTATATTCCCATTGCCAAAGATGACTTCCCCAGGAATTTTGTCTTCTTCAAAATGAGAAAATTTCTCCAAAGGAGGAACTGTAGAACAGGTTTTCATCGTTAACGTACATTACCAAAAGTTACTTTAGTAAACAACTCTTAAGACACTATTTATGCATGGAAACGTTAAGCATCTGCTGTGTTGTAATGGTTAATGAATAGAACAAGGCTGGAGGATTTATCACTAGCCTTTTGTAACAACGTGATAAATTGCTAGTCCAGATATAGGTGAGATTTGAGGTGCAGAAAACAATAAAACATGAATTTTTGTTTTTCTACACTTCAGCTAACCAGAGGTTCCAACATATTCAAATGTCATGGGCTATGAAGCATAAAATACAATTGACCTGTGTTGCCTTTCACAGGTCAAGTAATCGAAGAAGTAGATTTGAGATTAAATGGCCAATGATTGCTTCTGGCGAGCTGCATGTGTAAGAAATGGAGAATAACAGAGAAGACGATACTGTTCTAGGCATTCAGCTATCAAGAAAGTAATTGCTGGAAAGGCGATATTGAGAAAAATATCAGTACTTAAAGTGCTGCTCCTACTCTATTCAAGACTAAAATCAGGGTGATTGTGAATTGAACTTATCCTACAGAGGTGGTATCAGTCAAGAAAGGCTAATCAGCATCTGAAGACAGGTGACTTCACTTTCTGGATGCATGCTTACCAGGTAGAAAAGAACCATGCAAGGCAAGCTCAAGATTCCCATCTTCTCTAGCAATCGCATTGTGAACAGTGATCAGCTTAGTCCCATCAGGAAAGGTCCCTTCAATCTGTAAACATTAGTCAGTAGTAGGTAGGAAAATGAAAAGAGGAAACAAACTCAAACTATCTTGTTTTCTTATAAGGTATGTTTAAGATAACTGATCCACCGTTGATTAATGAGCTGAGAAGAAAGTGACAACATAGTGATCAAATAGTAAAGTTCCACACCTGCACGGTATCCAAAAGATGGGGAACAGCCGGAAGAACTTGTCTCCTAGTTAAAAAGGAAGAACATCACTTAAGCAAAATATGAAGCATTTTGTGATTCTTTTAATTGTGAAACCTATGACTGTTTATCTATAGATAAACCAAGATAAATCTGAAACTCAGCTGATGAGAGTAATATAGTCAAAAGTAGAGCAAAAAAAGCCCTAAAGAAAAAGGGTCGATCAGAATTTTCACTGACCAGTAATACATGATGGGAGAATCTAGATCCTATTGAAGTCAATGTCCAGTTGATAGAAAAGAAAGGGGTAAAAAGAACAAGTATGGAAGTGTCTTGCACAATGTACAAGGAAAAGAATACCTCCCGAGAAGCTGTTTCCCCAAGTCCATCAAATCAGCAACAGTTTTGTCACCATCTCGAACAAACTCAAGAATCTAGGCAGAAAACCACATTCAAAGAAAGATGAATCTTCTTCCACAATGATTTTTGCTAATCTATGCAGCTTATAGCATTTCGAACACAGTACAGGACCGGGTTCCTTTACGGATTCTGATAGGTTCGCCCTGCTTCTTATGAACCGAATTGAAAGGCTTCCATCTCCATTAGAGTTTTGAAAACACCAAACTCACGTGTGCAAAGATTCAATAAGACTATCTTGGTCTGGCCAGGAAAAGTCATTACTGATTATTTCTATCTGTATTCAGCCATTACACGAGTCATTTTAGCTCAGTCCCAATCTTGTAATCAAACTTCCAATACGAATAATAGCAGTTCATCACATCTTTATTGTTTTTTCAAGCAAATGCGAAACATGCTGTAAAGAGAATGGACTGCAGAAGCTAGGAACCTGCGTAGCCACGAGGGCTATCGATTCAGTATAATTGAGCCGGAGACCGCGGGCGAGGCGCTTCTGCGCGAGGAAACCAGCTTGGTGAAGGCTCAGCTTCTCCACCTCTCTCGGAGTCAGCTTCATTGTCCAGAGTCGACGCTAGCGAGGCCGAGCCTAATCGAAGCAAATCGCAAGGAAAAAAACAGCGTCCATGAGATGACCAGCCCGAATTTGATCTGGCTCGCAACCACCATGCGGTGTAGCCAAGTGGGTCGATACCAAATGACGATTCGGACACTGACGAGGAACCGGAGAGAAGACCCGCGCAGGTTTTGGCAACAAACAGTGACAGACGCTGCTTGTTCGCGCTGCGTCGATTCACGCAAGCAAAGGGGAAAAGGCAAGCCAATGTTTCGCTACTCACCGGAGACTGATAGGACGAGATGGTAGCGAGCGTCGGAGTGCGATGAATCGATCGACGGCGACAATGACACAGAGAGTCAACGTTCGGGAGGATCTATCGCTCAGCACGTGCAACGGCAGTGCTCAGTCCGTCCTGCGCTGTTTCTCACGCCCTGTCGTCGTTTCTGGAGCTCTGCCGAGTCTTCTTCGTGCCTTCCACGTAGGAATCCGACGGAAGCCAATTTTTTTTTTACTCAGTGGCTTGGATTATTGCTGTTTGCAGTGCGTCACAACTCACATTCCAAAAACAGCAGTGTCCTTACCGCTTGGTCTCCGCAAAGACGAGGCTCGACTCGGGGAGAACCAGCAATAGCAATTCATTGACCGCGTCTGCACACTTCTTCTTCACCTCCTTCTCGAACGGAGGAACTCGCGATCTGCGACTGGTAATGCAGCCACGTGCGGCCTCTCAAAGATTCACTGTTCAGCCCAATGGAGGATGAGTGACGATGACCCTCTTTTTCGCTTGGTGATGTGAGGCCAAATCCCTCGTGCGCTCTTCCTTTTGACAGCTTCCTTCGAAGATATGACTCCAGATGATGACGATGAATCGGTTGAGTTAGCTCAGCAGTTCACTAAGAGGCGCAAAATCTCCTCCGGATGTGAAGCTGAGAGGACCACGGGGGTGGATTTTGCGGTAGCGTAATAGAACACGAGAGGCAGTACCAAGCGATGTTGGAGTCCCACATCGGCAACGTATCACTTAAGAGCTCGTCCCTTAGCTATAAAAAGCGAAGCAGAGCACCTTCTCCCTCACGCAGCCACGCAGTGAGCACAGAGCGAACTATTCTTTCGCCTTTTACTAAAGAATACCGTGTGCTCGCTGCATATAGTGGCATACGCCAATTTTTGGAGGGATCCCTGCCTTTAAGGTGGAGGCCCAACAACGCCAGTCGAAGGTTCTCTGTTCGTAAGCAACAAGTCAAAACGATTAACTCTTTGAATAGCGTACGAGACTATTTATTATACTTTTATTAGTGCGGCGATTAAAGTCTTTTTTGTATAGCCAAAATGGTTTGACTCTTTGCTCTCTGTGGGGTACGAGAGTGAATATTATCTATTTATTTAACACTGGTAGAAATTGTTATTGTAACGCCACCGTCGTAAGTGATGAATTAAATGGGTCCATTGTGGCAGAAGCGATGAATTAAATGGGTCCATTGCGGCAGAGTCCCACATCGGGAACTTGAGCGAGTGGAAGGGTGATGGAGTGGGTATTTGATTTTCCGCTTGACCAATGCAGAAAGATTAAAAAGGGTCGGTTGGCTAAATGTGCCACGCTCACCTTCGCTGGTGAGTGCTGTATGGCTATCAAGACATATGGCTGACATAATTTGTGGGAATTCATAGGGTTGGCTCGCGTAGCCGACCCTCCTGTAAAGTCCGGACTGTCGTTCTTTCTAAATTATCTTCGTGGCTGTAAACTTAAAGGGGTCTTGAAGTCTCGCTGTGCGATCAAAATTAAGGAGGTCGCGATGAAAAGAACTGAAGTAGAGGACGAGTACGTTGCCTCACACAAAGTTAGAATAGCATGTCAGGTCCAACTCTTAGAGTGTAAAGACTCAGACCAGATTAGGTGCACAAAAGAATACAGGCAAAGCAGATCTCTCTTTGCTTTCGGAACTCGGCCTTCTAACAGATGACCACTAGGCAAGAGATCGTCACAAGACCACCTCAAGAAGGCCTTTCCTCGAGGAGCAACTCATTAAAATTATCGAGACAAGGCAATGTACATGGTCTCAATTTGATGCCCAAGCCATATCAACTGGATAACATCAAAGCTCAGATGGACCACCGCTCCCGATTCCCTGCGAGGAAAGACAACACGAACAAAGATATGCCCATGGATAGAATTCTGCTGCGCTCCCTCCCGCAAATCAAAACCAGCCAGGAACCTTCATGTTGCTTCACTACTAACCCATGCAGCTATCAGTCGGAGGCCGGCACAGAAACTTCGTAACGTGATTTTATATTTGGTCGAATATCAGAGTTCACCGTTTTGTTTCATTGGTAAACGTCCACATTCTACGCATCATATTTTCATGTACTGTCTTTTTTGCAACATTTTCATAATTTATGTATGAATAAAGATTTAATTTTCGAGGAATTTTAAAGATTTTTTCGGATTTTTTAATTTACAATTGATTTTTTAACTGGAGAAAAAAAAAAGACTTGGGCTTAACGTGCCCGAACCTGGCACGCGGGCTGGCACGGCCCAATACGGCCATCCCCTCCCTCGGTCGGAGCCTCGGGTGCTCTTTCTTGCAACCGGTAGTCACTGTCCTAGCAACATGGTAGGAAAAGAACTGTGCTCCTACGACTCTAAAGGGAATTCACAATGGCTCGTATCCATGCATTTTTTCCACTTCAAGCAACCGAGACTTCCACATGATTTGATCTGATACGGTACGACGAAAAATTCTCGGTCCTAGCTTTGTTTTCCGATCAACCACTCACGGATCGACAAGGCCGCAGGCACTCGGGCATCAGTGCAAAAGCGCCTTCTATTTTGATCACAACTCGGGGAAATGAAGTTAGAGGTCCTGTCTGATGAAACTTGAATTGAGATTGGAATATAGGATGAATCAGTTTCTTAGTTACATGACAAGGATGATGCGAAGTAGCCTTCAGTTGCTGATACAAAGCATGGAGACATCATTCAAGGTTTCCCTGATGGCTTTCTCTAGCAAATCCCTCCAATCATCTTTTGTTCGACCTATCAGCCAGAGCGAAAAAAGGCTTATGAGGAACTTTGGCAATGGAATCAGTGGAAGAACTCGTTCGGGTTTGAATTTTTTTTTTCTGACAAGCAAAATCTTTCCATATGATGTAAATTCCAAATAAAATAGCTGCAAAGTTGAGATTTATTGGATAATTATTCGGATCACTGCAATGTGATTATCGAACATAAAGAAAATCACGACCATTAACAAGCAAATATGGAATTGGATAGGCTAAAGTCCACTAGACCAACGCATTTCAAGATTTTGTGGGACCCACTGATTGTATTTCAAGAATTTGTGCGACGCAATCTAGGTCTCACTGAAAAGATGCGAATCCCATTAAGTTCCAAAATTATGATTGGCATGGTCCAACACACACTCGTAGACTAAGTCTATACATTTTATTCTCATATGAAACAAATGTAGAATGACCACTTGGAAACATGAATATCTCAAAAGCAGATTACTTACATCTTGGATTGCACGTTGCCAATTGGAGCCAGCAGCGCATCATAATGTCCATAACTATGGTAGAGGACATTAATGGAGTTTTCAGTGCCATACTCTCGGCCATATTCAGCTATGATCTTCGGGTTTCCCGAAAATCTTTCTTTCATAAAAACTGTAATGGGCATCCTAACAAGTGAAATATTGTATGACAGGTAGAAAAGTTATGAGCTCACTTGAATTGGGCAAAACTTTCATCCAAGACCAATCGATTGCACTCCTGAAATCTAATTACTTCCTCAACATTCGAAACTAAGTGCAAACCTTAAGAAGTCAGTAAACATGCGATGCATGCAATCTAAGAGGAAGGGAACTCACTGTAGGATGTGCGAGCACATAAGCAATTCAGGCTCTCCTCCCCATTTATGAGGCTGTCTCATCTCTGCTACATACGTGTCAAAATCGCTTTCGAGAAACCTGTGCTGGTACTTAATTAGTACAAAGACAGAATCGTGTTTGAAAGATAAATCGTGGTCTGTCCAGTTTAAAAAGTCCTGAGTATAGAGCCAAGCAAATAAAGGAAAAATCTCCGAGCACATACCGTTCAATATCTGCTCTCCTCTTTACAAATTCATCAGCAACCTGTCAAAATGATCAGTATTCTCTTTAAGAAAGTTATGGTAGAACTTATTGAGACGTCTTCCAAATATTGAAATCCATTTTACACAGCAACAACAAAGATACTCTGTAGACAACGACACGATTGCAAACTAACAAGAACAGCAAATGAGTGATCCGCGTGAATTTAGATAGTCGGCCATTGTATTAACTCTGGTTCATGGAGCTAGGAGATATAGCTGCACCACTGCAAGGGCGAGCTCAGTTGCACCATGTTTAAGTGATGCCTTATTTATAAGGCACATAACATGCCAAAATTATTAGGAAGCAGATGAGAATCAAGCTATTTCTAGAGACATGCTGAAAAGATCAGAGGATGTGACGGAATCAGAAAAGAAGCTGTCCTACTTTAGCTCTGAGCTCGTCAGCAAGTTGTTTTTGAAGGCTTTCGCTTGGTGATTGCTTCCCAGCTCTTAGGTACGCACCATGAATCACAGAACGAAACAAACATCTACCATCTCCAGCTATGCCTGTCCCAATGAAGCACATGCATGGCATGTCAAATCTTTTCCAAAATCAGATGTTATTTTTGTAGATGTTCAAACTCAATATGACAGACATATGCTGCTGATATTCATATCGCAAATTTTATGCAAGTACAGGTATAGTCCTGCAGATGCACAACACGGGGGACCAAGGATTATGGGCTGGGGATGACAGGTAAAATATACGTAAATTTTCGAGAGCGTCTTAATTCATCTTCCGAATGTCCATCTCATAGCCCCGCCCAAACCACTGAAAAAGAGGTCCATAGTGGAGAAGAAGCGGGAGATGAATGATCGGTGCAAGGCATACTTTCGTACATGAACAACTTTTCCCAATTTTTCCAGGGAGCCATCTCTTGAATTACCACGAAAACCAAAAGAAATTAACATGTAAGCACACGCACAAAAACAGAGACCTTGCCCAGGATCCATGCTAATGAACCGAAAATACTGGTGTAAAAGGAAAGCAAGAGCTCGAAACCATGCCAAGGCCAATGGATATTTATACAAAACAACCACCCAATAAACTAAATCAAAAGGAAGAATCAAATCCCAAGCAAGCATAAGCCCAACCCATGCATCAAGGAAAGCATCAAATTACTTTCAAAACCATTAAAAGAAAAAACTTTTCAAGTCTTGAGCAGAGAAGTATTCCTAATCTTCTGACAGTTAAAGAAAAAACCAATGCCAAAACGAGGCATCTTTCCCTCTTTCTTTCCAGCTTCAAACATTCAATGCATGCCGAAACAAAAACAAAAAAATGGCAGGAGAATGAACGAACAAAACAGGCACATACGAATCGTTCGAAATTGAGCCGGGTCGTTACCAAGCGAGTTTTCGGGTTTCGGCATCGTTTGGAACCAGACAATCCGCATTCAATCAAAGGGTCTTCCTAAAAGGAGACCCGGCACCTCGACTTCTCGAGAGGGAAGGAAAAAAAATGGAGAGCTCTTTCTGCCTGTGAATGATTGAACGCGTGCGGCCCGTTTTCCAGTAGCTGACTCTGCGAAGTTGACATGAGAGAACAAAATGATCAGAACCTTTCTCTCCTGGTGGGGAGCTTTGGCTGCGAAAAGTTGGCGATGGAAGAATCAAATTCGATGCTCATTCTTTCTTCGCGTAAGCAACAAGACGAGAGAGCGGACGATCGCTGGAGGGTCTTTGTGACAGTGACGCGATGCTTGAACAACGGAGGAAATCCAGTCTCCCTCCGAAATTGAAATTCTGTTGGGCCCATTTCGAATCTCTTCGTCCGAAACCATCTGATCGAATGTCCATCTGCCGTTGGTCATACGAATTTCTTATGGAATCTCGCTTTAGCGCGAAGCCCACGTGATCTATGGCTCGAATAAACTCAATCTAGCAAATACTCGAAACCTGTACGAAACTTAAATGAAGTAACGATTATTATACGGTAGACTCACGTACTTTTAAAAAATGTGAGAATCGCTCCTCTATTAAAGAAATTTGAATGAAATTCCATTTTCCCATCATAATTAAAAATCCATCGACCTCATTCATAAAAAGTCTTTGCAGGGCTAATGTGATCTGGTCGGATCAATCGCAACTTCTGCATGAAGCATGTCCCAGTCAATAGTCACGCGGTGCATTTGACGTTAAAAACTAAAATAGACATGATTATAGGTTTGCTGGTCAGTCCATGGGCCTGCTTAGGCTCGTCCGAGCTCGTCCGGGTCGAACGGGCTAGAAGAGCAATTTTAAGCAGGCTTGCCGAGTCCTATTTAGTTACAAAAGCAGTCCAACCCTACCCGACAACGATAAAATGGTACTTAACATTGTGTATGAGCAGAATTAGGGCACGAGATTCGTTGTCTCCTTTTGAGGTATTGATGACTCGTATATCTCGCGTTTCTTAAATTAGCTCCCATGCTAATGGAGCTCTACATGAAGAGCAGTAACATGCGAACGACCATCACAAGTGCTTGTCATTTGCTCTTATCAATTCTAAGGAGACATAATACAACGCATGCATACAGTTCCTCTGGCGGACGAAACCTTACGAGAGAATTAAAGTGGACGAAATCGTGGATGGGGTGAGACGTGATGACGAGCTCGTCGGACGGAGGCCCAGAAGTTGCTGAGATTGAGAGAGATGGTGCTGGCATAGTACATGTTGCTAGGGTTCCCCAATAGATCGACACAAGGGTAGACCTTGCCCTCAGTCGCTGCATCGAAAACAGCATGGAATTTGGCGTGTCGGCATGATCGTGCATACACAAGAGAGAGAGAGAGAGGAGTCAGCTAATAAATCGTAACCACCGATAGTGCTCCTAAGGCGGAGGGGGCTTGAGACCCAATAGTTGCGACCGATGGGGCTCTTGGGGGGCTCAATGGGCTCGTCGTCTTTATTTTATTTTATTTTTTAGTCAGTCCATGTCAGAAGACACTCCTCGTCTTTTGAGTGGAACTGACTATTGACTAACAACATGGCGGCGGTTACTAACCACCGAATATTTTCTCTAAATAGACAAAGTGCAATGATGGGCTCGCAAAATCTGGTGCATTGAAACTAGCCCATGGTCTTTTCGCCCCACGATGGGCGATGTCTTGCCACAGCCCAAGTACAAAAGCCCAGCCCAGGCCACAGCCACGGGACGTTTCTTCTTGCTCGCGCTCGCGTCAAGGTTTCGAGGCGATCGGCTTTCCTTCTCCTCTGCCGCCTCTCTCTCAAACACTCCGGAGCTCTCGATCGACGGCAACAGAAGATTCCCAGGCGCAAATCGACGTGTGCGGCGAGCATAATCAAGATTGACGACGTTAATTGGGCGTACGGTTTTTCTCCCCCTTCCGTCTTCGTCCGCGCCGATTCGTTTGGAACGCCCGATCCAGATCGCAGGTCGCCGGCGACCCGAGCGCCTCCCGGGTAACCCCTGAATTCAGATTGCGGTACATTCTCGGTGACATCTTACGTCGCTTTTAGACAGTCTGGGCTTGTGAACAACGGTGCTGAGCATGTGTAGATCTTTTGATTTGCAGATCGAGGAAAGCGGAGAGCTGCGAGATACACCGTCGGTGATACTGACATGGTAACGTGAACTCGAGCCTCTGAATTTCGGAATGATTAGCATTCGTACGTATGACTTTGCGATTAACAAGCTTGTGTTGGTCTTTTGTCCAGTCGGCACTGTTCAATTTCCATTCTTTTCTCACGGTAGTGCTGCTGGTAATATGTACGTGTACTTATGTGAAGATGCACTTTCCGGCCATTCTGGAGCAGAGGACTGGGTATGTTCTTTGAATCATTCACCACCAACAACGGCTGAGCTGGTAGTGATTGTCTGTCGGATATGTTTTGGTAGTTTGGTATTGGAGTAGAAGTATACTAGGCGCGGCAAATGTTTACCTCCGCATTTGCAATATGAAGTAGTTCGCTAGAAAGCAGTAAGTATCATTGTGATTTGGGTTTCACGAAAAGCATCTTCCCGCCGTACCTGCTAGCTCTGTAAGAGAAGTAGAAAACAACCCTTTACTTTGCTGTTTGCTTTACTAATGTCACTCTTGATACGAGTGATCATTGGGCTCGAGGTGCCTGAACTGAATTTTTCCCTTAACTATCGAACCTTGATTTATTCCGATTGGACTGCTCTAAGTTTGCCCCCAAAAATCAGTTTTTTGACCTGGTTGTGTCAGCAAATGCCACATCTATTGCAAACCTATGAAACCAATGGTGTTTTGATGTCTGACTTCAAGTTTGGGGCATTGATGTAGATAGAAGACAACATCGAGAAACAATAGTTAGAAGGTAGAAGAGCAGCATCCGTACTCAGTAAATGCTCACTGCATCATCCTTGAAATTTGCACGAGAAGAGTTCTAAACAGAGTCTTTGTTTGGCCGTAGAGAAATTTAATAGTTCTTTTTACTTACATTTTATTGAAATTCTTTGACTTGTTCAAATATTCACGTCATTGTTTGACAACGATCTCCTTCAATGACTGATACTGAACCTCTCGATAAATAAACATTTTGGCATGTATTAAGATGAAGGTTTGTGGAAATTCGGTAATACAACACAAAGGAGGTAAGCTTATGGCCTGTTAGCCTTGCCTTTGGGATCCCTGTTTAATGGCCACTCTTTACCATAGTTTACATCCAGTATATAGCACATATATTAGTCTAGTTCCTTATGATCTTGCTGCAAACATTGCAGGTTTCGTGGTTTCTTTTGGAAGGCAGCTAGAATAGGTGTGCAACCCTGTCCCTGCTGCAGCGTGTGTAATGTCGATGTCATGGGCCTTTGAGTGTCCTCTAAAGTTTTTCCTAGTACATCATTTGTCTGGATAGCTTAGCTTAAAATTGTTATTTTACCGTAGTCAATCTTGATTTCTGCTTCATGCTACGGTATAGTCCAAGCAATGAAATTAAGGCTCCGTTTGTTTTGCTGAAAATGTGACATTTCTGGAAAATGTTTTCCGGGGCAAGGAAAATAACTCTATTTTCCGATGTTTGGCTGAGACTTAATAATGAACTAGAAAATATTTTCCATCGTTTGGTAAGGAAAATCTCATTTGGTCAGAAATTGCTGACGTAGACGCCGGCCGTCCTAGTCATATTTTGGAAAATGATTTCTCATTTTTTAAAGAAGAAATCATTTTCCTGAATTTAAGCTTTGGTAGGAAAACTTTTTCCATTGACTAGGAAAACATTTTTGTTGACTTATTTTCCTAAGCGAACCAAACATCGGAAATGAGGAAAATGTTTTCTGTGAAACAAACGAAACCTAGGCTATCAATCAATATCTTGTATTTCCTATTAGCAAACTGCCTTATCTATACGTTGCTTAAATAGAAGGTGGATTTCATTTGATGTGATCAGGTATTCCACGTCAAGATCCTTTTCCTTGTATAATTGAAGAAATGAGTTGAATTTGGTTCTATTTCTTTGTTTGACTCCTACATGAAGTTCTTTAGCATTCTGGTTTCCCATTGAAGCTTTCATATTTATTTCTGGAAATCATTTGGGGGAATGAATGATTTGTTCTTTCCTCCACCTGCTATGCATCTCTTTGGCTGATGATCTTTTCCGTGTCTTTGGAATAGGTGAGCGTCTTAGTCCTTGGGTGGCCATCGGATGTTTTTCAATGGGCGTGTCCATTATATTCTTCTAAGCAAGACATGTTTGTAAGCTTCGTGTTTTCTTAACAGTTATGTATGCAATGTGAAAAAAATAGTGTGTTGTTTTAAGATACACGCAATCATTCACTGTCGCAGGGGCAAGTTTTATGCATTTTTTGAACTGGATGGTCTTCTAGATTAGGCTCGCTTGCTTCTTTTATACACCTAGGGGTTTAAATACCAACAACACAACAACACTGTTCACTCCTCGATTCTGTGAGAGAAATACGGAGTGCGATCTCACGTATTATTTTTACATCTTGATGCATGTAGTATGTACCTGGTTTGCTAGCGGTCAAAGTTTGGATGATGAGGGAAAAAAAGGGTTGGATTATGATGAAATCAGGATCTTGGGGTCCTTGAAGCCCACAGGGACACAAGCAAGAACGTGAACTGCTAGTTTGTTCTTGAATCTTCTCAAGACTAAACCTTTCCCTCCTCCCCAGCTAAATACTAAGAGGATGATTTTCTTCATTGGTTTCTTCTTGTTGCTCTGAGCTGGTACGTTGACTGTCTCATCGCCATTTCCTTGGTCTTCTCCTCCCAAGTGGAGAGGATAACTCCTCAAAAACGCTCTCCTAATATTGTAGTCTTCGTGGCGAAAACCCCTTGATCTTGCCTGATTTTCATCTAAGCCATTGCAATCCATGCCTGAGCATTCTGTGTGAAGTTGCTGAGCAGAACTCAAAGTTTTATAGTCCATAGATAGTGTGATGAGGTTGTCAGTTATTAATGAAAGTACTGGATAATCCCACAAGATACGAGAGCGATCAAGACTGAATAATTTATTTGCTGAAAGCTATTGTGAACTCTTGTATTTGGTTTATTCACAATTTTCCACAAGGATATACTGGCATCTACTGCGTAATTCGTCCGTATGATGGAGACAGATAGGTAAATGCGTTTTTAAATGCTTGTCTAGAGTTGATCTTTTCCATATGTCAGTGCAACTGTTGAGTCTGAACACGATGCTTTACGTTTATTCTTTTGTCTCTAGTGTCGAATACATGGGCAATCTGTCTGGAAGAGGAGTTGTTATTGTCGCCAGGGTTGACAATCCTCCAAATCGAATGCGAAATTCCTACTTGGGTAGGGAGCGACATTCTCTACAATTCCGATTTCTGATGGTTCAGGTCTCAATCTTTGCTTGGAAAACTGGGAATATTACTCTTGAAATTGACATTTTCTGTCATACTTCGAATTGAAAATGACCACGATCCTTCCTATGCTTGGCCTAAATTATATAGGCAATCCCCCTTATTTAAAATCACCTCCATTTTTTGTGCCTTCAGGATCAGTATTTTGTCCTCCATCCCCTATTTTGTATCTCTGCTTTTGAAGGTTTTGCTATCTACAGAAACTTCGGCCGTCTTTGTTTGGCATATGGGTTGGGACGAGAGCATTCTTGTCTTCTCTAGCTCTGTTCTTATTCTCACTTTTCTTCATTCGGCCAATTCTTCGTATTCTCGATTGTTTGGTGTGTAAAGATAGAGGAAACGTTATTTTATGATCCCTATGTTATCAATATAGAGAACTACGCGCCGCAGGGTGATTTAATCGGTGGCACGTGTGTGGTGGCTAGCACGTGTCGCCCCCAGGGTTTACTCCCCGGCTGTCGGCCGTGCGAGGGTTCCCTAAGTTATCAAAAAAAAAAAAAATATATATATATATATATATAGAGAGAGAGAGAGAGAGAGAGAGAGAGAGAGAGAGAACTACGAGTACAAGACAAAATCAGCAGCTTGCCGTCGAGGGCCATTGCTCACCCTTGAGGCATCACGTCAAATTTTTTTAAGTCAGATGCCTGAGAAGCTAATCCACAGGTAAGGCACGTTGAAAATGATCTCGAATGGTGTCTATGTTATCGCTTGTCTATAAGGAAATGGTGATTTGTTTGTATTCTTAAGTTTTTTTTTTTTTGGTAAAGATATATTCTTAAGTTTTTTGTTTTGTCTAATTATAAGAATAAAGAATATCCAATGAAGGTTGCCCAATTTTACGAGGGATAACCGCAGGAAAGACCTTAAGATCACTAGCCAAACAAATGATAAAGCTTGTAGTGGAGTTTTTGCAGATTGTTGTGTGAGGATTGCTACGGGGAACAGTTCGATAAAGATGGGAGGAAATTGGTTGAGGGGAGAAATTTTTAAAAAAATAATGAAGACCCGATGAAACTAATTCGCAAGACAGAGTTGATATTAGGTTAGAACTTTGTTGGTGAATAATTTACGTCTTAGCAGTAACGTGAACCGTAGGGCAAAAAGCAAGGCAAACCATTTGCCATAGCCTGTGACAAAAGCATTAGAATCCCCTCCAATTGGAAAAACATGAACCATATCATGGCTCACTGAAGTTAGTTCAATGTGAATGTACATCTTACCAGAAGTGGTCATTTCGTTGTGGATAGAATCCACGGAGAAACATTATTAATGGAGGCTGTATCGGATTAAGAGCGTATGTGAAGCAGCCGTTGCAGCACCTTTGCTCGAAATCACCTTTTTTCACCAATGGTATATCTAGTTAAACGTCCATGATTTTCTATTATAGGTAACAACAGGAGGACATTGGTCGCTTTGCAAGTTTGCTATGAGAATCGAAGATTGCTTGGACCGAATTGAATTTAGTTGAGTGAGATGATGAAAGGTTGCATAGTTAGGCGCGGTGGATATAGACGAAGTCTTTGTTGAATTCGAAAGCAATGTGAATGGCGCATGCAGGATGCATGATTTAACTTCAAGCGGACATGTTTTTCCGAGGCATGTTGGGGGCTGCGACAAAGTGAGTGGCGCTAGGAATGTAGCAGAACACAACCGACAGGCACAACCGACAGGCACAACCGTCGTCTTCAGTTTTTCGTGAATTCACGTGCAACATTTTAATGTGGGTCTCTTTTCTTCTGGCGAGTTACCAGATTGTTATAAAACTAGAAGCATGTTGCCATATATGTAGAGCCTCGACCAAAGGAATGGGCCAAACAACTGAGGCTTTGTTTTAGATGGGATAGATCCTTTGTTCAGAGTCGCACAAGTATCCCAAATAGAGCAACCTTGTAGCAATTGAGTGAATTTATATGAGCGAGGTAGATATCCGTGGACATGGCAATTTACATGGAATTGTGTGACTCTGAATTGGCAAAAATAAAAATTGTGTGACTAGTGCAAAAGTGCAATAGGTTTAGAACTCAACTAGTAATCAGTCCTAACCTTTCGTTTCAAATGGAATTGTGTAACTCTGAATTGGTAAAAGTGTAATAGGTTCAGAGTCACAAAAATATCTATGGACATGGCAATTTACATGAATTTTTTTTTTCAGATTAGTTGAGCCGGAGATTTGGATATTTCATGTTATTCAGTAAAACAACATTTATATGAATGAAATTCATCCTTGGTGTTTATTTTTGACACGAAAAATAGCATTCTTGAAGGGTCTGACTTGTCGTTCCAATCTCCACGAGCCACCCATGACTAGTTCTACAACCATTGTTCCCTTCGATAAGTATAAAGAAATTGTCTATCGAGGAGAAAAATGTATTTCAATGATTTGATGGAAATTGAGAATTACAACCTTGAAAACACGTGGAGTATATAATTTTAAGCGTGGCATACAGTGAATCATGTTTTCTATTGAAATATAATATATATAATTCATTAGAATGAGTGGTCACATTTATCAACATCTCCTCCTTTTTTTTGAATTTTGTTAACAAGTGCTCCCTAGGTCACTCATCAAAAACCTATACGAAGAAAGATTGTCATTTCGGATGCATCGTTTGTCTCGTACGATAAGCAAATCAGTGCATTAAACCCTTCTCTTTTTGGTTTTTGATTAAACCTAGAATGAAAACAATTACCAAGGATAACTTCATAGCATGAGGATTCGTTGGCCCGAGTAGATTAGCTCCTGCCTATGATGGGAAAAGTGCCAAAAAAGTCCTAAACCTTTTGCATTAGTGCCAATTTAGTCCTAAACCTTTTCCATTTGTGCCAATTTAGTCCTAAACCTTTTTTTGGTACCAATTTAGTCCTAAACCTTTTAAATTGGTGCCAATTCAGTCCTAAACCTTTTGTTTTTGTGCCAATTTAGTTCTTCCGGTCAATTTTGATCGGAATTTGCTGATGTGGACGCCCGCCGGCCGGCGGCCGGTCACCGGCGCTGACGTGGACAACTTAAATAATATTTTAATGAATTTTGAATTTTTCTGTTTTTTTTTCCTTTTTTTCTTTTTTATTTCCACTTTTTTTCTTTGTTTTTTTTTTCTTTCTCTTCCTCTGGCCGGTCGCCGGTCCGGCGACCGGCCAGAGGCCAGTGGCCGGCGAGGGTGAGCCTCACCTTGGTCGGGGGCGAGGCCCGACCTCGCCGGATCGCGGCGAGGGCGAGCCTCGCCATGGTCGGGCGAGGCCCGACCTCGCCGGATCGCGGCGAGGGCGAGCCTCGCCCGACCAAGGCGAGGTTCGCCCTCGCCGGGCGAGGCCGCCCTCGCCGGTGGCCGGCGAGGGCGAGCCTGCCCTCGCCAGTGGTCGGCGAGCTCGACCTCGCCGGCCAGAGGAAGAGAAAGAAAAAAAAACAAAGAAAAAAAGTGGAAAAAAAAGAAAAAAAGGAAAAAAAACAGAAAAATTCAAAATTCATTAAAATATTATTTAAGTTGTCCATGTTAGCGCCACGTCAGCGCCAGTGACCGGCCGCCGGCCGGCGGGCGTCCACGTCAGCAAATTCCGGTCAAAATTGACCGAAAAGACTAAATTGGCACAAAAACAAAAGGTTTAGGACTGAATTGGCACCAATTTAAAAGGTTTAGGACTAAATTGGCACCAAAAAAAGGTTTAGGACTAAATTGGCACAAATGGAAAAGGTTTAAGACTGAATTGGCACCAAAAAAAAGTTTAGGACTAAATTGGCACTAATGCAAAAGGTTTAGGACTTTTTTGGCACTTTTCCCTGCCTATGATCTTTTGCACGCCTCCAGAGTTAGCTTTCCATCTTTTTATTTTTCTTGTTAGACCAAGATGGTGATGTTACAATCTCGTTGTCCCGACTCAAGCCGCAAGAATAACGACAGTGATATAAAGTCGATCTACTAAATTGAGTTATACGACGAGAGGATAATATACTTATAATATCTATCCGACATTTGACAGATCGCATTACAAAATCAGAAATTGGAAAGCACGCCTTGTGCTCCCGAGATTACTTAAACCAGATGGTAGTCAATTCCAAGGGATCGTCCATAAGTTGCATCGCTCCCTGGTTCATGTCCAAGAAACTTCATGGAAGTTGCCTGATGGTGGTCTGGTTTTATGGGGTTACTTGGCGATGCTGATGATGGTGACTGGTGAAGGGGACGCCGCAGCATGGGGGGCAATGTTGCAGCGGATGGTGGTATGAGCGGTGCAAATAACTAATGCGAGTAACGAAGGTATTGATTATCGAACATTGTTCGGATCACCAACCCTTTTTGCGGAATATACAGGACATGCACAATTCGTGTAAAAAGAAATTAGTCTAAATTATATCATATAAATGAATGTGTGATTATCTATTATAAAGGTTCAACCCTGTCTTATGTACGTAATCATTTATAGTATATCAAAGTTGGTTGGCTCGGATTTATGAGCGACATGCCCTTTTCAATACGGAGGCCATAATAACTGTGCACTACTCTTCTATCAAAAAACAAAAAATTGCGTACCATGCTAGTTTTCATTGCTTCACGAAAGTGAGCGAACGGAGCAGATATTGTATAAACTATATATATACTCATCCAGTGAATAACATGAAGAAATAATTACATGGTTGTTTATTCAATATATATTCTAATTTTTTGATAATTTAACTATATAAAAAGGCAATTATTAAGCACCCGGTCACAATCTGACATCAAATTCAAAGCCTCCGTCTTTAGTTCCTCCTATCTATTTTTTTTTATATATATTTTTTTGGTTTTTTTTTTTTTTGAGATGTATCGGTAAGATAATGGGAGGAATAGTTCAGGGAATGAATGCGAGATGGAGACGGGGAGCAGATGGCTGGAGAAGTCAAGACAAAGACTGACAATTCAGGTCCAGGGTCGATCCCGATTGGTCTGGCTTTAGCTGTTCCTGTTTGTTTTGCGACTCCAAAGAGAGAAAGGCCAAAAATCCGCATTAATTGAGACGCTCGATTTGGTGCGCGCACTCGTATTAATTTTGACTTCGGGACCTTCCACACTTCTTTGGGATAATCATAAAAGGAGGATTTAATTCTAAGCTAATATATTTTATTGAGAAATGAAACGATTCTTATGAGATACTAGCTGATAAATATGATGTGTTTCCAGAATATTGCAGACGCCGATTCGCTTGAAATATCGAAAGATCATTTACACATAGTACATGTGCACGGCCTTTCGGGATCGGTGTGAAAAATAAATAAAAAAAACACCTAATGACAAAATCTAAAGTTGTAATCATACCATACGTTACGAAATTTATTTTGAATGACTCTTACCTTTTGTTTTCTATTCAAAATTCAAATTTCACGGCTCACATATTTTGTTTTTTTTTTTTGTTGAATTCGAAACTCTCAGAACTTTCACGGTACCGAGACGATGACTTGCGAGTTATAAGCAATTCCTTCGGTAACTTTTTTGTAATCCAAATGACAATGAATGTTTTAACGAAAAGGCGAAAAGGGTGGACCTTTCGCTTTTACTAGGATACAAGCAAACCAACCCTAAATCTACATGAACCAGGGATCAGCATTGCATTCAATGTGTTTCTGATCATAGGCCAGCACAACCAACAGATGTGGATGCTTCATCTTCTTTCTACTCGGAGATGGACATGATCTAATTTTTTATCTACCTAAATTTCGATGTTTCTCTCCCTTGTTTTTTTTGCCTTTTCTGGAGGAGGGCCGAGGAAGGCGGGAAGAAAACGCCAATCAAAAAGATTTCGCCCCCAACCGCGCCGCCCACTTCCGTATAATATTTGTCTATGCCGACGCCAAGTACGGTCTCCGCGTGGAGACAATGGCGGAAATGACCAGCGAGAACGGAAGACCTCTTTTATCTTTTCTTGTCATTTTTCGGACAATGACAAAGAAGAATGAAAGGAGGACTTTGTTCTTGCTCGCTCCGCACCGTTTGCATCGATATGTCGTAACCTAAGATTGATTTTATACAAAAAAATTAAAGCTGAGGCCTGGATAATAATTGCAAAATCGACAATATGAATATGGGCTCTCACGTGCAAATCCAAATAGGAGAGTAGCACGGGAAATTTGATTAACTGGGCAGATGCACATGCGAAAAGAATCGAAGCTGACTTCGATACCGTGTCAGAAAGTCCAACTTATACGCATATAAAGAGCATATGAACCTCATATTATCCCTCTATTTTGGTATAAGCTAAGCTTTACTCAATGCACGCCGGAGCACATATGCTTATCCCGTTTTCTCGAGGCCCGAAATTTAACTTTAGATTGGCACTTTCACGTTTCTTCACGGTGCCATTTCGAGAGCGCATCCGCACTTGCTAGCCAGAGAGACGCTAGAAGAGCCTTGAATTCCCATCTGCAGTTACCATGACATGTCGCAACACGCATACTCTCCCGCCTTCATGTTTTAGCATACCTTTTTCAATGACCTCGAGTAATTTCAAGATTTCGGAAATATCCCATCTAATAATGATTATAGCCAGATGTAGCCGCGAAAGTATACGGACTTTTCAGGAAAATAATTGACGCGGCGTGATTCGTGCACATTCTACTTTTTTTTGGTCGGGGTCGAAATTCACATACTACTTTTAGCAATGCATTTTTGTGGAGCATTATTCAAAGTGGCTGTGGACCACGGCAGGTCCTGCCCATAGCACATTACTTCGCTTTCAAGACCGATCATCTTCTTCCCCTCTGCCAAGACCTTCTGTTGAGTTTGAGTGGGCAGTGGCTTTTACCTCCTTCAAGCATAAAGCCAAAACCATCGAATCATTGCCCCCCTAGAAAAGAAAAAAAAGATAAAATCCAAATCATCCCTTCCATTTTCTCTCTCTCTCTCTCTCCATAGCTGTCTCTTCAGAAAGATCGACTGAACTTCGGGCCCTTGAGCTTTGCTGCTGCAATGGAGGTGGTATGAGGGGTGAAGGTAAGCCGGAGACAGAGCCAGAGCCAGAGACAGAGCCAGAGCCAGACAGACCCGTCATGGGTAATTGCGTCACTGTTCCCAGGAATCAGAACCCCGCCGCCATGAAGCTCGATCTGTCCGTGGCCCCCAAGACCGACGGCGTCCCGGTTCAGGAAGCGGGTGGCGAAGCCCGGAATTCGGTTGGCGAAGCCGGTCCGAAGCCGCAACCCACGCCTGTGACGAGCTTCCGCGAGCTCGGTATGGTTTTTTGTACGAGCCGTTTCGTTTTTTCGCTCGTGTTCATGATCAGATCGTACCCTTTATGACTTGTTTCGACTTTGCATAATCTTCCCTTTTCCTTTTTGGCTTTTCTGCGACTGTCTGTACGGTGAGATTGGATAGAAGCAGCCAATTCCTCTGTGGGTACAAATTTTGAGGTTTATGGGTGTGGTGTGGGGCTAGTGTCTGTTTTTCCAAATACTTAACAACGTTGCCAACTTGCCACATTTTGGCTACTCTCCTTTCGTAGTTGAGTATGTATTGTGCGTTTTGTAACCGACGGCTTTCTCAATTGGTTATGTTCAGATGTAATTTAGATTCTTTGCTCCGTACTAAAATGCAGTTGGATCGAGAATTGCAATATAGTTCCAGGGTGCTTTTGGGTTCTCGATGCTTCAGTGTTATGCTGTTGTTGGCTGGCTATTGACGCTTGATTGCTTAAACCGTAAAGTGTCCAACGTAGGTACCAAGGAGGAGATGTTCTTTGAATCTCAAGGCTGGTGGGAATCTGACTGTGAAGATTATTTCAGCGTCTGCGATGGTAATCTTATATCCCGCGACCGCTCGCGCTTACAGCTGATTCACGCAATGTCCATGTGTTTGTTGCATATAAAAGGGTTATAACTTTTGTGACCTGAATACATTTTACTTGTGTAGATGGAACCCCGTCTCGTGGCAACACTCCGATCCACCCCAGAAGCTCTTCTGGAAATGTGCCGGTGAATAAATCTCTTCAGGCGGATGGAGCGCTTAATTCCGTGCCGCCCCCACCGACTGAACCCAAGAAGCTGCTCTTTGAGCTTTTCCAGGAAAGTTTTAATTCAGATGCTGTTCATGAAGATCAGAGTTTGCAGGTAAGGTTGAATGCCAAGTCAAGTGATACCACATTCCCTACCGAGTCCCCAATGAAAAGCCCATTCAGTCTTGGGAGGAACTCTGCCTACAGCAGCGAGGCAACCCCGAACCGATCTTCGAAAACAGCAAAGGTGAAATCCGGACCATCTTCCCAGTGCTGCCTACCGAATTTGGTACGAAACCTGAGTTTTGGCGAGAGGAAGAAGAGGATGGGCCCCAGCTATGGAGGTGGAAGCACCCCGAAGCCTCAACCGGTCGATAGTACACTTGCATAGCATTGCTATGATTGAGTTAACTGTAAAAAGCTTCCAAATGTCTAGTCTTTTAGACTTTTTAAGGCATACTTCTATAGGGATACTCGGTGTGTAACTACTTGGCAAACTCCTGTGCATTTTTTGAGTGATGGCTCCTGGAATTTCCCATAGTATCATTTCTTAGAATTTGCTGGTATCAGATGGTAACTATGCATTACGCGCCTCTTTACTGCACATAAGTTTTATATCACAAGTTTAATATCATAAGTTTTATATTACACGCCTCTTTACCCATGTAATTTTGTTGTTGGAGTGGATATCCTGGACAGTAATCAGAATGAGGGGACATTCTTTTTGCAGTCGCAGATATTCCCTTTAAAGCCGAAGATAAACTATTTTTGGCTGCATTTAGGCTGCTACGATATTTCATATGTGTAGTTTCTACCTGTAGGTCACTGCATGAGGTCGAAATTTTGTGGAGGAAATGCTAGATTCGGTCGCAGCTGGAGTTCGAGTGCAAATGTCTAAAATCTATAACTAGCCTGAAGACCTCAGCCATACGTGGCTGATGGATAATGGGTTGCTATTCACCGTGGAGGCCTTTCCGTCCCGGAAATAGGTGTTGGGTCAATCTAGCGAATCTCTACATTGAAAGAAAATGATTTACTCTATGTTGTGTGCTGTTGGATGGGGGCAAAGGGCAGGGGTTTTACAGAAGCTAAAACTAATAGCCGAAGCTTGTAGCGACCATATCCATTAATATAAGCAGAACTTGACACAAATGAAGTATCCTGCTCGTCTCTTCTCAGTGAAACATCAGGTTCTGTTCTCCAAATTCCTCCGCAAACGAGTTGTGTTCAGTTGGATGACCAAATAGAGCTTTTCCTTCATTTTATCAATGAAACTGAAATAAGCTTGTCTCCAGGACGTTTTTATCACCAGTGTGCCGCAAACAGACCAGAATCCCACCACAAATCCTAGCATGATGCTTATGCAGAACCATATTTGATCATCTATCTTATTTCCTTCATCTTTGCCGTCGTCATATTTTCCGTCCCACCCTGTCGGAATCAAGTTATCTCGCGACAGTGGAAACATGCAGAGGCCTGGATTTCCCTCAAAGCTGCGTGTTCCGAATGTTTGCAACTGGCCGTGTCTGGGAATTGTTCCATCCAAGTTGTTGTACGACAAGTTCAAACTACTCAATGATGTCAAGGAAGACATGCCGGGAGGAATCTGGCCCGAAAGGCGGTTGAATGAGAGGTCGAGAGTTTCCAGCTGTTTCAAGCCTGATATGTTGCTCGGTATGCTTCCTGTCAGTTGGTTGTTTGACAAGATCAGGGCCTTCAAGGTGGAGAGATTTGATATCTCTGGAGGAATTTCCCCTGAGAGGTTATTTATCGAAAGGTCTATCATGTTCACCAGCGGAATCAATTCGTTATACTCCATCGACCTTCCCTTCATGTTTAACTCGATGCTTCCAGAGTAAAAACTACGGAATTCTGGGGGTAACTCATAGTAAGGCTCTAAAGATTTCATCCCTGCCATATTGCCGAGACATCTGGGAATTGATCCGAACAAGTCGTTATTGGCGAGGTCCAAGACATGCAGATTCAGAGAGTTGCACAGTTGTTCAGGAATTCTTCCGCTGAAACTATTGGACCGGAGGATCAATTCTGATAAGATTTTGAGGCTTTCTTCAGTCCACTGCGGTACTATCCCGTGAAGTCTGTTTTTCCCAAGATCGAGTGAGTGCACTTTAATGAGCAAGAGGGTAGCTCTCCAGAAATACTGTTGGTGCTCAGCTTTAGCCATTCAAGGGAAGGTAGTAACGAGCACATTTGGCAGGGAATGTGACCGGAGAAATTGTTCTTGGAAAGATCCAAGATCTTCAGTTTCGGCATAAAGGTCCACCCAGCGTAAATATCTCCAGAGAGAGCATCGTTCGATAAATCAAGATAGACCAGATTCTTCAGCCTGCTCGCTGAAGAAGGTAGGTCCCCGGAGAGTGAGTTGCTCGACACATCCAGGTACTTCAAGGCCAACATGCGGCGGTCGACATTTGCTGGGACAGGTCCTGAAAGCAAGTTGTTTTTTAAAGAGAGTTGATTCACATTCGACCAGAGGGGAAATGAACCCTCCAACCGGTTGGAAGCTAAGTTGACTATAGCTTGAGAACCGAAATCCAAGAATCTGGGAAGCTTCCCCACTATTTGATTTTCGGAAAGATCTACCGTCCGAAGTTGTTGAGACATTTCCCATAGCCAATCGGGCATTGTATCCGAAATCGCAGCTCCTGAAAGGGTCATGCTCGACAGTTTCTTCTGATTCTTCAGCCATTTGGGAAATTCCGGGCCCAACTGGCAATTCTTAATCTTGATGGAACTTAGATTTAACACGGGAACCCAACCATGGGTGAATCTGAACTTCAGCGAACTAGCCTGATAAGATGATAGGTCGAGATTTTCCAACTGATTTAGATTCCGGAGATGATTTTCCGTAAAAAGACCTTTCCAAGAATTGGAATAAAGACCCAAAGTGGTCCCCTTCGACAGTTGTCCTATGCTCTCTGGTATGGTACCATTCATCTCGTTGAAGGACAAGTTCAGCTCAACCAATCGTGACAGATTTCCTAGAGAACTCGGGACCGGTCCCCAGAAGGATTTATTGGAGAGTTGAAGAACTTTTAAAATATCTGTGCAATCCCAAAGAGTCGGGCAACAAACCGTTGAACTTGTTGGCACTCAAATCTAGCTCCTCTAAGCTGCTATTCTTGCATCCGGACAAGCCCACTTCAAGCTCGCTTATGTTTCCTATCAAGTTATTAAAGGACAAGTCTATCTTCTGCAGTTTGCACAGCACACCCTCTGCAACAGCGGGAATGGAGCCCTTGAGTTCAGAACCAGTGAGTGTGAGCTCAAGAAGAGTTGCGATGTTGAAAACCCACTGAGGCATTGTGGAGTTGAAGCTGTTAAAAGAGAGATCAAGAACCGAAAGCGATGGGAAGTTCACAAATGATAGAGATTCAGGGAACTCAGAAAACTGACATCCCACCAAGTGCAACTCCATTAGAGAAGGAAGCATGTTGACCTTCTCCGGCCAATGAGCAGATCCCTTCCGGAGATTGACACCTTCCAAGTTAAGGTAGTTCAAAGAAGAGAGACTAGAAAGCCAATTTAAATCCGAAACTTGGAGCTCTTGACTGGAATAAGGATCAACAGTGAGGTCAAGATAATGCAAGTTCGAGAGATTCCCTAACTGGGGAGGGACTAATCCACCAAATGATGCCTGGGAGAGATCAAGATAGGTCAACCTCTTGAGAGAGCCTATGAAACTGGGAATGGGATTGCCTTGGAAATTGTTGTGGCTCAGATCCAAGTAAGTCAAGTACTTCAAATCAGGCAAGGAAGGACTCACGTTACCGCTCAGACACATTGGCTTGTAACCTTCTGTTACAGATTCAGCATCATCCAACATGTCACATATGCCAGGGCATCTGAGATCCAACTTCACAACACGGCCCGTGTGGTTGTCACAGCTCACACCGACCCATTGGCAGCAATCTTGGCCTGTCCAGGAAGAGAGACAGTTTGAAGGGTCTTTTGAAGGGTCTTTGAGACCGGCTTTGAGTCTCAACAGGGCTTGCCTTTCCTTCACAGGGCAATTGGTGGGGTTGGAGCTTATTCCAATGGCTTCAAGAGCATGAAGCTGTGAAAACAAGGGAAGAGACAGCAGTGGAAGAAGTAGAAAGACAGCTTTCACGTCGACCATCTTCACTCAACAAAATCTGACAACGATAACGCCTGTGTAGGGACTCTTATGTGTAACCCAGAAACGAAATCGTTACTCTTATTGGTCTTTGGAGTATTTTCCATGCAAGAGACTAGACTAGTAAGGGATGTACATTACTTAAACCATTTTAGTAATCTCTTCCATTAATTTCTAATGATATTCCTGGTCAAACCAGTTTAGCAGTCAGCACTTGAAGGCAGAAATTCCAGTCTCTTTTTTTCTTTTTAACCAATTACATGAGTTTTGAACTTATCGGCTCTAACTCATTAGTTAATGTGCAGCAAACAGTCTCGTCCATGCACATTAAGTAAGACCCGCACAGCTTTCAATAGTATCATATGAACATGAATCACATCGTATTCAAATCAAATGCTTGCTTATTCGGATGATTTCTTGTCATTGACAAAGTCAGGAACGCACACCGTCGGTCACCTCTCTCGTGATAGATTTGTCTTTATCTGATTACGTGTGGGACGCATGTTGCCAGAAATTCTAGTCAAATAACTTGATCAGACTCAGAGCCATGGAGGTTCTCGCTTGTTCAAACGCTGACCTACTTTCTGCGATATTTCCACGTATTATATTAGAAGGATATTCCGCAATGTTTGACTATTGGGGGATCTTGTACAAGGACTTGATGCTACTTTGTACGGCATCTTTTGCATTAATCGCCACGTGAAAGTTTCGCGGAAGCTGCCTTCGGTAATGCACGAATAGAATAATTTTGATCATTGAATATATGAAAATTAAAGCTTCATGGTGAACGATCTAAAAAATATTTTCTTTAAAATAATTATTTATGTCTCTTTTAAAAATAAATTAATGAAAAATATTTTTACCGTTCACGAAAATATTTAAATATAAAAATATTATCGATAATGCAAAAAACTTTCTTTAACTAATTATTTTAAGTAATATAAGCGATGATTTTTAAAAAAATATTTTTTAAATCATTTGTTATCTACAAAACAAACGCACCCAGTGCTCTAATCATTTCATTCCCGTCTTCAATTCCTCTTTCACCGGCTTCGCTGCTGCATGATTTTGAGGAGATATAGAATCATCTTTTATCACAAGGGTTAAATGGCCAGGATCAAGGTGTACCATCTTCTTCTGAAGTCAATTTATAACCTCGAATGATCAGGTTAACAAAACTAGCCCTTGCAATCACAATACGCATGCATACCGACTTCCTCTCTAGTTCAATTGTCGCTTCTCGATTCCAAAAGCTATAATGCGAGACAATGTCAATAACATTTGAGCTACGTGAAACTTAAAAGTCGTGTTAGATGCTCTGATTAAAGAAAAATGGTTACCGTCAGCAGATGAATTTTTTTCTTAACTCTTATAGATTATTTTTCTATGAGGTTCCCCACTATCAATAATATGCATACGAGACTCAATATAATCGAACCAATTCATATGATCTGTCAAACTAACCTACTCGCATAGTTCTGTATTAACTTCTAGTCCCGCAAGACAACAAAGCAAAAGCGACGGTTTCATCAGAATCCTCAACGTTAACCTCAATTACGTGCTCGGGTCAGCGCCGTCGAGCATATTTGGGTGTTGGAGCGGATGTCCCGGACAGCAATCAGAATAAGGAGACATTCTGTTATTGCTAGCACATCTTCCCTTTAAAGCCAAAGATGGACAGTTTAGGCTGCATACAGTTTGCTAGAATATTTCATATCTGTAGTTTCTACCTGTAGGTCACTGCATGAGGTCGAAAATTTTGTGGAGGATATGCTGGATTCGGTTGCAGCTGGAGTTCGAGTGCAAATGTGTAAAATCTGCAACTAGCCTGAAGACCTCATCCATACTGATAGATAATGGGCGAATATCTATATTGCAAGAGAACGATTTACTCTATGTTATGTGTTGTAGGATAGGGGCAAAGGGCAGGGGATTTACAGAAGCTAATACTATAAGCCGAAGCTTATAACGACCATAATCATTAATATAAGCAGAACTTGACTCAAATGAAGTATCTTCCTCGTCACTTCCCAGGGAAAACATCAGGTCCTGTTTTCCAACTTCCTCCGCAAACGAGCTGTGTTCAGTTGGACGACCAAATAGAGCTTGTCCTTCATCTTATCACTGAATCTAAAATAAGCTTGTCTCCAGGACTTTTTTATCACCAGTGTTCCGCAAACAGACCAGAATCCCACCAGAAATCCTAGTGCGATGCTTACGTAGAACCATACTTCTCCATGATCACCTTCCTCATTTCCTTTGTCTTCACCCTCGTGATCTTGTACGTCCTGGCCCGTCGGAGTCGAGCAACCTTGTGACAATGGAAGCCCGCAGAGGCCTGGATTTCCCTCAAAGCTGGATGGATTGAATGTTGGGAACTGGTTGCCTGTGGGAATTTCTCCGTCCAAATTGTTGTATGACAAGTTCAAACTGTTCAAAAATGTCATGGAAGACATGCCGGGAGGAATCTGGCCCGAAAGGCGGTTGAATGAGAGGTCGAGAGTTTCCAACTGTTTCAACCCTGATATGTCTCTCGGTATGCTTCCCGTCAGTTGGTTTTTCGACAAGATCAGTGCCTTCAAGGTGGAGAGATTTGATATCTCTGGAGGAATTTCCCCTGAGAGGTTATTTATTGAAAGGTCTATCATGTTCACCAGCGGAATCAATTCGTTATACTCCATCGACCTTCCCTTCATGTTTAACTCGATGCTTCCAGAGTAAAAACTACGGAATTCTGGGGGTAACTCATAGTAAGGCTCTAAAGATTTCATCCCTGCCATATTGCCGAGACATCTGGGAATTGATCCGAACAAGTCGTTATTGGCGAGGTCCAAGACATGCAGCTTCAGAGAGTAGCACAGTTGTTCAGGAATTCTTCCGCTGAAACTATTGGACCGGAGGATCAATTCCGATAAGGAATTGAGGCTTTCTTCAGTCCACTGAGGTATTATCCCGTGAAGTCTGTTTTTCCCAAGATCGAGTGTGTACAGGCGAGTGCAGTTTAACGAGCAAGAGGGTAACTCTCCAGAAATACTGTTGGTGCTCAGCTTTAGCCATTCAAGGGAAGGTAGTAACGAGCACATTTGGCAGGGAATGTGACCGGAGAAATTGTTCTTGGAAAGATCCAAGATCTTCAGTTTCGGCATAACGGTCCACCCAGCGTAAATATCTCCAGAGAGAGCATTGTTCGACAAATCAAGATAAACCAGATTCTTCAGCCTGCTCACTGAAGAAGGTAGGTCCCCGGAGAGTGAGTTGTTCGACACATCCAGGTACTTCAAGGCCGACATGTGGTGGTCAACATTTGCTGGGACAGGTCCTGAAAGCAAGTTGTTCCTCAAAGAGAGCTGATTCACATTCGACCAGAGTGGAAATGAACCCTCCAACCGGTTGGAAGCTAAGTTGACTATAGCTTGAGAGCCGAAATCCAAGAATCTGGGAAGCTTCCCCACTATTCGATTTTCGGAAAGATCTAATGTCCAAAGCTGTTGAGACATTTCCCATAGCCAATCGGGCATTGTATCCGAAATCGCAGCTCCTGAAAGGGTCATGCTCGACAGTTTCTTCTGATTCTTCAGCCATTTGGGAAATTCCGGGCCCAACTGGCAATTCTTAATCTTGATGGAACTTAGATTGAAAACGGGAACCCAACCATGGGTGAATCTGAACTTCAGCGAACTAGCCTGATAAGATGATAGGTCGAGATTTTCCAACTGTTTTAGATTCCGGAGATGATTTTCCGTAAAAAGACCTTTCCAAGAATTGGAATAAAGACCCAAAGTGGTCAGCTTCCACAGTTGTCCTATGCTCTCCGGTATGGTACCATTCATCTTGTTGAAGGACAAGTTCAGCTCAATCAATCGTGACAGATTTCCTAGAGAACTCGGGATTGGTCCCCATAAGGAATTATCGGAGAGTCGAAGAATTCTTAAATATCTGTGCAATCCCAAAGAGTCGGGCAACGGACCGTTGAACTTGTTGGCACTCAAATCTAGCTCCTCTAAGCTGCTATTATTGCATCCAGACAAGCCCACTGCAAGCTCTCTTATGTTTCCTGTCAAGTTATTAAAGGACAAGTCTATCTTCTGCAGTTTGCACAGCACACCCTCTGCAACAGCGGGAATGGAGCCCTTGAGTTCAGAACCAATGAGTGTAAGCTCAAGAAGACTAGCGATGTTGAAAACCCACTGAGGCATTGTGGAGTTTAACTTGTTAAAAGAGAGATCAAGAACCGAAAGCGATGTGAAGTTCACAAATGATAGAGATTCAGGGAACTCAGAAAGCTGACATCCCGCCAAGTGCAACTCCATTAGAGAAGGAAGCATGTTGACCTTCTCCGGCCAATGAGCAGATCCCTTCCGGAGATTGACACCTTCCAAGTTAAGGTAGTTCAAAGAAGAGAGACTAGAAAGCCAATTTAAATCCGAAACTCGGAGCTCTTGACCGGAATAAGGGTCAACAGTGAGGTCAAGATAATGCAAGTTCGAGAGATTCCCTAACTGGGGAGGGACTAATCCACCAAATGATGCTTGGGAGAGATTAAGATAGGTCAACCTTTTGAGAGAGCCTATCAAACTGGGAATGGGATTGCCTTGGAAATTGTTGTGGCTCAGATCCAAGTAAGTCAAGTACTTCAAAGCAAGCAAGGAAGGACTTACCTGGCCGCACAGACACATTGGCTTGTAATCTTCCAGTACAGATACATCATCATCTACCGTGTCACAAAAGTCAGGGCTTCTGAGATCCAGCTTCACAACACGACCTGTGTCCTTGTCACAGCTCACACCAACCCATTGGCAGCAATCTTGGCCTGTCCAGGAAGAGAGCCAGCCGGAAGGGTCTTTGAGACCAGCTTTGAGTTTCAACAGGGCTCGTCTTTCCTTCACAGGGCAACCGGTGGTGTTGGAGCTTATTCCATTGGCTTCAAGAGGATGAAGCTGCGAAAGCAAGGGGAGAGAAAGAAGTGGAAGAAGTAGAAACAAAGCTTTCACGGTCACCATCTTCACTCTAACAAAATCTAACAACGCTTAGCGCATGTTCAGGGACATTTATGCGTAACCCCGAAATAAAATCTTTACGCTTATTGGTCTTGGCAGTATTTTCCACGAAAGAGACTAGACTAGTAAGGGTTGTAAATTACTTTACCATTTTAATAATCTCTTCCATCAATTTCGAATGATCTTCCTAGTCAGACCAGGTTAGCAGTCAGCACTTGGAACGCAGAAATTCCAGTCACTTTCACTCGGTGCATCAAATAGTCGCTCATGGTCCATGCGGGATTGTAATACAAGCATAGTATTTAATAATATTATATGAACACGAAACACATTGTTATTCGAATTAAGCACTTTATCGCTCACCGAATTTTTTTTAATTAATTAAATAAAAAAGTACACAATTGGTCATCTCTCGTGACAGATTGTCGGACACGATGCTTGTTTTCTGAATGGGGACACTCTACCTTTCGTTTCTGCAAGAAATTCTGATCACATGATCTGGTTAGATACAAGGAGGCTCTCGTTGACCTGCTTTCTGGCAAATTTCCGCGTGCTATGATGAAAAATGTTCCACAATCTTTGACAATTGAGGGATTCCGCACAAGGATTTTGATACCACTTTTGTACTGCGCCTTGTCTCATACGCCATTTCCCGGAGGCTGCCTTCAGTAGTGCGCGACACAGAATAAACAAATGGATCGGATTCAGGTGACGGGCTGACCCGGACCTTCTTTGAGTCCAGGCCGGGCTATCCATACGACAGTGATTCGGGCCGTACGGAGATTCGGGCCGAGGCCCAAAGTAGTCCGGAACTCTTTGGGCCTTCTCTTTCATAAGCATGGCCCAGTTTCCACTTCGCCGGTGCACCTGCCCTGGCCGTGCTGCTCTGCTCCTCTCTCTGTCTCTCTCCATCTCTCAGTGGAGTTCGAAGTTCTGGTTCCAGTTCCAGATTGACTATGGCAAGCCAGTCTCATATTGACTTGACTGAGGCCGAAGCTCACGAAACAAACCTCTAAATCCATCACGCATCGTCATCTCTCGCTCCGCTGCAAGTCCCCATCGAGCCTCGATCGCTCAATGGCTCGCTCTCATTGATCAATCTTGCAGGCAATCTGTGGGTCGGCAGCTCCGTCAATTCAATCATGACCGGAGGTGGACGAAGAACTGCCCGGAGCAGGACCAAGTCCGGAGCTGATTCCGGCGACGGCGACCCTTCGCAGAGCGAGAGGCCTCACCCGAGGCGCCCCAGGGATCGAAGGAAAAGCGACGGTTTCATCAGCATCCTCAACGTCAACCTCAAGTACGTGCTCGGCGTCAGCGCCGTCGCGTTTCTGATTATATTTTTCATGGTCAACCACCTGGTTAAGCCGGCCCACGAGGCGAAGCGGCCGAGGGTCGTGACGCCGTTCCCAGCTCCGAAGATCATGGACCTTCCGCAGGTTACTACGATTTTGATCGATATGATTTTGTGTATATAGTAGCCGGGCCTGCCGAGTGAACGTGCTGTGGATGCGCGCTTCTGATTCTAGTTTTTGAGACTCGGATGGTTTTGATTTTGGCAGTTTCAAGGGGAGCACAGAGAGAGCTTGTACTGGGGCACATACAGGCCTCATATTTATCTAGGAATTCGAGCGAGGTGATCCTTTACTATCTTAGCTACTGTTTGTATAAGGAGAGAGGATTGGATGAAGGCTATAGCCATGAATGCACTGTTCCTGGATTTTCTTTTTGGATGAGGCGGTCAAAAGCCCGAAAAATATTTTCATGATTTTTTTTCAAGCATTATATGCTATCTTTCATATTTCATCTGAAAATTTCACAATGCCACTGGGAGTAGCGGTTTGTCATTTTTTTCTCGGTTGTTATATATACCCTTGCATCTCTTTTGATTCCAACAATGAAAGTTTTATCAATAAATTTGCGTGGCTCTTCCCCCTCATTTTGAGGTGTCTTGATTTGGACTACCACACTTTATGTGGATTTATAGTAAGTAACTACAACAAGCGTGTATGCGCGTACTTTGCGAATTTTCCCTGCTTTAAGGATGAAATAGTTGGTTAAGCTGTTTCTTTATACTATTCGGTTGAGATATTCCTGATTTTTATGCCAAAGATAGCCTAGTCATAATAAACTGTTCTTTTGGCAGAGCGCCGCGTTCTCTGCTAGCTGGCTTAATGTGGATTGGTGTAAACGATGGAAGGTACTCCCTACGCCATGTCTGCCAAGATAGTGATGGACTGAGCTCTTATGGATGGACCAGCCATAATGGCCGTGATTTTGGGCATCAGGTCTTGGTCGATCATGGTATAGTATTGGCAACGAGTTTCTTGAAATCCAAGGAAGTTGGAAGTGGTTATGGGGGAGACTGGGCAGTGCGAATTGAGGTGCAAAGACCAAAGTAATCATCTCAAAGTCCGCCTGTGATTTACATGCAATTTTATCATTCTATGCATACTTTATTAAATGCACATAATTTAATGCGTATATTTTTTTGTTGATGTGTTTTACCATGAAATTTTATCATGTGATGCCTACTTATAGTTCATCTATGAAGCTTGCAATTCTGATACCCAATATAACAATGCTGATGATTGTGAATGTATGAATATTCTTAGTGTAGCATCCTGGATGGATCGGTTTAATGCCTCTGGTGATTATATTCACTTGTCTAATCAAGGCCATTCTTCTAATGATTTTCGGTGTTACCTTATCATTCACATACCTCTGTATCAACATATGAAACATAATGCATGTGTATACTGTATTGTAATCCATTGTATTGAATGAAGGAGAAGGTTTGAGAGGAGTGATTGAAAAGGCCTAAAGTTCCTCAGTAGAAATAGTGGTTACGGTGATTTGCAGATCCTGTCCTAGTCTTCTAAAGCTTCTGTTTGTTAATTCTGTTGCTTTAAATTTTCCTAATACGTTCATCACTTTAGTGGAGCAAATGATTTAGCTATTGCTTAGAAGGCTGCATTATTGTGTGACTCCTGAATCTTGAAGAAAATTAGTCTAAGTCAATTGCATTGATCTGTAGTTTTTCAATGGCAGCATGTTGTCTTGTCACGGATGAACAGTCTGATTGGCCCAAACGGAGAGAATTCTTCTTTGCTCTGCCATCTAATCTTTGTTGTTGACATTAATTTGTAAATTATGTCTATTCACAGATCTACTCCAGGCGAAGAAATTTGGAAAAGTTCGCATCTCTTTTTCTATTTGGCAGATGAAGATGGAAATACTCTGGATATGAGCACAGATGCCTTGAAAAATCGTGATCACACTCTCTTGGCATCAGGTACAAGGTCGGAGATTGAAGATTGGCAGCTGCACTTGAAATCAATGGTAATGTCCGAATTTGGTTCCAATGCTAACATCTTTGCTGCTTTTACTCTTTATGGGAGGCTCCTTTTGTTGACAAGAATAGTGAATGATTTGTGCCAGTAAAATAATGCCTCATGTTGACACATATTCTTCTTTCTTCATGCGCTACAAGAGACCACTAGTAAATTGGTAGACATCCACTCAATAATCTTCTCTAAGAACTTCCATGACAGTTTCCAGGTTCAGTTGTGGTACTCACTGGCATCAAAATGACTACCTAGTCATTTTAGTTGGCAGCTTCATCTGTTTGCTTGCTTGTGTGTGCCCACAATTGCCCTCTCCTTTTGATATTTGCTTGTACAACCATGTTAAAATGATGTACATGGTGCAGTTCACTTGATGCCTTGATTGCAGCAATGGTGTAACACAGTAAATTCAGTAGACTGTTATCTGCAAGTTCCTTAGTGGAATATTTTGTTCCATTGCCATTCACTCTAAAAGGATTTAGCATGCCTTTGCCACGTAGCCTTGTTTTTTTTTTTCTGACAAAAAAATCCTTTCCCGTGCTTTTGCTCTAGTAAATAGTGCCTTCTTTCTGAATCATTTTTTTTTATACTTTCTGCATTTATTATATTTATCATTGATGTATATTGGTCATACTTCCTATCTCGCTGACATATTAATTTGTAGCCAATTGTCCCTTTTGCAGGATGAAGTTGAAATGCATTATTCGGGTTTTAGGACACCTCATATGCATAATTTATCTGATCTTGTCCAAGAAAATCTTGGGGAACAAGTAGGTTGTTGATTTCTTATTTGGATATTTTGGTAGGTTTTTAGTAACAGAAGAAAAATGTATGTTCTTTATTAAGTATTGTAACTTATGTATATATGTTCTATGGTTTTGTTGCTTATGTGATTATGTTCTATTAGGCAAGAAAATATGGAAGACTGCAGTTGTCTGACTCAATCCATCATTCTTCAAATGTCTTAGTTTTCCAGGTAAGTGATCATGGTAATAGTAAACATTTTCTTGCTAAGTAATTACATTTTCTTACTAATGCAGGAGGATGCTTCTGCAATAATTATATTTTGATCTGGCTTCTCATGGTGTATGTCCTTTTTTACCAAGATTTCTGCCAGGAATCCTTTTAAAATGGATATTGCTTTTGTATCTGGAGTTGATTCTGAAAGGTCAAGGGTTGAAGAACGTGTCAGCAGTCTTACAGGTATATCCAATTTAGGCTGATCTGGTCACTAGTTTTCGTTGTTGGTTTTTTGTTATTAAAGTTCTTTAATCTCTGTTTTTCTAGTATATAAATATAAATATAATCTGTTATTGCGGTCCTGTAACAAATCATTCTGGCAATTTGGCATTTCTATCACAAATGAGTGTTCTGGGTATTTAATTTAAGGGCAAAAGTAATTCCTCCAAGCTAGGTAGCTAATATGCATCGGTAGATACTGAGGGAAAATGGGCTTTCGTGGGTAGTGGTTTTCTCAAATATACAGATTATCAGATTTTTTAAGCTTATGGATTTCGCTGTTCTCTAAAAAGCAACCCCCATTTCCTCCTGGTACAAGTTTAAGTTGTTGTTGGTCAACTCTGGCCGATAAAAAATTATTTACTTCAATAAAGTAGGAGGAATTGGCATGACTTGCAACTAAACATTTTGGTTTGTCTTACTTGAGTGAAACACTGTTGGTGTGAAGGGTTTCTGTTCAAAGTTTTGTTACCCTTTCAATTTTGACTTCTTAATATTTAGGTGAATCATTGACGAGCCGCTTGGATGAAAAGCAAAGAGAATTTGACAGCAAATTTGAGAAGACCTTTAACCTGGCTGGCAAGGTACCAAACTGAAGATGTCATTCGTAATCCTAACCAGTTCACCATCTGATTCATTATGCTGCATTGGAAAGGACCCGCTGCTAGTTATCTACTTAACATGTGGAAAGTGTATCAAAATGAATGGTTTGGCACTTATAGTTTAGTCTGTGGCTGTCTGGCAATTGCGAAGCTCTATCTTTCTTTGTGGCTTCTTGAAATGATAATGAAATTTTACCGTTTCTAATTGTCAAGGCTTGAGATCTTGTTTTCAGCTTTAAAAGTATAAACAAGTTGGCATGCATTAGAAGTTGGTTTGCATTTTGGAAAAGAGCCATTTGATTGTTTAAGTTCTGCTAAAGTTTCATTTGATATGCCAGTTGGTTCTCTTAAAGTTGAACAGCATTTCCTTTTCAGCTAGATAAGGAATCCATGATACTTGGAAAGGCTGCTGTTGGCAACATGTTGGGAGGCATTGGCTACTTCTATGGCCAGTCCAAAATATCTGTCCCTGCAGCTGCTAATGTAAGTTAGAATGAGCTCTTGTAGTGGGATTGTGGTGTAATTATGTTGATGTAATTCTATTCACTTCTTGATCCATTCATTAGCTACTGTGTGAGTTTATAGATCTTTATTCATTCTGCACATTGTAAAGATCCTAGGCTGTACAGTTAAAAGCAAACCATCTCCACTTGGACAGTCTCCATGTGGACAGTCTGTAAACCCTAAAAAAAATGGAGGGAACTAAATCTTGTGTCAAAGGAGCCAGTGTTGAATTGGTGATTGACGATGGACCTGTAATGTGAGTTCTTAAATTTGAACATGAAAACATGTGCAAACTGGTGCTGGGCTTTCAACGAGGGACTGTGGTGGGAAATAAGTGCACCTTGATGATGCCATTGTCTATGTTTGCGGTAGATTTTTCATCTTACTTATTGGATATGTGCATCTTTTGTACATAAGTAGATATTGAGCTGTATTCTCTCTAATAACTAATTCAAAAGCTCTCTTGTTCCATTGATGTCAACTCCAAGTTTGACCACGGTTGAACTTGAAGCTTTGATGCCTGAACATCAAACCTCTGTGCTATGGCTATTTTAGTGATGACATTGTAGATTTTGCATAATTATCCACACGATCATTTCATGATAACTGAGGAGTTTCGGTACCTCAATTTATGGAGAAGCTTTTAATCACATGCTCTCTTTATTTATCTGTTAACTAATCAACCATAGAATGGAATGGTCTGATGTTGGTTGCATGTAGACTACTTATTGAAATGCATAGGAATCTTCTTTATCAGCCCTTACTTTTCCATTCTGTGTAAAAACCCTGTATGTTCTGTGCTTCTTGTGAGGATATTTATGTGTGTTGACTACCCTGAGGATATTTTGCAGAGTCATATATTAGTTATTTTGTTCTTGCAGCTTCAAAGAAATGATTATCTCTCCTATTGGCCAGCTGAGCTTTACTCTGCTGTCCCGAGCCGCCCATTCTTTCCTAGGGGCTTTTTGTGGGATGAAGGTTTCCATCAGCTGCTGATTTGGTCAGTTGCACTCATTCATGCAGTTAAAAATCTGCCTACTAGCACTGAAGTAGTAATCTGCCTGATTAGCTGATTGACTAACACAGTTTTTGAATGCAGGCGTTGGGACATTCGGATTTGTTTGGATATTCTTGGCCACTGGTTGGACTTAATGAACATTGATGGCTGGATTCCCCGTGAACAGATATTGGGAGCTGAAGCTCTTAGGTGAGAACTTCATCAAACTTGTGTGCTGTGTGGACGGCTTTCGTGTTGTTTGTGTTGAAATAATTGAATGCGTATTGCCGTATATCACAGTAAAGTCCCTGAGGAATTTGTTCCACAGCATCCAAGTAATGGGAATCCACCAACATTGTTTCTGGTTTTACGCGGTAAGTTTTTTATCGGATGCATTTGTGTTCTGGATAGATGTCTACAGACAGATTGAATCATATTAGAGATCACTAATGCTCCTTCATACCAGAAAAATTTTTGAAAGAAGTATCTGTCATTTTGTCAGCCGAGTCAGTATTTTTTACTGTAATATTTTGTTATCCAGGCTCACGCAGACATGTGGCAGTCATTTTGTCGCGATAAAATCATATCCTGTCATTGGCTCCTGTTATTTTAGGGCCACTTATTGCAAATTCTTTGAAATGCAAATATGATGGGTGGGTAGGTGGGTTTTGTGCACCTCTTGCCCAGTGGGAAGTAATGACGCAAGTCTCCTCCCCCTAAAATGAAGAAGTCGTTAGTGTACTGCAAGTTGTAAAAGGGGCGTCTCTGTGTGTTTGTGTCTGTTTCTGTGTGATCTCTGTGCGCTCCTTTTGAAAATACTTCTCTGGTATGTAGATTCTTAATTTGGTCTTATGAGTTCCGTCTTTTCCAGATTTAATTGATGGCATGAAAGCGAAAAAGTTCAATGCTGCTGAAAGCAACGAGATCTCTTCCTTCCTAGAATCTGCATCTGGTCGTCTTGATGCCTGGTTTCAATGGTTCAACACAACTCAGTCAGGTATTATGGATACCTGCTTGTGATCGAGATACATGGAATAGTGATGCCTATTATGTCAGTCAGGATGCCAGACACTTTTTGCATTTCCAGGCATATGTAGCTTAAACCCTTTTCGCAAGCTTTTCCTGTTTAGAAAATTCTTTCTTCTTCCATTCTTGTCAACTTCTATCCAGAAAGAAATTGACTGGACACTTTTTTTCTAAATGTTAGGCCCTCATGCTTGGGCATTTTTTAGGGAAAAGAGGATAAACAGTAGACTTTTGCTTTAATTAAAATTTGAATGTGCTGGTACCTAGTGCAATTGATTTAGTGTTGACTTGGATTCCACATATGTAGGGAAGGAGAAGGGAAGCTATTATTGGCATGGGCGGGATAGCACGACCATCCGTGAGCTCAATCCAAAGGTCCTTCCCTTCTATATTTTGTATTTGACTGCCTTAGAAAGTGGTTAGAGCCCACTGTTATATCTTGGTGTGTTGCTGCCGGAGTTATAATTGATGTGCGGACTAGAATTCTTCTGAAAAAGATTATTCAAATAAATACACGTACCATCGTCATGCATGCCGTCCCACTTGTATTTTACCTTGCTTCTGCCTTAAAGAGAAACTGTTCACTGTCATGTAGGACTGTTAAGTACTTTCTTGAGATACAATAGCATTGTAATTTGACAATGCTTTTGCATCTGCAGGCACTGTTCTCAGGATTGGATGACTATCCACGAGCCTCACATCCTAGCGAAGATGAACGGCACTTAGATCTTAGGTGCTGGATACTTCTTGCTGCTGATTGCATGCATTCAATTGGAAATCTTTTGGGAAAGGAAGACAAAACTACAAAGGTGAAGAGCATACCTTTATTAGGAAATTCAAATGTTTGTGTACCTTTTCCTGATCATCTGAGTCAAACGATGCAGGATTACAGTGCAACAGCTAAGCTACTTGCAGATTTTGACTATCTTAATCAGGTCAGACATCATTACTGTAAAATCCGTAATTATTTTTGAACATTTAGTAATTTTTTTGGATGTACATGTCCTTTTCAACTGATGTTGCACAGTTAGCCGATGGTAGTATTATGAAATATTCTGTGGATTTCTTTTGAACTGGTGCTTGTGATTTTTTTGGAGGCAGCATTGTCATTCTTTTTTCTCTGGCCCAAGTTCATATATTCCATTCAATCTTAGTGCCTGACAGTTTGTACAGATTTATAAGTTGAGATGTGTGTCTTTCTTGTCTTCAAAGCTGAAACTGCTTCCTGCTAATGATGTTTATTACCACATTCTATCTTTGCCTCTTCTGTTACTACCCTAACACGATGACCTTTGTTTTCCAGTCCTTGACATAAAAGCAACAGTAAGATGGATTTTGTACTCGTGATCCAAAGTGATGGCAGTAAGAATGACCTGCCAACCCAAGCAGAGTGTCCGTTATGGCAGTAATGTTTGTTTCTAGATCATGGCTTTTTAGATGATAACTTTTTGGTGCCATCATCTGGGACGTATCTGCAGTGGTGCAAAAGGCATTGCCAGGTTGTTGATAGAGATTGTGGGCATGGGTCTGGCAATGTGGCTTTTGTTGTGGTTATGGTTTTTATGTTAATAATGGGATGCTTATGATGATCGGTTAAACTGAAGTAAATTGCAGTTGTTTTTTCTTCCAAAACTTTTCCTCATGTGGTAATATGTAGGGATTTATTATTAGTTATGGTTTATTTATGTCTCTGCCTATATATGGATAGCACTACAAAAATAAATAGTGGCTTGTTGAATGGAGCTAAGCAATCAAAGCCTAATTGCTACACCCCTGTTAATTTATTACCTGGATTAGATTATTGAGATCAGCGGTGCTGATTCCAACTATGGGGAATGCAACTTTGTTTAGATATGCTTCCTGGAATATCAGAGCATACTCATCTGATACATGACAAATATTGAAGAGGTGCAATCTGTGGGCTGTTAGTAGAAAGGACAACTGGAGAGTTGATTGACTGAGCTGGAAGGAGTGGGAGGAATGGATATATAAGAATGGATCACAAAGGTTGAAGGATATGTCATTTGTAATGCAGAAAGGCAGTAGACGCTGCAAAGTGGCTTAGGCATTGATATGAGGAATATATTCAACATTAAATAGGTGTGCAGAACTAAAGATTGGCCACTGGTGTCCCATGGATAGATCCTTTGTATTAAGGTAGTTTGGTTTCAGTAAGATGTTGCAATGTTCTGAAGTCTCTGTTCTTTCTTTGCATTCGTCAATGAGCAATTACCTGCTAGAGGTTTCTCACTCTATTTTTTGTCCTCAGCTTGTTTTTTGGCCAGTAAGTCATTGTGCATATGTGCTTACTTGCATTTAAAACACCTTTGTGTTGTTAAGCCACTTTTGCACCACCCCTTCATATGCTGTTAAATTTTCCCAGATGCACTTTGATGCCGCAGATGGAGCTTACTATGACTTTGGAAATCATACGGAAAAGGTATGTTGTTTGTATGTCTCGATTTCATTCTGACCAAGGCAACTAGCAAGCACGAGTTCTTCTCTTTGTTGCATTTAGGGATTTATTCAATTTGGATAGTTGATTGGGACAATCGGCTTTGAAGAATTGGTACTCGATAGTGATGTCGCAGAAATCTGTGGTAACATAATACGGCAGAACATTCACATTAAATTCCTGCCTTTTCGAGTGTACTGTCACTCCATCAATAGTGATTGTTGACCACATATCAAATCTTCCTTTTCCATGTTGTGGTTAGAAGACATTGGGGCACGTATGTACAGATTGATGGGCTGCATGGAAGTGAAAGTTCCTCACTTGTCCTGATCTACTCTATAATTGATTCACTAACATAATCATCGCAAGAGATGTTTCATCGTTTCATAAATAACTGGCTATAAGCAACGAGTCATCATCATCCTAACTCATATGGTTGGTAGCTAATAAAAGCTACAATACTTCGCTAGTCTGAGAAATGAGGTGCCATTGTTCCATTTGCTGATAATGAGAAATGAACCTACTTTTACTGGACACAATATATTGGGATTTGCAGACAATATGTAGACAATTACCCATTATCATTCGACAGATCTAGATCCCAGGTTCTTCTTCCTAAGACATTTTAAGGGAGAATTAGCTTACCTTGTGCCTCTCCAACAAACTTTGGGTGAAGGAATTGACTGCTTACTAATTGGTAATCATATAAAAGAGGAAGTAGAATGATGTGGAGGGAACTGGACGACAGATTGTATAGTCATGTGAAAAAACAGCATGTTGAGACAGCTGTGGTCATGAACAGCAGAAAATTGTGTGCTTTTCTCGTTATAAGCCTCAGTAAGCCCTTCCCGCATGCCAATGTTCCTCTCTTCCATTCTTGTGATACGCGTCAAAACATCTAGACATCACTGAAAAGAGTAAGTGCCTTCATCGAAATCTACTCTCTGATATTGAATACGATTATCACCATTCCAGGTACGTTTGAGGTGGAAAGAAGTATTGATTGGAAGCAATCATGCAACTCGAGAGCTTGTCCGAGAAGTTTTGGAAAGACCAAAGCTGAGACTGGTTCCTCATGTTGGTTATGTCAGCCTTTTCCCATTCATAAGGAGGATGATCCCAACTGTAAGTTTCTTGGGAGTTCCCACTTCAACGGTTGTATTTACCCTTTCCCCAAATTTCTCCCCTTTACAGTTCCAAATAAGCTGATGTATCTTTAATATGTCGCATTGCAATCCCTTTTGAAATTTTGGTGGTGATGCATTTCTCATGCCTGCTGGTTACTGTAGGACTCATGGATTTTGGAGAAGCAGCTTGATCTTATCTCTAACAAGAGTGTCTTATGGACAGACTATGGACTTCGGTCTCTTGCCAGAACGAGGTTAGATTGTGCATGTCCTTCTGTAACTGTGAAGTTTCATGATCCATTCACATCTACTATTAGTTCTCTGTAAGGTATGCAGCCACAAGTATCGGTAATGAATGGCTATCTTTGTTGCATGCAACAGTACCTTGTACATGAAGCGCAATACAGAGCATGACCCTCCATATTGGAGGGGTCCAATATGGATGAACATGAATTACTTAATTCTTTCTGCACTTCACCACTACTCAACTGGTACAACTCTTTCCCCTTCGAACATTCTCACTGTCTATCACCGAGAATAGTTTGCTCTAATATTTTCTTGAGTTTTGCAGAGGATGGACCATACAGAGACAGAGCTAAAGTCATTTACGACGAGTTGAGGGACAACTTGATTAGGTGCGTATTTTCGCTTTATTGTTTTTTCTGACTTCGCTTGTCAGCGACATCTCTTAGGACTTGGGGAATGAACTTGTTTTTGCTTGTTGCAGAAACATTGTCCGCAACTACCACCAGACTGGGTTTCTGTGGGAACACTATGATCAAACGAAGGGTAATGGAAAAGGTTGTCGCCTATTCACTGGTTGGACAGCGCTCGTACTGCTGATCATGTCGGAAACTTACAGCCAAAGTTAAAGTACCGTTGCTACAGCCTTCACGACTGCAAACTAGCAACCCGGACGAGCGTCCCAATTCTTCATTGACGTTTTGAAGGTTAGAGGAAATTTACTGATGTGCTGATACACGGTTGCATGGCCAGTGAAGATTATGGGAATGAGAGAGGAAACGCCAAAGAATGGTGTCAGATACCCATCCTAAGGAGACGTTACGAGATTATATGTGGTCTTATTGGGAATATCATCCTGCAAATGATCAGATACTGCATAAGCAGCAGAGAATTTACAGTTAAATTAATGTTTTTGTAGGCTGGATGCTTTGCTTATTCCGGTGATTTCTTACAAGAAATCCAAAGGTCGTTGCAGTTGATTTAGCTATATGGCAAGGATGAGTGACGGGGATAATAAACCCCTGCAAATCCAGACCTGCTTCCGGGTAAAAAGAAAAACTGAAGAGTCCCGCCAATTCAGTGATTATACTAATAATTACAAAACAGATGCTGCAAAACCTTCTGGATGATCTGAGAAAACTGCATATACCATCGCTGGCACAAAAGTCCTGATATTACCGGAACGTTTGGGTTTCAGAGTTTTAAAACCATCGAACCCCAAATCAAAATTCGTTGGGAAAAGTAAAACAATCTTGGCCGTTTCAGCTTTTCAGCTCGTGTCTTCTGCCATCTCGGTGTCCTCAGCCATTATGATATCCATGTCCCTGATATCTCTCTTCAATACGTTCCCAAGCCTCGCAATCGCCTCAGTCTGTTGTTGTAAGACCTGTCTCAAAAAGGCGTAGTAATGTTCATCTCGTGTTTAAATTTGAAAATGCAGGAGATAAAATGGGCAGACTCAAGAGGTTCCTTTGCAGTATATATTTTGGATTCTATATTCCTGTTATGATACGCCTAACTCTATAAGAATCGTAAAGTAACATATCAACAAACTTAATCAACTCGGCAACAAAGAGTAACCTCCTGCAAGTCAGCAAGGCTCTGGTCATGTATTTTGGTTGATCCTGGGAGATATATAGAACCAGTTGCACCGATGCCATTTGCTTGAACTCGAGATATTGTCAGCAAGTTCTGGACCTTCCTCGAAAGTTCTGCTCCAGATCCTCTCAGCTGCATTTGGATTCATACAAATATAAGTAACATCAACCAATTGAAGTCCCAAAAGAGATATAGGTGAAATCCCCGGGGGTCAAGGGCATGAAACATTTCGGACAAAAGAAGAAGGCCACAAAACATGAACCTGTCTAGTGATTGCAGCCAGCTTGTCTGCCAAATCAGCTTCCCCTTTTACTAAAGGCAATCGACATCCTTTACTCTCCATTGCTTCCACTATTCTCATTACCTTAGGCACACATAGACACAAATGAGAACCACACAAACTCAGAAGCAACCAAAGGAAGCAAAAGTTAACAATACCGATCCATGCTCCAACGTCTAAATAAAACACACAAAACTGAATGAAGGCAACTAAGAAAACCATAGATGTTTGTCTTCAACAATGCTCAGCAGAAAAATATCCTCCATCAGACTGAGAGTGGAGTAGTTTGAATTTGCGATGGAACAACTAAAATCATGTAATCATTTCCTGGATCATTCCTGCTAGACACTATGACAATTTGGTTAATCAGACGATATACCCTCAAAAGGCGCCTTTGAAGGCCTTGCTCTTTCTGTCTCATTCTCTGGATCCAGGGAAGCGTGTCAGCTTGAAAATGTCTCTGAAGCTGCAAAAGATACACGTGTGAGAGCAGATTCCAAAATATATGTTGCACAAAGATAGAAAGTTAGTAGAAGTATACCATCTTCACATTACTCTGCGTCATTTTTAGTCTCTCTGCATCTGAATGAATGACTTCATCTTGGAGCTGCATCAACAATATACCAGGCATTGTCATGTGTAACTTACAACATCGGTTGCAATTAGAATACGCATAACTGGAAAAGTAAAGCTCCTGTATATCTGCCTGAATTTCTAGGATATGAAAACCGATCAGAAAATCAACACCAAAGCAACCACAAAATAGCCCAAAATTTCATGCCCCAAGCCCAATGAATCCTAAGAAACCTTCTTTGACGTGTTCACTTTCATCAAAAAGTTCCCTTCCACTATGAAACACAAGTTTAACTTCCACAATTAACTCCATGAGAACTAATATATTACCCAACTCAGTCATCTGGCATTCAGACACTCTGTCTGGTTGAAAAAAATATTTGAGAAGGCCGAAGAAGCGATGCACAAAAATAAAATTCATATATGACCGAAAGGTTTAGGTCAAACAATCCTTTGAACAAACTCCCTATGATCTTCTGAATCAGATCCAATATGATCAATTGAATAAATTGATCTATGCCACGCCCCTCTCTTGGAAGACCAATCTACCTTTCTACACCAGGTACTTTAATGTGTAGACACTGCGGCATCCTGCCAATCATCAATGAGTATGATCTTGCTCATTCATTATTAATCTAAATGGCAGTACCTAAAGCATAGCTCCTCTTACTTATCCTCTAAAATTAGATCAAATCTCTTCCTGAATTAGTACGAGATTCAAGCCTCCAACAGTGTATTTTCATTAACAAGTACCTTGTCCACGGGAGATCATGCAACCTAGGCGCATCTCTCCTTGTGAGCATATAAATCTCAACACTGAAATGCATCGTAGTGTTAATCAAGTTAAGTACCTTGAGGCGGTTTGAAAGATCCTTGAAGCCCTGGACAAGCTGAGGCCACAGGCGCTCCCGGTCAGCACTCTCCATACCCTCCAACTTCCCCATAGCCTCCGCCCACATGATCTGGCATCGCAAACTATACTTCCAACTTAGCAATTAATGTGCTATGCGGTTTCATTTCACACGCTTTTCAACCATTTAAAGAGAAAAAAAAAACGAAGAAGAAGCTCACATCCGATACACCGGCAGGCTTCACTCTATACTGCGGATCGGTGACGCTGAACAACAAATGCTGCAAAGTTCAGACGATTCTTAGTTTACAATGTACACAATCTCCACAGGATTAGACAACTCCTCTACCCAACTGCTGAGTACTCACCCTAAAATGACTTCATTCATGAAAAAGTTTTGCCCAAACTTCAACAATTTAAACCACAAACGTCACTTCAACCACCTCTCAGACCTAGCTCAAACGAATGACTAGCTACAAAATAAAGGCAGCAGAGTCACACAGTTTGAAACAACTGAAGACTAACCTTAAAGGCATACTTCGGGTTCCCAGGCTCTTCCTTGTACGCATCAACGATAGCCTAACGTCCACCAAACATATCGAGAACAATCAACACAAAAAACCAGAGAAAAAGCTCGAAATGAGAGTTGAAAAACAAATGTGAATTCGTCTCAGGCCACAGTAGAGCAAAGAGATCACTTGAATGTCCCGATCGGCGAGCGAGAAAGGCAGAGGAGCCACGGGAGCCATCTGAGTCGTCAGCTGGCCACCGCCGAAGGGAGTCGCGGCCGGCTGCGGCGTCGCGAACGGGGACTGGAAGCCGAAGCCGGCGGACGCGGGTTGCTGGAACGACGGCGTCTGCTGCTGCTGCTGCTGCTGCTGCTGAGTTTGGGAAGAGAACGGGCTCGAGAAGATAGAGGTCCCGAAACCGGAGCCGAACGCCGGCGCGGAGGACGGAGTGGCGAATGCCGGCGTGGAGGACGGAGTGGCGAACGACGGCGTCGAGGACGGGGTGGCGAAGGAGGGGGAGGATCCGAACATCGCGACGAACGGAGTCGAGAAGCGCCGAGAAGAAGGCCGGAGAATGCGAGGGTTGTTCCGTGGGGTTTTCTCTCGGGGCGGCTTTGCTTAGGTCAAGAGCGCGCCATTGTTGATGTGGGAGTTCCTCCTTTTCGCAGCTCAAATGCTCGCCGTTGCCCTTCTTCCTTTTCTCATGTTCCGTCCTTTTGATTGCAAAACGGCGCTCCTCGCCCCATTTTATTTATTCCATTTTTTTTTAAATTTATTATTTTCAAATAAAGATAATGACACAAATGATTCCTGAACTTTAACTCAATATATACTGTGGTCACTGAGATTTCATTTTGTTCGACTTTATCCCTAAACTTTAGCTCAATGTGCAATGTGATCTTTGAACTTTTAATTTATTCAATATAGTCCATATATTTTTGGTACGTGTTCAACGTAATCCTTGAACTATATAAAAATTTTGAATGTTGTCCTTATATTAATTTATGTTCAGGAATAATCATATAATTTAGAGACTAAACTGAACATGTCTCAAAAGTCCATTGGCCACATTGAATTTTCATGGACCAAGTTGCGTATTTGGCTACACTTTTGAACACCATATTGAAAAAAAGATCACATTGTATATTAGGTCAAAGTTCAATGACTATTTATGTCATTTTTCCCTTCAAATACTTTGTTTTGACGTATTTTTCTCTTTTTTTTTTTTTGAAATCCTATTCTGGCTATCGAAATTCCAGATCAAGCGACCCATAGCGGAATTTACCTTAGTGCCATGTCAGGGCCGAAAACGCAAGGGATTGTTACTCAAGCAAGAGAAGAATTTGCTCGAAATGTTTGATGTGTACTTAGCTTGAGAATGATCGGCTTGTTTGAGCTCTAAGGACACGAATGACAACATTTCCCTTTCCCGGCCCTATTTCTGACTAGAAATATAAAAATCTATTTCTCTTTCCCGAACATGTTTATGAGCAAAAAGTACCATTTGATAATAATGCAAATTTTCTATTCTCGAAATAGAAATTTGTTTGATAACGACACAAAATTTCTATTCCCGCTGGCCGGCGATGACAACGGGTGACTGGCAAGCGGCAACAGCGAGCAAACGGCTGGTGAGGGGCAATGACCAAATGGCTGGTTGGTGGCAACGGTCGATGAGGGGCGGTGGTAGACAGTCGGTGGTAGCTGCAAATGGCCGGGGGGTGGCGGCGGCTAGCGAGGAGCGATGGCAGATGGTCGGCGAGCGGCAGCAGCGGCCAACGGCGAGTGGGCGATGGTAGGTGGCAAGGGTGAGCAATAAATAGAAATGTTATTTCTTTTTCTGTTTCAAAAATGGAAAAATAAAAAATTTTAACTTCTCATTTTTGTTCCAAATTTATTTCTAGGCCAAAATTTTTCTCATAAATAAAAAAACAGAATTATTTTACCAAACGGATTTCTGTTCTAAATCTGTTCCGAAAAAAAAAAAATAGAAAAACAGAAAAACAAAATGGTTATCATTCGCGCCCTAAATGTACTATATACCTCACACAAAGTCTGAAGTCGAGTTCGATTCTAAAAGTCCAATCTGATCCGGTTTGAATTGAGTATCGAGCCCCGAATTTCTTTGGCAAGGAGAGAGATTTTAATGGTAAACTACATCAACTCGACTTGCTGCTCGACTAAATATTTGAATCCTGGACTAGTTTTCAAGACTCACTGTCGCGGACCGGCGATTATAGGGAGTATCGGTCATTTTGAAAACGTCGCTCTCTCGGTTGATCTAACCTACTCGATGTGTGTTTTAGCAACAAAAAAAAAAAAACTACTCGATGTGTGAAGCTGACTCTATGAAATGTAATATCCGTGTGTTGGTCGAGATGCACAGAGCAATACTACGAGAGCATGCGACATATCCCCGTAACTTGCGAGCTTCGTAGAGACAGGTATACAAGGAGGAGTGCAGCCACCGAGTAATCTGGTAGATTGCAATATCACATGCATGCTGCTGTTGCCTGGCCTAGTTGCATTGTTATCTGTCAAATGTTATATGTCGCATGTGGGTGACAAACTCGAACGATAAAGCAGCTACATCAAGCTCGATCTCAGCTAGCTTACTGCAGCACGACGCGGGTCGAAAAGGCCCCATCTTGGAAATAAAGAAATCTGCCAACAATTGTCGTAGTTCCATTTTGTATCAGTTAAACAGAACAGCCGGTCAAGGATAGGTATGCAGGTGAAGAAGCCGAAGTTGGGCGCGGGAGTTGCCAGAATTACCACCCAACGAGCTCCTCCATTTCCTGGAGCGAGTCTCGCATTACCAGCATGGTCTGCACCAGCGTTTCTGCAGAAGTTAGTAAATCGAAAGCGGAAATAATCTCGAGAAAAGAACAATGAAAGAACTGATGGAACCATGATCGATGGAACTAATCGTACCATAAGGAAAGGTGACCAAGTGAATAGATAGCCAGAGAGACCGGTGAAGAATTTGAAACGTCCTGCGAACTTCAGCATGTTGAAGGCACAATCGATGGAGCTAATGGGAGGAGGCCTCTGACCTGCCTGGAATTTGATGAATTGCGTGAAGGCATAAAAATTTCTATAAAAAGTCCAGCAGATCGGCGTAGCGAGCCCAGAAACCACAGTCGCCCCTAAAAGTCATGCGGGTTAAACAGCAAGATACATAAATCAAGCATCTCCTGAATTTATATGAAAGCAAAATCACATGCGAAGCCAGAAAATTTGACCACAAGTACGAATAGATCAACTTGAAAAATTTGACTAGTGCTAACACTGTCATTCAGCAGAAAACTGAGGAGACTGTGAAGATGAAAATGACTGAACAAGAGATCCAAAATAGACTTACCTAAGCGTGCACATGATTCGTCAACGTGAACAGAATCCTTAAGATAACAGAATGATTGATTATAAGACAGGAGGAAGGTCGTGCAATGTAATGTGCCCACCGTCACTCGATATTAACCCTTCCACAGCGCTGAGATTCCCTTTTTTGCGACAATGCTAGAGATCGCATGACCAGCACTTCTATAATTCACACGTTGTGCAGCCGGCAAAGCAGCATCAGCCACAATAAGCTTTTCTATCTCAGATCTTGGAATGAAGACGAATGATGCCGATGTTGCCGCCAGAATCCCACATGTTACTTCTTGATAGAAAGGCAAAGGCAGGCCTCCATTGGCAGATATGGCTTTTCTTCTGAGAGTCCTGTTTAAACAATACGGAAAAATGCAAGGTGAGATCGGTGGTAGTAAGGTTCTGTGAATAAGGATCTTTCTCTAATACAGAACTAGCATTCTTTATTACTCCAGATTCGCAGTAGCATTTTCCTAGATAAACAAGTCAGTAGAAAATCCACTTGAATGTGATAGTTACATGAACGAGAATTCCGTAAATGTACAGCTTCATGTCGATGCAGCATGTGATATGAAACATTATTAGTACTCGCTAAACCAATCTAGTATTCAGCAACATATGAATTGTTTAAATTATCTTTCTGGAGATATCGTATATTTCTCATTCTCTTGATGGTACTAATGCAAGCAGTACACAACTAAAAGCCCAGAGACAATCAATCTCACTTCAGAAACCTACAGACGCTGTACATTTGTGAACCAAGACTCGAGTCATGGGAGGAAGAAAATGACGAGCAGTGCACATGAGAGTTAAGACTATCTTTTTCCGAGTGATCGTGTTTCAAGCAGTACCGACAGCATATGACAATCAGCAGTATTAAGAAATTCGTCTCTTGATTCATGACAGCGATTTGAAATTCAATGTTTGCCCCCTTGTTTAAATCAATCAATCAGTCAATAGATTCTGTTTTTGCCGTTTATATTTCACTTCAGCTACAGGGAAACGGCCCATTTACTGAGGGGAAAATACTCAACTTTCCTTAACAATAACAAGCAAAATCAAACTCTTTTTCTTTTAGAGAGAAACGTAAAGAGAAGAATATGCTTCCTGAAGTAACTCAATAGTATTCGAAGGGACAGTCTTCGCAAGCGTGTGCTTCCCAAAAACTAGGTGTCATGGCGCTTACTCATATGAACCAAGCAACACAGCATAAGGTAGAGAAGCCAGGACCTTCCCGGCGGGTACCTGCACTCTTGGAATTCAAAATTTAGGCAGGGAATGGTGAATAAAAAAATAGGCAGATTTGATGTATACTATTATCTTTCTCACACAAGCCAACGTTATTAATAGGCATCATATACGAAAACCTTACACTAGATTCCTCTGAGCATTAAAAGAAAGCATACTGCCTAGAAACAGAGAAAAGGAAAATGCACAAGGATAATCAATCAGTATCGGGCGGTAGCCGAGCAAGCGCTTATCATCGGTTTCATGTTTAACTGCTTACTTTCCTGAGAAAATGCAATAGCAACAGGCATTATGATTGTTTTTTTTTTTTTTTGGTAAGGAACAGGCATTATGATGTTTGTGCAGTATTAATAGAATGTAGACAAAGAAGAGAGTTTGGATGGCAAACAAGTTGAGGGACAAAGAGTATACATATAAAGGGAAAAGGAAAGAACATAGACCCGACATCTTCAAATTATGTAGATTCGCTCCCGTGCCTTAAAAGGAAAGAAAAACAGCAAATTTCATTTAAAACATGGCAGATCAAACTGTGATATCAGTACAGCCACACACCGTGAATGCAGGTGTGACAAGTTTGTTGGAAATGATGGAACCAAAAGCTAAGTTAAGAGTCGTTCGAGAGAGTACCATATACAAGACAACATTCTTTCCAAAAGCTCGAGTTTGTACTACATTCTGTGAAATGGTGGATGACTATAGTCCTATCCATTTCTCTTTGACCCGATCATGAAGTCCTGGCAAACAAACACCGGTCATCAGATCTTTCTTTACTTTCTCACGACGACACCAGTGTGTTCATATGTATTCCAAAATATGTGTTCCTTGCTATCATCAGCTTTCCCAAGACTTTTATCTTCAACCCAGGCCTCGCCCTCTTTTCCTCCAAGAGCCGTAATTGACCACTAAATTTCCTGTGAGATCTTATTATCTAGACTCAGAACGACTCGTGATTTACCACTAAATTTCCTATGACATCTTAGTATCTAGGCTCAACAAAATCCAAAGCCGCTCAGAATGACTCATGCCCTGACATTTTAATCTCTTGGCATTTGGTTAATGACTTTGTCCACTCATCCGAAATGTAATAAATCTTTCGAGTGTTCTATTATGCTCATTTTGATGGGCAACGCAGACGGTTCTGGCATCATTTACGCAAGTTCATTCATACTGATATCCAGATATTGCTTTCGCACCAGAACAGCAGCAACGTTTCAAGTTACACAGCATCTACCTCCAGTTTAGCGAGCAACCAGAAGCTCAAAGCTCGATGTCCGTGTCATTTTTTGTCCCAGTGACAGAAGAGAGGGCGTTTGCACAAAACATCAGTTTTGCAGAAAGCAGATGGCAAAATGCGGCTTCAAAAGCATGCATGTATTTCGCTTCACTAGCGAAATAGACAAATGTTGCACCATTTTCAAGTGAAACAAGACAGGATCAAGATAGTGTTGTTTCCAAAAGTAAAAACAAGGCAAGAACGAAAAACACAAAGGAAATGGTCGACCTTGTCGAGGTTGATCTTTTGTGGATGGTGATAACAAGACCTCTCGTAGAGGAGGCCCTGGAGCACTCGAGCTGTTCCTCCGTTGGCAAATGGCTTGACCGCGTGCCACCACGAAGAGGTACCACTAGGTCCATTGCTAACAGAGTGAGAGTGAGAGTCCTCCATTGCGGAAACCCTTTGGCCACTCTTCCACTCTCTCTCTCTCTCTCTCTCTCTACCGTCAAGTGTTGTCGTGTTACTCTCTCTCTCTCCGTGAAACGGGTCTTGCTTTAAATTTGATTCTGGTTCTTCTCCTGCTCTCTCTCTCTCTCTCTCTCTCTCTCTCTCTCTCTCTCTCTCTCTCTCTCTCTCTCTCTCTCTCTCTCGTGCCATTGCCATTGCTTCTCCTCCCTCCCAAAAGGGTGGTGAATACTGCGACTTTCTCGACTGCTGTTCACGTCGTAGTAGTTTTGTGAATAGAGAGACCACGCGCAACTGTACCGTATCACGCGTAACGTAGCGACAAAGTGATTTTCCTTCTACCAAATCCTTCCGTGAAATCACACATTTTACTTTCGACAGCAAATCACAGGTCCATTTGTAGTTAAATCGAATTCATATGAACTAAAAATACACATTTTTCTTTTTTTTTTTTTGGTAAAGGTAAGAGATAAACATTTTTCTTTTTTCTTTTTTTTTGGGTAAAGATAAACATTTTTCTTTTTTTTTTTTGGTAAGGGATAAACATTTTTCTTTTAAATCTCTATTTTCCAAAAAGAAGATATATTTTTCTTTTTCTTGATTTCTTGAGTGGAGATGGACAATAAGTGCATCCCCTCTAGCGCTCTAATGAGTTAAGGCGAACTGTCAAAAACATTACCATTTCTTGATGGTGATGAAGTGCTAATGCGAACAGATAATATTTTGAACGGGTTCTTCCGAGAAATCTTGAAAACGTCAGCTTAGAAAAGTCACCGTGAAAATTACGCGACTAATCCAACAGTAACTGCTATTTACAGGAGAGGATACAGATATTGGCAGGCCCTTTTTATGCCTTGATTGTTACACTGTACAGGCATGGACCGGATGGACTGATCTTAGAAACTTGCCATTCCGAACCAGGCGTCGCATTCGGGTCATAGGACAAAGTGTCATAACCGGTGACTTCCTTAGCCGAGAACAGCAACAGCTTCCCGTTTGAAGTCCCGAGCCGAAACGCGGATTCCGAGCTCCGACGAGGTGGGAGCAACACCGTGTTCCACGAGTTCCCTTCCGGGTCAAAAACAGACAGCTTTTTCTGGCTTTTCCACTCCATGCAGAAGAGCCTCATCCCGAGCCCGGCGTGGGCGGTTACCATGACGCACCCGTTCTTCAGCTCGCACCACGCGCGCTTCTCGGGGTCGTAGACACAGACCGATCTCGCGCTTCCGATGATGAAACTCGACCGCCCTCCCATCACGTAGAGCTTGCCTTCGAAGCCGCAGGCAAAGCATCCCCACCTCGGGAGCCTAAGGCTCTCTATTAGAGTCCACTTGCCCGTGTCGGGGTCGTATGCCTCGGCGCTACCGATGATGTTGCCTTCGGCACCGTACCCTCCGACGGCATAGACCATTCCATTAACTTCGGCGCAGGCGAAGTTGCAACGAGCCTCGTTCATATTCCTCAATTTGCTCCAACTGCATACACGAGTGAGACTCATTTCTGTTTTGCAAACCGAGCTAAATAGATCATTACGGGAGATTCTGCGTTGATCTGTTCGGTCGGAAAGTTTCTACCTCTCTTACTTTTACTACTTCTCTAATTAAGTCCCGAAACCTTCAATTCTACTGTACATGCCATTTTCCGGCACACGATCCTGTCAAATCCAGCTTAATTTGGCCGTAGAGAACCCCGGAGCATGACGTGAATTAAATTGCCCGCGTGACACTTTCCAAGAATATCGAATTGATGGGAGGATATTCAACTGATGGGAGCATAAACATATTGACAAAATGTGGATCCATTCAGTGTCTTTGACCCAAAAAAAAATCCATTCACTGTACACGACCCACGATGGTATCCATTTAGGAAAATATTTTCATTCACATCACACTCCGGTGTCCTCCGGTGGCCATCTTAGCTCGATTAACCGGATTTTGTATCGTAGAGACTTTATAAGACGTTTCGTTTAAGTAGACCTGATTAAAAAATTAGTGAAAGCATATGCACAAAATAATTTTTTTCATCTTTTCCAATTTGAATTGATTTAGGCATGCCTCAAAAAATAACCACTATGCAACCCTCCAGAGATTTTTTCAAGGGCAATGATCGAAATTCCGATGAGGGAGTCGACTCTGTGCTATAGCTATTTGGCTATTTCTCATGCAGAGAGCTGAACTTGTCTGAAACAGAGAACGCACTCTGCAGATATATGACAGCTTTATGAGGACTTGAAGCAAGAACCCATGATTGACAATCAAATTAGATGAACAGTTTACACTAGAGAATTTGATCATCAGAATCTAAAATGATCTCTTCTTATCTTTTGGAAGGCCTCGTGCAATGAACAACTTCACCAGAAATTTGGAGAAATTCATCAAGCGTAATAGTGTACCTGTTCAAACGAGAGTCATATTGGTAGACTTCCGCAGAGACAGTGCCGGATCCACCCGTCACTGAATAGCCGCCAACAATTAAAAGCTTTCCATCGACAACAGCCACCCCAAAACCGGACTTCAACGGACCGGGCATCGAGGGAAGGCGCCACTGCTTGTTTCCGAAGCTATCGATGGCCTCCCAATGGCTTTCCTTCTTTCTGCCATCCGTGGTTAGGATAAAAATCCATTCTTCGAGGGTACCTCCTAATTTTCTGGCGAGTTGAAATTCCTTGCTTCCGAGAAATGACCTCCACTTTTTGCAAACCAAGCCCATAGATGGGAACTCGCGACGAGGAACAAGTGCAAGACATGTTTTCGCCACATCATCAGGCAAACCGGGTATTATCGGGCTGTCAAATTTACCGAGAATCTCAGAAGATGAGTTAGGACCTGTTCTTGAAACGGCCATCTTGCTTGGCTGGACCAAAGTGGAGGAACACATCGCTGAATCTAGTAGATCTCGTCCTTTTCACGCACGAAGCCTATGATTCACTTTACAAAAATAGATGCTGATAACTCTAGCGCCCGCGAAACCCTGCTACTTTAGTTTTTCGAATACTCGTCAGAACTTCCAAAGGCAGTTTCTTAAGTTGGTGGAAAACACCTGCCTGAGAAAATGAAATATGCGACGGACAGTCACACATCATAAGGTCATGACAATGTACATCGTATAGTCGAACAACATAATTGGCAGACAGAACTTTGACCGTGTCTATGGAAGTCGTGATAAGCCAAACCTTATCTGAACTTGTCAAACCAACTCCAACCCATTCTTTATGCTAACCAAACCAGGGGAACAAGTATTTTATTCTAACTAGGATAGAAATACTTGGCATAAAATAACTAATTCAAGAGCCCTTTCCTAATCGTCCCTGACAAAGCACACTCAGTTCTCATCCAATTAGCTCGACTCCTGGAACAGGACACAAACAGAAAGAGAGAGAGAGAGAGAACCCATGAAGCTGCATAGATGACAGATGCCAAAAACACTATCCACCAAAGACACTCAGAATCAAGGAAAAGATGTCCACAGCAAGCATGGATATAGCAGCTTTTCTTCAGGAAGAGCAGAGAGAGATGGAGAAGTGTGAAAGAAATGAAGAAGCCACCTGAAACTTGCCAGCTTGGTGTATATAAAATAGATAAAGAAAGGTGACGAAGATGAGAGTGGTTACACTAGGTGTTCCGAGAGCTTGAAATATTGGAAAGCAACGAGGATTTATATAAAGAGGCGAAAGAAAGGTCCGGAGAAGATAAAGGTGACAGTGAAGCACCACGTCAGGGAGAAGAAAGTCTCTTCTCCTTCTAAACTTCGTTGGAAAGAGATGGTGCTCCTTGCCCGAAGGAACGGGCTAGTGCTGTATTATTTATCTTTCTTCGGAGACGACTTCCTGAGAAAAAAAAAGTTTATATATCTATACTTTTCAGCAAAATTTTGGAAAAAGAAATATCTTTTGGAGTAACCTAGTCTCGAGTGCTTATCAGCAAAATTTGCTTATCAACTAGGGAAGAAGTCCCAGAACGCGTCATGGAAATCATAAAAATTGGCGAGTTCAAGTTCGTTGCACCGTAATATTATCATTATCGTAATCAGCATCATACCCTTTGCCATCGTCGTCATCTCATATCAACGGGAAATCCATGTGTGCTGGCAACGTTAAGTTGGTGCATCGATTCGGATGTGATCGGCTTTTACTGATCCAACGTGAGAACAAATCGGTGCACGTCATGCGTGTATCACAATTCATGCAGACATTGGCTTTTAATTTCTTATTGCTTTTACAAGTCGAAGTTCTATCTACGGTACTTTCATCAATAACCATAGTATGTATTAAGGGGATATTGAAGCTCTATGTTTGGTGCAGATGTTATTCATTCTCATCATGTCATCTGACCATTTGCTCCTCTAATCCCGTTCACCCTGCCCAATTCTGTTGACCACAAAGCAAAACTCCATAGTTCTTTAATTCTTTGAGGGGATGCACTTGATCAACGAAACGACCGAATCAAAAAACCCATTGCCAAGTCACCGGGCGGTGCCCTCTGCTATATTGTGGAAAATAAGCAATTAGTTAATTCAGTAGATGAGCACTCCGCTGCGATCCAAATAGAGTTTTAAATGTATGGAACCGAGGTTCTTACCTCCATACATTTATCTATGTCAGATAATTCTTCATGAGATAATGATGATAAGAGCTATTGGCTGGACAAATGGGAGAGAAGTAGAGCTTTCTTTAAGCCGACTTTTCAAGAAACGGCTCTGAAAGTTCTTCGAAAATAAACTAATCATTCAACCACAGAAGCCACAGCTTATATCTATGCCAAACTTGATTATATAAATAGCATTTCGGTCACCGCGACCAATGATAAAAATTTCTGATGGCGAATCTATAGGCAGTTGAACATCATAGAGAGATCATCACAAGAGGAAAATACAAGAAGACTGTTCCGCATACCACTTCCAGGATACATAAAGAATTTCAGGATGAATTTATGGTGCTTTTTGATAATTCCAGGATCGCAAAGTATTGGTGAAGCAATATAAGCATCACGCAGTGCCTCAGATGAACCTCAAAACCAATAATGATCGAATTAAGAGCCACACAGCAAGAAAATATGAGACAAAAGATCAATAGGAGATAAAAGCATATCATCAGCTGGCCACTTCATACCTGTTTAGAGTCTCTTGATAACGGAATTCGGCAACTAAACATTTATTGAAGAGCAAAACAAGCAATTATATCACCTAACAACCAGCGTTTCTTAGGGCACGTCAACGACAAACCACAGCAAGACATGACATAATGCGTGATGATTTGCAGGCATCTCTAGAATTTAGAAAATACAACACTAGTATCTCCAATACAAGTAACCTCAAGGATCAAAAGAAAAACCCCTTACCTTAAACTGAAGGTAACATAAAAAAGAAGGCCACTATTCCTAAAACAGCCATCCTTTGGTTATAGGCTATCGAATTACGATAAACACAGACATCAGCTTCCACACACTGTATAAGTCCAAATCACGCAATGGCAGATAATAAATCCGATTTTTACCTTTTCCCACTTTCCAAATCCCGATTCAGCTAACATGGCCACAATCATTGCTATAATATTGTGTCCAAGTAGAAGCATCAAGATCCTTCACAACAGCACCATTACTGTTGCCTAAAGATATGACAAAACTGGACTACATTTCCACTAAATGGCTGCTTCAAGCAAAGCTGAAGATAGAATTAAGTTCTATAACTTCTCTGGACAACAACTAAGCCCTAAGCTACTAAGTTAAGTCGGCTACAAGGATCCTTTATGCCATTGCAATCCCCCCTACACAGTATATGTCCCTCTTGACAATAAAAATAAAAATTACGACTGGTAAACTGAAGTTAAAGACCCAAAATATCAAGATGTCAGTCCACCCATCGCTATACTCTCCATAGACAGGGTAAAACTGGAATCACTCAAAGATCAAGCATACTAAAACCAATCTGACTATTTAGCATGCTTAGACAGACAATTCTGAACTCCATGGTCATGGCATGAATATTACATACTTACCGCGTATAATCAACAGGAAAGCGACTCTTTCGAAACAACCATACGAAGCGAGCATCTTATGAGGCAGCGAAATTGGCAATAGCAGCAGCAGCAAGCAAAAAGAGAACATTGAGTCCAAAAATTTTCTATTCCAGATATTGTCTAAATTCTTGACAATCTCGGCCATCAATCCTCTGAAAATCCATTCATGCAAAGCTCAAAAGAACAATCACAGGGCTGTAGGACTTTGAGGAAACTGCTAGAACAAGCCTACTTCTTAGAAGATTTCTTCTTTGAACTCGAGGAGGGCTGCTGGGGCTGCGGCTTGGGATGCTTCTCGGCTTCGGTCGGGTCCAACCACTTGAGCGGATGGCGATTGAAGAAGGGCCAGTTCGGGACGGTGACCAACGTGGTCAGAACGACGCCGCCTGCGTATATCAGGATCATCATCTGGAACGACCCAATGGTGTAACCGGTCGCGAATGCCACCACAGCAGACGCCACGAGCATTATCTGCATCAGCTGCTCCGCGAGCTTCTGCCCTTGCCAATCCATCTCTAGCATCACGAGAATCGACGCAAATCAGAGCAATCATGCGACTACCGGACCTAATCACACGGCCAATTACCGCAACTCCGACCTAACCATCGCGATCGAGAGCATTTGATCTCGAAAGCTAGGTCCCACGTTACGTTCAAACGATCGATTTCGCCGAAAGAAACAAAGAGCCCGATCTATCGCATGACGTCAAATTCCGACGCTTTCCAGGAAAAATGAAGGCAACAAGAGGCGAATTTCTCGATCTCAATCGGATTCCGATGATCAAAAGGCGGCACCAAAATCAGGAACAAAATCAAACAGGGATTGAGCAACTGGGAAAAAAAAAAAACCCTAAAACGGGGAGTTCCTGAAACAGAAGAAGCACGGAAGGGAGACGCTTACTGGTGCGACGTGAGGGCTGACCAGATCGAGACGGCGCGGAGGACGCTTCTTCTCTTGTCTGAAAATGGAGAGGGTTATTATAAAGGAAACGGTACCTGTTATAGCGCGATTCACAGAGCAAGTCAACATGTCTACTGAGTCTGAGCGGAAGAAAATGATAAAGCCAAAAAAAAAATTAAAATTAAATTAGATAGAGTATCTTGATCACTTATTAATCTTAAAACAGACTCTCTGATTTACTAAACTATAATGGATGAAAAGAAAAGAAAAAAATGGAAGACATTAAAAATTGCAGTATTTTTCTTATTCGAATTTTTTATTCGGGGCATGTTCAACAAAATTGAAAAAGAGGGAAAAAATGGTTAATTCATTTTATTTATAATTAGTTATAATCCAAACTCGGGAAAAAAATTTATCAGTGTTCGCCAGGTAACATTTAACTTCACAAATTTATCAATGTAGTCCTTCAATTAATTCAAATTCAGGAATTATATTGAATATTTTCATATAGTTCAGGGACTATATTGAATATGTATCAAAAGTTGAAAAACCACATTGAACAAATTAAAAATTTAGGAGCCACATTGAACATTATGCTAAAGTTTAGGGACTATATTAAACAAATTAAAAGTTTAGAGACCACATTGCACATTGAATCAAAGTTCAGAAACTATTTATATCATCATCCCAAAATATAATGATAAATAAAACACAATATATTAATTAAATTTACTTTTTTAAACGACATACTTTGGACCCGAGTAAATCTTTAAAAAGATGCATTTTAATTTTATGGCACGTTAAAATAAAAAACGAGAAAATTAATTAAGAAATATTAGCGACCCCACATGGATGAAATTTGCCGTACAGCTACCTGTAAAGAAGACCGAATCAGAGCACAACATTGTTTTGAATCGTGGTTTATGTCAAGGTAAAAGCTATGAATGGTCAATGAGATATCGTTTTCCATTGTCGTCATCAATCTAATGGGTTTTCCGTGGATCCTACTCAGAGTGACTAATCAGAGAAGCATAAGGAGCATAGTTCCAGTTCGAATTACACTTAATATTGAAAAAAAATTTCCATTACAACTTAGGATACGTTGCTTAAGTCGAGTGCTAAGAGAAAGACAGAGGTAATTAAAATTTAATACGCTATCGTCAATATTGCAAATAAAGTCGGGCATGACAGCTGACGGAAAAATCACATTGTTCCAAAAATCAAGAGTACATCCTATGGGGAAAACCAAAACAACTCTCTCCAAAAAGAAGGCATCAGAGAACGGGCGCCTCCGTTGGGTGCGTCCTGGTTCATTTGGTGTTAACTTCATGCAGAACTCCTCACAGCCTGTGACCTCTTGGACTTGCTAGTGGCCAATTGGGTCTCCGGCTGCAATATCAAATGACTCCACACATCAGCTAAACAGAAGATAGCTTGGGTAATTAAAAAGATCATCACAATATTCAACTACTTTGTATGGTACATGAAAGAGACCCACCTCCTTCTTCACGGGTTCTTCCTTCTCGGACAAAATCAACTCGATATGGCAGGGAGATGACATATAAGCTGTTTCGGAGAAGAAAGAAATAAAGCACTTAATTTTCATTGCTCAAAGAAAAAGGACAAACAACTTTGAAGAACTGAGAAGCAAGTGAACTTACGATTGATTCTTCCGTGAGCACGGTAGGTACGGCGCCTTTGCTTCTGAGCCTGGTTTACCTGAACGTGAGATATGAAGAGTGCGTCCACATCTAACCCCTTGACCTGATGACCAATTGCATGTATGTTAGTAATGAATAGCGGGAGGTACGACTATCACCAGAATGTTGCAATAGAGAGATTATAAGTACCTCCGCATTACTCTCAGCATTCTTCAACAAATCCAGTATAAATCGAGCTGACTTTACGGGCCAGCGTCCTTGTCCATTTGAATGCCTGTTCTTGGCCTGAGCAGTTCGACCGATACCACCACAGAACCGCCTGAAGGGTATGGCTTGCTTGTGTGCCAGAACATCTTCCAAGTACCTCTTGGCCTTAACCAAAGACAACTTCCTTATGGCAAATGCGGTTTCTCTGGTATTCTGCAATAGAGATGAGAACAATGATAAATACAGAGACCTTCTAAGTCATCACTTCACTAAGAAGCAGAAAGATTACAATAAGCTTGGCCAAAGAAGATTGAGTTACAGACAAGAGGCAAGAGAAATTTAAGGCTATGAGTACTAATTGTCCCATCATTTACTGAACCATCAGTCATTACATTATACAGAGGTTCACCCAATAATGATGAAATTGATTTTCCTGAAGTTTACGAGAGCTCCATCCACAAGAGGCAATGAGGCCCTGCTTTTTTCTTCAGGGGTCTTGGTAATTAGGGAAATGGAAACTAATCGATACCATGAACCTATGTTGTTGCAACAACACTATTGTCATCTTGAGATAAACCATATTTCACCAGTTTCAGATTTTGTCCTGACAATTCACATTGAACACTTAGATCAGATAAATATAGATCTTCAGCTTAAGTGAAATTGGGGGACCTTATGTACATGTCTTAAATCCAAACAGACAATGTGAAATAGCAGTTCAACGATGGAGGCATCAAGATACACCATATTTTCCAAAAAATATCCAAGAAGCTCATGGACTGTAAATATAAAAACGGAACCCATCCAGATTCCCTAAACAAAAGTCACTTTGAAAGGTTCGTATCTGAAGAGTTCAAAGGGGTTATGATGTGACACCATTTTTTGAACCTTCAGCCACAATAGATAACAGAGGTTCACCCAATAACAGTGCATCGATTTCCCTGAAGTCTACGAGAGATCCATTCACACAGGCAACGGATCCCTGCTTTTTTCATCAGGTGGGTTATCATCAAATCATAACGGCAGCTTAACAAAGTTCTTTTGATCAGATACACCTTGCGGCAGGTAATAGCATCAATTTTAGAAATATTTACACTCAAATTGACCAGCTAGATCCAAATATAAAGCAGTAACTGCGCAATGTAACTCTTTCATGGTTCCCAGTCTTCGTGTCAATCTCACTCTAGAAACAAGAGAATAAGCATACAGTAAACAAGACAATCACCACGAATAAGGGCAAAGGAATAGATTATAATTTTTTTTACTATTTACTGGAAATACTGATGTGACACCATTTTTTGAACCTTCAGCCACAATAGATAACAGAGGTTCACCCAATAACAGTGCATCGATTTCCCTGAAGTCTACGAGAGATCCATTCACACAGGCAACGGATCCCTGCTTTTTTCATCAGGTGGGTTATCATCAAATCATAACGGCAGCTTAACAAAGTTAATATGATCAGATACACAACGCGGCAGGTAATAGCATCAATCATAGAATTCATTTCTAGCAACGATAGTCATATCTACACTCAAATTGACCACCTAGATCCAAATATAGAGCAGTCACTGCACAATGTAACTCTTTCTTGGTTCACAGCCTTCGTGTCAATATCACTCAAGAAACCAGAGAATAAGCATACAGTAAACAAGACGATCACGGCGAATACGGGCAAAGGAGTACGTATCTTTTGAACAGAATGTTCGAATTTTTTTAAACTATTAACTGGAAATACCGATGAAATAGCAATAGCATGAGAACCTTCGCACCTTGAAATGAACGCGCAGGTCGGAGCCCCTCGCCTTGCAGGCTGAAAAATGAAACAAAACCAATGGATCTCGAACATCAATTCTAGGAACGAACAAAACATCCCACCAATACTTGCAACAAAACTAGATAACCAAACGAACCAAAACAGAGAATATGAGTACGGAGAAATGGAAAAATCGCACAAGTGAGGGATCGTCACGTACACTTGGTGGAATTGTCGGGCTCTCTCGAGTACTTCACCTGAAGAGATCAACGAGCAATGAAAACGCCGTGAGATCAATGCAGCTAAGGCACGAGAACACATAGACGGGGAGAGAGAAACCAGAGAAGGAGGAGACGGAGTACCATGGCGGCTTCTGTTGACGCTAGGGTTTGTACTCGCTTGGAATCAGCAAGAGGAAGGAGAAAGCGAGACGGCGCTCTTTATATAAAAACGACGGCGGCAAAATATGAAACCCTAATCACCAGGGACGACTGGAGAGAGGGTGAAGCGACCGGGGCCATTGATCTGGGCCTGTGATGGGCTCTTCGAGGCCCAATCATAGTATCCAACATAGGCTGCGTCCATCAAACAGTTGGCTTCTCGAGAGCAGTTTGGCTAGGAGTGATTGGTTCCTGGGCGGTCTGATTCCCACCCAAGAACTGGACCACTCCATCTTAGAACCAGACTAGACCGATCAGTCCTGTTCCTACGTCGGCCAATATACTCACAGTATTACTCGGGCTTTTTTATGAATAGATAGCGATCGATTCAAACGTAGTACGAGGAGTCCTCATTTATGCTCCAATTTCGATCCAAACAAATCTCAGTGATACCAACATGTATATAAATTACCAATACGTCCATAATTACTGCTCAACTCTCATTTAAACATTAGTCTCGAACATCACGTTTTAATCCATCGAAAGGGCAAGAAGGTTCGTACCCTCGATATGTAGTCTCTGGCCACAGACGAGTATCGGATCGAACAGGAGATCTTGACCTTCGAAGCTTTTATTTGCAGCGGTCGATGCCGACGGAGAGGCTTCAAACGAGAGCTTTGAGCTTCTCGAACGCACGACGAAACAGGGCTAAATGAAAAGACTCTTCAGGTGAGAGTCGCCCAAAGAGGGAGGCGATGGAAGGTGAGTTGAGCAAGAGAGTGAGAGTGACTGAGATTAGGGCTCATGTTGTGAAAGAGGGAGCGACGGAGCATGACCCGTACTTGCGAGAGAGTAGAAATGTGATGATTGGTTAGCCCGAAGGTTTTTGTTCAACACATTAGGGCTTTTAGTTTTTAAATATTTGTAATAAAGTAAAAAAAAAATGGTCCGGTCCTGATGCTTCGGGTGGACAGTTCTACACATGAAACTAGGAACTAGACTGAAATCACCAATTCCAATTTTTTTGGAACCGGGAACCGAACCAATACTCCTGGAAATTGCCCAGAATCAGCCGTTCCTAGCCGTTCCTTGTCCAAGCAGTTCCTTTTACTCACCACTAAGTGAGGCTACATAAATAATTGTGTTGAGTATGTCTTGAATTTTCTATGGGCTTGGGCTAAAGCTTGAAAGCAATAAATATTATTTTTCTCAAATTATTTAGTTAAGAAGTTGAGACAGAAAGAGTCTTGGGCTCTGTTCATTTCGCGGAAAATGTTACGTTTTTGAAAAATATTTTCCACAAAGTCATTTTCTTGGAAAATGACACAATTTTCTGATTTTCGACTAAAATCTAAAAAAGTTTAGGAAAATATTTTCTGTTGTTTGGTATGAAAAAATTTTTCTTCCTTGCACTACTTTTAATATTTTAATATCTTTATTCTTTTAAAAAAATATTTTTCTTTTTTCTTTTTTTTCCTTCTTCTTCTTCTTCAGCCAGTTGCCGGCCACGGCGGCAATCGGCCAGGTAAAGCCTCTTTGGCCGGCGAGCTCGAGCCTCGCTGGCTTGTGGCGAGGCTCGAGCCTCACCTAGCTTGCCAGATTTGGCGAGGCTCGAGCTCGCTTGATCGGCCATGGGCGAGCTCACCCAATCGTCGGCTAAATAAGGTGTAATCGAGCTCGCCCAATCGGCCTTGGGCGAGCTCGGCCACGCCGGATCAGGCGAGCTGAAGCCTTGTCATAAGCCGACGAGGCTCGAGTTCACTGAATGGAGCCTCATCGGCCTGTGGCGAGGCTCAACATGGCCGGTTACTAGTCGCCACCATGGCCGGCGACCAGCTAAGGAAGAAGAAAAAGAAAAAAAAAATGAATGGTGAAAGAAGGAGAGGGAAAATATTTTCCTCTTCTCAGAAAGAGGAAGTCAATTTCCTCAAAAGTGAAGGTGTTTAGCCCAAGGGGGGAAAGTGTTTTCCGTTGGAAGTTATTTTCCGTGAAACAGACACTGGACAACATTTTCTCGAAAGTTATTTTTCATGAAACGAACAAAACCTTAGTTTCTTTTTAGCCGCCTTTTGCAATCCTCAATTCGATAAGGGATTTTGCTTTTCATCTTCCCATGGTTTTTCCCGCAAGAGTTTTCCACGTAAATTTAGGTGTTTTCTATTCTTCTCGATTTTAATTTCATTATTAGCATCAGTCATAACAAAAGGAAAATTCCCAAAAAAGCCCGAAACCTATTATAATTATGACAATTCAATCTTTCACCTTTTTTTTTTTACCAACCGAGACCTAAACCTTTTGCACTTGTGATAATTTAGTTAATCCGATCAATTTTGATCGAAAATCACTGACATGAATGCTAACTATCCTATGTGACACAACTAGCAATAACGTTAACATTTTTAAATAATATTTCAAATTTATTTATTTATTTTCTTTTTCTTTATTTTTTCTTTATTTTTTCTTTATTTTTCTTTATTTTTTTCCTTCCCTTCTTCCTCTAGCCTGTCGCCCAACCTCAGCAATTAATTCCAAATTCACAAGGAAATAAACACAACGAGGTAAGCTATACAGCTTGTAGTACATACGCAATGCCCTCTCCAGCAGAATTTGCGAAATTAAAATATGCAGTAATCCAAGAACATTGCCGATGGACTGAGATATCGGATGTTTAATCCGGTAAGAGTTCGAATCAACTTTAAGGAAAACAGATGTCCCAATAACGTACCTCATTCTGTATCGTAGAACAGATACTTCCCATCTCCAATTGTTTCATAGGAAATTTCTATGAGCGGGGTATACCGCTCAATTCAACCCGGCCGTGTTTGCATAAGATTCGCAACGATCTAGTGTAGTCAGGATTTCTTTCAACGCTCTCCATTGTGATCTGTACAGCTGGGGACCGATGTCTACTGTCATCATCAGTCCATTACTGTAAAATTTTGAAAATTCTCTCCAACAGGTGATAACACACGGCAACACTAATGTAAACTCCTTTTGATCACCAGCTAATTCAACATCAGAAGTCCTGGAAAGGTGAAGTATACTTGCATGAATGGATTAGAAAATGTAAGTGGACATGTAGTTCGAATACGCGATGACATCCACCCAGTCAGGAAAAAGACTCTTCAACTTCACAGCTGCATCTACCAAATGTTGGTCTACCACATTGACATCAACTCTTAAATCCCCGGAACTGCTAGCCTGCGATCACAGAAAAAAAGTAATGATGAACATGTCATGATGCGAGAATCATATATATAGAAAGTAAAGTCTCATCCGCATGGATCACACTGTAGAGTGTAGCGTAAGGGAAAGTGACTGCAACTAATGCAGACAATTTTTGCGTTCCAGAAATGTTAGAGAAATCAAATTTATGTTGAAGGGACAAATGATAGAACAAGAAAATGAAAGGAATAAGTGAATAGGATCTAAATGCAAAGGACATTGCGTGGTGAGATTTCAATTCGCACAACAAATTTGATTTCTACCCAAACGCTCAAGTCAAATCCACGAACATTACCTCCAACCAGAAAGTCCAATTTTCATTACTGTAGCCGCTCAGTCTGCATATGTACGATGGAGGACCACCATCGACGATTTCAGGAGCTGTAGCAATGCAACTAAATGTAAGGGAAAATAAAATTTGGCCCAATTGAAGGAATTGAAGTGTTCTTCACTTAACCTGGAAGAGCCTCGTCTGCAAATGACCAGCTAGACAGAGGACCAGTTATGTTGAGCACTGCAACCCACACCTCATTCAAAGAGCTGAAAGGGAGATCCCCCCACCCAAAAAAAACAAAAGGCTTTTAGCGCCGCGGAGCTTCTTTAGAGTTCAGGAAGTAAGAGGTTTCACTAAACTACACAGATCTGATGCTCCAGCAAACAAAATATCAGCAAGCTGATAAAACCTGCCTTTCGTTCTCACTAAATAAAAGTACTGCCAATATACACTTGTCGTGATGACCTACAAGGCTACCAATTCATAAATACAGTTCCTGGTAGCTTGTTTTTCAATCTGAAATCAGACATGATGAGCCATGGGGCTTAAATATGTGTAAATGTCCATTCATCAATAGATCAACTATAATATGGTTTATTTTACTTACCCCAAGGAAAATTCCAAGTAGATTCTACGAAAACTATTGCCACTACTCTGTAATTTGTATGCAGATAGATGAGGAAAAACTTGATGGTGCTTGAGAATGCCTTCGCTTTGTGCAGGAAAGTTTAAGCTTCTCGAGAACAAAAGTGATACTGGGAAAATCCCCTGCAAGAGAGAGGAAGAAAATATCTTCAGGTATCTGCGAAAAACAAAATTCAGATGAAACAGAAATTTGGCTCTAGTATGCATTACAATAACATTATGTAACTATATCATTGCACCTCACTTTAGAGTTCACATGGATCAACCCTTTAGAACCTCATTTTAATGTTGTGACAGCCTAGACTAATTCATCCTCAACAATTACGCAAGGTCAAAATGTTGACCAGGCAGTATGCATCATATGATCCACACGAAGCCACTCTACAATCATACATCAAACTTCTTCAATAGACTACTAGATGAAGCTAAATGGCTGCAATTTGATCCTCCAATGTCGATCAAAATACCGGAAAGGTCTGACTAACATTTCCCTTTATGATAACCAATTAGGATTTATGAGTAAAACAGTCAATTTGACAGCCGTTGGACTCCTCAGTTATGGTTACATACCATCCAGTTCTCTCTATCACACAGTTTTGCAGCATCAAAAGAAAAATCTGGGCTGATGTGCATTTCTTTTGCCACTTCAGGCGCATATTTGAAAAGAAAAGGCAACGGATTGGAATCCACTACGCCCACATCATAACTGGAGTTGAGAACTTGATTTCCACCTATCAAATGGAGATGTGAAGTGTTGTTAGATAATCATCCCATACTGCTTTCCATCTTAAGTAAGGTCCTACAATTCAACTAGACTATATGATAAAATCAATAAGGCTGGAATTATTGATAAACTTCTGCAAGTAATTCTTCCGATTAAATTTTAGTTTAGTTGCTTTGCTACCAGCAATGAGGAAGGTATGCTGGAAAACAACCCTCTTAGGAGCATCTCTGCTGTATGGGAAAAGCTGGGAAGACACTGCCATGGTAAGTATTGTAAGATGCACCAGGAACTGCAAGATAGAAGACTTGGCTAACCAACGACCACAGATAGGTATCAGAGGGCCCACACACCACCCAGTTGAAAGTCCAGTTACCGCTGCCACTATAATATCGGGCACGAAGAACCCTGCAAAAAAGTACTTAAAAGTATCAGTCCTCTTTCCTTAAGAGTTTTCCTTGCTCACTTAATGAACTTTGGCGAAGTTTCAACCATCATTTATGTTATATAACCATTTTCACCAAAACTGTAAGATATCAAGTACACAGATAAAACAGTGACTGCATGATTTCATTTTCATTAACATTTGCAGGGGAACTTCTTGCATCAATATCAAAGTTGCCACCACTTCTCTTTAAATGATTTGTGCACTAGGAGCATCATAAGAGTGCATAAATGTCCTCCAAAAAAGGCAAAAAGACGAATCTACAGGCAATTGCCAACATGGTTTCTAGCAAGAGAACACAGCAAGCACTTGAAGCACAAGGGTATGCCATTTTCAGCTAAACAAAATGGGAATTTGGTCTTATTTCAGCGTGACAAACCCATTCTGGCTTCGATGTAGGCACTGAACAATGGGACTGGAACTGAAGCCAAACTTGCAGTTATGATGTAGTATATTGCTACCAAGAGAATCTCACTTCAATTTTATAGTATCTTCTATACTTTTATAAAAAGAAATCTCTTACAATTTGGCTAGAATTAAGCACACAGAACAGACAGTATAGACAACTGAGACAATAATCAAAAGAGCATAGTTGCTGCACTTAAAAGAGGAGGAATAGTTGACAAAAGAGAGGTCAATATTAATCCAAACTAACTTACCAAAAAAAAAATATTAATCCAAACTGGATCTCTCTTTGGCATATCAGTTGCATGCACTTACGATACAAGACAAGGTGGCACGTCATAAGTTGCTGCCAAGTATGATGCGCATTACTACATCCTAATCCTAGAATGCTAATTACTAAACACCTCACATTGCATATGTCAATCAAGGTCATTGGAAAAGATACAGGTCCAGAAAACTTGCCATAGGGAGGTGGAACAGAGCCCATCATACCCATCTTCTCAATTAAAAACTGGACAAGAAACCCACCAAAATAGACAGTGTACGTAAGGCACGGAATTAGAGGTATCACGAAAGCAACAGTCGACCTGAAAGAAGTGACTCCAATCAGATCGCACTTCCTTATTATGAAAAGCAAAATATCAGGAGGGAAGATCAAAAAGTAACTAGTTGCAAGAGAAGAACCATGAGAAATAGCTATTTTCAGAAGGGAAAGCCAATCTATTCATGGCATTTAACAATTATGAACTTCTCTAGATGAAACAGTAGAATAACCATATATCTAACCGCCCATACTCATTTTTTGTTGAGAATACTGAGAAAATTATTGCTTAAGTTCCCTTTCACTCCTTCGGTCACCAGAAAGGTTCAATATTATCACAGAAGTTGTACGAAGCTGTCAATTATCAACCATCAAAGCTGACACCTTTTTTAAGAGACTACTCAGCAAATAGTGCCGATGGAAGTTTTCTTGAAAGTTTACTGAAAGCTCATCATGAGTTCCAAGCAAGAGCAGTTCTTTTACATGAAGAAGCTAGTAGTCCCATGGATGATAACTCACAAGGGGCAAGCACCAAATATGCTTAGCTATAGCCTATAACCATTCAAAGTGCTGTCCATTAAATACTTTATAGAAGCATGAAACAGTAGAACTTTTTTAAACACTACCATAGTGAATATCGACTGCTTGACCGAATTGCTAAGCTGAAGGATATCCAAGAAAGAAGCATCGCAGCAGACAACATAAAAGTTACGAATCCGCCACTCAGCCCAGCCAAAAGGTAGGCCTGCAGTTACCAAAGTTGCTTTAGCAAGTTTACCAGTAGAATAAGTGAACATATCTCAAATTCACATTTAGCTCATTGACATTTTTCAACAAAAGGAAGTCATATATTTTGAATTGTATGACTTACCAACGTTACCAAAGAATAGAAACCAAATGCTCCCCAAAATCTCGCTTCATCAAAGAACACCTGCATGAGTATTTCAGTCAAGTACTAAGTCGTGTCACTCAAGAGCACAAAAAAAATTGCTTACATTATAATGACGACTATTCATATCACAGCATTACAAAGTAAAACCAAGAAGGCAGACCTCAGTTGCATACGTTCAATTACTATTTACCTGTTCTGCATGTCCAGCTGCAGTAATCATTCTCAAGTTTTAAAAGAACTGCCCGCAGATTTAAAAAAAAAAACAAGAAACAGAGCATTGACAATACTTATTCAGAGTAGATTGTACCTCCTTTGATGATTTAAGATTTGAGATCTCTTGAGAGAGGGGAAAGTTGCTCCAAACAATCCTTGGAATCAAAAGACCAACAACAGAGCTGGGGATGAACATTATGAAAGCCAAATATGGAGTAGCAAACCTGCATTTGGTTACAGCACGTCATGCCTAGCCTGCAATTGCCTATGTTAACATGAACATATGCCATAGTGTCCCCTCACACTCCGCACCCCACCCAGTCTCTCTCCAGAAAGCAAAAAAGACAAGCGGCAGGCTATACCTATCAAGTTTAACGGGTGCCATCTTCTGAGATGATATGTGAAATCAAATGATGAGAACTCACCAGTTCATTGCATAACTTGAGAAGAGCAATCTCAGTATAGAGAAGACAACGGGAAAAAGAACACCAAGTATTATACCAGCAGAATGGAGCATAGTCCCTAGAGAGAACAGAAGGCATTAGTAAAACTCACTGCAGGCTAGGTAATTGAGCAAATGGTCATGACAAAGACAATGAAATCATATAATATGAAAAATGAGTTATAACAGAAATGGGCAGCAATCATTTTTTACCTTTCACAAAGTCACGGAGAATTGCAAACCAAGAACGACAGCCAGAGTTTAATAAATGCAAAAGGAAAGGCATGGCGAAGAAGATGCCAACAGGAACACAATGAAGCACCACAGCCACCCTTCTAGGATAATATATCTGAAAAATCCAAAACACTAGTGATTTTATTCGTATAATCAACTATCAAGATGCTCATTGACATATCTAAAAAAAGTCGTACCAAAATCCATGATAGATAATCAAAGAATACGGCCCGCTCATCCGAGCCAGTAGATCCAATATGTTCTCTTTCATGAGCATTTCTCAACATAGAGGAAGTTGTGAAGGCCTTAACTAAGCTGAACAAATTGTCTCCACGTGCTTGGACACTTCCAGGTCTGTTTAAAAAAGTTTGGATTTATGAGGAAGGAAACAAAAAGGTCATAATTATGTGATTTCTAAGACCATACATATCAGTACCAAAGTAGCAGATTTAAGGCATACAATAATCTGTCCACAGTGTCATATGAGGTATGGTAAAAATAACCACCAAGGAGAAAGATAATATCCAAGCCAGGAATGTTGCCATTATCTTGAGAAAATATTCGGTAATCTGTATCACCAGGAATTACAGGAAAAACATCCTGCACCCGAAGAGATGATTCACAAGTGAGACCGACTACTAAACCTCTGCAGCATATTAAAAAACCAAAAGCACTAAGAGAGAGAGAGAGAGAGAGAGAGAGAGAGAGAGAGAGAGAGAGAGAGAGAGGGAGAGAGGAGGGGGGGAGAAAAGTTTGGCCCAAAAGACATTCAAAAGAGAGTACCACTCAATAATAAATTATTGTAATAGCAAAACCTCATTATCTTCTAACTTCTCATATATGAAACACGTATTTCTTATAAATTTCACAACCTGAAGATCTAACCCGACTTGTATGGATAAAATGCATGCATCTCATTATAAGTACTTGTAAATTATATGCATGTATGTAAACCAACTATAGGAGCAAGAAAATAAAGAACCTGAGCAGCACTATGTGCCATGGGATATATCGCTGATTCAGCATAAACGAGAGAAGGCCAAGAACCGGGTCCAGATTGGCAGACCAAATCTGTTGAGAGCATTGAAAAATAAAAAATCATCAGCCACGCAATATCACCAGAAAAGCAGTTGAGCATGAGGAGGACTGCCATTTTATCACAACCTGCAATTACTGATTCTGAAATTGAAACAAAATTCCCCGGAACATTACCACTCTCTTTATCTCTATATAATTAACGTTTTGTAGATGAATATGAACAATCGTGCATGAGAATGAGGAGATAGATGTCACCCTGTTGGAAAAATGGGAATAAGACACTTGAAAAGAGGCTAAATGGAAATGGAGTATCTCCTTTCATCATTCCTCTGAAAAAGTATTATATGTACATCTCAGTGATACTCTATAATAAAATAGTTAAAGGACCCCTGCACTTTTCAAATACCAGGTCCTCCAGTTCCAGACGCTTCCACATTTATAAAAGCTCCAATTGAATCACGCCATCTGTTTGTTGTCATGAAGCCATGTGAACCCTGGAAATGATAATCAAATAGCTTCATTAGCTGAATATGTTCAGAACATGCAAAGTTTAAGGCAATTCTATTTAACAACAGTTTGCTAATGGTCATTTCATTTTAGCAAGCAAAAACACCTCATTTTTGTTCGAAAGTACTTCAAATTTTAAAGCAAATTAGTGTTACTCAAAACTTTGATGTCAAAATAAGAACGTAAAAATAAATCAATTAGACTACCAGATTGAGAATTTATTACCAGAGATATATATAACTACCACTTACCAGCATGAAAAGTTCTTCTGCGCCATTAAAAAGAAAAATGATGGGCCGAGGAGGCATCCAGTCAGCATCCACAATAAGTCTTGCTAGTTCCAGCATTGATGCTGCAATAAGAGTAAGAAACCTTATATGATGCGGAAAATGTTTATCCAAGTTAATAATACAAAAATCCCAACTACGGTACTGATACTGCAAAGAGAAATGTAAACCTAATACGATGAGCAATAAAAATCCAGACTTTACACGGAAGGATTGGCTAAGTGTATACTTTTACACCGCCACCATTTCTTTTTTGCTTGGATCAACATGATAAAGGAAAATATATCCGAACACTTGACGAGAACTCAAGGGGATTTCTACGTACCAACACATGAACCACAGTCACCAGCACCGGGAGAACCAAGTGGACTATCAAAATGCCCATTGACTAGAAGGGATGGATCAGTGTATTGTGAATCTACAGATGATATCCTGCCATTAGATCAAAATTCAGCTTAAAGTCCTTATCTCCTGATACACGAGCATGATCGGATATCGGAAGCTTGGCCCCTCATTGCACCATCAGTTATTGCATTATTAGCATTGGAAGAGGCCTCTTGGGGAAGACAAGGCATAAACCAGTTTGTCACCTCGACACAAGTACAAGATATCATTTCAGGGCTATTAAAGATGAAAATCATCTCCATCCATGGAGTTTCTAAACAGAAGCCAACCTCCGAAGCAAAACTAAAAAAGCAAACCACGATTTTTTATTTTTCACATGGCCCTTCAGATCTTTCACATAATTTATAAAGAAAGGGATGAAGGAGCCTTCATGGCAAGGAGCTCCATGCATCGACAAATTCGGTGATTTAATCTTGAAATTTGGAAAGGGGATGGGGAGAAGCCACAATCTTGCAGTCGTATTTCAGACATTGTAATGGGACAGTTACCTGGCAACAACATTTGTATGATTTCTGTACCCAAACGAAATGCTGTGGCCCAAAAACATCATGTTGAATGATCCGGCAACAGTTGACTCCTCAACCATGATTCTGTGTAAAAGTGTCTTAGAATACTTTGGCGGAAGTAGCGAGTTTCTAGAATTTAACAACTTCTGACGTTATAAATAGCAAATCTAGTACCACCCAAAAAAGGAGGACCAAAAAGAGGAACTCCAGGAAAGAAATTGCAAGTTCAATCAGATTTCAAGATATAGATGGAACAAATTACTTTAACTTAGGCCCAGCTCGCTTCTTAAGCGTCTCCAACTGTGATTTGATATATCGAGCAGCTTCTCGTAATCCAGGACTTCCTTCCTATCAGCACCAGATTGAAACAGTGCATTAAGCTAAACACAAACCGAAAATACAAGGATTACGCTATTCCACGGCAACTTCTGCTTACTCTTAGTGGACATTTTTTGTCCGAATAACCAAATGCCAACTCCTCTGTCAGTCCTGCTCTATTTCACCTACCCGAAATCTAATCAACGCAGCACAAAATTTCTAGTTCCAGATATTATCGTATGGAAACACATTCGGAGTCAATATCAAACAGCCACGCCAAGAGAAGAGCACCGAAACACGACCAGCCGACTCACCTGACGACCGCCGATGTCCTGCGCCAGCACGCGGACGTGCTCGACCGCTCGAGCCTCGGAGAACCGATCGGGGGGCGCGTCGACCCCGAGCGGGTCCACGAACTTCATGTGGATCCGGTGGTACACGAGGATCGACATGAGGCCGTACATGGTCGCCAGGGAGAAGAGCAGCTTGAAGCCCGGAGCGTCTCGGGAACTCCAAAACCTCAGCGCCATGTTTTCCTTCCTCCTCCTCCGGCCTCGCCTCCTTGGCTCGTCGGAGCAGGTCCTCCCTCCGCGGCGGGAGGCGCGATCGGCGGGCGTGCTCGCGCTCGGCGTGGGATCGCGTCTCGGATTGACCGCGCGCGCTTGATTGGGAGTATCGATGGCGTCCTCGGGTGGCAACGAAAAGAGATGGAAGTTTGAAACAAAAGCGCAGAGGCGGTGGGGTCGGCCAAGGTTTCTGGTAAGATATATATATGCTGGAGATCTGTCGGGAAAGAGCGTGCGATCGGACTGCCATGTGTCGTCCTCCCGCATTGACCCTGTATCATTTTTCTTTTTGCTCGAGTGAAATTATATTTAGAATAATCGAGGAGTGGTTAAGCATTTAATTTGAATATTAGCACACGATGCACGCACTTGTGAAACTAACCAATCATTTTATTCGAGTAAAGTAAATGCAAAAAATTATTGAAGTTAATAGTGACATGACAAAAAGATTGTTGTGTCCGAAACTTTTGAAGAAGAAATAAAGGTTTTAGTATATAGTTAAGGAAACAGAATTATGTCATCCGAAATCGTAGCATATGCATACAAAAATAGAGCGCGATGAGATTGAGAGAAATAAGGGTAGGAATGTGGAATTTTTTATTAGCTTTTGCTGGCAAAATGCATTTCTTATTTTGATATTTTAATTGCACTGATGAACACGAAATAGCCTATGCTGATATGGAGGGAATTTGAGTAGTTTTGAAAATTTATGGAAGGGTTTCGTAACAAAATAGTTGGTAAAATGATTTAAGAGGTAATGGCCATTCTAGAAGTAGATTTTGTTATGTTGTGGTCGTGCTACAATAGAAACCTATACTTGCCCCTTGTATATAGCAGAAATTTACTAAGGTCGAGATCGAAATAGAAAAGTTCCTCTCCGTAAAACTAGGGACCCATTTATCTCTTGATAGTACCATAGATTCGAATCTTATATAACAAATTCAATTGAGAACAAATTTAAAAGTCACATCTACCATTCTGTAGAAATCTTGCCTTATTTGATATATGTGGACTGGATGATTTGCATATAGCCGTATTTCAATCAAGCTGCCTATAACATTATACATCACCATGCAAACATTTAATTTTTATTAATTGAAATATAATGGGAGAAAAGGGCCAATGGAAATGATTTAGCAATGATTGCTTGAGACAAAGTTCAAGGGACATGGGTTTCCATATCGTGTTGATTGATGTTTATTGCTCATAGGTTTTGGGCTAATCGCCGCGCAAATTCTGGCCCACTATAAGTCCCCCGAGCGGACCCTCTCGAAGCTTTTATAAAACGATGTTGCTCCACTTTCAAATATTACTCAAAGAAAAGGAAAGAAAAACTGATAAAAACTTTGGAATTATAAGCTCGAGATCTTCAACCCGACATCTCCATATCCAATAAAGATTCGACGATATGATGAGAAAAATGTATGACTTTTTTTGGGGGAAAATTTCCAACTACGATTGGACCGTTTTTTTACAATAGGATTCAGAGTAAATTCTATCTCTAATAAGAGTTTAAAGTTGTCAATTTAGTTCAAATAAGGGCTCGAGCTCGCCGGCGGTTTAACCAAATCTTCGCCGACCAGCTTGCGCGTATGACTCACGTGCTTATTCTAACGGTTAGAGCTGAGGCAATTTTGTTTGAAATCTTTTGCTTTGATCCAATACGAAGAAGCTACAAATTAAAGCTAATTTTTCGAGAGAGATACGTGGTTTGAATTTGAAAAATGAATCACAATGCACCCTCTGCAAAATAATCCTTATAGTGCTGTATGTAGAAATTGCAGTTCAATAAATAACTTGAAGGTAACAAAATTGCCATGTTCTAGCAGTCGGATTAAGCAAACGATTCGCATGTGCAAATGGATTGATGAAAATTTGGCCAGTCGATGTGGGCCCTTATTTGAGACTACGTTGGCCATTTTAGGCATTTATTCGAGATAAGATTTATTCTGTACCATCTTTTGAGAAAATAGCTCCATTCCATACATTTATTTAGAAATTTCTTTTTTGGATATAATGAAATTATAGACAGACTTCTCATCAATTGTTGCTCGTGCTACTAATCATGTAGGGAAACAATATATCTAATTATGTTGAAATACAGTTTTCCTCGTGGAGGACTGCATTCACGTGAAAAGTAAACTTTTTTAATATGATAAGTCACTCATCATGATGAAAAATTTGCTTGGAATATTAACTTAGTATATCGATACTTTCCTGTTTTATACGTAAATTTGTTTACCACGTGAAAAAATCATGTTTTTGTTGATATATGTATATTAGAGGTGTCAAAATTAATTGAAAGCTCATTTATTAACTCATATATGATGGGTGCGTCATATATGGGTCAGCTAAATTTTGCTAAATAGGTTAATATGAGTAGGAGTAATAAAGTCCAATAAAATGTAGGTTTTTAATGGTTCTAAAGCCCAACTTATCTTCAGTCTCTCTTCACTTGTATTCAACTTTAGATTGGGGGGTTTTGGGTAGGGCTACTTATTTTTCACTTTTATCTTCTATTCGTGATCTTCTTCTTTTCAAAATGGAAAAATAGCAAAAAAATTATGATCTTTCAAATTTTAGAAAATCGTGAAAATTAGTATATGACTCTATGTGTCGATATTTATTAACTTATTGATTTTAAGAGATGTTGGCTACTTCTTTGTAAGACTAAAAAAATTTGCAATAAAGAAAAAGCCACAAACAAGTCAGAAATCTTATTTGGAACCTTAAAAAAATTATTAAAACTTTTATCTTTTACACACTACACACATAGCATAAAAGTTATTTATTTTTAAATATCTATGATTTAATAATATGACTCGAGTATATGTTGGGTGTGGATGAGGTCAGGTATGGACTGAATTTGTATTTACATAAATGGGTCAAAACATGTTAAACGTACGACAAAGGAAAAACGTGTTAAATGGATCGATTTGGGTTGGATTATTTTTGACCCGAACTAGCCCACCTATTTGACAGCACCAATGGATATACAGTATAGAGATCAACCACAAGAAAGAATAGGGAAACTCCGCTGACCTCGACCCACTGTGAATTGATTGAATTGCAATTTATAATTAGGGACTTTGAATTTTACACGAATCTCGTCTTGTACAATCTAACAAACATCTGTGGTATGTCATGGACACGCATCGTGTCCATTTAGGCCTCTATTTGTTCAATCCGGAATTGGATTCCTCAAAAGACAGGATTAAATTTCCTACATATTTCATGTTTGGAGAGAAATAAAAGTGGAGATTTGGATTCTATATAAAAATTAGATTTCCACAAAAAAAAATGTGGAGTTGGATTTCCTAACCATAGTTTGTTCGTTGTGAGATTCAGCTTTCCAAATTTATATAAGAAATTGGTGTATCATAAATCCTAAAATTTGACGTAAAAGTGTAGCTAAACTTAAAATCGTCACAAAATGCAATCAAATCTAATGTGCATGTGGGGATGGGCCATTGATGCTTCGAGTGATGTCGAAGGAGTCAATGATGGATTAGAGTGTATAGGGATGGATATAGAAGGATAAATGCAAATATAAGATAGATTACGATCACTGTCAAGGCATAAAAGACACGCCACTAATTAAGGATAAAGATCAGAATAGACGAAGTTCACCATCAAAACTTAAAGAGAGATCATGAGCTAAGGATAAAGGATTTCATGATAGGAGAAGCTCAACACCAAGGTCTAAAGGAAACTGCCAATTGAGAATTAATGGCTTTTTAGCTCACCATCAAAGAAGAATTCACCTTCTAGGGATAAAAAAACCGAAGATAGATATTCACCAACACATAGGAAAATCTCTTGTATTATTAAATTCTAGTATTGTCTATCTTACAAATGATAATTCACGTCCATATGCAAAGGAACTAGTACATAGGAAATGGACTAAGTATTAAAGACATGGCAAATACCTAAATAATAAAGTCCTATGAACTAGAAAATGCATTTAAAATACATAGAAACTTGAACTTTGATTCTTGAAATCTACTACGCACTTAAGACTCATAAAACTCAAACTGAACACATTCGACTAGATTCAAAGTAATTAAACTTACAATCTAAATTCGTTCACCATCCTGGTTAGCCCAATAGATACATTTGAAGATCAACGAACAACGATGCAAATCGATCAGAACAGCCTCCAATTATTAAGTAGTCAATTAGTAATCTTGGAATCAACAACAAGCCTATAAATTGGCATCTTGGTAACCGATTGACAATCACGAAATTGATAACTTGCCAAGTGAATCGACAACTCTCTTGCAAAATGACATCTTTAACTTGAACCCATCAAGTCAACTGTAACCAAAATTGGTCTTTTCCTTCAAAAAGCAAGAATTGAGCTGGATTAGCCGATGAGGTCTGAGTTTAGCTTGCATGTTGATTGATACAGTCCGATGCTCTTATATCAAAATCCTAAAACTTGTCAAATTAGTGCAATCAAGTCAATTTATCAATTCATTCAAATTTGGTAAACAAAAATGCTGATGTGACTTTTTCTACTACTTTTTTAAGACATGTGACTTTTTTTTAACGTACGCATGAAAAATGCTGACATGATATTATTTTCACGATAAGAATTAGAACTTTTAGAGTACTAGACCCTTTTTATAACCACAAAATTATCAAAATACAACTCTACCGCCACTGACCATCACCAGCCACCACAAGCCGCCACCATTTGTTGGTCGTTGCCGTCAGTGGTCGGTAATGGCGATGATTGTCAATCACAAGTATCGATCATCGTCGAGAAGTACTCTCCAAGAGGGTTAAAGTTTTTTGTTATCTAGACAATGGAAATGAATCTTATTCCGAGCTACTTGAAATGGAGAGGATCCCTTAATCACGAAACCGGAAAACCAAACGAGTCCTCGAGCGTTTCCCTTCGTTTTCCATCCAAATCCATTCGATATCTCAAGGTAAATGGGAATCGAAGCAACCTTATTCTCATCTCCGCCGGGTATCTTATACTCCCAGGGCGTCATAAATTGGATGGGATCCGTGCGATTGCGCCTTGTGGCGCCACGTGCATGCACATGAATCCGCACATGGTACTACAATCGACTACCCAGCACGACGTCGAATCTATATAAGCATCGAGAAATTTAATGTACTAAATCGACAAATTGCCTGAAGTTACTTCGGCTTTCATCTTAATAATTAGTTTAAGTACTCGCAACCCACTTTACTTAATGCACAACCAACCAACATACTCTCTCCCTCTGTGTGCAACCCAGTCACCAAAATTTGCGGAGCGACGCAGGGCCACCGAGAGAGCGAGCGTCGCCGACGAGCTGGCGGACGAGCGGATCTCGAGAAGATGTACGGCAAATCCATCGCCCTCTCCCTCGGCGTGGGCTTCCTCCTCCTCCTCATCACGTACTCCATCATCATCGGCTCCGTCGACATCCGATCCTACTTCTTCCCCCCGCTGCAATCGTCGCCCGGCGCCGGCGCCACCGCCTGCGCGAACGATGCCGGCTCCTCGCCCCCCCTCCGGGTCTACATGTACGATCTCCCCCGGCGGTTCCACGTGGGCATGATAAACCGCCGCAGCGCGGACGAGTCGCCGGTGACGGCGGGGAACTTCCCCCCGTGGCCCCGCAACTCCGGGTTGAAGAAGCAGCACAGCGTGGAGTACTGGATGATGGCCTCGCTCCTCTACGACGGCGGCGGCGGCGGCGGCGGTGGCGGGAGGGAGGCGGTTAGAGTCTTGGATCCGGAATCGGCTGACGCTTTCTTCGTGCCGTTCTTCTCTTCGTTGAGCTTCAACACTCACGGCCATAACATGACGGATCCGGCGACCGAGATTGATCGCAAGCTGCAGGTAATTGAGTAGGTCTTATCTTTCCCGAAGACTCAAATCTACCTTTCCCCGCTTCCTCGTTGTTCGCTGTGCATACCATATCTAGTAGAGCGTGTTGAAATTTGACATTCAGGAATTTGAACGACTGCAGTCGGCTGGTTGTGTTGCTTCCGCAGACGAAAAGCTCTGTTTGCCATCTGGCAAAAGGGCTCATGTTTTGATTCGTTAATCTTCTTTTCCCAAGAATTAATATAAGAACCGACGATATGTTTTGGAGAGGGAGAGAGAATGTCGGTCTGGTATGGCTCGCAGTCATCAATCCCGTGGAATGGCTGTGTTTTTTAGGCATTTTGTGTCAATGTTGCTTTCTTTGAACCTGTCAAGTGCTTATTTGGATATTTTATGGCGCTGTGTTGGCATCGAATATGGTGCCTATGATGTATATCTCCGCATCCTCTTGCTCTTTACCCGTTTGTATATTTGTTTCTATTTTTAGCACTTGTCAACACCAAAAACTAATATTCATGAAGTCGGGATATCCAATTGCTTTCACTTTCCACAAAAGAAAGAACTGACCCTTATTTTGAAATGCTTACTGTGAGATAATTTCTGCCGAAAGCATTTCAAGATGAGACATTAGCCTGTGAAAAGTTGGATGCTTGGAGAAAGCTTTTGAGGTGTACATGTATGGCAGGCGCTGATCCAATGAACTGGGGAATTTCTGTTTCTTTGCCCCCATTAAATTATCTCCTTGCGTGTGACTTCTGGTCATCCACCCACAGGATAGTCAGATTCAGGATGAACTGTAAATATGGGGACCCTCCAGGTTCCAACGAGGAAATCTTTTGAATTCTCACAAGATGTTGAGGTCCACATGAATTCTCCTTTTTCAAGTATTCACTTCTTATATTTAAAGAACTCAATATGTTGCCAAGTTACTTTTTGGTATTAGAATGGAGTGTTTACTGGTGGTTTTATTTAGAGGCTGTAGTGATTTGGGTGTAAGTCAAACCTATTTATTTGACACTCACTTTGGCATGGAGTGTGAATTCCAGTCTTTTGGTTTTATTTAGTTGTATTATGATTGTTTTCAAGACATCTTCATTGAGCCTTTACTACCATAGTGAGATAAATCAGTTACTTTCTGAAGCCTCTGTTAAAGTACTTAACCGTCATGTTTGGGATCGTCCTCTTTCTGGTTTATTAATTTTTGTCACAATATAAGTCCTCTATAAATGGGACTTAATAATCCCTTTAAAAGGTAATTTCTGATGGGCTTTTTCTTTGTGAACAACTGTATCCTTGTTACAGTTGAATATTGGTTCTTCTGATTTCAGATTGACCTTCTGGAGTTCTTGCGGCAATCCAAATATTGGCAGAGATCTGGAGGCAGAGACCATGTAATTCCTATGACACACCCAAATGCTTTCAGATTTCTTCGGGAACAGGTGAATGCATCTATTCTTATTGTTGCAGATTTTGGTCGCTTCTCTAAAACCATGTCAAATTTGAACAAAGACGTGGTGGCTCCATATGTACATGTTGTGGATTCTTTTTTAGATGATGACACTGTTGACCCGTATGGGTTGCGCCCCCTGCTTCTATTCTTCCGTGGGAGGACAGTCAGGAAAGATGTAAGCCTGTATGGCCCTGCAGTGTGATTTATCTTCGAATAGCGTGAGTACCTGTTTATTTGACACAGTGTTTTTCCATCACTATGCCTATTACCTTTCAGGAGGGGATTGTTCGTGCTAAATTGGCAAAAATACTAGCTGGTTATGATGATGTTCACTATGAGCGCAGTATTGCAACTGTTGAAAGCATCAAAATGGTAGGTGGAGTTGCCCTTTTCTCAATCACTCTGTGTATATTCATAGTAAGATGTCATATAGTATATGGAGTGATTGGGATGTTCATATAGAGTTACGGCAAAAATTTTAATTGGTTATGATGACGGTCATATGGATCTCTTTATTTTCGTGGTTCTTCAGAGCCGTTTTTAAGAATCTCGTTTCTGAGGTCAAAGATTATATGCATTTGCTAAATAAGTTTCAGGGAAAGAGACTAGTAGCAATCTGGTTTCCATTGCATTGAGTGTGCTACTTTTTACCTTTATTTCTTTTATAAAGTTCCAAGAGTATGCTCTTGCTTTTCTATGTTTAGTTGATTCCTTTTTTGCCCGTGCAAGCTCAATACCTGTCCAGTGATTTGATTGTTGTAGAAGTGAAGTTTTTTATATAAATAAATCGTGTCCACCAATCACTTAAAAATTTCTGGTGATAGAAGTGCTTTTAAAAGGCTACAGATGAATTCCTTTAGCCTTTCTTTTGCTAGAAACTCCTGGTACTTTTGCTATGGTTGCTCAGTGTTATATTCTGAAGTTGAGATTATCGGGACTAAAAGTCCTATTTGACAATCCTTTGAAATGGAAGACCTTCGGAGAACTTATAGGTAAATGCTAGTGTGCTACTTGTTTTGGTCATCCAGTGGTGCTGCTTGGCAACAGGGAATAAAGAAAATAAATGCAAAGTAGCACTTTACCTGGCAAGTTGTCTTTAAATTTGTCTAGAAGTAGAAAAATCTGAAAGGTCCTGTCAGAAGTATACCTTATTATACATCAAACATAAGAGCCTAGTAAGAGATAAACTTACCTATTAGTTAGTCACAGATATCTCCTTGAGAATATAATGCCTGATTGTATTATTATGTAATGTCTTTTAAAGCATAGAAATTTGAGGTGATTCTTGTTGTCTGAATCTGTTTTGAGCGTCATCTATAATCCAAAGGCGGAAGTATATGAATTATAACAATGTGCTAGTTTACGTTTGGCTGTAGCTTTGAATTGCCCGGTCGTAGTTGATGCTTTGACTACATGAAGTACAAGTACTCAGTCTAGCGGAAAGCTCTTTATTTGTACAGTTGAGTTGCACTGACATCTGCTAGCAGCAATGATGCCAACTGTGGACAATGCTTATTCTTTAACTTTTCTCTCGTTTTTCTCCAGTCCACTCAAGGAATGCGTTCATCGAAGTTCTGTCTGCATCCAGCTGGAGATACTCCATCATCATGCCGGCTTTTTGATGCCATTGTCAGCCACTGTGTTCCTGTCATCGTTAGTGATCAGATTGAGCTCCCATATGAGGATGAAATTGACTATTCCCGGTTCTCAATTTTCTTCTCAGTCAAGGAGGCACTTACACCAGGTTACATGGTTGATCAACTGCGGCTGTTCCCAAAAGAGAGATGGATAGAAATGTGGAAGCGGATTAGAACAATTTCCCATCACTATGAATTCCAGTACCCCCCAAAGAAGGAAGATGCTGTGGACATGCTATGGAGACAGGTAAAGCACAAGCTTCCTGGGGCCAAACTTGCTGTTCATAGAAACCGAAGGTTAAAAATTCCAGATTGGTGGGGGCGAAGGAGATGACAGGGCGGAGCTTGCTGTTAAGATACTGTACATCTACGTTCTCTATCATTATAGCAGCGCCCTTACAAGAATAGACAAGATGCAGAGACCTTGCCAAACACAATCAGCGGCATTTTTAACTGATCGTGATCTGTTAATTGGATCTCATTTTCTTTCCTTGCTTCCCAATCTTGTAGTCTTCCACCGAGATTTTTGTAGCAACTTATGCTTGTTGATGTCTAGCAAATATTGTGGAGGCTATATCCATGTACAGTGTCTGTCGGGATTGGCCTCTGTCTTTTTAGCTCTCTATGCATCTTTAGCTGCAGAGGATGTGCAAGTTGACTGTTATTGGGATTTTGTATCATTCTGCAGAAGAAACGATTGTCCATTCTTTTGTTCATTACAAATACATGAAGTTGTTGCCCGTGTGATCACCTGAAGGACTCTGGTATTGTACCCAAGATTTCCCAGATTAAACTGGAGTAAATCTTTAATCTCCAGCATCGGCCATGAGTCGTGTGGGTTATGTTTTTGAAACCACCGCAAATCTGCTAGGGCTCTGTACTTCGTGACCCAAGACCCTATTGACCGCGGCGATCGGAGATCGAGGCTTAACTGCCAAAAAATTTGCGTTTGATTTCTTACTGCCACGACTCATCGTCAGCATGCGATCCTTGGGCAGCACATCCAACCTTCACACTCGGAGCAAATGTTTAAGGGAACAAAGAGAAGTATGCCATGTGCCCTGCCTTCTTTTATGATTAGGAGCCTCCCTCCTAAATCAGTCAAATAATTGGAACCTGAGACCCATGAAGCTAACTCAAACCTCACGGGCACATAAAACACAAGCCCAAATTCTAAAAGACCCTTGTACGATATACTACATAAATATACCATCAATGTCCAAAATATATGGGATGTAAGCCCGAAATTCTCACTCGAGTCAAAGTGGAGGACGACCATTAGGAGCGAACGTACTTTTTGATCGTACTTCGAGTTTTTTTAACATTTTATCGTACTTTTTATTAAGCCCCTACTCTGCAAGAATAGAATAGCCCTCAGGGACGGTCAAAGCACACTGCTCACCGCTCAGTCTTTTTGTGTTTGGATGCTGCGTGGGGCGACACCCATGATTCTTGCTGGCTCGTTTGCCCCGCCTTTTTGAAGCGTAAAATACGATTCATCACCAGATCGGTCACCCTTTCCGCCAGTCCCCGCAATGAAAAAGCCACGTGGCGGTCAAATCGAATCTAGTGCTCGAAGTGGTCCGATGGATAAACAAACGACGATGAACGACAGGACGGTGATGGGATTCCGCTACAAAGCTCTTGATTTGTTTTTTCGCCGGGAGATTTTTTTATAGCGAAAATCCCAGGAACCGATCCCCCGCACCTCCCCCACGCTCTTGCTCGGCCGCGTGGCGACCACCTTCCGTTCATAGCGGCCGCCGGCCTAGGCCCACGGAAAGGGCTTTGCTTTCAGTCCCAATTTGCAATTCGGCGAATTTTGCTCAGTTGCCCAGCTCGAGCAACGAATCGAACGGTATAAAAAGCGAATCGAAAACCGACGACGACAGTTCCGTTTGGGGCGGACGAGGTTCGGGATCCGACTGCCGTCCGAACGTGAAGCGAGATATTGAAATGCTTATTGAGAGGAATGGGTGCTCAATTCGAATTGGCTTGCAACTGTGATTCCTGATAAGTTCGTGTCCATCGCGTCGCATCATTTCATTGGACGGCGGAGATCCCACGACGATCCCGTCCCTTCGCCCCCGCACAAATGGCCGTCGCCATGCACGTCCAAGACACGTAATATTAAATTAGGACGAAACACAAGGAGGGGGGGGGGGGGGAGTGCTTGTAGTCGTAACGTCTCACCGTCCCTGTCTGCGTCCGTCACTCTCAGTCACGCTAATCTCGCTCGAAACGGGGCCAAGAAACGTCTGCCTCCCTCGCTCTCTCTGTGTCCGAGGAGCATATTCGTCGTCTACACGGTAAATCATCTGGTCTCGACTGCGCCAAGAAGGAAGAGGAACGAAGTCCGGGCATCTATCTGGTCGTGAGCAGACCTCGTATCTCAAGAAACTTGGAGGCGTTTGCTGGTGCTGGATCGATGAGCCTCGTCAAGACCCAGCAGAATTACTCCGCTGTTCGCACCCTTTCGGTCTCAGCTCCTTCCTCCTCCTCCTCCTCAATCTCCAGATGTTCTCAAGGCCTCGCTCCTTCAGGTTTCTCTCTCTCTCTCTCTATGCACACAATGCGAATGCGATGCTTCCTTTTGGTTCCTCGACAGTTTTCGACGGTTTTTTATTCTGGCGATGCGGGCTCTCGCTTCTTTGCTTGCTGAGTTTTTCGTTTTTCCTTTGCTTTTTCAAATTCCGATGTTCGCTGCTCTTTTTTCTGGAAAGAATGGCTATGAAAATCGGCGACGTGTGTTTTTGTAAGCACGAGGCGCTGGCGTTGGGCCAAGTCATCGTTTTTATCACCGCCAATGCAGGTCGTGTCCGCTTCGGTGATCAATTGGTTTCAGTTCGAGTCTCGTTTTAGTTAATCAACCGACCCTCTCCTTCATTTCCTGTTTCTGAATCTAAGCATCTGGGTATGTCAAGAGGATTGTTTTTGCTCTGCACCTGTTTCTTCCATATCCGATCAAAGTTTTAGTTTTTACTTCTAACCGTGCTTGAAAGGTGGAAAGAAACACGTCTCATAGAGGATGGTAAGCATAATCAGCCCCCCTAATCTCGCGTGTTAGGTGAACGTACCCGGTTCCTTGTGGTCATAATCAGACATCTGCTAATTAGTGATTAGTGGTTGATTGATCCCACAAAAGCACAAACAGAGAGAAGGAGAGGTGCCGGATTTGGTGGAAATTTGGTCGCTGACTTGCTCTGTGGGAAAGAAAAGGACTTGGGTCATTAATTAAAAATTCAATGCTTGATCATACTCGCGACTGTGGACGAACAAGCCTGCCGGGAAACAAATTGCTTCTCTTAGGGTCCCATCTCATGCGAGCCGGGTCCTCCATTTGGGTTGGTTCTAGCACTGCTCGTCAAATATGGGCACCACAAGAGATTTTTTATTTCATATTCTTTTTGTCGATATTTATTGGTTGGAGTTATCTCTATCAAGGAATTCCTATTGTGGGTCCTAGGAACTCTAATTTAATATCTTAGTTGTTTCTTGGCAGATTCACTATCAGTTGGTTTCCTATGCAGTCTTAATCTGTTCAAGTAGGTTCACATTGGAAAGGTTCACATTGGAGAGACGATAGATGCGAGAAGACAGTGATGAATCCAACGGGGGCCCTGGCGGGGGCCGATGGGTTCCCCTTGCCCAAAGGCTGCTTGGTGCTAGATGTAATTTTAATAGTTGTACACTATGGTCTCATGAAATTTTGTGTAGTATTGTTAATACTCCCTCGCAATAGCGTCCACCGCTGGGGGGTGTATTGAGAATCCTCATTGGAGACTTGTTACTTAAAAGAATGATGGGCTACTGCAGTCAATAGCCTGTGCAATCTGATCTCAATGATCAAAATGGAAACATCATGAGTCCAATGCAGCTATATTGCTGCCCACATTCCTAATTCAGATTGTGCAATCCTCCCTTTTTGATGCATTTATATGTGTCTCGATCAAGATAGTACAAATAGGGGCAAACTGACAATCCAATGGCATCGAAATTGTGGCAAAGCTACAACATCACCGATGAAACCAATGTCTAAGGAAATTGAAAGAATACCTTTAAAACTCTCAACATTGAGCATACATAGAGTAAGGACCTTTATATTAGCTCCCCTGCAATTGATTTTCTGCGGTGAGCAGCAGATTCCCCTTAATTTCCTTTTCTCTTAGATTCATAGCCGATCTTTTAATGCACCATACATGAGCAAAGTCAGCAGGAACAATCAAAATATCTTTCAAGGTCTGTGGGCTGCCTCCAATTTCTGGTGGTAACTTCAGTGATAGAATTTCTTTGAGTTGTTGAGAGTGTCTGCTTACTAGTTATTTATCTTGTCATAATGAGTGCAATTAGTAGTTTCACAATGCTTTCATTGCATATTGAGCAGCCTATATAGAGATTAGAATGCTTAGATTGATTGGCTTTTTTGTAGACAATGCAACTTGTGGAGCACCTACTTGGATTGGGAAAGGCCTCACATGTGTTTGCTTTAAGCGAAAGGGGACATATGAACGCATTTGTTTTCACTTGACACCCATACAGGCAAGTAGCTACTGCTAAAGAGTGACCAGCCTGAGGGCGGTTTTCTTCTTTTAACTCCAATACAGCTTTACACGTCTTTGCAATTTCCCCCCTCTCTGGCAGGTTATGGTAGTTGTAATTTCCTCTATTTCTATGTCAATTGTCTCAAAACTACTATATTGAGGTGACTCTATGGATCACCGGTCCTAAATGCTGTTAAAAAGGAGGCTTTCATTATTGAGAGCAGTTTTTACATTTAATCTATCCCTGGGGTCTATTTTCTGCAACAGCTTTCGCAAGAGAAATTCTCATTCTTTGATCTATGTTTGGGGAGAATATCATCCTTTCTTTATTTTTTTAACTTATTTTCCGAAATTTTTGAAAATAACGCTGCTTGTCACCCAACATAAAAAGAAAAAAGAAAGTAGTCATTTTTCTCCATGTATTAGATCAGTAGACCTCCTTCCTCACCTTCATGAAAAATAAGGAATCTGCTTCTGTACTTATTGCATTGGCCCTTAATATTTCCTTAAAATTGCTGTGGATCTTCATAATTGTTCTTGTCCTTGGGAGTCCTCCCTCGTTCAAACTCGTGTATGTATTACATGCTATTTTAAAGGAATTTGATGTAGAACATTTAGACTTATTATCTCTTGTTGACTTGTAGGAGGAAAGGCTTAAAAGGTTGAAGTGTCGTATGAAAGTATTCTTTGATGCTTCTAGGCCAGATCACCAGGTACATAATGTTGACAAATATGCAATCTAAAGTTGCTGTTTAATGAAAACGTACTAGTTTGATATATGCCTAGTTCATCCAAGAATATAGCTCTCCTCAGATGAACACAAAGACATGAAATATGATTCAAAAGACCACATTTGATTCCTTTTCTTTTTAAGTTATTCATTTAGTTACTTTCACAAGAAATAGGAGGCTTTGAAAGCTCTTTGGTCTGCTACATATCCCGATGAGGAACTACAAGGCTTAATATCTGATCAATGGAAAAAAATGGGGTGGCAAGGGAAGGATCCATCCACTGACTTCAGGTTTCCAGTCCATGCTGTTCCGTATCTTGTGATTTGATGTTCTTCAACATTCTCTTTATCTTGTTTCCTTCTAATCAATGCCATTATTCTGAATAACAGGGGGGCTGGATTCATTTCTTTAGAGAACCTGCTCTTCTTTGCGAAGACATTTTCAGTGAGATTTCCTGCCTGTCTTCTTTCCGACGACATATTCAATCTGCACTTGGATATCTTATCTACCTGTAACGGCTGCATTTTTTTTTCTCAGTGACGGAGACTAGTCTGAAATAATTATACCCTGGTTATGATGAATTAGTTTTCTTGAGGACTGAACTTTCTGTCACTTGGACTTTACACTTTACCTGCTGATTCTATATTACATTAAATGAAGCTTTACTAACCTACATTTTGTATGTTGCAGATATCTTTCCAGCATCTGCTGGAAAAGCAAGGAGGAAAGCGAGCGGCATGGGAGTACCCATTTGCTGTTGCTGGTGTGAATATTACATTCATGATCATGCAAATGCTTGACCTCGATGCATGTAAGGGTAAAACCAGTGATTCTGTAGATTTCTTCAATCAATGTTACGCAAGTTTTTGAAGTGTGATTAACCATCAGTTCCTTGAAGTGAGTAATGCACTGTTGAAAGATTTTTGGGACCAAATTCCAAGCTGACCTTTACAAGGTTGTCTTACATGTAAACGTTTTGGTATCTGGGTTCACTGATAAGACCTGGAGCGTTCATTTATTTGCAGCAAAACCCAGGACATTTGTTAGAGGAGTGTTTCTGCAGATGTTGTCAGGTAACAGAAAAATAATTCATCTTTTTTCCAAAATATGCGGGGTTATGATCCTATGGTTGGAATGGTCAGCAAATTCGATTGCATTGCTGAAACTATGTGGTTGTGGAGTTAGTATCTTCTCCTGAGGAGTTTAATGTGGGTACCTTTGCTTAGTCAACAATGCACAGCTTAGACATATACATAATGTCCTTGGTCATCTGGCTTTATATGGTTGTCTTAGGGAGTGTCTTTCACTTGAGGTTATGGGGGCCTTTTTATCTCTAGCAGACTGGCAGTTGGTACTTGAGCCGAACTGACATTTAGTTCCTTTTTAATCTGTTTACAGAGAATCAGTGGGCGTTTGATTTGCTATATTGTGTGGCTTTTATGATTATGGACAAACAATGGCTGGAAAGAAACGCGACATACATGGAGTTCAATGTGAGCAACTATTTTCTTCTTTCTTGGAATTGAAAAATAGTTTCATTGAGCGATACTGACAAAAATGAGCATTATCATGAGACATAATGGAAGCTGATTTCAATCTCTTTCTTGGAAACTGGTCCATCTTTTTAGAAGGGAATGTAATTGGTTTTACAAAACAAACAGGATGTTTTGAAGTCCACTCGAGCCCAGCTAGAGAGAGAACTTCTCACGGATGAAGTCCTGCGAATCGAAGACATGCCTTCATATAACCTTCTTTGCTAGCCAATCTCAAGGACAGGCTGTAGTTCAGGACGAGTTGAATTCCTCGAGCTCAGTATTTTCACTCAAGAAAGACTTCTTGTTGTGTGATTTTACTATGGAAACATCTCTTTTATAATTTTGAATTACTCGTGGAAGAAAGCTGAAGCATCTGGTTTTGCTGCTTTCTGTTTTTTTGGCAACAGTTCTGCTTCTGTTTCACTTGATGGAAAATGTATATCTCGCATCAGAGGAATGAAGATAAATTCTCTATCGTGCTGATTTGCATTACCACAAAATGTTTTGTGCGGTGGTCGCCTGATCATTGCGGAATTGTCATGTTCCATTTAATTCAACCTGTAAATATAATCTTTTCTCTGGTTTATATTTTTGCTGTTGCGATGTCAACCATCATTTTCATTTTATGTCCTCATTCTCTCCTGTAAAGATCGCTATGCCCAATTTCGCCAAAACGATTTGAACGACAATGCTCTCTGGCTAAATTACTTTCATGTTACGTGAGCTGGGTGTGACTGTCTTAGGAGGAAAGAGACTGAAAATGGTACTTCGCAGGGACAATGACTAACCGGGAGTAGATGTACTTTTGATACCCACTTCGCAATACCAATACAAGATCAGCTTGAACGTAATGCTTCTAATGTTTGACCAGCAAAGTCTCTGTCAACAGAAGACAAGCTGAATTAGCTTATCATGCACTGCTAGGAACAGCGACCTTTTTCGCTCTCTGAAGTCAAAGCTCAAACGGTTTACAAAGCAACCAATTCTTTAAATTCATCTAGAAAAAGTCAACACCCCCTCTCCTTTCCCAACAACAATACCACTCAAGAATGGCTCTTCATATGTTGCTATCAATGAACTTCCTCGTGGCCATCTCAGGCTCAACTGCATCAGGTAAAGCATCTTCAACATCTGAAACTGGAGTAACTACACTCTTCTAATGTATCATACTACAAAGATCTACCTCATAACTCGGACGTCGAATCTCCCGCGACCGGCATCACTGCCTCCAAGGCCACCACTCCAGTCCTCTTGACGGAGTCCAATAACATACCCAGCTGGTCCTTTGACGGCATCATTTTTTACGTGACATCTGGCCTCAGCGTCTCTTTGCCCGATAATGGCCATGGAATTTTGCTTGGTCGAGGCAGCAAGATCAATCAGACCTTCAGAGGCGATGGAGACACCATGGACTATGTTGTTACCTTCACTCTTGCTCCCTGAAATAAAGTGTGTTTGAACAATTTCATGGCAGTCAATGTGTCCACATCGGTGTCTAATAGGTCGAAGGTGTACGAGTTCAAAGGGGCTGCGGAATGCAAATGTGGGAGAGCCATGCCTTCTACTTGGGGATCTGGTTCGGTGCTGGAGAGGCCAGTATCAAGATAAAGAGTGTTCTTGTGGAGAGCACTAATTTGAGCATGGTTTGTGGAGCAGTCGAGTCGTGGACAACCTCTTCATTAAGAAAATCGGTGTGCCGATATCATTTGGTGGTAAGGACTGAGGAGTTGTATTTAGTTTTGCCTTGCTGTAAGATTATAGAGTGAACATCAAATGATCCCGAGTCCCGACCTTATGGTTTGCAAAAGCTTAAGAGAACAGCAGAGATATATATGACTGATGAGTGAATGATTTTAATGCTAAGGTCATACTATAATGATGGAGAGTCTAACCAACTGCTGCTGAATCATGTTTTGAATCAGAACTAACAAGAAGGGTGTAGATCTCTTTTTCAGAGAACGATCGTGATTAATGCCACCCTATGTTGCATTAGGAAAAAAAAGAAGCTATAATCAACAAATATTACATACAAAACATGCTGGCGAACAACGGATTCGAAGGCGGTCCCACATTCCTCCGCAACTCCATCTGTTCCAAGAAGAACCAGATCAAGAACAGTCAGAATCCCTCCTCCAGCAATGGCTCGTGATAGGAACTGTCAAGTACGTAGACTCCAGACGCTACACTGTGTCCGAAGGCAAAGCTGCCGTTGAGATCGTCTCCACCGCTCCCTTCGGCATCACGGCCATGCTAGCCCTCACCAAGGGATTGAGCTATAACTTGGACAATCATATAATTACCGGTAATGACTCGAATAAAAATTGGTAATCAGATGTTTCTGTAACTTTAATAAGTAAAAATTGCTAAGGAATTGGAACATATGGTAATCTCAAACGATTAAATAACATTAGTAAAAGGACTCGAATAAGAGCTAGTAACTTCCTACAAGAATTATTAAATTTAACACGTTGGTAACCTCCGCGAGTAAATATTAGCAAATTATCATGTCCGTTTGTAATTTTAAAATGATCAAATACATATTGGTGAATCACTCCGATAAGAGTTAGTAGAGCTAAAGTCTTTGTTGGTAACTTAACCCATGAAATGTTGGTATGTCGCGGAAATTGAAGTTCGTAATTTTTTTTAGAGTCGGTAACTTTAACAAACAAATGTTGGTAAATTACTAAAAGAATTGATAATTCCAAAACAATCAAATAAATGTTGTTGAGTGGACTCCAATAATAGTTGGCAATTTTCTATAAAAGTTAGTGAGTATAAATTATTTCGATAAATTATTGAAGTAATTGGTAATTATAATCCAATAATTGTTGATACTTTCCTAAAAGTGTTGGTAGCTTACTAACATGTTCAGATAACGATTTTTATTTGATTGTTTCAAAGGTATCAATTCTCCCAGTGATATTTATTTGCAAAGCCTGTCAATGGGTCCCGAAACTTTCATACGAAATTGCTAGTACTTTTGAGAATTATTGACTATTCTAATGATGTGCCAACATTTGTTTGTCGAGTTTAAATCACCAACTCCCTTATGAAATTATCCATTTCTATTTGGTCAGCTAACAACAATTATTTGATTGCTTTACAACTCCTAGCAGTTTCAATAATTGATGTGCATAACTTACCAATTGAAAATATCACTTGTTTGAGTCCACTTACCAACGTTTATTTGATCGTTTTAAAAGTACCGCATGTTCGAAAAATTTAACCGCATCTCTTTGCGAGCTTATGAACTGTTAAGTTACCAAATCTCGTGAAAAATTATGAACTATTTTTCAAAACAGCCAACTATTCCAAAAATTCGCTCACATTTATTTGTGGAGTTTAAGTTTCTAACTTTTATGAAATTAATAACTTCATTTGTGTTAGTTACGAACATTTATTAAATTATTTTGTAATTACCAACTCTTTGAGTAATTTACGAATATAACATGCTACTGACTCTTATACAAAATCACCGTCTTTTATTTGGAAAGTTTAATGTATTGGCAACTAACACCAATAGAGTGCTTATATCGGGGAAAAGTGTCAGAATAGTTATAAACATATAATATCGATAACAATTTAATCACAAATCTTTTAATATTGATAATTTAGTCCTAAACCTTTTGACTCAAAGCCATTCAATTAATTCGGCTAATTTTGGCAGGATATTGCTGACATGGACATCGGTTGGCCTACGTTCTACAACTGGCGCTGACATGAACAAATTTTAATATTTTTTTTGAAATATTTATTTATTTATTTTCTTTTTCCTTTTTCCTTTTTTCTTTCTCTTTTTTTTTTTTTTTTGCCTTCCCTTCCTTCTTCCTCTAGTCAATCACCAGACCTTGACCTCGCCAGCCCTTAACAAGGCTCTAGCCCTCACTAGAGGCCACGAGGTCCACCAGCCCAGCACAAGGCCGGCTAGGTCAACCTCGTTGGCCCATGCCTCTAGCCGGTTGCCGAGGTTTGTTGACCGAAATCATCCTCATATAAATTCGCTTTTCTGACTACTTCAAAAATACTTCTTTTTCCTTTAAATAACCAATGATATTATAATTCTACTAAATAAACAAGATAAGTTAGCTGATGGGCAAAATAAAACAGAAATGGAGATTACCTTGTTAATTGACTTTAAAACCAAGTTTGGGCTATGATATGCACGGAAGAAAAAGGGGAGATAACGGGTTGTTGGTACTTAGATACTTTTTTGTGTTTGCATAACGTCAATGTTGAAAAGCACAAATCATATGTTGATTAGTCCCTATCTACCCGGGGAATCCAATCTTGCATTATGGAAGTGTTTAGGTGGAAAAAGGAGAACGAGGATCTCATTGACCCTTCCTTTTATCCATAATGAAGTTCTATCTTCCTTTTCTCCTCATCATCTCTCTCTCTCTCTCTCGATAGTATTCAATAGGTTGATGAGGTGCGACGCACTATCGAAGATGACACCAAACATCGATGCCTAACGATATAGGTCTCGGTATGAGTTCACAACAGAATCGTACCTAAGGCAATGAACATAATGTAGTAGATGCCCAATGATATAGGTATTGCCATGACTTCACAACAAATCATACCTAAGGAGATGGACATAATGCAGCAAAAAATGTCCCAGCGGGAACGCGTTTGGTGGCTTCTAACCCGGGAACTCAGATACGTATGTACTACATACCAACTCAAGAATCTACAAACCCATAGAGTGAGAAATCATAATTTTTTTGGGAAAAGTACCAAAAAAAGTTCTAAACCTATTGCATTAGTACCAATTCAGTCCATCCGACCAATTTAGACCGAAAATCGTTGATGTAAATGTTGATTGACCTACGTGGCACGATCGGCACTGACATGAACATTTTCTTTTCTTTTATTATTCTTTCCTTTTTTCTTTTTTTTTTTCTCTTTTATTTTGGCGGTCGAGGGCGTAAGACCAAAAATCACTAACATGGATGCTAATCGTCTTACGTGGCACGACCAGTGTTGACATAAATATTTTCTTTTCTTTTATTATTTTTTCCTTTTTTCTTTCTCTTTTTTTCTTTCATTTCGGTGGGAAGGGCCTTTGCGGCTTCGCCCATAGCTAGCAGGGCTGTAACGGCCTTTGCCCATTGCTTGTGAGGCCACAATGGCACTGGATGAAGCCATCGAGGCCTTTGCTAGATCTGGGCCGGTTGGCGTCAACGTCAAGGACTTCTGGCCTAAATTAGTCAAGTAGACTAAATTGGTACCAATGTGCAAAGGTTTAGGATTAAATTGATCCAATTAAAAGGTTTAGAACTAAATTGGTACCAATGCAATAAGTTTAGGACTTCTTTGATACTTTTTCCTGATTTTTTCAATCCATGATTGATAATTTTTAACAAGCAATGGTAGTTTTCCAAATGCGTTATGATCCCATGTTAATAAACTCCGTATTTCATTATTTAATTATCCGCATTTCAAATTTCTTCCTTTAATTTTATCAGATTGCATGGAGTATAATGAAAGACAATTCAATACCAAAAAAAAAAATATGAAAGACAACTAAACTGGGAATGAGATTAGCTACACTTATAAATTAATCAAGGATGAATTGACATATTAACTTAAAAAAATTTAGATAAATGTAACGTGCCTTTTTGGGAATTTATTATAGAAAACGAGAGACGCGTCTCAAGTATGAGAAAGTGATGTTTGCGCTTTGGACATCCTGCATACAGATGACCAGTCTCTTTATACAGCTCACCCTTCCATTACATTGACGTGGTTACCGGGAGATCAGACTTTCGAGCGTCGGTTGCTTATTTCGGCCTCATTCTAGCATCCATCTCTAGAGCGGACCTTAACTTGGACGCTTCAAGTTCCCCGCTGTCCTGGAATTATCTGCTCACCTTCGGAAAAAGAATGTTGCTCAGCTAAATTCTTAACAAAGCATTCCAATCCCGATTTAGAAAAAGATGATCGCTCGATTTGTGATTGTGTTCTTAAGTTAGATTCGAACGGGAACATTAATAGCTAATAGCTTATCTAGCAAACCAGTAACACCAAAGGGATAAAATTAGTCTGCCCTAATTCTAAACGACCACAGACATTAATACATCTACAGGAACTATTAAAGCGCGTGCTTGATGCTGAGCTAATTTCCAGGTTTAAAGATTGCTTGGCGATGGAGTTGAATTCCCTATTCATATCCAACTGACCGTCTTAGAATATGATATGATGCTCTATCTTATAACCCATGAATGAGAAGTTCCAACTCGTAAATATGAATCAGACAGGGACGGGCGTCCTACCATTTGCAAAGTAGACATATTACAGGAGAGGCAAGAATAAAGCCAAGAACCCCGGAAGAAAAGAGAACCGTAGCAGAACCAGTTGATTCTTGAACCCAAAGCCTCAACATCACCAACTTCTGTCAGCCTTGTCTTTCAAGCAAAACTCACACCCAATAGACCCTAGCAATCATTCTGTCTTTGAGTACTTCACATGTGGATCACCTACACAAAGTTCCCTCCACATTCTTTTGAGTTCCACCATTCTCATTACTCGCTACCATCTAGTTGTCCAAGGTAAGTAAACTCAAAGTTGGGAGTTTCTATCCATATCCAAAGGATCACGTCGAATGGGTTCAATTCAAACACCCATTGGAACACGGAGCTCCGCATTGCTCGAAACTTCATGTGGATATCTACTCCAAGAACTTCAGGTCTGAGATTATTTATATAAATTCTAGATGATGAGTTTAAATTCTTTACCACTTCTGTTATAATCAAGTCTGTGGACAATTGAGCAGATAATATGGGATGAAGTTGGAGAAGATCAGTTCACAAGAGAGAAGGTTCTGCTAGACTTGGAGCAGGAATGCCTCGAGGTTTACAGAAGAAAAGTCGACAGTGCAAATATTTCAAGGACTCGCTTGCATCAGCAATTAGCAGAAGCTGAATCAGAAGTCACCCATCTCCTTTTGTCCCTCGGGGAACGTTCTCTACCTGGACGGGTACTTTAACTAAAAAACTTCAACCGTAGCAATAGAACACTAAAGTGCCGCAGATTTTATCTTAAGATGAACCACTACTAATCATTCACGAAATGTCATATCTACTGCCAAATTCTTTGTTCTCTATAACAATGAAATTTCAGGAGTGGACATTGAAAGCCATGTTGGTTATTAGAAATGAGGACAAACGTTATCAATACATTCAGAAATGAATCGCAAAAAGAAATTTGCTGAACCTAAAAATAATTGCAGCAAGATGGTAGTATTTACTCAGTTAAGAATTCTCCACCATATTGTGCTGACATATACTAGGAAAGATTTCTAATCGGAGAAGAGGTAACTTTCACGTGCTTTACTTGCTACAATGCTGTTTCTTTTTCCCCCCTTTTCTAAACAGCCAGAAAAGATGGCGGGCACACTAAAGGAGCAGCTAGATTCAGTTACCCCAGCTTTAAGAGATATGCAGTTGAGGAAAGAAGAGCGTCTGAAACAGTTCAGAGCTGTGCAAGGTCAGATCCAGAAAATTTCTGCAGAAATAGCAGGTAAATCTGAGTTTGAAGACTCATCATCAAATGTAATCATCAATGAGAGTGACCTCTCACTGAAGAAACTCGAAGAGTATCAGAATGAACTTCAGAGGCTTCATACTGAGAAGGTACCAGACACAACACAAGATTAATCGATCTCTAGGCAATATCGGAGCTAAAATCTATTTTTCCTCACAGAATGACAGGCTACAGAGAGTGGACAAATATATAGACACTATCCACAAACTCTCTGCAACTCTGGGAATGGATTCATCTATGATCATCACAAAGGTTCATCCAACCTTGAATGAATTGTGTGGAATATCAAAGAACATAAGTGACACCATCTTAGAAAAACTTGACAGTACTGTAAAGTCTCTGGAGGAAGAAAAGCAAAAGCGGTTTGAGAAGGTGTAGATTGCTTGTGTTATCATGCTAGAATCTATTTCAAGTGAAATTTTCTGCTTGACTGCCCGTACATGGCAGAAATATATAGTTGCAGTGAAAAAACCATTGAGATAAATTTAACTTTTTCTCGCAGCTTAACCATCTTGCTAAAGCATTAACAAACTTGTGGAATCTTATGGACACACCTTATGAAGATCGTCAACTGTCTTCCCATGTTACTTATATGATATCAGTCACACCAGAAGTGTCAGGTCCTGGAAGCCTCACCCTAAACATAATCCAACAGGTTGGAATGCAATGTTAATCACTCAAGAACCCACGATCTGTAAATGTACTGACAGTTGATATTATTTGTAGGCTGAAGCTGAAGTGAAGAGGCTGGATCAGTTGAAAGCTAGCAAGATGAGAGAATTATTTCTCAAAAAGCAGAATGAGCTGGAAGGAATATGCAGTAGATCACATATGGAGATTCCTTCGAGATCTGAGATAGATAGTATACTAAACCTTATAAACACTGGTAAGAGCAAGTTTATGATGATCTGATCACACCATAGTTGTTCATACTGTTTGAATACACAACTAGATGACAAACTGACTTTGGATGCCAAAAAGGAAAAATTGATCATGCCGATCTCCTCATGAGCATGGATGAACAGATAGCAAGAGCAGAAGAAGAAGCTTCAAGTAGAAATATTATAATGGAGAAGGTGGAGAAATGGATTTCAGCTAGGGATGAAGAGCGCTGGTTGGAAGAATACAATAGGGTCGGTTTCAGACAGAGAGTTAAATTTAAGTATTAAGCCAAACTTTTGTTACCTAATCTTTTTTGGATCCGTTCTTTCATCTTTCAGGATGAGAATCGATATTCAGTAAGTAGAGGAGCTTACAAGAACCTAAAGCGCGCTGAACGTGCCCGAGTTTCAGTTAATAAGATTCCAGGTAATAACATAGTTTGATAGTTCTACCTAAAAGTAAGCCCTTGAAGATAGAATAATGATTAAACACATAGAAATTCCTCTTAAAGAAACTCCTCTTAAGTTTCTTTGACATGGTAAATAACTAGCATCAGCAATGGTGTTAGGTTGAGATAGTGTAATTAAAACAAGCATCAAGCAAACACGGATAATTCAGAGTGGTGATACGTGCACTATACTTTCAGCTCATGAATACTGAAATAACAATCTATAAGTCAGGAGCGACACACACACATAAGTAATAAAAGAAAAGATCACACAAGAATAGAGTAGCTAGATATTTATAATGACCCTCTCAAGATCATCGTAAAGGGTTGTGTGTAAAAATAGTCTACTTCGGTTATTTACCCAGTGATTTCATGCAGCTCTGCTGGACATGCTGATTGCTACAACTCAAAGTTGGGAAGAAGAAAGGAAGAAAATTTTCCTGTATGATGAGGTAACATATTCTTCTGGTCATCTGTGATGTTATTGAATATAGAAATTTTCCATTCTCTCAAAGAATAATCACATTCACTGGCTCAAGCAATTTTGCAATATAATTGCACAAGATTGGATTGCTTAAAAGCCATTATGGTGCAGTTGGCTTTTGACCAGAACCATCAGTAAAAGAGATTCTCACGTAAGTCAGACAGTGGCAAGCTTCATAATCTAAAAGGATAATAATTATATGCATTGTTAGAGCACAGTTATGAAACCATTCAGTAGTCTATCAAGTTGATAGTAATCATCAAAAAGAGTCTTCACAGAAATGAAAACTTCTGATTCTCTAGGTACCCCTTCTGGCAATGTTGGAAGAGTATAACGCATTAAGGCAGGAAAAGGAAGCTGAGAAGCAAAAGCAAAAGGTTTGTATCAATTTACTCTGCCATTATGCACTAGTTATCTACAAATTCTTAGTTATTACGTTTTCAAGTCATGGATAGTTAAAGTTTTAATTACTTTCAGAAAGGCTCCTTAGATCCACTAATGAGATGCTACATATTTGTCACGATTCTTTATTCAACAGTAGCCTACAAACTATTACTGACTCCATATACGTACAGTTTCTCTTGCTGGAAAAGAAAAAGGTACAGCGTCTACAGACCCAGGCGACAGTTGAGCAAGAGAATTCAATTGGATCCAGGCCAGGCACCAGCAGTAGGCGCATGTCAAACAGAAGCTTGAATGGGAGTTTCGGCCATTTTAGCCCAGTGAACAGAAGGCTCTCACCAACTATCCAACAATTAGAACCAAGCAGTATCAGTCCATCGACTCAAGGAATATCCTTCATAAAAGAAGGGAAAAAAAGACCGGGTCAAAAGATGTTATCACGGCCTCGCCTTTCTTCGCATTTTAGAGATGAAACAGCTTCAGTAGTTTCTACTTGTTCAGGTCCTTTATCCCCTTGAATCTTCACAGTCGTGGATTTTCAGGTTGAGTCGAGATAAAACAAGTTTAGAACGGGTCGAATTTCCTTGTGTGAATGACTTTAGTAGGAAGTGCAAAAGATAAATTCAGTTGTCGTGTTTGTTCGAGTAATTTTTCTTTTTTGTCCATAGTGACTGTTTGAGATATTTGGGAATTCAATTGCATGCACTCCTTCTCCCTCTCTTTTTTCCCATTTTAACATGCACAAAAATTACACCAATTAATTCTACAATAACGACAGACACAAGGTTCAAGGTGCACTTGATTCCAGTCCACCTTCATCTCCAAAAGGGCCTAAGGAACTAAAAGGCATAAACAATATACATCACCGAGGGATTAGTGGCTAAAAGAATCGCACGCGGCATCTCTGATCCTGTGATGCCTATTGCAACAAACACCCAACAAAGATGCAATGGAATATAGCTTCAGAAATGAGGAGCGCCAATGTTTAACCGTTTCGAACCAATTCAAGACGACTGGGGTGGTTAGACTTGATGAAACTCCAAAAGTCACAGCAACAATCTGAAAACAGACTCAGGCATGCACGTCCGTGACTTGCACGAGTTCTCCGCTACTTGTCTTCACATGCGGGACAGGAAAAGCAACCCTTTTAACCTTAACAATGAATCGATCTCGATGATAAGTGCCATTCCATCTTTTGAAGTCCCACATCCCAGATCAACAGATTCAGCAAAAAGGAAAACGGTCAGCTCGCCTCAAAAACGTGAACGGGGTCATCGACAGATCAGGGAACCGTCGGCATGGCCGAAAGTCACCCCTAAAAAGACCCAAAGATTCATGGCCAAGGCCACTTCACATAATTAACCGCACCAGAATATCCAATAAATATACGCACGAACTAGGAAAAATTAACTTTCCTGTAGGAGGAGCAAGAACAATCAACAAAATCCATGTCCCCCAATTCAGCCATGGCAACATCCAGAATCATCAAATCGACACAGTGCTTCTAAGAACAAATTAGCCTGATCAAGAAACTTCACTCACAGGCTTGCCAAAGAAATCATCAATCCTCCGCGTGCCGGCCGGAACCGGCTTCCCAGCTACGGGCCGAGACCGGAGCTTATCGGCCGGCTCGTCGTTAGCAGACTGAGCTGGTGCGGGGAGCGAGTCGAGCAAGAAATCGCTGGTCGGCCGGTGCCGCTTGACGGCGATCCTCATCTGGTCCAGCTTCACGGTCTTCCGCTTCTTCTCGGCGGCGACCTGCGCGGATCTCTCGGCGAGGGACTCCAGGAAGAGCTGCGCGGAGCAGGTGACCAGGAGCAGCGCTTCCGAGTTCACTTTGTTGATGTCTCTGTCGAGCTTCATGATCTTCTTGACGCGGCCGGTGGGGAGATCGGGCCGGATCGTCGAGGTCGCGTCTTCTTCGGCCATTGTCGAGCTCGAGATGTGGAGAGAGAGAGAGAGAGAGAGAGAGAGAGAGAGAGAGAGAGAGAGAGGGAGAGCCTAGAGAGAGAGAGGGGGGTTAAAAGTGGCGGGAAATGCTCAATTGGATTTCGGTTTCCCTCGTTCCCGGTTTCACGTTGACATTGACTGGGCCGGGCCGGGCCGGGTTGATAGATTGTGTTGTGACTCGTGAGATTTCCCGGCCCAATTAAACATAATCGGTTGCCCAGATTCCATAACGTGAGGTTTTAGGTAAGATGAATGATATCATATTCATCCTGAACTAGGCTCTCGCAGACATGACAGCATAACATCAGCACCTTAACAAGCACGCTTACAATTCGTGCCCAGATTCGAAGAGAGAGAGTCCACGGGCACAAAAGCATAGTTGCACCGCAACACCCGACAGTCCAACACACTAAGTGCACTTGGATTAGGACATGGGCAAAACCGGATACAGAACCTCAATGAACCCTTCTGCTGATGATGTGCCTATTCAATTTCCACGTCCTAATCCAAGTGCAGCAACAAATTGCTGCTTGGATCTGCGTAGTACATTGTCGTGCCTCCAACTCTCCACCTTAGAAGGGTTTGCTCGGTGAGTCGGACTTGGCTCAATGCTAAAACAGAGAACTATTGCGTGCGGCGACAATGTGCATGCACATTTACAGCACCGAGTAGTACATTACCAAGTGCTAAAATCAGAGAGAGGGTAAGGCGAGTAAAGATCTGAACACGGCAACGGCTCAGCCTTCCCTGAATCGGGAATAGAAGCTGCCCAGAGGTACAAAAGCAAACTGCAGGACTGACTGATGAATCAGCTAGAAGTCAGAGTCAAGAAAAGATCTAATGTGCTGCAACAGCTTGGCCTTGACTGAATACGGAATAGAAGCTGCATAAAGACACAAGAATGCACTATCTTTAAACTCGCACGACTGACGAAATCGAAGATGTACTCAAGTTTCGATGCTCTTCAAGTGCAAAATAATAACCTTAATTGGATGTGCTCAGCGACGAGAAATAAGATGCACAGAAGCAACATAATAACCACTTCCGAAATGATTTTCACCTCTCCCTTTAACTTTGAGTTGAAATTATCAGATTGTTTAATTTGGTTATAGTAAATAATGTCAGAATCGAGGGACGTTCCAACTTCAATTGAAAGAAGAAAGAACCCGCGAGGAGAGAGAAACAATCGAGAAGCTTCCTCCAATGCGACGATAACAAAGTGATCCCAAAACGGTTACGCGGTAAATGCGTAATTAGACAACGAACCCGACGAATTTCGATCACTCCCATTTGAATGTTTTACCATCTGCGAAGCATGCACGGCTCACGCAGTCCCCGTTTTTCACTTTTGCTGGATTAACCACGGTAAACCTGAGCTGACCGCGGTTAAGCATCACTCCTACGGTATATAAGCCCTGTCCAAACGTCTTCCTCTCCCGCCACTCACTCTTTTCTGCTTCAAATTCTTTTCAAAACCACCGTCTCTCCCGTCGTTCTATCTCCATCGCTCCGTTCCTCCATTTCTCTCTCGAAGCTCAGGAGCTATGGTGAAGTCAAATCTCCGAATCTGATCAACGGATTTAGCTCGCGCGGTCGCTTGTTTCTTCACACGCCGCGAGCTTGATCCTCGCATTTTTCCTGATCGATCGTTTCGTGCAGGTTGTCGTGCAGAAGCTGAAAGAGGCGGAGATCACCGAGCAGGACTCGCTTCTGCTGGTAACTAGCTATATCTCCGAATCGAACTTCGATCAGGCTTTTTTCGTGCAGCATTTCTGATGGTCGCAATGGAGAGATGCTCTGGTTTTTGACGAGCTCCGCTTCGGTTTCAACTGTGCACGACAACTGATGGTCGCGACTGAGTGATCCTCTTTGCTTTCTCTAGTTCCTAGCTTTAGATCTTCATTTTGACTCCGGATCATGTGGCCGTGAAGATGAACTATCCGATGTCGCCGCTGTTTGGTTGAATGTCATAGAGATCGCAGTCGAGTGCGCCCTAGAAAATCATCAACCGCCGATCAGGCTATTCTTGGTGACAAGCTGGCGGAATCGTTTTAGTTGAACTACAGGAAAGAATCCAAAATGACGGTCTTCTCACTTTCCTTAAGATTGTATGGTCAATGCATCGTTCACTCTGTCTCTGTTTTTTTTTTTTTCTCTGTCAGTTCTGAATCCAGATGACGATATTCTCACTATTTAGTAATTATTTTACGCTTAAATTGTTATATTCTCTGAATTGGTTTTCTCCGTTTCAACGATCGCTTTTGTGATTGTTATGTCTTCATATATCTTTGCTTCGGAAGGAGTTAAAGATATCACAGAGGAGGATAAGTTAGTGTAAATCTAGCACGTGCTCATCCTATATAATGACTCTTGCCATCTTTGGTCATGAAATAGACAAGGAACCTGCTCCGCATTGCTATCTTCAATATCAGCTACATCAGAGGCCTGTTTCCCGAGAAGTATTTCAGTGATAAGTCTGTTCCTGCCTTAGGTGAGTTTGTTTTGGTCTGATTTTATCCTAGTTAGGAGTACCTACCGGCGAGTCTTTTGAATAGTCAATTTGGTTTACAGAGATGAAGATTAAGAAGCTACTGCCGATGGATGCCGAGTCCCGCAGGATGATTGATTGGATGGAAAAGGGTATGCTGATATAGTTCCTTCCTCGATTAGTTTAAGAGGTTCGGACCAGAAGTTTTGACCTCCGTTCGTTTTCTTTTGTAACTCTTATCATGTGATTTGATGATTATGCCCCAGGTGTATACGATGCACTGCAGAAGAAGTATCTGAAGACACTTCTCTTTTGCGTCTGTGAATCAGTTGAAGGGCCCATGATAGAGCAATATGCATGTAAATCTTCCAAATGATCCATTGTTTGTTTCCGAGATATTAAGTTTGGTCGATCTCATTTACTCTACTTTGATGCCTTGGCCGACAAACTTTAAAGTGCCGAACCAGAGTGCGCTCTTTTATTTGGAAACTAGTCATACCGTGCATTGAGTTGTAAGGACAAATTCGGAGTTTTTGTTTGAGGCCCTGGGGTGTTTTTTTTGCAGTTTCATTCAGTTATTCCAGTTCAGATAGCCAAGAGGTCTCGATGAATATCAGTCGCACAGGGAACAAAAAGGAAAGTACTTTCAAGTGTAATTCAGGGGCAGAGATTACTCCTAATCAGATGAGGTAACTTGTTTCAGAAGTCATATAAAATTTGTGAAACTCCATGGCATTTAGCAAAATAGAAGGGTTAATCTGTGATGGAACTCTTTAATTTTTAGGAGCTCTGCTTGTAAGATGGTCCGTACTCTTGTTCAGTTGATGAGAACTTTGGACAGGATGCCTGAAGAGGTAAACCATGACTCTGGAGGCTAAGAATTCATAGTCTTTTTTTGCTCGTCTCTTCTTAGAACTACAAATGACATGAATGCAAAATGTTATATTTCAGCGTACCATATTGATGAAGCTCCTCTACTATGATGATGTAACGGTATGCCTCTTTTGCTGCTTCCAAGTTTTGAGTTCCTCTTCTAGTAGCCAAAGAATGCTTAATGCTTCTATCTTGCTCAAAACTTATCTTTGAGTTCAATACTATTAAAAGATGGAACACAAATAAGGTGTCTGTTAGAGGCTGTGCGCTCACACTAATACTGCAGTGTTAATGAGCAGCTTTTGCACTTTTCAGTTTAAAGTCTTTGCATGTGAATGTATGCATAGATGCACTTGAAACTTCATTCTGGTGTTTCGCGGGTGTGATTAGTCAGACAAATATTGGAAATAAGAAAATTATGATAGCATGATATCATTTTGCAGCCTGCAGATTACGAGCCTCCGTTCTTTAGATGCTGCAGTGAAGTAGAAGCCCATAATCAATGGATAAAGAATCCTCTGAAAATGGAGGTTGGTCATGTGAATAGCAAGCATCTCATACTGGCTCTTAAGGTAAGAGATCAAGACTACCAGAACCTGAATGCTCATTATTATTCTCATTGTATGCTTGATGGACAGTCTGGCAACTATGATGTTTCAGGTAAAGAGTGTGCTTGACCCTTGTGGGGATGAAAATGATGACAGTCAAGAAGATGAAGTGAGCTTGGGAGGTGCTTCTATGCAAAGAGATGATTATTCTGAATCTGACAGTGAGGTGAAGAGGCCACACTTTACCGAAACCTCTCTTTCCCTGCATTGAAAGCTTTTAAAGTATTTTAGCGCTGTAGAATGCCCATATTTATTTTATGTTTTTTCAGTTTAACCATTCAGCCGATGGCCAGTACATTCTTGCGCCAGTTGGTACTTGCTCAAACTTCCCCTTCATGTTGTTAAAATCCCTTTATAGACTACCCTTCTATGTTTCGACCATCTGTCTCTTTGAAAGTGACAAACAGTTGCGCTTTGCAGAGAAACAGCAAGTTGATGATAATGGCTTTGTCGATGAAGGTACCATCTATACAAAGCAAATAACGCTTAACTTCCCTGATGCACGAGAGTGCTTTTTCTTTTTCAGTAAACCGGACTATTATTTAAAGAGTCAATTGAAAACAAAATGGTGGAAGTTTTGACTGCATAGCGGGATCTAACGTTTTTCAGCTATAGGAAATTATGGACATTTAAAAGACTACAGATAGTTAATTAATGTTGCATAAAAACTGTGCAGATGACACTCGGGATCCTGTGGAAGATGAACAGCAGTTGGCCCGGGTCAAGGACTGGATTAATTCTCATCACCTGGGCACTCTCAGACTAACAGATATCCTTTCAAGTTTCCCAGACATCTCATTGGTAAGGACTTTTGCTATTCTTGATGTTTTTCTACAGCTGCAGAAGAGATTCATCAACGAGAGTCCTAATTTTTCAGGTTACATCTATGCATGGATAACATTTGTGTATATTATTGATAATGCAGGTCCTAATCGAAGGTAATGGAGGCTTTCATCCCCATAAAAGTTTAAGAGAGAGGTCCATAAGATTTTTCTGAATTATGGATTCACCCATCTTGATTATTTTCAGAGATTATGGACAAACTTGATAAGGAAGGTGTTATATCAAAAACTGCAAAGGACACCTACATTGTAAACAAGCATAAGGTTGAAAGATGAATGTCTTAGTTCGCTAAATTTCCCTTCAATTACCTTCGCTTCTTTTTCCCATAGTCTACTATATCTATCGTAGGTCATCGACTTCTTTCAAGTATTTCATCCTTTTTGCTTCTTTCATTTTTGGCTAATATTCTTTTCTCTGTCGTTAAACTCTTCAGACATCTGACTTTGATTTTCCTGAGGTGAAGCTGGAAGGGGATGGTCAGGTAATTCTAGCAGGTGACAGAGCTCCCTTGGTTGATGAGCACATGTACATGAAGGTTCTTGTACTTATCCTTCGCTGTGTTTCTTTGAGCAAAGCTGTTGAAAAATGCAAGCGCTGTTTTGTGCTCTATTTGGCATGCATACCCTTTCATCTTTCTGATTCGGTTCGTCTTCTGTACTTCCATACGAGTCTGCTTGATCTCGTTCCTTTTATGGTTCATTCAAAGGGTGACTTGATAGATGAATCTCCAACCAAAAGATGGATCTGGTTTCATGCACCGGGGAAATTACACTAGACAGAACAAGATCATGACATTATTGCTCATATTCTAAAACATCCTTCCAGTGTGTAAATACGTAAATTGATTGTGGAGATTATAATAGTTACCCTTACCCGAGTATCTACATTTTCATCTCGTTTTCCTCAGGGCAACTAGATAATGAATTTCCTTTCACTCAAATGTTAACAGAAAATGAGCTTCCCTGGGTTGCATCATGACAAAATTCGTGGATCCTGAAATATTTCCATTCCTTCAAAATGTATACCCATCCTTCAAAACTTATGCCTAACTAGGTTTTCAAAAGAGAAAATTTGATGCTGTAACTTCACTTCAGTCATGTCTGCACATTGTTGATTGTCAAATACCCTATGATTTTTCTTTTTCTAGGCTTCTTGTTGCAGAAGCATTTGAGAGATCACTGAGCAGATGAGTTCTGTCAACTTGAATGTCATAATTACAGGCTTTGTGTCACGCTCTCCCAATGAAGTATGTAACGGTTACGAAGCTTCAGGATAAGCTCAATGGAGAAGCTAACCAGGCTACCATCCGGAAACTCATTGATAGGATGGTCCGTGAGGGCATGGTTGAAGCCAAAGGCAGTCGCAGGCTAGGTATTCTGCATTATGCTAATTTTTTGTGCTCAAGTCTTTTTCTCGGTGAAGTTCTTGATCTTATCAACCCACGATCCTCCAATGACATAGGCAAGCGTGTTATCCATTCTGATCTGACTGAGAAGAAGCTAAATGAAGCCAAGAAAGCCTTGGAGAATGACGCAATGGCAAGATTACATTATTTGGTTTGCTGTGCCTGACTTCCAGCTTTCACATGCTTGCATGATGCTGTTCAGTATTTCTCAAGCTCTTTCGAATTCGACAGGATGTGGATACTCATGAGCCGTCCAGTAGCCTCCACCCTCAAGAACTCATGACTAAGGGTAATACAATATCCTCACGGAAGAGTAATTTGGCCTTCAATGATACTTTATTCTCTCTCTTTCCTTTTTGTCGCTTCACAAAGCAAGGTCTTGATTCATCAGGGAACGGCCACCCGGACATGTCCACCTGTGGCATCCTACAATCCATTGGATCAGATCTCACGCGCATGAAGGTCAGATCCGACTTGAATTTGAATGGTTCCATTCATAGTGAGCAGACCGTTTCTGGGATGAAGGGGAAGGAGAACACTCCCACAAGCAGGGCCAAGGTGAATGGCGCTCAATCTTCTCATTTCTGTTTCTTTCTCACGTTTAACTATTACATGTTTCTACACATGACAGTAAGGTTAATAACAATGATAATGCTAACTCATATGATTCTCTCTCTCTCAGTGCCAGTCGGTGGCCTCTCGGGAGAGCTTTATTCCAGGAAATCAAAACAGCAGGACAAATGGACCTACAACAAATGCTGACGACATGGAGACTGTCGCGTACAATGGATCCGCTCAGGATAAGCAATCAAGAAAAACGAGCACAGTAGGAATTCTTGACCCATTTATATTCAAATGACGCAGTTCTCTTGCTGCTTCTAAAGTGTAAACATGGTCAACGCATCGTATTTTCCAATTTATGAAGGCAATTCATTTTTGCCTTCTGCAGGTTAAGGACCCGATCCGTCAGTCCTCAAAGCGCCAGAAGTCACAAGCCCTCTGAGGACCTTCGTCAGAAGTCACAAGCCCTCTGAAGACCTTCGTCACTGTGATGCTGTTGTCTGGGAACTCTCCACTCGAGTCAATACCTCATTATAAGATTTCGAATATTTCCGGACTCTAGACATTTTATTTTTTTGGTATGTGACTCTAGACATTTTTTTTGTCCAACAAAACAACAAAAATAAAACCTGCATTTGGCCCATTGGCATAAAATGAAGAAGGTGAAATCTTTGTTAATGGAATTGACAATATTATTCTTCTATGGAAAATTGGCATGCGCAAGAAGGCGAAGTCTTTGATAGCTATGACAATAATTAAATCTTCTACAGCAAACTTGCAAGTGCAAGATATATTTTGAGCATGAAGCGGTTCCAAAGACCTGCCTAGGCCTAGCATGTTTACTCCTTTACTGCTTTAGTAATCCTAAAAACTGATGCTTTAAATAATGGCCTCAACATATTGCGAGATCAATGCTTCTTGATTGAAAAACGGTTAAAATATAGAACGACTGCAACAGATCCAGGAGATTATTGAAGATCTAGTAGGTATTAAGGACTTGAATTACCCTCGTATAATTAATGCAAAGCTTACAAAATTTCAACAGTAAGGAAAACAAACTCTCGACAAGGATTCACATCACCAAGAACATTATCAACTAGACCAAAACGGGAGAACCCTCTGAAGTGCTTCACTGATAATGCTCACCAGGAGAGAGGCTATTTCTATTTCTAAGCTTCATCAGAGTGCATGCTGACTGGTGATACAGTGCCAACAGCTATCAAAATGTATACATGAAAGCACACTCACATGTGCATAGTCATTCAGCAAGTCTATGCATGTATTTTCAACTACATGACAACCAGAGGTCCAGAATATGTAGACAGATAACATTCACACTGATGTATGTTTTGGTACACCACAAACCTAACGTTTGGATGGCCAACCAGGCATAGCAAAGACACGGCACTGGCAAAGGTCAGAAGTAGGTAGTGCCTATATGGATTCACATAGATGCATAAACACAACCAAAGCCTTAGGGGAGAAAAGGATAAGAGAGAAAAGCGCCGTTAAAGAGGTACTTCATACTGGCCAAAAACAAGGGGTAGTTCAAGACGAGCATGAATCAATGTATCAAATGCTAGTGCGCAATTATGAAAGCCGAGGTACTTGATTGAAAAAAAGGCAACAAACATTAAGTTTGAATCCCTAAAAAGATTTAACAGTGAGATAATAACGGCTTATGTAAGCCAAAATGTACCAACATCGAAAGAAGAGCCAGAGGTATGGTCCATGAGGTCCAATCTTGAAGACACTTATTTGAAACCATCCAAAACCTCTGATAAGTACAATTGTCTACATGTATATCACATAAACCCAAACAAGTAAAGCGCGAGCATGCTTCATACTCTTCTCAGTAGGGAGAGTCTAAACCATTCAGTTGACAACTTCTCAGTCACCTGCACCAGAAAAACTATGTCAGCAACATTCAATGGAAAAAAGAATGTCAAAAGGTGCAACTATCACCACTCAACACTTTTTTTCTGGCCTCTATACTAAACCTCCTATAGGAGTTCAGGGGAATAAAGCTAAATGAAAGAAGTACGGCTTCAAAAATGTAAACTTTGCTTGAGAAAGACTCGCGAGACCATTCACAAGCTCATAGAACATGTGTGGAATCTGGTCAAAGTGGAACCGAACAATCAAGAAGGAACATAAAGGATACTTTATCACCATAAATGCAGATCAGCAAAATAAAAAGAACTTGGGGCAACAATAAGCTTTAGGTAGAGCTACGCTCTAGCTACCATTGAATTGCAGAAGGCATAATTCATCATATATCTCATGAGAAAACGAACCTCATAATGTTTATCTGGAATAAAAACTACAGTTCTTTTATCATTAGTTACTTTATTCCATTTTTCTAAGTGGTTAAAGCAAAACTTTTAGATTAAGAGAGAAAGGACGGACAATATTCCAAATGTTTTCGGGGGACGAAACAAAGAAACTTTACACTGAACCTCATGTAGTTATTAAAAATTGCACCAACAACCTAGCAAGCGCAGGCTGGGGGTCAGCATTGCTTCTAAAATAGAGTCATGAATAACATAATATGGCAGAACTTCAATAGACATATAAAGTTTCATTTCATGTTTAGAGCCAATGTCCCGTGGCCGGATCTCTAGACAAAACACCATCTCAAAACTACAGTGCACATGAAAATTTCCCATCCAGCGAGGGCTGGCTATCACAACAACAACCAGTGCAGACTTAAAAAACATCCTCCAAATAGCACAAAGCGACGAATTTAACTGGAGCACACTCCAGGACCTTCAAAAAGCGACGAAACTGCATCATCAATTTTATTGTACCCCGAAAAGCAAACCTGCGATTCACTTGGGTGGCTCATAGTTCTGCTGGAGGAGATCGTCATACGGATCCCTACGCCCCAGCACCTGGCTGATCTGGGCATCCCAACCGAGCTGCACATTGTGCCGCTCGAACGTCCAAAACCCGTAAGGGCGAAGCGGGTAGCTCCACATCTCCTTGGTCTTGTTGCACCTGTCTTTCACCGCATACACGTGGTCCCTGAACTTCTTGTCTCTCTCCTTCGGGTCTTCCATCAACCTCAGAACCAAGTTCTCCGCGAACTCCATAATGAACTTCATTCTCTCTTCTCTGATCACAGCAATTTAGAAACCGACAAATCGATTAACCCATCTCCAGCTGCAACTGAGTTCAATCAGAGAAGTAGCAACTGGATTGACTCGTTGAACGCAAGAGCGAGTGACCAATTGACACCGCCATCGAACAAGCATCGACGACGACTATGATCGGGGCAGCGTGCTGAGCCCAATTCGCAATTACATTTCCGAAACAAGATTCGGGTTTGCGCGCTCTTTCCTATTCGTTCATCTCGAAATGTAATCTAAATCGGTCCAAGTAGTTCCAATTGTAACAAAATCAAAGAACCCTAGAGACGCGAAATCAGAATCGAAATCGATCGAACGAAGGAGTTCGCAGACATTTGATAGCAGAACTCGCTGGAAGAGAAGAACTCACCAGCTCGAGGATCGAAACTCAGTCAGACGACGCCCACCGCTGCGGCAATTTTCCGCTCTTCCCAGCAAAGTCGAAGGCTTGTTCATCTCTTTGAAGAGAACACCAAGATGGTGAGTTTTCTAATTGGGCCCGAGCCCAAATAAGAAGGAGAGGCGCTGCTCGGCCTTTCTACTTGGGCCTGAGCCCAATTACATTTACGTACGGCCTGAGCCCAACAGCTCACTGGTCTGAGCAGCAGAGAACTCGCTTTATTCACCTAGACGTGAACACCAAAAGTAACGAAAATGGTCTTGTTAACGATAGTGCCCCGAGTCACATGTTAACCATACTTACATAAAAATAGATGAACTCTCAATCCGCCGATTATACATAAGCCGAGAGAGATGATATATTGGAAATATTGAACTTTCTTTATTTGGACAAGCGGCGCTCTTTTAAGGTTTGTGATTAACTGAGTTCATATCGGAAGCAACTTACGAAACTTAATGAAAACACGACCGACAGAAATGCGAACATGGACATTGATTTTCATGCGGACTGGATATGGTTTTAGTCCATCAACACGGTCAAGTCTCGCGTCTAAGATTGCACTCAAGCGGAGATGGAGAAGAACTTTCTCCGGACACATCCGCGCCTCCGGGGCATTTAATATAAAAGACGAACGAAACCGAAGATATATTTCCTTGCTTTTGGTGGGGGGCAACGAACAACTTCCTATAAATGCAAGCAACCACTATGGTTTGCCTTCTTTAAATTGACGAACGTTCGTACCAAAACCGAAGCCAATCTCGTATTCTTATTCGCGCAAAGGAGTGGGCCATTTTTTCAAACCTGCTGGCCCCTTCCCCAAACACCGAACCGTTTCCCATCTCCATTTCCACCAAACCAAACACAATCAGCAAACCTTCTCCTGCGTTTCGAAATCGAAATTCCCAACAACAAATTTCGCCCCTTCTAATTTCTCGATTGCGTCTTACCATGTTTTTTTAATTAGGCCAAGATTTGATTGGATTCCAACTTGGGTGGACACGGACAGGTTCCCATATTCCCCAAATCCTACATGGCTTCTCCCATTTTGCATTCAAAAGACAAAACACAAGTGTTTGACGCGAGAATATGAGCAGGTTCTTTGCGATCCTTGTACGTGTAGATTAGACCTAAGAACGCCCAAACAAGAAAATCTTCAGCCCTTGCGGTCGTGGCTTCTTGTGTGTTTTTCTTCTTTTGCGGTGGTCTCAGAAAACGAGGAGTGCGTAGCTCGCGGTGGGTGGTGGATACGTCGTGTCCCATCAAACCCTCCCGCGCAGAAGAATAATGTGGACGACGGTGCGGGATTCCTCCCTCGATCGATTGGGTGCCAAGTCGCGATAACGTGCCCTGGGTCGGTCTCTCGTTTCGTCTCGGGACGTCCAACGCTCTTGAAAAAAAAAAAACAACACGAAAATATGGATTGGAACCAGTTCGAAAGGTGCCTTGCGCGGTTGTACAAAAACGGGGTTTTGGTTTCTTTGGTGGGTACCGAAAGGAAACCTCCTTGGTTGTACCAGCCCTCCTCTGCACCATGTTGTCCGGCAAAAATTGTTTGTGTACTCCCTCCTCCTTTTGGACTGTGCTGAAACAGTTTGATTGCGCTCTTCGAGTTTGACTCGAAAATAAAACTCGGGAAGGACGTGCGGTGCAATTTTACTGAAAAGTCCGAGCGATTGATGAAAAAGGAAAAGAAGAAGAAAATTTCGGAGCTATTAAGTAGTCGGGGTAATTTAGCCCCTGTGTGATCGTAGGAATCAAAAGGCGGCCGCAAATCCAGCCAATGATAGGAGGAGGATCCATCTTGGACCCTCGATCCGTAATCGACCCTTAAAGCCTGTGCGTGACCAAATCAACATCACGTAAATTTTACTAAAGATTCTTAAAAATTTAGGGGCAGAAAATGACGTTCTAGTCTTTCCACCTAGCTTTTTCGATCGCCTGGCTGAGATTAAAGCTCGTGGCGACAAGCTCGGCTCGGCATGGACCGACTCACCTCTAATCGCCTCTCCTTAGAGGGTTCCCTACTCGTGGATTTGCGGTTTACGGGGGATTGAAAGCGCAAGCTCCCAGCAAAAACAAAGGAACAAAATGCGCCCACAACGGTTAAAAGGAAAAGGGAGAGAAAGGCAAAGGGGAAAAGTAAACGCAAGCGATAAGAGAGCAAGAGGTGCAATGCCACTGGCCACCCATCCGAGATGCCCTTTTTCCACTCATATCCTGTTGTGTTTCGACCCTTTGCCTAAAAGATACTTTCCTCCCACTGGCAAACATATGCCGAGTTTTCTCCCCACCATATCTTACCCTCTCCTCATCCACAACCACGACACAGATAGCTCCCGTCATCTAGACAAAAACGACACAATTCCACTATTGAAATCTTCTAGAATCACATCATCATCAATCTAACTTGCCAAAACAAATTTAGGCCAAAATGAATCGATTTCCTTTCCTCTTGTCTCGATTGGCAAAACTAGCTAGAAACGAAGGACCACGCAAGAAAACGGCCAAATCCTGTAATCCCTGCCATCTCTCTGATGGGTCAAACCCAAAACAGTGATAAACCCCACCTGTCGAATTTCACCATAGCCCCCCCTCCTCGTGCTGCTGCACCTCTACACGCCTCACCCCCGCACCCCTAAAAAAAGCGCCCAAAAAGGAAGAGAAAGCCCATGATAAAGCACAAAGAAAACTCGAGGGAAACACGATGCCATTATTGTAGTCCGCCTAGGATTCTCTCGTCCCCTCTGCCAACCCCCCCTTCCCCCGCACTTTTTCAAATGCACACACATATAGCCATCGGACTCTGCCGCCTGCAGAGAACAGTAGTAGGATACTCGCCCCCATCCTTTTTTACTTTCTCGCCTTTTGCGCGAAAGAAAGAGCCTCCCTTCCAGCCGGCCCTTGTCATCTCCTCCACCAAGAAGAAGACGCATCCTCAGCAATCAATGAGAGGGACGACCGTGGTGGGTTTTGGCCCCCGTCTCATGTCGTTCGCGTCCCCCCCTCCCCCATCTCGCTACCCTCTCAACCTACTCTGCTCCCACCACACCACAAGCGTCCAAAACTGCCCAACCGACAGGTTCAGGCGCAAGAAAATCTTTAAAAAAAAAATAAAATAAAGAACGGGAGGAAATGGCCGGCGGAGAGGCGGTTTCGAGAGGGGTCATCACGGCGCCGGATGCAGAACACGCTGCAGACCCACCACTCCTGCCCCACGACTCATTTTTCTTTGCCTTCGACTCCGGCATTTCCTCGCACGTCTGACTATTAAAACATGACCCGAAGTATAAACAATTCGTCCGATATTGATTTCTGATTTTGGCCCGGAAATTCGACCATAATATAAAAGGAGGAAAAGGGCAGAAACATAAAGGGCCAAATATGAAAAGAGAGCCCGGTTGATGTCACCGAAGTATGTGCTATACAAAGAAAGACACTGAAAAGTTGCTCGTTCCTCGCAACCGCCGTAACAAAAATTCACGCCACTTCCCCCTCTTTCTTTCTTCTTTTCCTTTTCCACCAAAATTGCCCTCGTTTTCTCGTTTTTCCGTTACCCAAGAAAAGGGGGGAAAAAAAAAAGGGAAAGGCTAAAACCTAACCCCCCCCGTAATCCCGAGAAAGGGTGAATTTCAGAAGGGGAGGGGTAAAAAAACGAAGAGGGAGAAAAGAGGAAAGAGAGCAGCGCAACCGCCGTCAACTCACGGCCATGACATCATCGTCAGCCGCACCAACTCCGTCATTCTCGCCGTCGCCGTCGCCGTCGTTGATCCAGCGCTCCTGCGGGGCGCACTCGGACTTGTGGCGCAGCTTCCAGTCCAGCGCCTGGCACGCGCGGGAGCAGTAGTTCACCACCCCGCACACCGAGCACCGCCGGAACTCGTGCCTCCTCGTCTCCGCCCTCCCGCACCCGGCGTGCGAGCAGAGCCGCAGGCCGCCGTCGTCCCCGGCGGAGCCGGCGCCGCCGCGGGCCGCGAACCACTCCGACAGGAACCTGTTCGCCGGGTGCACCTCCGGGGCCGGCACGTTGCACCCGAAGTCGCTGAGCAACGGGCAGGCCGCCGCCGCCGCCGCCGCCGCCGCGCGGCGCGCGTCGGCGTCGTGGTGGGGGTGGTTCCACGCGAGCAAGGAGCGGGTGGGGAAGGCCGACGAGGAGAGCACGGCGGCCAGCTCGCGCGCATTCGCCTGGACGAGGAACCGGCGCCCCTCGGCGACGTTCTGGCGTACGCCGTAGCCGTCCTGGAGGCAGTGGCCGAGCTCGCGGAGCGCGTCGACGTGGCCCAAGAAGGCGGCGCGCGCGCAGAGGGCGACCCCGGCTCGGAGGTCCTTGTCGTTCTTGGAGCCGCCGCTGCCGTTGAACTGGATTACGGCGAGAGAGTACAGCGCCGGCGCGTGGCAGTTAATCGCGGCTTTCGCCATGAGAGAAGCTCCGCTCCCTCGGTTCCGTAAACAGTAGAACCGAATCTGTTCGAAAAGAAGAAACAAGAAAAGCTCATATTACCACTTTCCCGAATTCTCTTTTATTCTTGAATTAAATCATCTGCATCTCCTTCTCTTATTTTGGGTTTCGAGATTTGCTTACCATGCCGAGAATGTAATAGGCCTCCATATTGCCGGAATCGGCGCACAGCTTCAAGAAGCGGTGCGCCGAGTCGCACCAGTTCGTAGCCCCGACGGCAAGGCACTTCGACGAAGCTTTCGACAAGACAAGCGAATGGCCGGCCAATGAATTAAACCTCCTACACCTGTTTCCGATCAAGAAGGAAAAAAAACGACGTTATTCTTCCCTTCCCTGTGCAAATCAAACACCGTTTTCAAGAAAGACAAGAAAAAAACGGGAGGAATGAGATTGGGCTCCTTACGTTAGCGAGGCGCTGATGAGATCCGAAGGGGACGCAGCGGACGCGCTGAGCTTGGAGAGGATGCAAATCAGGAGGTCGTCCGGCAACGCGTCGAAGGCATCGCAGCCCCCGCCGGAAGACAGTCTCTGCCTCCTCCGGCAGCACCCCGCCTGGTCTCCGGCAACGTCCCGCGGCCTCTTCGCCGCCGCCGCCGTCGCCACCGCGTCCTCCGAACATGCATCCAGTGGAGAATACCAAGCTCCTCTTCTCGTTCTCATGCCTCTCTCTCTTTCTCTCTGTCTCTGTCTCTGTCTCTCTCTCTCTCTCTCTCTGCGTGCGATTCTGTTTCTTGAGCTTGCGTTATCTTCCCTCGGGGAGTGAGAAGACGAGAGGACTTTTTATATATTAGGAGGAGGCGAAGTTGTAGTACCAACACCAAGAAAACCAAACGCGTTGCCAATTTTGCCCTTCCTTCAACAAAAACTTTAATTCTTTAAATTAAATCGGGGCGTTCGTGAATTTACGATACTGCCACTGGTCAACACGAAACGGTGATTTCCCTCGATGTTACGGAGCTGCCCCTCCCCCTCCCCCTCCGTTTTGCTGCCGCTCTGGTCAAACGGGATTTGACCCAGATCCGCCGTTCCGTTTGCTTGCTCGTCGTTGTTAGCTAACCCCCTTCGTCCGCGTCGTTTGACGAAAAAAGAGTTCAAAAAAAAAAGATTGTGAATTAATTAATCGCCCGGTTGTTTTTCCTTCTAATGAACGAATTAGGTGACACCCCGTTTCATTAAACGAATTTTAAAAACCGAATTTTGTTAAGCTCGTCAAACAAGTTTGAGATCTCGTTAGTTTTTCCACGCTCGAAATTTGGGTATATAGTCGGGACGAGATAATAACCCCCGAGGAAAACGTGGCCAGCCGAGACGCGCATGGATTTTCAGCTCGGAGGTCAGAGCTCGCGCGTAAATCCCGTCGATCGCATGTAGATCGCTCCGAATCGGTCGGGGCACAGGCGACCGCCGGATGCCCGGACCGGATCTATTCGTGGGATATATGACCGGATATCTTTACTCGCGTCCTCGGGATTATAAAGAAGCGATCGAGATAATGATCTTATTACCCGATAATAACATCGTTAGGTGCAAATGAGTTGAAACGGGACACGTCGTGGAAGAAAGGGGGGATGTCTAGCTTTTTGTGGACATCGTGAAGTTTGTATTTTCAGGAGAAAACCCATACATTGTACGTACATGTAGATTGTCATCTTCTCGGACGTGTAAGCATCTCGCCTTCACACCATTTTCTCTGACTATTGCCGTCCTCCTCGCGTTAATGAATCGCTCGATAGTTGCAAGCGAGTTAAATGAATCTCCGGTTGACCTTGATCGTATACGGAGCGTTTGTCACGTACGAGTTACTTCGTGAATTAGGGTTTTTGCGTGTAGATCCACTGCTAATGTGAGAAACAATTTGCACTCTTGTGGTCAGATTGTTGACGTGCCGATTGATTCGATTACACGAGCTACCTCTAAATTTTACGCATCGCCCCCCATCCAACCGTCCGTCCATAAAAGGGCTTGCTAGGAAAATTGGGAATTACAAGTCCAATAGTATACAAATACGTGTAACAGGGCATTCTGGTATTTATGAGTTAGGTAGGGAGGTATGAATCTTCGTCGCTTAGATCGACGGATGATCGAGAACCGAGCGTGATGAGGGCTCGATATAGATTAGGAGCGGTCAAGTTTGGTGGGCGGTAAATTTACGGGATATTAAGACTAAACGAGGTAACGTCGTATAAAGATAGTCAAATCGCACGTATTCAACAAGCTAACGGAGGGCGGAGAACGACACATCAAATCAAATCGTTTTTGATCTATTTATGATGGAGAAAAACAGCGGCTCTTCTTCGTTCGACGATGAATCCGAAAAATTAATGGGGAATGGTATGGACGAGACGCTTGATATAAATTCAAAGTTATTAGGTAGCGCTCGAAGGAAATCGGTCTCCATAAGAGAAGCCTCGGTTGTCATTGTTGCAATTGTCGACTATTTATAAGCGCGCACCGTTATATATATTGATCCCGCGACAGTAACGCCGTAGATTTTATTTCGAATTAACGGTAGAGATCCAATTCCCAACCCAGTATATTTCCTAATTGTTTCCTCTGAATAATCCGTTATTGGACACGAAGAAATGTAGACTGCAGAGAGATCTGGACTCCTCCATTTGAATTTTTTCGCTCTTCTAAAATCGGTCGTGTCTCGATGAACCTCGCTTTCGTGACATGCGCATGTCGGATCAACAGTTTCCCGACCCGTTTGTTGTTACTGATTTTTGGCAAGACGGTCGAACGATACGTGCATGATAAAGCCGGTCAACCCATAATACGCGCGAATACGCGGCTCGCGGGATAAACCCGTGCACCCTTTGACATTTTTATCGCGTAGGTTAACATCTTACCCGTCTTAGCACAATACATTTAAAAATATCTCGACACGCTTCTATATTTTGGATTAAATCCGGCACGCCGGATGCATTAAAACATGTCACGGAACTTAGTTAATATAACGCTCGGCATTGAAATTTTGTACACGGGCGGCATTATTGAAAAGCGCGCCGTACTCGAGCCGGGTCGAAATTCCGCACGAAGAGGTTACGATGCGAAGGGACGCAAATTACCGGCCCCGCGCGTGTCAAAGGAGATGAGAAGAACAGAGTAGGAGACCGTTGAGAAAATCCCACCCGCTTCATATAATCAGATGGTTTTATGGAAGGGCCGTCCCCCCGGATATTCGTTAAACATAGATCAATCGGAAAACCGTATGCTTCCGAGCACCAGCTGCTCAGCTCCCGTCATGCGCGACCAGCGCGGCCGGAAAATCGAATCATTCCAAAACATGCACGTTTTGACCGGTGCCTCGCAGGCGTCCATGAACAATCCGGATTTGATTTCAACGTATCTAGTACGCGCAGCACGATGGTGGTCGTGATTATAATTTAAAAAAAAAAAAAAGAGGGGGAGAAGAGAGAGAAAAAGAATGCGACGATTTAAAAATGAACAGGAAAAAAAATGTGGGGTGCGAGGTAGGGTTGAGCGGTTCTCGGTCCGGTCCGGTTCTAAGGTGGAACCGGGCACCGGACCGAGAGAACTGGTTCTCAATTTTCGGAACCGCGGACCGAACCGGTTGGTTCTAGGACTAAGTACCGGACCGGACTGTCGATCCGATCCCATTCCGGTCTAGTCCAATGGAATCGGTTACTTAGAGTTTAGGGTTTTTTTTTTTATCAAACACTTAAGATTTTGTTCACATTTTACTAATTTTTACCGATAAATTTATGTCAATAAAGTTCACTTAAGATTTAATTCACATTTTACTATTTTTTATCATTGAATTTATAATAATGAAGTTCACTTAAAGTTTAGTTTCACATTTCTGGAAAAGCAAAAAGACGACGGCGGCGGCATCCATGGGCTGCTCACAGCTCGTTAGGGCCCATCTCGGGGACTGTGCCTTCCGCGCCGACACGTTCCCACCAACCCCGCCCCCCCGATCCTCAACCGTCCGATCCCTTTTCGGATTTCTTTCGATATTTCCCCCCTTTCTATTTACATGTTTTTCGAATTTTAATTTGCGCCTAACTCTTCCTTTTTTGTTTTTTTAACGCAACTCCCCGCATCCACCGTTCGCTCTTTTTTGTTTCCCCCACCTTTGTTTAATTTCGAAGGCCAAAAAGCTACTAAAAATCCTAGCTCGTGCTCGCCCGCGACATGCTCGCCGTGAACTTTTTTTTTTCCACGGCGCAAATTAATCTCAAACTCGTACCCGGGTGGTACGTCTATCGCCCGTAAAAGCTCTGTCGATCAAAACCGCTAAAAATCTGTCCATGTGGACGCCAAAGAAGCAAACGGTATTGACACGGCACATACGTGGCTTAAGTGGGATCAAAACGATATTGTTTTGGCTGAAAAATCATATAACGAAACCTCGACGGAGGATGAATGTAGAACACAAGTACAAGTTTTAGGTTTTTTATATTACAAGAAAAAGTTAATTTACGGCGAATGTGTCACGCTGGGCATAGTTCGGATTTTTGATGTCATAAAATTGTTCGGGGTAAACGCGTTAAAGGACATAATCTGGGTTTTTTGGTATTTTTTCCCTAATTTTCATAAATTCTTTGTTTTTAATGGGATCCTTTTAGTTAATTTGGTTTTTTCTTCTCATTTACTAGAATTTTGCCTTCTGCCTTTTCTTAAAGTACCGTGCATACTTTTAATTAATTTTCTAATTTAAATGCTTGGAGGGTACTATTTTTTTTTTTATCTCGCGTCACGGGATTAGAAGAAGGTCATGAATGAGGCGTGCATGAATCATTTGAGGGCAAAATGATTCTTCTTGGAGGAGTTAGTACACAACTTCTCCATCTTGATGCAATCATGGCAACAACTATCTTCGCTCGAACAATTCTTTAATGGTTCATCGTCTTTTACTTTATTGGTCCGTGTTTGCAAGTTTATGATCCGTCGGACAAACTTCGCATGCCTCGTACAATAACATCATAGTTAATAATTTCCAGAAAACAAAAAGAAAAAAAGGGAATTCCTCATCAATGGGATCCTACCCATTTGTTTCCATCGCGTGGCTCGAAATTGAAGCAAGAACAATGCGGATTTACGATAATTCAGCCTCTTTTGTTGGCTAAATCAATCAAAATGGTTCGAATAACAGAAAAAAAAGGAGTCGAAAGAAATGATTCGATCCCTCTTACTTTCATTTCCGGAACCGAGAAGCCCGCGACTCCGAGCTCGGCCGGTACCCGGTAGGCGAGCATTGCGACGGCGCGATTGAATTCTCCTTTAATCCGTAGAGAGTCGGGGAGCTAACTAATCAAACGCCTATTCTCTCGTGAGGTTGACCAAGCTGGGCGGCGAACTTAGACTTGTGTATTCCACAAATTAGGCAGTTGTGTCCCATATAATCAAGACAAGATCGAGGAGGAAAACTGAAACCCTAGATAGCTTCCGAGATGCAAGTCAAAAACGTACTACCGCCGGTGCTATTATCTTCCTCCACATTCCTTTTCGTGGACCTTTTCTTCTTTTTGAAAACGTCTAGAAAGAATGTTTTCTCCCCGGTGAATATTTTTGTTTTCCCATTTTCTAATTTGATTCCCCCATCAACGTGCAGATGAATGTCGTAATCACAAAAGGAAAAGGAAAGGAAAAAATTTCGCTCGCGAATATCTTCTCGTCGACGTGATCCGTTTCGGACTCGATTCGTAGATTCTGAATAAAGCCATCCCAACATGTTGCCATGGAAGAGCAGAAGATATCCTCTATCGCTGTGGTACCTCTCTGGACTCGTGATGATTTAGAAGTGTCCTAGTGGCCGGTTTAGATGTTCCAAGAACATAATCCGCACAAGTTCCTAGCTATGATTCAACGAGAACATCTAATTCTTGCGGCATGGATTCGAAATGAAGTATACCACTTTACGGCCATGGCGCATCGAATTAATGAGAAGAGAGGGCTAACGGGTTATTTTTCAACGAAATGATCGTGCATCACAGATGGTTCGGAATCTGCATAGATCTGGTTACTTTACGTTTCGCCATGAAAATATAAGTTATTTTATCGAATCACGTGGTAATTCAACCTAAGATATATGTTCTCGCTGACAATTTTTCCTATATAATTTTTGAATTTTTAATTATTTTTTTAATTTTCATTACCTTTTTTCTTTCATTTTTTTAAACCATTTCTTCCTTTGGCTTGTGGCTGACACTTAGCCATTGCCAATGACTAGCCGCGAGGGTGGAGCCCTCGCCAGATCGATTGGCCCTAGCTTGTGGGCCATCGTTGGCCATGGCAAAGTACTGGCCACATGCCAAAGAGAAAAAAGGAAAAAAAAAATAAAAAAGGGGAAAAATTAATAAGAAATTCAAAAAACTATTAAAAGTTAAGAAAAAAATTGTCCACGTTAACGCCGGCCTTGCCCGGTAGAAGGATTGATATTCACGTCAGCAATTTTCGGCTTAATTTGATCGAAAGGATTCAATTGGCACAAATGTGAAAAAGATTCATGATTAAATTGATTAAATTGAAATGTTTATAACCGAATTGATACTGATGCAATGGATTTATGATTTTTTTGATACTTTTCCCCTCAAAAATTCCGTTAGCTCGCTTTACTCTCTATAACCAGATTCAGATCACAAGGGTCTCATAAGGGATTCCAGACCCACTCTGCTTCGGCCGTGTGTGAAGGCCTGAAAGATCCTTAAGCTTTGAACAGAAACGGTCTTAATGGTAGGTAGCGAGTTGCCGAGTAGGATCCAATCAACCATCTTCATCTCGATCCTGTGAACACGGCAATACAGAACCGCACACCAAAGCAAAGCGCACATCGGACTAACAATCGAATCAAGCGACTCCCGCGCATGGAATTAATTCATTGCAGCACGGGAGTGACCTATAAGTTCTGTCGGATTGGCTGCTCATCTCTGGGTTAGGTTGCCCTACTTTTAATAGGCAGTAAACTAATCATAACCCCCTCGCGTCAAAGATATTTTCCAGGACATGTAACCGATGGAGCATCAACTTTAGTGCATACGAAAGGGGAAAAAAAAAATTCGAGAATTAGGCTATCAACTTCAGCTTCGAATGGTGATGCTTGTGCGAACGTGGTGATGAGCCAATCGCACTGCTGGTGAAGGGAACTGTTCGCGCGAGTGGTCTACCCATGATCGAGTCACATGCGGTGTTGGACTCAACAACCGATTTGGTGGCGAGGAGGGGATGGGCACGTCTGCATTTTCGTGCCCACGTTCTTGCAATTATGGAGGAGGAGGAGGAGGAGGAGAAGAGATTCTCGTTCATAGTCGCGTTGAAAGAGATGCGTAAACGGCCGCAGGCTGATAAGGACTTTAGCCGCAGCGCACGTCCCATTTACACCGCACACAGCACGTGGTGTGGTTCTACATAGAGAGAGGGTGCTGTGATTACTAAGATGGATGTGTTCCTAAAAAGTGCCGTGACGAGGATCACGCTCGGCCACACCAGCCGTGCACATGCAATGCCAACGCTGTTGTTTCGTCCGGGCCGTTGATCAAGTACACCGTCAATGAAAATTATATCGTAACGGTCACTGTCAATGACTCGTTTGCAATCCAACTTCTTTAAATACACACAGGCTGTTAAATCTGATTAATCTGAAACCATCCATCGACATTGTATTTCTGTTTCACTTGCCGTGTTTCCGAAATGAAGTTTTTTAATCTTGCACGATATTGTGATCGGCCCCCCGACCTTATCCTCAAGAGAAATGATTGGGTGACAGTTTTTATTCTACTTTGAGAGTAACAACCTCTTTTAGACCATAGAAAATAAATGACAAATAATTTGTGGGGTCTACTCATTTTAAAATTTGTGATTCACATCATATTATTGCTCTCACATTGGCCAATGTTAATGCTAGAAAAACCCTCTTGTCGGCTGTTGATGAGGAACAAAGGCGCTGCGTCCAGTCTTTGTCGCACCCCGAGGGGTTTCCCCCCATAGGCAGCAGCTTAATCCCCTGCTCGCATGGTGTGTGCGCATGGTGTGGTTCATGCAAATCCAATAATCCAAGTCCCTGTACACGACGTACGCAAGAACAGACCGAGTGGGACAGTTCATTCACCCCAAAAGACCGAACTAGAAAAAACACTAAGCTTTGCCTGTTCCGCCACTTTCCGAGGAAACAAAGACAAAAGTGGAGTAATTTCCTGCTTTTCCGGATTTAGGTGGGGGGTGGTGTCGCGTTTACCTCACCACTCGCACTATCTTCCATTCGAGTACGACTCGAACGAAGCAAATATGACAGGCAGCAATGCGTCGCGCACGTACGAAGTCGTGGAGTTCGCGATCGGCCTTTGACGCACGAATTTGTTGCCATGCGCTTGTCTCGTTCCGTATTGAGCCGAGAGGGTTAGCGCACCACGCACGCCACGCGGCTCCGTACGACGGCTCTTGGTGTTTTGTGGTGGTCGATTATCTTTGGAAAATTTCGTCTCGTCCGCACCAAATGCCAGGGAATTCCCAGTTTTCAAATGCTCGTGGAGAGTTCGAGAGAGCCTCATTCGACCTCGCGCTAGGGTTTTAGATGGACTGCCGTGGCAAGTGAAGGAATAATGGGTGGCAAAATTTTTTGAAGTGGCGAGACATTCGTAACAATTCTTTATTTTACCGAAGGCATGTCATATATACTTATAGTAATTACCAATGATAATGACGTGACTGTATACGAAATAATTTTTTTGAATACATGACAACTTATACGTACCATCTACTAAATTCACAATTTTCAGTGTTGGTAGTAATAATGAAACTCCCTGGGGAATTTGGAATAAACATCTCCATTGCTTTCTAAGGACCTACAACTTCGCGTGTCAGACTAAAGGGGCACGTTTTTTCTTCCTTCTCTGATTAGAGGAAATCTCTTTTGACCACGAACGAAGGAAAGCGATAATGTAGGCCTTGCATGAACATGTGCGAGATTTTCATCGGAAATAGACGACGAAGATTGCCGTCAAAGGACATTCGAAAAATGAAGACTTGGGAGAAGCTGCGTTGGCTCGGTTTCTAGACATCCCAAAAACCCTCTTCAACAGCTAAAATTATGTTATACGCATATCTTTAAAGAATACTTTAATTCGAACTCGAAAACTTTAGGAAAAGGTTAAAGGCAAAAGTCGCACCGGCGCTCACATACATGCTCTAGAAAGTATAAGAAAAGCAGGGTTTGGCCGTGCGGCATGTGCAACCACCACCTCTTTATCATATTTCGATGTTTCGAAAGCATAAAGGAACTATGATTTTGTAATTTCGAAGAGGAAAAGACAAAATCGCATCAAACATAGAAAAAATGTGTCAATAGCGAATACATGTAGAGTAGGTAATAAGCGGTGGCAACTGGCAACACTAACTAGAGAGACAGATACATTTATGGGACTGGTCTTCATCCTTAATTCATCTTTCTGTACGTACGGACGCAAGAAGAGACTAGAGAGACAGACACCTTAGCATGTGAACTACGTGTGCACGTTGCGACCGACCTGACGAAAATTTAACGCAGAGGATGTTGCTTGACGCACCATGCGTCATATTTGTTTGGATCATCAGCCCTCATAACCAGTGTAAAGTGAAGCGATAGAGTGTCCAAGCGAACATGCACGAGTTTGAGTACGAAGCAAGCCAAAAAGGCTTCTTTCTTGGCTTCGCCTTTTGCGTGCTCGGGGATCATTTTCTGGGCAGTATACGTATTTGACAAAACCAATCATCTCTCAACTGGCTGAACAAGTTCCGGTGCTTCCTAGAGATGTGCTGTTACTTGAACCGGTCCGTCGCTTGTGTTGCAAGGGTGATGCAGATCTCAAGGAAGGGAAAGGTTAAGCTAAGACATGACATGAAATCGGACTCTTAGCTAGGTCCGATCCCACCATATGTAGCTTTGGAATAAGACAACCTTATTCTCGTAGCTTCAACAAGTGTTAACTAACCCTATAAGGAACACGCGTAGCCAAAGAACGCGGGGAGAACTCCGCGCGAAATAAACTCGACAGAACATACAGGTTCGAAACTTGGTTTTGACACCGATTTGAGAATTGAGTGTGCAGTTATCATCTTTCAAAAGTTTAATTTGATACAACAAACAGCCGCATGATTTATTTGTACGGAAGCCGTACATAATTCATGCATGAGTTTGGCATTCGTTCATTTGCGATGGGCCGCGCACATCATCTTGTTTCGTCCGGAAGAGTTTTTGCCATAAGTCATAGCTGAACCTCTCCCCAACAAACATCGCCGACGAAGGCCTAACGTATGCGAAACCGGCCAATTGCATGGATGTCATGTTTGACGTGGCGCATGGTGAGCGAATAGCTCCAACTGAAGATCACGGGATTACATTACAAGAAAGCTTCTTGCTACATATGGACCACCGAGTTCGCCCACAACACGACGTGCCATCCTCCCTAACAACTCTTGTCTCGTTCTTCATGCTTTTCTGTTCCCCTTCATTTCATTTACTCACCATGATGTAGCAGTCCTGTGCTGACAGTAGATAAGAAGATCCTGCTTTGAATTGGAAGTGCTATCCATGCTGATTGTGGTACCAACGTAGTGACGCGTATTAAGATCCCTCGTTTTGCTAATCAAGTAACCTAGCTATTGTCCTCATAGAAATCGACTACCAATGTCCGGATAGACTGAGAACTAAGATTGACAACAATTAACTCAAATAGTCGCTGAATTGTAGTTTGTGACTGTCGGTGTGCCGATTAAAAGTCTTGAGACTGAGGGTCAAATTGTAACTTGTCAAGGAATTTTGATTAAGTGCATGTACGTGAATAGCAGCTAAGACTAGAGTTTGGCGTGGAAACCCATCGATTCTCAATCCTTAGTCGTCTCCTCGAAGCATATAAGCAATTGGGATTTGTGAGACTTAAGCTTTCTACAAACTACAAAATTAAATGCCGTAGGCGAGGGAAGTAAGGATTGTCGCTTGTTGCTTAACGTACTAAACACACGTTCAACTCTGTGTCTCCACTTTAACTTATTTATAATCCTCCTCGGGCGTCGTGCAAAATCTTAGTGAGAGAGGAAAGGCGTGCCCGAGGTGGGGTGGCCCAGCCCTTTGCGTGATTGCCAAGACACGCTGTGTTCTTCTCTGTTCTAAGAGTAAGAGACGAGCTCTCTCTCTTTCTTTTCTTTTTATGGTGTGATCATTTGGAACAATAAAACTATGGACTGCGAGATATGACGTGCCGGGCTTTCCGTCGTGCTTGCGAGCAAAGGAACACGTTTTAAACTCCCCCACCCAAAACGTGAACCGAAGTCAGCCTTCGGTCAAAAGTTTGAGGCAGATTGGGGTTTGGGGTGCTCCTTTTTCAAACCCCGAGTTCCACCGTAATCTTCTGGTGATAGTATCGCTCCGATGGTTTGATATATCAACTTTGACTTCTTTCCTCACTCCTTTACATTCGGAGAAAAGTTTCAATTACAGTATCCGAGTATCCGTATGTATATCTACTTTTCCTTCTTTTTTATGTAACCCACGTCGATCATCGTTAATACAGGGATTTGGTCGACTTATAACAATAATTTCATGAAAACCAAGTGAATTTTACTTTCACGTGATAGCGACCCTTTTCATTGGTCCCGATTCCCAACCATTATCCTGCAGCTTTACGCCTGGAGGAATTTTTGTTTTGAACACTAGACTCTATCAATGAAATGAATATAGTAGTTGAAAGTTTATCCTCGCTTTGGACTTTTGACATGTCGATGTCCTCTCTCCGCCTGCGGTTTCTATTTATTTGAATTTTTTTCGCGTGTGAACTGTGAAGCAAATGTCGGGCGAAGACCAAAAATAAAACGCAAGACAAAAGGGGTCCCATCAATTATTTTTCGTTGAAGTTTTTCTGCTGCCTCGTGTCGTTTAACGAAGTAGCGTGACTTCCGGGATAGAGAGCTGGGAGACGTCAAACTCTCGCACCAAATCGTATTTATCCAACATTGGAACTTAAAGAAAGATCCAGTTGTCATTCACAAAATAATTAAACTAAGATTAAAATGGGTCCATTCACTTAGTCATAACGTGAGAAGCTAGCCAACTGAGGGATTGGGTTTAGGGTTGCTTCTTGCCTGGCGGTCTTGGGACAGCCTTTTCGTGCATGGTAAGTGAAGTTTAACCAACGTCTTTTGCGAGTTCATCGAAGGTAATGCTCTTCGAGTTTATCTACAAGCACTTTCGATCTCTTGACACAGCCCCCGAGTTTAGACCATGTTGAGCCCTTTCACACCGTAGAGAGAAAAACGCGGCTTTATCTCGCTAGTGAAGTCCAAATTTAGGAAGCACTTGTTTGCGTCTTGCCATCGGTCTCACTTCTCACGTAACACGGCACATGTTGGAAGTGTCACATATTGCTTTGTTTGTCCTGGTTAGTGATTTCACATCAAACTTCTAGACTAATGGTAGGCATCTTGATGATATTTCTAGACTAAGTTAGCTTCTTCCAAGACATTCAACGAGTAAACAATCACACGCGAGATCCTCGTCTTGTAATCAAATCTTTCTATCGTATGAATCGATCATTATCATTATCCGAGAGTTTTGGATTTATCCGCATGCTCTTCGACCTTTCAACGGATGATTGCTTTACTTTGAAATGTCAAGTTAGAGCTGCAAAAGTTCTTGAGTGGAAAGATAAGCGAGTTAGCATAAATCCTGTTAGGGTCCCACGTTGCTCCAGAATGAAGTGAATTCGACAATGTCAGTGCATGGACGAAGTACATATGGCAAAATGAATTTGGATCATCAGACCCGATTTTATCTCTCTAACTCTACAGAAGATCCAAATCCTCACAAACTAACCAATCTGGCAAAACTCATTTGAGATTATCCAAAACAGAGATAGGAACGACCAAGGGATGTTTGATTATGATGATTAATTATTGTCTAGCTAGATGACTGCTGAGAAGTGTCCAAACTCTAAAGTATGACATGATTCAATGAGAGAAGACTTTTCAAGAAAGATAATTAGCCTCAAAAGTTGACGGCTCTTTTTTCGAGCTAGGTTTTCACTAGAAGTAGCGTGACATCTCCCTATATCAAGATTGCACCTAAAGTGAGAAATTGTTGGATTAGTCCTAAATCTATCATGTGAATGTCAATTCAGTCTTAATTTTCTTAATTTTATCAATTGAGTCTTAAATCTTTGCGCGAAATTTTATTGTAATCCTTCCGATCAATTTCAGTTGGAATTCACTGACATGGCGGCGTGCCACGTAGAATGGACAACAGTGGCTGAATTGCCACGTTAGCAATTTTTGGCGAGAATTGACCGGAATGCCTATATTGGAATTTTGCGCAAAAATTTATGATTCAATTAATAAGATTGAAAGTTATGTACGACTGATTGGATGATATTCCCGTCAAATGTTATAAAAACACACACATGTCACATACAGACAAAAGCGTAGAACATCAACGTTTAAGACACATGTAAAGACACATGGGTTACGTGTACGTATATGTGGAGCTAGTTGAAGCATGCATGTATCAACGCACTGGTCCTATTCTCGGGCATCAAGCCTTGAGTGAATCAACAACCATTTTCCTTGCAAACGTCATGCAATTGAGAGCTCCGTTTCATCTAACTTTCACGCATGCCTTGGTAAGCATTACTTCGTCCCTGGGTTTTTGTTAGCGCTGACCAACAAAATTTCTCATATGTCCTAAGCCCCATCATTATCCCGCCTTTAGCTTTTTTTTGGAAAGAGATGTCGATGATCTCTTGCAAAGTTTCATTTCCAACTATAAGAAAGGGGTTCGATGTGGATAACGATGATTCGTAATGATGTGTGAAGGTGAGAAGGACGGGATTGCAAAGATGCAGCCGAGCATGCAATGATGACGAGGGCTCGCTTCAAAAACGACTGACATGCTGATACATCTGCAACTTGGAGCAGTTGAAAGAGTCAAAATTTAGGTGGTGGGTAGTGGTAAGCAATGGACATCCACCGCTATCATCATCATCATCACATGGTTTGCAGAAAACTATGTTTTAACGTCAAGGCGGCGTCTGATCGTTTTGCTTTTTACACAGGAGGGTTCAAGTTCGAGGGCAAGTGGGCTACAGATTTCTGGAGCATTACCCATGTGTTGTGTTGATAATTATAACTTACAAGTTAAGTTAGTTCAATGGCTCACGCTTTCTATGTTTAAGTAAAAGGAGGTCGAAGTAATTATCTTGCTTGAAACTTTACGAGACATGAGCATCGGAAAGAACCTAAAATGCAATTTGCAAGGTGACATCCACTCATGGATGATTGATGAGTGAGAGGACAAAAGACGCTTGTGTGGTGTATGTAAAAAATTACATAATTCGGTCGATGTGACATACGTAAGGAAAAGAGAAAAAGAAGTACATCTATAGTAAATAATTACACTTACATTTGCTACCAAAATCGAAGATACAATAAGTTGTCAATACCTCTCATTTTAACTGTTCGAATAGAGCAAAATAGTGATTCACATGTTCACGCAAAGGTTTCACAAAGTTTCAATAATGCGGCCTCTATAACTGGTCAAAATCAACCCTTCAAGTCGTTATTTGGGGGAAAGTAACTTATGTCATGGTAACACCACTTGTCTTGCTGATGTAACACCAGTCTGCCAATTACACTTCCTCATGTAGCTAACTTGATAACCACTAACATTTTAAATTTTTGAAATTTGAAGAGATGTGATTGATCGGGTGACATCACGTCAATGGAACGTGTGATATCACCATCATCGATTAAATACGCTCGTGCATATTTCTATGGTATATAAGGAGAAATAACTGACATTTACTATTGGGCAAGTTTAAAAATCCAGGTTAAGTATCTGGTGCCATCCTTGTGAATGTTCACTTCTCAAGGCCTTGTCAATGGACATTTAGGTTATTGCAAGTTCACAACACTGATATGGCCCAGGTAGGTCTTGGGCCTAATCGTCTCTCTTCTTGTTCTCTATAATACTGCAATCGTCAGGATAAGATCATCGTGATGTCCTAGAAGAGATGAATTGCTGACCGAAAGTCTCCGTCCTCAAAAGTCCAAGAACAAAGTCCCTTTTCCTGCTTCCATGTTCAGGACTGCTGAACACTGGTATCACTCGGTCGCATAATGGAGATTCCATCAAACCACTAAGAAGTCTAAGATTCACTCCGACACATTCATGCGAACGAAACCCCTTTAGGCTGACACACAAGTGCCAAAAAGCACGTGAAATCGTTCCGGTGAGCACTGCGCGGTGATTAGTGACGACAGACGCGATCATTGTGCTGGTTATGTTTGCGAGTAAAAGCTTGCGATCTAGTTAATCTACAGACACATGGATAAATAATGCTGAATTGTGCATGGTGCTTTTCAGATTCAATGCGCTTGTTTTTGTTACTTTATCCCGACAAAGCAGGCCGAGCACTCGGCAATGATGCCGATTCTTGGTCTTCACTTGTTGACCCAGCAAAGAGAGGACTGAGACTAGAGGAAGTTGAAAATGAGGGAAGCTTTTTGAAAAAGGGGTTATAAATGTGCAGTAGCATCATTGCGATTCACAATCATTCCTCACATTCGTAGCTCCTCTGATGCTAGTCTTACGTTAGGTTTTTTGACAGTCTTTCAATTGCTGGTAGTACGTATAAATACAGCATCTAATACCATCGGCTCCACAGTGCAAATTCAGTTTTGACACTAATTCGAATGCCCGATACTCGATGGATGTCACTTGGACCACTTTGAGTTCCTTGCATGAAATGATGCCTAATGCAATCTTTAGGGACCCAACAGGATCAAATTATCCATTTATGTGGAGATCAGGCAGAAAAGGGAGATTGCTGGCATATCTCTCTCTTCATTACATGATAAGAAAAGGGCATTTAAATCATCATACATGGAGAAAGTCGTTACTATTATCTTCTAATGAATTTGCCTCAGGAAAGTGTTGTCGCCATACTCCCGCTGACAACTATATCGATCATTGCGGTTTAGAAAAAAGCAACTACATTGATCATTATATTGAGCATACAGTGCTAATCAGCATTTTGCAATCAGCTTGAAAAGCTCGTGTTGGAGCTTTAGGTGGGCATGGTGCTGTGAGGATCGAGAGGGAACACTTGGGCTTTGGATTCAAGATAAAGTCCGACAGCAATGCAAACTTGCCGAACTCAATCTCCTATGGATCGGTGCTTTCGCAAAAGTAAAAGAGTGAGAAATGATTAACTCTCCTACTACACCTGGTAGGGATCTATCATATATGTCTTGGATTGCTTGTTAGGTCGATCGAGAGAGAGAGAGAGAGAGATGGTGGTGGTGGGTCTCGTCTTTATCCACTCGAAAGCAATGGCTTCTCTCGGTGATGATTTCCTGGACCCTTGCATGAAGATAAGGACGACGACGTGGAATTGTTGTTGTTCAGCTGGACCAAATTCTCAGTGAATTCAAAGACTGTCAAAGAGGCCAAGGCGGAAGGGATCGTCCTTGTTTTTGAACGAGATTCAGTTCTATTGTAGTCGGTGCGACCTACATGCTTTTCATAAATAAAATCGTGTCGATAGGTTTTGGCTTAATGATTAAGAAGCGGACAAGCAGTGCTTGAATTAGTTACACGACATGTGCTATGTAACTCAAATGTCACTCCGCGGCTTGGACTCCTCATCTCTCTACGCTTTTTACGAGCCAGAGGTCATCGGAAGATCCATCGAAGCGTCGGTAGTTCTCTTTTTCTCCTGATTTTTGGCCGAAACTCCCCGGTTTGACTCTCAACGAAGAAATTGCTGTTTGTGCGAGGGAACTGTATGACTAACTCTACCAAGGGCAATTACGTGGGCATCGCCGTCCTCGGAGTCCGATGGCCCAACAAGAAGTTGTCCGAGTCCCCAACCCAGTTCAAAAAGGGCCCAACCATTTCTCTGGGCCGATTTCGTGACTATGGGCCTGGGATGAAGTGAAGAAGCAGCCCAATGTCCAATGTCTCGGTCGCTCGCTCGAAGCGTCCTACCAATCTCATTGCGTGACGACAGTCCTCTCGTCCTGCCACTATCTATAAATTACTCCGTCAGTCCTATGCATTTACTAGGATTTGAGAAACCACTGCTCTAAACTCTTGATCGGAAAGTTATCGCTTTTACCCGACTTTTGACTCTGGCTACGCGTATGGTCATAACCGGGATGAGCATTGAAGATAGGAATACCCGCGTCGTAAAGATCATCTAATGCTTGACACGTCGTTTGCCATGGATATCAATGGAAACTAGGGCAAACCATTTCAACTAATTCAGTCTTTATTTTCGCTTTCCTTTATTTTCTCTCGACGTTTTGTATCCAGCCGAGCTCCCTAAAGCGCATTTGTTTGATATCTAGCGTGACCTTTCAATTTATCCCATCAAAATCGCGATGCCACATTTCCTTCCTAGCTGAATTTAATTAAACCACCGGGAATGTCGCTGTCTTCACAACATTCTACAGGAAATTTTCGTGTACTTCTAGTTCTAGCAAAGCTACAAGCAAGTGCATCGTAATTCTTTATTAAGAAATGATTAAATGATTATCTTTAATTCACTATGAGATCAACAGTATATTTCGGGCCACAAAAAAATAAATAGCAAATAATTATAAATTGTTGTGGAGTTCACTCCTATAAGAATTTGCGACTCACAATAAACTGTTAATTTCATAACGGCCCAAAAATTATTATGCTAACAAAACTCTCTTTTTTTTTTTCCTCCTCCTTTTGCTCCTTATATTATTTCACTGCAAACTCATCAACTAAAAGCCATTGTATCCGACGTGGGTCAGGGGACATCCTCATTGGCCACGCGATCCGCCAACGTGAGCCACTCACTCCAGATATCCACCGGAGGAATCACTCGACGGTGTCCACGTGGCAGGCGGAGGGACTCGTTTCAGATCCTGCTGGCCCACGTGGCAATGGCGCAGCCAATCGGAGGCCGCCCCTCCTATCCATAAAGATAAGCCCATGCATACATTAACTCGGTTTCTATGTGCTCGGATTTTCACACGCAACGCCTCAATTCCCTCCTCCACCTCTCACGAATCAATCGCGAGAATGGCTTCGGTGTGCGCTTCCTCAGCCATTGCTGCTGTGGCCATCTCCTCTCCGAGGCAAGCTCTTCTTCACTCAGCTTGGAATCTCATAAGATCATGTCATAATATATGTTCATCATGATGTGTATATCTGTATAATCATAAGGCAATGAACATCGTAGAAGGCCAGGTGGGATTGGCTTGGATCTCAAAGATAGAGCGATTTGCTCGGTGCACCTAGTCTTAGAAATGCTGAAAATCTCTATTTTTATCTCTGGAGTCCCTGATAATGATCGTTGCGCATAATTCAGTGGCCAGAAGAATGGATCTTCTTCATTCCTGACCGGCAAGAAGTTGAGCGTGAGAAAGTACACCGCACGAGCCGCCGCCGCGGGAAGATTGGCCACCGTTTGCGCAGCAGCTGATCCCGATAGACCTATCTGGTTTCCAGGAAGCACTCCTCCTCCGTGGCTCGATGGCAGGTTCGCTCCTCGATTGTGCTTTATTCATGGCCATGTGTCTGTGTCTCGTCTCTGTTGTGTTTACGACCTGCTGTTTAATAAGAAGTCTGATTTGCTACTTTGAATCACTCTCTGGGCAGCCTCCCGGGAGATTTCGGCTTCGATCCTCTTGGCCTCGGTAAGTCACAGGAGAGTGTCAATCTAAAGGCATGCATTCATGTTTGGATCTAATTGACTATCTTATAATGAAGCCAAAATTTTCCATTGACAGTGCATGTAGTAGAGATCCTTAAGAGAAATTAGGCAGCTTAAGCAATCATTGGAACTTTAGTAGGATCGAGTGCTTCCATAATTGGGTATTGAACACTACTAGGTTGTCCATAAACTTAATTACTCAGTAACCTTTATACTAACCTCGTGAAATTTTTCCGATTTTAACAAAGAGAATCATGTCTAAATGGATCTGATGATGACAGCGTCTGATCCTGAGAGCTTGAGATGGAACCAACAAGCGGAGCTGGTCCACTGCAGATGGGCAATGCTAGGAGCCGCCGGCATTTTCATTCCCGAGTTCCTCACGAAGCTTGGCATCCTCAACACTCCTTCTTGGTACAGCGCCGGGGAGCTAGAGTACTTCACCGACACCACCACCCTTTTCATCATTGAGCTCATTTTCATCGGCTGGGCTGAGGGCAGGAGATGGGCCGACATCATCAAGCCAGGGTGCGTCAACACCGACCCCATCTTCCCCGACAACAAGCTCACTGGCACCGATGTCGGGTACCCCGGTGGGCTCTGGTTTGACCCGCTCGGGTGGGGGTCCGGGTCGCCCGAGAAGGTCAAGGAGTTGAGGACCAAGGAGATCAAGAATGGGAGGCTGGCCATGTTGGCTGTTATGGGCGCTTGGTTCCAACACATCTACACCGGCACTGGCCCGATTGATAACCTCTTCGCTCACCTCGCCGATCCGGGTCATGCTACAGTTTTTGCTGTAAGCTCAGCTACACACACATCTATACTTAGACTGCTCGTTTTATAAGACCTTTGCTCGAAAAAAAGTCGGTACATGTTTTGACAATTCTTGTGGTGGGTTATTGCAGGCTTTCACACCCAAGTGAGGAAGAATTCGAGAGAGAACGAATCGAGGATGAATTGGAAATCCTTTTGCAAAGGAATGAGGGTGAGAGAGGCGTGATTATGTGGAGGAAGATTGTGTAATTGGGAAAGAGAACTTGTATTGGCTCTCCTTCTCTAGTCTATAGAATGGTTGTGCAATGTACAAATACCTCTTTGATGAAGTTAGGCCTTGACATTGATGATTAAATGGTAGCGAAAACTCTCTATGCATGGTGGTACATTTTTCTCTATAGTAAAATGAAGAAGTTCGCATTTGAACGAGCATTTCATAAACCATACAAAAAAGCAAATTGGGTTAACTTGTTCCACTGGGATGAATCACCTATGTTTATGTGACAAAAATTAATTTGTTATACAACCCGTTTCATCAAATTTATCAATCACTAGTTTATGGGTGAAATTATGATCGACCTAGCAAGCCGCATCTATAACATGCTAAATGCCATGTCAAATAAATGTACATCAAAAGACTTCTGAAGTGAATCCCAACACACCTTCAGATTAATAAGTTACCACAAGATTGAAATGTTTTAACCCGTTAGAAGAAAATCTACATATTATAGCACCTCAGCTATTAATGTGTATCTAAACTTCCTTTAGCTCCATTTTTCGTATGAGCACTGATAGGGAATCCGAAAATTTGGCCGAAGACTTGATCCGACAACGCTCGTGGCAAGGGCCATCGTCACATGTGCGTAAGCGCGGTCTTCTTTCGTAAGATGAAATTGGGGAATTTTAATCATATTTAAAGGGCTAGGTCCACCTCTTGAGCTCAGCACATCTTCTAAAAAGAGAAGAAGAAAAGTCCAAAAAGGAATTATTAAGAGGAGGTGAACGTTCTTAATATTCTAAAAAAAGAAGAAGAAAAGTCAAAAAAGGAAAGATTAAGAGGAGGTGAACGTCCTTAACGGTGAAGAGAGAGAAAGGAGTCTTCGCGCAAAAAAAAAGAGAGGCATTGAGCGACACTTCAGAGGAGAAGAGGCAATCCAGATTCGAGATGAAACTTTGTTGGAATTGGCTGAAATTTTAGTCTATCGTTCGTGAGATCATGATTTACAAGTTGATCGGTCTTGTTCGTTGAAATCCTTCTCCAAATTCTCTCTCAATTTCTTGTGTAGTGGTTAGAATTTTATTGCTCCTTTTGTTAATTCACCTTTGTGGTGATGACATATTGTTGTATTGGTGATGTGTTGAACCTCTAATTCTGTGACTAGAGATGAACTATTCTGTCTCCTGCTAATCTTGGTGATTAGCGTAAGTTTTTTGACAGGTTTTTTGGTTTCGTTTTTTATTTTCAAGACTATATGAACTGGTTTGGGATTCATGTTGTTGCAATATTGTAACCGGTTGCTACTGAAGTCGATTTGACATTAGTCATTAGAGTTTTGTGAAGATATTGATCCCGGAAAGATTAAAGTTCTCAGTGAATTATTGGCGTCTCTCCCCGACATTGGGTTACCCAAGAAGCTCTTCGTTCCCACTTCCCCGGTTCAGAACTCTCTCTCTTAAGCTCAGTACAGCCTGGATGGCCTAAAACTATCATATATTTGTTCATAAGCAATGTGAATGGCTTTCTTCAAAGAAAAGGCACTTCCACTCCTCGTGGCTCCCATTTTGATGGTGTGCACCTTGTTGGAGTTGGCGAATACTTCGGAGACCCTTGTTTCTCACACCGGGTACGCCCACGTGAGCTTAGGGAAATTGAAGTGTTGTCCAACGACATGTGACCCATGCGTGTGGAATGCGGGGGTTCGGGGGTAGCGCCCCCAACACGGGTGCCCCGCTGCCCGGTTAGCGGGCGGGGGTTCGGGGGCAGCGCCCCCCGACGGGGGTTCCGCTGCCCGGTCAGCGGACGGCTGCCCCGCTCGCCGGTGAGCGGGCGGGGGCTCGGGGGCAGCGCCCCCGAAACCTCAACGGGTTTGGGCTGGCCCGTATGGTGCGAAATTAAGAGATTTCATATAGATTTAGGTTTTGGGCCCGTTTAGGGCATATATATATATTGCTCGTTTTTTCTGATTATTGTAACAAGTTGAGAGGCTGTAAACCGAAATTATAGTGAAATCTCTTTGCAGGACGTAGCCCTAAGAGAGGGTGAACCTGGGTAAATTCGTGCATCGTCTATTTTTCCTGTTTTCTCCGTGATCGTTCTGTTTCGGTTCTCGATATATCCCTTCACACCTTTCCAATTCGATAAATCAAAACATAGATTCACTAGTCCGCCCCCCGCCGCCACAACTGTGAACCCATCATCCTCCCGCATTTGGAAACCGTAACGTCCATCCATACCTCTCGCTCACAGCGACCATTCATTCCACGGTTGCTGCTAGAGGCCCCAAACCGGCACTGCCTCACACTCGCATGATGGGTTATTACAAGAATCCGACTTATGGGCATCTCCTATGCCCACGATTCCCTCAATTAGACTCGCGGCACATGATATAGAGCCACATTTACCTAATAAGTGCACGCGATTAGATACATGTTGGGACGGTGCATGTTAGAGCTCTTGCCCGAGAAGCAGAACTTCCAGGAGCAAGACCTTATCCAGCTCAATGCAGCATCCACTGAGCCTTAACCAGGGGACCGGGAAAAGTCGGACAAATTGGACAGAACATCTAGTTTTGTCGCTGGTTCTGTAAATACTACATCAGGCCTCACCATCAACGTTTTATTCTTTCCTTTCTTCCCTAATTAATCCCACAGGCACCGTCAGTTTGAATCACAGGTAGAGAGCACGTAATTTTGCCTTTCATTCTTTAAGCACTGAAGCTTATCGTAAATTGGCAAACAGATGCATTCATTCAAAGGTAGAGAGCTACACGCTGAAACTGTGAGGAAAACAGTGGTCACTGTATGTTAGGAACCTCTGTTTAAGAAAATCCTAGCTAGTTACTAAGATTATACCATCATCATCATCATATAAGAATCTGAATTTGCAGTATTCTCATCTCATTACATCCCAGGAGCATACCCCACCTCCTTCATCCAAGTATCTTCCCAATTTATATTACATAACTTAATCCCCTAAAGCAAAGCGAGAGAGGAAAAAAACGAATGTATCAGAGACGAGGGTTGCTCTGAGAACTATACTATATAATGACCGGAAACATAAAAGTTACACAGAAGCCGCCCACGCCCCCGGCCCACTTAAGACGGAGGAGGAGGAGGAGGAGGACGCCTCACCGAGAGCTGGACCGGTAAGGGCCGGCCCGTGCCCGTCCCTCCGCAGCTGCTGCACGCCATCCGGCCGGACCCGGCGCAGGTCCGGCACCCGACGTCGCCGTCCGACCACCGGGAGCACATGCACGCGACCCGGCCCGTGCCGTTGCAGCTCGGGCACCGCGGGAACCGGCCGGCCATGGGCTTCTGGTCCATGACCGACTTGACGAGGACCGCCCCGGCCAGCACGCTCAGGCCCGTCGCCACCTGAGTCAGCACGATCGGATCCATTGCGCCGGCAGAATTCTCCGGGCGGCGGCGTCGGTGGTGCTTGGTGAGAATCGGAAGAGGAAGCAAGAGAGATTTTTCTTTGCCTTCTCCGGGTGGCTGCGCGGATAATAAAATGAAATTCCGGGTCTTCTTTTTCCTTTTTAATATATAGGGGGGAGAAAATATAAACGTGGCTTTTTTTTTTTCGGTCATACAAATTAAAAGTGGTGGCGAGATCGCACACGTATCCGTGTTTTCGCTTTGGGAAGCGCTGGACCTCTCGAGATTCTCCTCTAGATTTACGGCCGGCCGCGTTGTATTTTCGTGCGGGCCGAAGGGCCAAGCGAGCTTCCTTGGGCAACGGGTGGTCAAAGCGAGCGGCTTTCGTCGACGGCCAGGATCGCGCCGCGGGGTGCGCCGGCGGACGGTCCGCATGGAGCGGGGGAGGTTTCGCTGCAAATGTCCCTTTTCGCCCGAATGAATTTGTGTTTTGTCGGGGAGGGAGCTTGATGATGTCTCGATCCTGCCCATGACTTCCACGCCTTTTATTCTGGCCGGGGAAAGAGGAAAAATCGAAGCTTTTTTTTTTTTTTACGTCCCCCTTTTTTTTTTTATTATGAGTTTCGGTGCGGATGAGGTCACTGAATTTAGGGAAGAGGATAAAAGGATTTGGAAAGCCCGGACATGTCAGGCCTGAATCACCCGGCCACGGATGACTCGAATTTTGTTAGATATTTTGCAAGGGTTTTTCCCGCGCCAGTGATTTCTAGGGAAAAGTTAAAAAAAAATCACTCGAAGCTATACTCGCCGTGACACGTGTATTCTGAACTTTTTATTATCGATACAGATATTCTCGAATTTGTACGTGTGCGACACGTGCAACCTCCGTCGAGATTTCATTAATTAGTACCGCTAAAAATTTGTTTACATAAACGACGGAAGGCAAACGATATTGATATTGCGTCCACGTGATTTAAGTGAAATAAAAACGACGTCATTTTGGCTGGAAAATTATTTTTTTGTATGATAAAAAAGCCATGTTGAATTTATCACCGTAGCAAATAGTTGTGCATTTTTTGTGTACACATTTAAAATATCATGTTAAATTTATATTGTTAATAAGACGTCATTAGTATCAAAAGATTGATGAAAGGTACAACGTCAAATCGCAAAACTTCTCACTTTAAGGGGGTGTTTGGTTCGGCTTTACAAAGGGGCTTTGGGCCTCCAAAGCCCTTTGGGGGAAATATTTTGTGTTTGGTAAATTATTTTGGAAGCTCCTTGGCCAAATGTTGGCCTTCTCAAGGCTGAAAGCTCAAGGCACCCTAGGGGGTGCCTTGAGCTTTCAGCATTCTCGGAATGCTACTGTTCATCTCTTTTTTTTTTTTTTAAAGTTCTGGAAGCTGTTCATCTTCTTCGGGCAGTCTCCGGCGGCCGGCGAGGGAGAGGGCCGGCGAGGTCGCCTGGGGTCGCCTGACCTCAGGCGACAGCGGCCGGTGGCCGGCTCCGATGGCCGGCGGCCGGTTCCGGCGATGAATAAGTTTTGTTTTTTTTTAAATAAATAAAATAATTCTCAAAGTCCTTTTGTTAAAAAAATTTACCAAACACTATATTTTGGTCAAAATAACTTTACAAAATATTTTTACCAAATACCATTTGCTTTTTCCTAATGGACTTTCACTCAAAGGTATTTGCATTACCCCAAATGCATTCCCCTAAAGCCGAACCAAACAGGCCCTAAGTCCCGCCTGAACTCCATGGGACTCGGCTATCAATTAGTAGTTTGATTCTCTGGAGATATTATTTGTCAATCTCTTACTTTATTGAGTTACAGCACACTGTAAATCTTTCTGAATTGCACGACTTCTCATTCCGAGCAATCGTAAAAGTCACGATGAACACTCTGTGGATCTCCAGTCTTTCTCCGGTCAATCGTATCGATTAATCGAGTCAAAGATTGTAGGAACCAGTTGCGTCAAAATTCAGGATATCTCGAAGAAAATTAATTACTTTAAGGAGGAGATATAAGAATGAGATAGAAGCCAAAGCACAATAGACTGCGCATGAAGTAGGAGACAACCTCAAAATGATCCTATTCCGACACGTCTCGGTGCCGTGGACGTATTGCAAAGGTGAAGGCCGTGAGAGTGCTGTTCCGTCACGGAAGTTGAGGAACTAATTATATCTATAAAACGATTTTTAAGGAAACTAGGAGCACCGATGTGGAGATGGCCGAGTTGGTCTAAGGCGCCAGATTAAGGTTCTGGTCCGAAAGGGCGTGGGTTCAAATCCCACTCTCCACATTATCTTCTTCTTCCTTTTTTGTGTGTGTTTTCTCTTTCCTCACAGTATTAGGTCTCATTAGACAAAACCACAGCATGCATTAGTGTGCTCTTTAAAATTTTCAATTTTATCGGTTGCATCGAATATGTATATATATATATATATATATATATATATAATGTTCAATGGTGCACTATATAACTTATTAGCTTGATTTGTTTTGATATATCGGGATAAGTACACTAAAAATCCTAAAATTTGTCATAAAAGAACAATTGAGTTCTAAAACTTTTAAAAGTACAATCAAGTCTTACAACTTGTCACAAAAATACAATTGAATCCCGAAACTATCAAAAAGCGCAATTAAATCATATAACTTGTCAAATTGACATGATCAAGCTTTAAAACTTGTTAGCATTTTCTGTTTATTATGTTTGGTGAAATTAATTGAAGGACTTGATTGCACAAACTTGACAAGTTTAGTGACTTGATACAGGATTAAACTGCATTTAAGTGATAAGTTTTACAATTTCCAATATATTTTTTTCTTGATTTATCCTAGCCCAGATCGACATTTTAAATGACCCTTGGTTTATGTCGGTTCAGCAAATTCAACTTGTAAAAAATGGAATGCGCGTCTCACTTTGCCATCCTTAACGTAAGCTAGTCACCACTCATCATTTACCTTCCTTGAAGATTAAATTGTAACGAATGAATGATGTATGTAATATCCCACGTGTCCCTTGTGTATCATCTTTTTGGAAAAATACCATAAAAAACCCTAAATTATATCACTCGTGACAAATTTATTCTGAACTTTTTCTTGTGACTCAAAAAATTTCAAACTATGCCACTCGTGACAAATTTACCCTAAACTTTTTTTTGTAACACGAAAAATCCAAAACTATGCTACTTGTGACACATATATCCCACAATGCTTTTGCCCATAGGCATTTTCGTCTTTTTCCTTTTTCTGTTTTTCTTTTCTTTTCTTCTCTCTTCCCTTCTCCGGTCATGGCGGAGGGAAGCTGACGAGGGCAGTCCTCGCTAGCATTGGGCTGGGCAAGGGCGATCCTCACTAGCGTTAGGTTGGGCGAGGGTTGCCCTCACTGGATTTGGCGAGGGCAGCCCTTGCCAGATCCAGTGAAGGCAACCCTAGCCCAACCCCAGCATCGGCGAGGGCTGCCCTCGCCGGCTACCCTCCGCCATGGCCGGCGGAGGGAAAAGAGAAGAAAAGGAAAAAAAAAGGGAAAAAAATAGAAAAAAAGAAAAAGATGAAAATGCCCATAGCCAAAATATTGCGGGGTAAATATGTCACAAGTGATATAGTTTAGTATTTTTCATATCACGAAAAAAAGTTTAGGATAAATTTGTCATAGGTGGCATAGTTTAGAGTTTTTGGTAATATTCTGCCTATCTTTTTCAAGCGATTATAAAAATAAAAATTTTATTAGAAACGTTCTAGAGGAACCTTTTAAATTTAATATTTTGAAAATAGAAAATGAATATGTTTTTAAGTAACATGCTTATTAACAGGACCAAACTATGGGAACAAAATTAGGTTTGAGTTTTAATTTGTATCGACGAATTTTTGTTACTTAATAAGAACTAAAGAGAGGGTTAAAAAAAAAGGCGAAGCAACTAGTTAAAGGTACACCTGTCGAAATAGGTCATAAACGCATTTCTTAATCAATATTTTATGACCCGAGTTGATATATGAGCTAGTTATATTCGGTAAATAGGTCATAAATGTATTTAAAATGGTAAAATCCAAAAAATTATTAGTGCTAAGTGGGTTCATAATTTATTTAGATCCAATCCAATTCACCTCCGTGATACTTTTTTCGTGCTTATTCACTCTTCGCTCTCACTTTGGTTTTGGTATGAGTTTTTTTAAAATTGAGTTAAAAATGGAGGTGTCTTAATAATACGAGTCGGGCCGGCACGAGTCATTATGGTTATATCATATGGAAATGGGCCAAGCCGGATCAAATGGTTCAATTTGGGTCGAACCATTTTCGACTCAGCCCGACCCACCATGTTGACGGGTCTAGCAAAAGGGTATAATTGTCCGGGTAGATTTCGCGGTGGGAGCCCGAGCTCCGGGGTTCGAGCTTCGAGGCGTCCCTGACTGAGAAAGCCGAAGCAGAGAAAAATCTCCTCCTCCTTCCCGAAACGTTTTCAGGCCAGGAGTTCTGCGCTCGCGCACGCACGCACGCGCGCCCGAAAACCCAGAAGCGAGGAAGAATCGAAGAAGAAGCCCGACACAGAATCGCACGAAAATGATGGCGTGCAGGACCGCGTTCCGCTGCGCCCTCCTGACGGAGCCGCGGAAGCCTTCGCTCGCGACGCCCGCCTCCTTCTCCCTCTCCCTCTGCCACTCCCTCGCGAGCGCCGCCTCGTCGCCCCCTCCGCCGCCGCGCAGGCTGGGCTGCGGCCACAGGCCTCCCCGGGCCCCGGATTCCCACGCCGCGAGGCGAGGCCGGGCGCTGAGTTGCTCCACCGGCAACGGTTCCTGGTCCCCGCCCGAGGACTCGGAGGAGGACGATCAAGAAGAGCAAGGCCCGCCTCAGGAAGCCGTTCTCAAGGCCATCTCAGGTCCGTCTCTCGTCCGTTAGGGTTGTTGGGGATGGTGAGATTGCAGATTGCAGATTGCGTAGGAAGTTGCAGTTTAGTTTCAGGCTCCGGTTTCGTGTGAGAGCTCGGTCTTTGATGTAATCTGTAGGGATTATTTATCTCATCGGCTTCTAGAATTTTCTGTCGTTGTAGAAGGATTGGGAATTTGGGGGTGGCACTGGCATCGATCATCAGTGCTTTCTGCTCAGCAGTCAACATTTGCATTCTCATTGTCGGGTTTCCGGATTAGAAAGACGTAGTCATGTGTAACTATGCTATATGCTAAACGGAGAACAAGAATTGGATGAGGGGCGGCATACTTGTTTAATATGCTATCATGAAAATTCAGAGGCCTACACTTTTCTGCGTGATCGTAGAATTTTCTAATAGTTGCAGCATTTACTTTCAGAGGTTTCAAAGGCGGAAGGGAGAGTAGGGCAAACAACAAATGTGGTTATTGGCGGTACAGTAAGTGATGATTCGACCAACGAATGGCTTGCTTTGGATAAGAAGGTAATAACCCTCATTTGCACCAATTTAACTGTTGAATGTAGATAGCTATGGTCTTTTTTGGCATCTTTAGTTTTCCAGAGCAGTCCATACTGCTGTGTCGGAATTAATCTATCCCAGTGAATTATAGATAATCGCGTGTGAATATTGAACTATTAAATTTTTTGGCAGATTATGAACCGGTTTGAAGTATTTTTTTGATCACACACATAGGACATTAGAGGCAATTGAGTGAGGATGGTACTCTTTGTATCCGTAGCTTCTATAGAGCAAAGATTTATTCTTGACAACAACTGGGGCACTGCATGTATGGTGGAAACTGCAAATACCTAACCATAAGAAGAAGTATGATTCTATAAGAGCATTTATTCAGATACGAAGCTAATAGCAGCATCCTGCTTAACAGGTTAACACTTACCCTACAGTTAGAGGGTTTACTGCCATTGGAACTGGTGGTGATGATTTTGTGCAAGCTATGATTGTTGCTGTTGAGTCTGTCATCCAACAACCAATTCCCAAGGTACTCCTTATTTTCCAAGATTTGGAATTCACAATGAGATAACGACATTGATAACATAAAGTTGACACAAGCATCGGATTTTGGCAGTTCGGCTGTGAATAAGTATTTTAGTTTTCTGTACAGTTCAGTTATAGTTTCATGTAGTTTGAACTGGGGAAGTTTTTAATATCTTTATGGGATTTAAATGCATGATGCAATTTTTTGGGAGCATCTTCCTTCTGACCATTCAGATCAAGTTTTAGTTAAAATATTGGTCCTATAACTTATGCCAATTGTGCAATCAAGTCATTTAACTTTTGATCTAATCAATCCCGTCCTTTGAATTGTATGATTTGTGCAATCGAGTCTTTTCACTACAGAATACTTAATCGTGCTGACGTGGCTGCTAACATGGCGCGTTTAAACTTTTAAAGAAAGAGAAAATGGATCGAGAATTTTGAACATCAAAATAAAATTTAGGAAATTTGAGGAAAAAAAATCTGAGAGAGAAAGAGATTGAGGGAGGGAAGGAGGTGGCCGGGGCAGCCACCACCAGCAAAAGTCCACACCACCACCCCTGCTCAATCCCAGCAACCCCTTTCAGAGGTCACACAACCCAAGCTAGGGTATCACGTGGCCAAATCTCACGAGACTCTCGCTTGAAGAACAAATTGTCTTTCAAGTTTTTGAGATTCTTGGCTGCAATGAGATTATGAGAGTCACCTGGACTTCGTAGCTTCAGAGGCCATTGAGCATATAGGAATGTAGTGAAAAATGAATACGGCGGAGAGATTTACTAATTTGAGACTCAAATATAGATTTTGGATAATATCCATGCCCCGCTGTCTCCACTATAGCTTGTCCAAGGCGAGATTTGGCCGTGCGAAACCCTCACTTCAGCTGCGTGACCTTGTTGAGGGCTTGCCAGGGCTGAGCTGGGTTGGTGGTGCCGTCCGTCGCCAGTGTTGGCTGCCACCTCTTTCTCTTTCACAGTTTTTTTATCTCATTTTTTTTCTGGATTTTATTTTGATTATTAACTTCTTCATCATTTTCTTTTTTTTATATATTTGTGGTTGCCTTGTTAGCCGCCGCGTTAGCATGATTAAGTATGTTAATAATTGACAAAATTCGATTGCACAGATCATACAGATGAAAGGACTCAATTGAACAAAAAAGTTGAAGGACTTGATTGCACAATTGGCACAAGTTGTAGGACAAAAAGTGGAATTATCCCTAATAATAAAAACTGACATGGCAAAATCTTGGTAGGTGTATTGGAATAGTTCTATAAAACAAAAATAATCATGTCTACTAATGATGATGAGCGAGCTTGATGTGATTAGCACAAGTGTTAACTCTCTTGCAATGAAGACGTTCATCTTATGTATGTAATTCCTCCCTCAGTTGTATCTCTGCGAAGTAAATTAATAACTCAGTACTTGTTTGGATGTGAATATTGGTTCAACCTTTATTTATTTATGGGGATAATCTAGCTTAAGGAAGAGAGTGACAGGATTGTGTTGCTTGGGAGTCGCATTCACAATACATTTTACTGGTCAAGTGTTTTTGGAGATATTTCAGCAATCAGTCTCAATATAAGGTAGATTGTGAATGTCATATTAAACTTACTTGACATAGAAAAGATAATTGGAATGGAAATGCACTGGTCAGATGAACTTATGATGCAGTAATCTGGTGTAGTGCAGATATGCACAAGCTATTCTGTTGCGATGATTGTGGGTTATAAAGGGAATTCAGTCTTGCAAAATGCTGTAGGGCCTGCTGCCATTATCCTGACGAAGTAGGGTCCTTAAGCGCAATCTACAATTACTAAACATATCCTTCTATTCTTGCTAAGTATAGAGTGAACATATCTTAAAGAAGCATGTGTCTGCCAATACTTGTAATCACCTGGCATCATCAGTAGCTTAAGTAGTCATGATTCCAGCATATAATATCTGTCTGTTGCAACAGCTCTTAAGAGCTCCATTGCTTGGTGAACAATTTACCATTAAATAAAATCTTTATGAAACTGTTAATGATATCAATGATTCGCATAAATATCATATGGTAATCAGTTTGCATGGAAGATCAGCCTTGCTTAGACAGGAGATGGATCCATGCATTGTTATAATTATTATTGTTGTTATTTTTTCTTTTGGTCTGGGGTTGGAGGGGGAAACTGGCACTGGCTAATGATAAGCAAAAAATATTTTTCTCCTACCATAATAAGATAACTGTTTTTAAGCACTTGTCCTTCCATGATTTAGTATGTTGAAACCAAAGTACATTCTTTTTATAAGCCTTAGTATAATGTATGCACAAGTATTGCAATATGCAGATATTTTAGGGTAACTGTAACTGATGTGGTCATAATTGTATAAGAAAAGAGTAACAAATGAATCTAGTTAAAGTCCTTACCAAAAAGATGAATCTAGTTAAAGTTGTAAGGACGAATCTGTGAGTTAGACATTTGGAGAGAGAGAGAGAGAGAGAGAGAGAGAGAGAGAGAGAGCTACGCTTGAAGGTCATCGGTGCTAAAACTTGAGGTGGAATGCGTTTTTGCCATCTTCTTGATTTATTAAATAGGCTCAAAGATGAAACTAGAACTACGCTTGAAGGTCATCGGCCCATCTTTGGAGGCCGAAGTCTTTTGGCTTATAACAAACTTAATTGTCAATACAGCTGATGTTTGAGAGGCCCGGGACCCTGGGCCCCCTTCATTCGTCTCTTGTTCCATCTGTTGTTTTGGATTCCATGAGGTCAAATAGTATTTTGTTTACTTAAGTCTATATAAAGTCACGATGGCAGATCAAGCATGCAGTTGTTGTTTGTTATCAACCTCAGAATTTTGTGATTTTAATATTGCCCTTTTTAATCCAGGCCTTGGGTCTGTTGGGACGGCATTATCGATGTAACTTTGAAATCTGTTTGGTCATTGATTGATGGTTCATTTTCAAGCATTATGTAATTTACCTTCCCAAGAAATGATAACTCAAAATGATAAACTAAATCTTCTCTAATTGTGCTATGCAACAGGGCCGTGTGAGGCAAAAGTCTTCATCAAGGGGTAAATACGTGTCTGTAAATATAGGACCTATTCATGTTGTTTCAAGCGAGCAGGTCTCTCTCTCTCTCTCTCTCTCTCTCTCTCTCTCTCTCTCTCTCTCTGTTTGGGGGAAACTTTTTCTAAGTGAAATTAGATTGGGCATGGATGTTTGAGTAGGATCCCGTACAAGGTGCGCAGCCTCAATTATGCAAAACAGGCAGCATTATACCACTATCATACTGTGGCCGTTACTAAAGTTTAGTGTGTCAAGAACAGTGAATCCATATTGCAATTATATGGATTGAAAAAAGAGGTCCGTTAGTTAAGTGGGTGAGTCATGCATATGTAACAAGCATTCTATTTGGGTCAAATAGCACAGTGTCTTCGAGAGGATGTGATCGCCAATTCACCATTGGTAATTGAAACCTCAGCAAATTTGAGGGCTTTTACAAACTTAGATGAAGCTTAACGGCTATCTTTAGAGCACAGTTGGTCACAACTTTGCCTAGGCATATATGATTGCCTTGCCTTAGACTAGAAGAGACCTTGTGTTTGTTTGGTGTTCGGAGAATGCTGGGTTTAGTCTAGTGTAATATAGCGATTGAATGCCAGTGACACAATGATTGAACATGAAGTTTTGATGGCTTCGCAGGTTCAAGCAGTATATAATGCAATGAGAAGAGATGAGCGGATGAAGTACTTTTTGTAGTCTCCAAGTGTATAGTACTTTTATGCTTTCAGGCTGAGTGTAGATTTTTAATCCTTGATTTTCATACCCAGTCTATTTAATTGGTCCATTTTTGCTCTATCATCTTGTGATGATATTTAAGATTGATTCAGACTAGGCCAATTGCATGTAACCTCAGTTTATTTGGAAGGACTATTTCGTCCCTTACATGACTGCATACTATTGGAGAGACTGTCGTCAGTGTCTGCCATTTTTTTTATCGGCTTCTTTGTTGCTGTTATTGCAGAATCCCGGGTGGGTATAACCATATCGGTTTGGAGTTGCTGATGATGTGAATCTGAGTGAATTTGAGTTTACTAATTTCGGCATGAATGGTAACTGATGATGTGAACTTGAGTTTACTAATTTTGGCTTGAATGGTCGACGCTAGAAGGATCTAAAGAAAGAATGTGGTTTGTGAGAGAATTTCCAAAACTTACACACGCAACCATTCTGACGACATCATCAACTTGATAAATTATTGCCCTGCATAAAAATGGGGAAGGTTTTAGTTTCCCTGCGCTGTGATGTTGGAATACGAAGTAGCACTTTTGCGGGAAGTAGGGTTGAACAGTTCATAATTGAGTTCATATTTAGCTATCCTAATTCGTTTTCCTTGATACCTCCTGAACTCCAACTTATGCTGACATTGTTAGCATGCGGCCGTGTCTTTGGCTGGCGTGGTGAAATCAAGTTGTTAAGGAAATCGAGGTTGGCGAGAATTTCTAACCCAGATTACCCCCTTGCGCCTCCTCAATAAAAGGAAGGTTTGGTCGCTTTGCATGCCATCGCGGTTTGGTAGCATTAGTTACCCTTGGTTAATCTTCTACAGACCCGAAGGCACGAGGTCACTGCTTACTTCACCAAAAAGAGAGTGCGTGAACATGCTTCTTCTGTTTTCTTGATCGAAATAGAGAAAATTTATTGCCAATCTTCATGAGAAATCAAATTAAATATGGTAATGAAGTTGTGCTGGGGGTTAGAAGTTGGAGAAAATGCTGCACAGATGCCTTGGCAATAAAGGTCCAAGCATTAAGAAACTACATCCGTCGTTGTTGATCGTCGGCACCTTTGACCGAATTTTGTAAGGCCAGTCCTGATGTACCATCAGTGACGCAGACCAACCACTTTCCACTGCGGGCTGATTGGGACGGCTGGGCCAATGTCCTGAATTGCCCCCACCAGCATACCATCCTCTTAGGCTTCAATCTCAATGTAACTCCAATCACGCCGCGAGATTGAATTTTGTAATCCCAATATGCAGAGGCTGCTCGCCGGGCTCTCAATGTTCACTGTCAAGGAAGTCAAAGATGAGGTTCCTAATTACTTCAGCTGGATGTTGGGTGCTGGGTGAGAGTGGCTGTACATATTGGTACCGAAAGGTGAATGATCCCAAGTGCAAGACTTACGTGAAACTGCGTACGTGAGGCTAACTTCAGAGTGGTTTTACTACTTATCGAGCCCCTGATATCTTGGTTGTTCGGTTGCACTGTTTCGTCAATGGTTTAGTCAGAGATTGTTCAGGCTTTGACCTCAAATTTAACATCCTAGTAGTAGTAATTTGGATTCTAGTTGTGGTTTCGTCAGTCAACCGTCCGGTCGTGTAGAAGCTGAGCAAGGAAAGGGCTCGTGTTTTCAGCAAACCACCCTTTCTTCAAAGTTGACTTGCTGCTGTCCGAAAACGTCGAGTTTTACTGTTTAACCTATGGTTCCTCACTGTCAAATCCCACCGGGCCATGGAACAGAGTTAAAGTAGCTGTTGGCTTGGCCACAAGCAATAAAGATCACATCTTTGTAAGGGAACCTGTCGTTGCCTGCATTAGGATATGATTTTCGAAGAGTGGTAATCGAGGCATGAATTTTAACAATAAGCACCTCCAATTAATATAATATACAGTCCAATGGGACACGGATCGTCCCTTCAAGATTGATCCTTCTCGAGTCCAGAAAGATTCCGATTTTTCTTTTCTTGCAGAATGGGTGCCTCGCGAATGGGCCCTCCAAACATTTCTCGACGTCCTAAATTGTTCAAGCAGTCGCCGTCATATGCAATTAGATGTTAAATAGTCGCAATTTGCACATTTCTTAGCTGCTGACTTTGGACCAACAGAACTCCCTGGATTGAGACCTTCATGACGACTGTATCTCTAGAAGTGAGCAGAAGTAAAAAGGGGAAAATTACCAAAAAAGTCCTAAACCTTTTGTAATTGTGTCAATTCAGTCTTAAATTTTTTTTTTGTCAATTCAGTCCTAAACCTTTTGCAAACCAGCCAATTCAGTCCTTTTGGCCGGCCGGCGCTTACGTGGCCACCGGCGGCGTCCACATGGCAATATATTAATATATATTTTTTTATTTTCAAAATTTTTTCCTTTTCTCTTTTCCCGGCCAGGGGGTAGGCTTGCCGGCGAGGGCCCAGCTCCGGCAAGGCGAGCGAGCTGGGCCCTCGTCGCCGCTGGGCGAGCTCGCCTAGCCAAGGCGAGCTCCTCCCTCGCCCAGCCATGGCGAGCTTCGCCTCGCTGAAGCTAGGCGAGGCTCGCCCAGGGGCAGCGAGGGCGGATCTCGCCCAGCCATGGCAAGTTGGGCCCTCGCCGCCGCTGGACGAGGCTCACCCAGCTTCGGCGAGGTGGAGGTTGCCATGGTTGGGCGAGCTTGCCTAGATCTGGCGAGGCGAAGCTCGCCCTGCCATGGCGAGCTTCGCCTCGCCAGACCTGGGTGAGGGCGGAGCTCGCCCAGCCGTGGCGAGGGCCTAGCTCACCTCATCGGAGCTGGGCCCTCGCCGGCGAGCCTCCCCCTTGGCCGGATAGGCCAGGGGGGAGAAGAAAAAGAAAAAAAAAGGAAAAAGGAAAAAAATTTTGAAAATAATAAAAAAATATTAAAATATTATCACGTGGATGTTGGCCGGCGCCACGTCAGTTGGCTGGCCAAAAGGACTGAATTGGTTGGTTTGCAAAAGGTTTAGGACTGAATTGGCAAAAAATAAAGTTTATGACTGAATTGACACAATTGCAAAAGGTTTGAGACTTTTTTGGTAATTTTCCCAAGTAAAAACAGCAAAAGTAAGAAAGTAGAAACGCTCCCAAAGCAAGCAAAGCTTTGGTCAAAGATTTGACATTGTGAATTCACTCAGGGACTCAGCTACCATGGAACCCAGAATGATTACACACTGTCATTATCTCAGTCATTTGTGAACTTTAATGGTGGGTTTGGTAACTGGTTAAATAATAACTGATTCTATTCTTTTGTCTTGGGAAACAAAAAAAGAACAAAAATTCATTTGGTAAATTTTTTATTTCCTGGCACAAATTTGTTCTTAGAATTAGTTTTGGAACATAATAAAAAATAAAAAAAAAAGTTGATTCTTGATTTTAGAAACAAAACAAAGAATCAAAACTAACAATAGAAACCGCATGCTTGTAGAGTTCACACATGCCCAGAGCTCATTCTGCTACTCCTTCACCAGTGATTTCTTCTCACGACGACGGGTGCTCCTTCATCGATGTTTTCCTTCATGACGACAGCTGCTCCTTCACAGACCAAGCTTCTTGTTCAAGGCAAGTTCTTGCTAATGACTCGCAACTATGGGAGGGACCAAGCCCTCGCTCAACAGTGGCGATAGCGAGGCTTGAGCGAGCACAGACCTCGTCGATCTGGGCGAGGGCTCGCTCGAGCAAGCACCGCCATGCTTGCTGATCTTTTTGTCCTAATTAACCGTAACTCATAGCGTGTGTGTATAGGTTGACGTGCTGATCCATCACGTCGATTTTGGCCTTCCATCTCTATTGGCTCGACCCTCCTTAGCTCCCTTCCGTGCAATCACTGCATTGCCCCGCCGCCTCCACTCCGCCGTTCATCTCACGAACGTTTTCAGATCACCCTCCAAGAGTGGCAGCTAGTTATGTGTATTTCTGGTTATTGTTCGTATCGTTTCAATAGTTGAGAGCCTTGTGGAGAGTTTTGAGCCTCTTTGGACAATGGAGTTGTTGTGCTTGTTGATTGGTGCGCCTTTCTTAACTGGTCCTCTAGTTAGATTTTGGTTTTAGAGACTCTGATTTCAGTTGCTCCAAATCGAGTTTTGTTGTTTATACTTAGGCCGCCTTTTTGGTGTCATGGATGATAGAAGGAAATATATATATATCATTAGAAGAAATGAAAGCTGTTGCAGATTATATTAAGCGTGAGGAGAGGGTTAGCATCTCACATTTAGCAAGCAAGTCCAACAAGTTCATCGATATGGAGCCGAAAGCCTAGTTTGTGAAGGAAATCGGTAGCATGGAAGAGATCACCGTCAACTAACACTCTTTCCAGTACAAGGGGCAAACAAGATTAACCTCTTCTTTTTGTGACAAAAGTGAATGGGATTAGCTTATCAAAGTGTAATTTGTATTTTTCATGTCCAGTTACGTCTTCTTCGTTAGTCAGGGCTTAGAAATTTTCAGCTAGGTAGATTTTGGTTTGAATCTATTGATTGAGAATCTTTCACGATTAGACGTGGGATGTTTGGTTTCTTATATTTCTGTTCTCATCCATCTAAATGGATTCATTTTCACATCTTGGAAGACCGAAGAAGATTCAAAGATCATTGCTCTCCAACAATAGTTTTCCTCTTATGCATCCCTAAAGTTTCTTGATTCTTCTTATCCTGAGCTCTTTCTTCTGGGTTGTATTCTAGACATTACAATTTTGGTTTTAGAGCTTCTGATTTTGGTTTTCACAATGATGGATCCCTATGCCCTTTTTCTTTTTCCCTTCTTTATGCCTTTAACTTTGCTAGAACATATGCTTCTTTATTTTGTTCGAATTGTAGCTTGAGATTATATTTTCCAAATTTTATCGTGCTGCTGCTTCTCTTGAGAATGGTTGCATGTATTACTTGTAACTTGTGCATGATTATGTTATTGATTTAATGTATAACTCATATGATTCTTAGCCTATCAAAGTTACATGGCATCTCAGAAAGAGATATTCTATACAAAGTAGACCGAGCTTTTAACCAACCTATTTGTAAGTTTGTTGGTTATGGATGTCAAAAAGAGAAATCGCACCTCTTCTACTTACAACAAAGCTGGATGGAATAACATACGGGCTGAATTCATTAAACAGACAGCACACCAATATACCCTACTTCAGTTAAAGAAAAAGGTGAACAAATTGAGAAAACAGTGTCACGCTCCGAACCCTACGGATACGCAACATCCCGTCATGGTCATTATGATGCGACGACCCAGGACTTTTCGCCGATCCTTTTCTTTTTATCTTTAAATTACGCATGCGGAAACGATCACAACAATCCCTAGACAACAACAAATACGGATAGTCAGGAAAATAAATCACAACAGTCAAACAACACTATTTTGATTTCCACTCGATTAACCTCTGGGGATATTCTTACAAGCTCACTTTGGGCGCTACCACAAAAAGCCAGCAAAAAGAACTCGGGCTGGGGTCAATCTACTCCACCAACAGGTTGAACTCCAAAAACCAGCTTCCAAACGCTCTGAACCAAACTGGGTGCGACAACAAGCTAAAGGCCTGAAAAAGGGGTTAACAACAACGAATGAGACAAATGTCTCAATAAGTTAACGGCCTAAGCCCCACTTAGGATATCAACTTGCATGGGAGTCCCTAATCAGGTAACATAACATCAACAGCACATTATTAAACAACCACAGGCATCCTTACCTCGCCTTGATACACACGTTAATGAAATGGATATGTCACATACTCGAAGTATTTAAAGAGATTTTCCATGCATTAATGCATCACAGTCGCGTGTGTCTCGATTATAAGGCAAAACCCACTTGAGCACGTTCCATACCATGCGTAGTAGTTTTTACCCCATAATCAAGCACTATGCATCACACGTATTCCAATTATTACGCCCCCTCAAGGCCACCACACATCAAGCGATATGCAGCAAGATGGCAGTCTTCCAGTAAAAACCGGGCTCCGTCCCGCCCCGTCGGGCACGGCTACATCAAACGATACACAGGATGACTGCATTCTAATACGGCAACATCAAACGATACACAGTAAGATGGTATCCCGTAAGGAGCATCAAGTCCGTCCTCGGACGACGACAAGGCATCCAGGGTATCGGCACTCCAGATTATCCCCAGGCATCCGAAAAATCGGGCATCGTCAAGTGATACACAGCAAGACGGCTCCAACGTGTGACCACACGAGCACACAAGCATTTCGGCTAATTATTATCTTTTTTTTTTAATTAGCCCATGCATACATGAATAATGCTCATCCAATGTCATACAATAATACAAAGTGGCCATACATGCAAACAGTCTATCAATCTCGCAAGCTTCGATAACGATACAAGTATTAACCACAAAACATTACTATCAATTCTTGGCATAACAATAAAAATAATTTAATGCCAATAATCTCGTAAACTTTCTTGAAAACTTCCGATCAAAACAATTTATCGTAAAAATAATTTTATACGACAAATTACGGCGCAAACGCCAACATTCAAACTAGAAATCATAATTTGAAATTATAAATTTTCCGAAATAATAATAAATAAATTCGGAATTTAATTATTTAATAATATCCGAAAATAATTTCTTTTCAAAGAATTCAAAATATTTTCTCGAATCAAAATCATTCAAATAATTTTCTAAAACGCCATCTTATACAGCAAAAACCAACATTAGTATCACAATTAACGTTAGAAAATTTTCCGAAAATAATACTATTTAATTTTCGGAAATTAATTATTTAACAATGAAATAATAATATTTAATTCGGAGTTAATTTATTAACTAATAAAATAATATTTAAATTCCGAAAATAATAACATTTCATATAATAATCAATAACAATAAACTAATCAATAACTTATACCCTAAACACAATTAATTAACCACTAACCCACAATTAACACAAACTAAACTTAAATTAAATTACCCTAAGCAAAGTTAATACCCTAAACACGGAATTAGGGGTTAACTTACTTGGCTAACGACGACGACGACGCGAGGACGACGGCGGGGACGAGGGCAGTTCGCGGTGTCCTCGGAATGCTCCGATGAGCGGCGAATGGGCGTGGCGAGGGGAGACAGCTACTGTGGTGGCTAATCGGGGCTAGTTCAAGGGCTGAATGGTGGCTGATGGTGGTGGTATGGGGTGCCGGACAGCGGCTGCAAGCGGCGGAGGCGAATGGTGGCCGAACTGGCGAGAGGCGCCTCTCGCGCGCGGCTTAGGCGAACCGGCGATGAGAGGTTCCGAGCGGGCAGGAGCAGTGCCGCATGGCCAAGGGGAGAGCTGGGACGGGGATGGTTCACGGCAAGGAGGAGCGGCGCTCGGCGGTGGCTGGGCTAGTCCCGACGAGGGGTGTTCGGCGTCGGGTAGCAACAAGCAGAAACCAGAAGCAGTCGGCGTCGAAGGAGGAAAAGGAAGGAGGAAGAAGAAGAGAAGAAAAGGAAAAGAAAAAGAAAAAGGGAAGAGGAGAGAGGGAGAGTTAGTGGGGTTGGTGACGGGAGTCAGACATGCAAAAGGGAGGGGGAGACCGGCGGGAAAAAGGGGAGAAGAGAGAGAGAAAAAGGGAAAACGGTCAAATCGCAATAATCGCGATTCAATGGCCACAATTCAAATCTAAAAACAATCTAACGATCCCCGGAAAATCCTAATTAATAATATGGGAAAAGGGCCAAAAGATATTAATAAAAACACATTGCAAGAAAGGTCTACTAGTCTAAATCCGCACCTAATCAAAATTTCACTTTTCACTTATCCCGGATAACATCGAGGTTGTCCGCAATAATATCAACACCGCCCAATTAAGTTCGTCCCGAAACCCCGAGAAATTCGACACCAAAGTTTGAGCTCTAAATAACAGTCAAATTCGATCGAGTGCGATTCTAGCGAAATCTCAATTTTAAAAACAATAACCGGGAGTGATCAATTCCAGGGCGAGATTTTACTATAAGCACACTGACGAATTACATGTTTTATAAATCCCAAAAATTGTTCGAAATTCGAAATGTCACAAACAGTATGGTAGTTTTAAGAAGCTTCTTTCACAATCCGGATCTGGCTGGGATAATGTGAATAAAACAGTTATTGTCGACGATCCAAGTTTTTGAGAATCTCACATCAAGGTAGCTTTTAAGTTTTGATTATTCTGATGTAATTGTAGATGTAAGTTTTAAAAGGTTTGATTATGTTGCTGAGATTTGTCATTATTGTGAAAATTGCAGGATAATAGTGAGTGGATAAAATTCAAGAATGATGGATTTCCCCACTATCTCGAGCTATGTTTTGTATTTGGTGGTACATATGCTACTGGGGATCATGCCACAGGAAATGCCGAAGATTTGACGTTGTCAAAGGAAGGTGACAATGATGGTGGCGATGCAGAGGGTGATCCGGAGGACTTAAGTGATCACTACATTGATTAGACAGTCTTTACATCCAACAATACTACGGCTTCAGTTCATGACAAGCACAAAATTGGATAGGACTCCTAATACCAAGAGGAGAAGAAAGAGTACCTCATTTTGCGTTGCTTAAACTTGCAAAGCTATACATGAACTGATCAAAGCTAAGGCAAGTCAATCTGTAAGAAGCTTTGCCACCTCACAAGTCATACCACCACCTGTGGACCCCTTCTTCGTATCCGTTGTCATTGATGGACTACTTAGTATGCCTAAGTTGGGATAAGATCTTTACAGTAAAGCAATGGAATGAGCATGTGTTAGTGCCACATGGAGGGAGGCTTTCATCAAAACCCCAACTAAATGGAGAAATGGACTTCTTCAATCTCTTTAGTAGATGTTGGGAAATATACAGTGGATTCCGTGAGGTTTCATTTGATTGTATGACTTATTTTAGTACTTAATATTTGGTTTTTAGAGATATTGATCTCGAGACTTTTGTACTTTTGTGGTACCATGGGTATAACAAACTGTTTTGGTGCTATTTATATATTTGGTTTGCTTTCATTCTACGACTTAAGTTATTGGTTGTTATTGGATTTTTTTTTATATATCTATATTGATATTATTATATTTGTGTGATGATATAGGTACTATGAAAGAGAGATCAAATTGTCTGTCTAATTGGCAGGTAGATCCAGATGAACAATTCTTGGATGATGATGATCTTCACATATTGATAGCATGGTTGTGCATTGTTGCGGTGGACATGTCCATGCATACGAAATAATCTATTAGGGACAACAAAGTATCAAGACCCGAACGGATAAGGGAGATTGTTTATGGACATTCAGATAAAATATATGAAGTCTTCAGGATAGAGATATATGTTTTTCTGAACCTATGTGAATTAATGAGGGCAAAAGGTTGATTGAAAGATAGTCAGTATGTTAGGATAAATGAACAAGTTGGGATCTTCTTATCTATGATTTGTCACCATAACTTCAATAGAGATTTATGTGAGAGATTCTAACGTTCAGCAGAAACAATTAGCAAGTATTTTAATATAGTGTTGAAAGCAATTTTCAAACTCTCAAAAGAGGTTATCAAACCACTGTCCTTTAATGTTGTCCCACAAGAAATTCTTATGGATCCTAATCATGAACGATACTTCAAGGTATGATTTTTAATTCTAGAGTTTACATTATCAAATACATGTAGTTGATAATCTTGTGTAACAATAGATTTTCATAAATGTATAGGGCTGCGTAAGTGCTATTGATGGCATCCATATCAATGCTTTTGTCCTTGTGTCTCAGTAAGTCCCATTTAGAGGCAGAAAAGGGAATACCACCCACAATGCGCTATGTGTTTATTCATTTGATATGAAGTTTACTTTCGTGTATTCTAGGTGAGAAGGATCTGCCAACGATTATCGAGTGCTTTCGACAGCACTCGAGACTCCTCGACTGCAATTTCCTGGACCACCACTAGGTATTTGAAACTTTCTTTATGATTGTGTTATGGTTGCATATCATAACAAATTTATATATACCATATTAGAAGCAAATACTATGTGGTAGATTCTAGTTATGCATCACTTCCGGGATTTTTAACTCCGTTTAAAGGTGAACGATATCATTTGAATGATTATAGGGGGCGTGGGAGACGGCCAAGAATAGCAAGAGAATTGTTTAACCATAGTCACTCTTCACTAAGGAATGTTATTGAGAGGTCATTTGGGACATTAAAGAATCACTTCACTATTTAAAGACACATGCCTCCATTTACAATTAAAAAGTACGCACTTATTATAATTGCATGTTGTGCTCTCCATAATTACATTCATGACTAGAACGGGATGGATAAAAACTTTTCCCTTTTTGGAGATTTGGAGTACCCAGAGTGATGAATTTCGGAGGCGTTTCTTGTATACATATATCACCATGTTTATACATATCACCATGAGATGGGAGTAGTTTATTTGGTACTCCAAATTTACTTATTCAACTTCCTCTGTTCATAGCATATTTGGTCTGCACTAGAAATTTTTTAAAGCACTACGCATGTTTATGTAAGAATCAATGTTTACGTCCAACTTTCCAAAGAAGACATTTGGCAAACTATGTGCAATGACTTTCCTACTGGGCAAACTATTGGAAAATGAACCTTATCTTGTATTGTCAAATAATTATCATTACTTTTCATGAGAAATTCTTCGCTGACAGTTCATGTTGGTGCAATGCACTGTAGTAATGAGAGAAAGAGTTACGACCATTATAAAAGCACTTGAAAAAAAAGAGTATATACTTCAAATTGAGATAGAATGCTGATAGGAGTGAAAAAGGGAATAGTTTGTATCAAGTATATACTATGTTTATATATATCACCATGTATATACCAAGTATATACATATAACCATGTTTACCATGTTTCCTTCACTCACAAGAAAAAAATAAATTGGTGAGTACTTCATGAGAATTAAATGCCAAGTTTAAAAAAGTACTTGAAAAAATTTAAAATAAAAATTTTGTGCAGTTAACAAACGCATTTCTATTTTTTTTATTATAAGAATATAAATTTTAAACAGTTACAAAATGCCTTTAAATGCTTAGAAATTATTTTTGGATACAAAATAAAAAAAATATTTTTAAATAGAAATTATTTTCGGAAATAAAATTATTACCAAACGTAACTTAAATTTCCGAGCTACGTGGGGAAAGAAACAGGGAGAAAAGGAGGGATTGAATATTAGAATTGACGTACAATCAGATTGGCCCAGTTCTGTTCAATCTTCCTTGATGTGGGACATAACTTTCGTCATCATCGGCGCTATTCTCCTTGTCACTTCTCCTGTTTATGCTTTTATAAGTGCCTCACCAGTCGCAATAATCACTTTCCATTACCACCTTCAACTTCAACTTCCGGATTCATACCATTTAGACTTTGGCATCTTTCCTTTCACACGCCACTCTCTCTCCTCCTCCTCCTCCTCCTCTTCTTCTTCTTCTTCACACTAAATTCTTATTAACACATAATACAAATCCCAAAGTCTCTCCTTTTCTTTCCTTTTCCCCTTGACAAAGCTAGGAGAATCATGAGAAGAAACAGTGAAGAAAGCGTTGTTCTTAATGGAGATTCGAAGGTAACCCATCTCTCTCTCACTCTCTCCCATCATCAAAACTCCTGTCTGTCATCTTTTTGGTAGATTTCTTGATTGTTTCATGAACATACTCGAAAAGGGATTTGATAAAACTTTCTTGTGCTCTTAATCAGATCATTGTAGATGGTGATGGTGAGCTCGAGGCATCGCCAACAAGGCCGTCGGGTCAAAGCAGCAGTAGCAGACCGACTAGCATGGTCATCAAGGTAAGCTTTTCTTAATCCATTCCTTCGCCATCTTGACCGAAACCAATCTCTGTCTCCTAATTTCTTGTTTTCCATTTTCATGGCGATCAACAGAAAGTAAACAGTGTGATTCCAGCTCACCTGGTCGCGGAAGCCATATCCACGCTGCGCGGGCTCGACCTGAGATGGTCAAGCCCCATCACCCCGAGCGAAATGCAATACGTCGAACAGTACATCCTCACCAAATATCCCCAGTACTCGAACGGCCTCGTCGAGCCTCGCGCCCTCGACGTGGACAGTCTCTCCGTCGCCGACGACCCCGACGCCGCCGCCGCCGCCGACGACGACAAGCGCAAGTCGCCGAGAAGGGATTCCTCCTCTGCTTCGCCCTCCTTCGGTCGCAGCTTCTCCGATCTCGACCGGACCCAGCTCGAGCCGTCCAGGCTCCTCGACATCCTCACGAAGAAATCGTCGCCGCGGGCGAACTTCATCTCCATCCCCGAGATCCAAGCACGGAACCGAGCGCTCAGGCACTGCGGGCTGACGGACGAGGATTACCTCGTCCTCTTCGCGCCGAGCTACAGGGACGCGATGGTGATGATCGGGGAGAGCTATCCCTTCGCCCGGGGGAGCTACTACCTGACCATCGTCGGCGAGGAGGACGACCCGATCAGGGACTTCGCGGCGGCGAAGGAGGCGAAGGCGGTGCCGGCGCCGGCGACGTGGCTGGACCTCCGGATCAGGGGGTCGCAGCTGAGCCAGTACTTCAGGAAGAAGTGCAAGCACGTTCCGAAGGGGCTGTTCGCGTACCCGGCGGCGGTGGACGGGACGAGGTACTCGATGCACTGGATATCGGAGGCCCACCGGAACTCGTGGCACGTGCTGCTGGACGCGGCGGCGATGGCGTTCGCCGACGACCACCACCTGGCGCTGGCGCTCCACCGGCCGGACTTCGTGGTGTGCACGCTGCAGAGCGTGCACGTGCAGCCGTCGAGGATCACGTGCCTGCTGGTGAGGAAGAGATCGTTCGAGACTTCGCTGTGAATTAATTTGACTGCTGGTGAAAGTAAATGAGGGACAAACATAGTCTTTTTTTTTTTCCCCAAAAACAAATTATATAAATATCCGAAGAACTTGACTTTTATATTTTGTATTTGATGTATTAATGAAGTAAAACTCTGAAGCTTCATAATTTTTGCCGCATCTCTCAAATATCTATTCAGACCATAAACAATTTTGTGGACAATACTCAACGAAGTTACCACGAAAATTACAAATTTTGAAATAATATTGTAATTAAGCAAGCTTCTTTCGTACGCCAATTTCCAATTTCTAATCAACACGAGATAGATTTATGTCCATGCAAAGAAGCTTTCGTCCAAAATTTAATGATTGATATTCTTAGTCTACGGAAAGTCCATCTTGTTGTGATAAAATAAACAAGAATAAGTTTTAGCTAACATAATAAAAATACCAATTTTCGCTGCACTACTACCTATCCTATTTATTTCAAATAGCTAAGAAACAAATATCTAAGAAATAGAGATGTTCCAACCCCTTAAGTTATAAATAACAAAGAAACTAAAAGATTTAGATAAGAGGCAACGTAAGATAACCCAAATTCGATACCAAAATATTCGGTTTGATAACTTGCCACCAATTCTTCGGGCCTGTTTGGTTCGGCTTTAGGGGAATGCATTTGGGGTAATGCAAATACCTTTGAGTGAAAGTCCATTGGGGAAAAGCAAATGGTGTTTGGTAAAAATATTTTGTAAAGTTACTTTGACCAAAATATAGTGTTTGGTAAATTTTTTTAACAAAAGGACTTTGAGAATTATTTTATTTATTTAAAAAAAAACAAAACTTACTCATCGCCGGAACCGGCCGTCGGAGCCGGCCACCGGCCGCCGTCGCCTGAGGTCAGGCGACCCCCGGCGAGCCAGATCCGCGGCCGCCGGCCGTCGCCCGAGGCCAGGCGACCCCGCCGAGGGTCGCCTGGCCTCGGGCGACCGCCGGCGGCGGCGGATCTGCCTCGCCGGGGGTCGCCCGACCCCAGGCGACCTCGCCGGCCCTCTCCCTCGCCGGCCGCCGGAGACTGCCCGAAGAAGATGAACAGCTTCCAGAACTTAAAAAAAAAAACTGTAAAAGAGATGAACAGTAGCATTCCGAGAATGCTGAAAGCTCAAGGCACCCTAGGGGGTGCCTTGAGCTTTCAGCCTTGAGAAGGCCAACATTTGGCCAATGAGCTTTCAAAATAATTTACCAAACACAAAATATTTCCCTCAAAGGGCTTTGGAGGCCCAAAGCCCCTTTGTAAAGCCGAACCAAACACCCCCTTCCTCTGCTTCGACAAATTCTACGTGACCAACTCAAAATAAAAACACACGAAAAAGATACGATTGAGAGTCTGTCAGACATATGCGTGACCATCTCAGGCCATTTGCATCGCCCGGGAACGATCCTCTACAGCACGGACGGGTCTGAGGAACCCACCAGAGCTGTTAATCACGCTCTGGTCACACAGACACTGTTCATCCACCAGACTTCGGTTCCTGTCTCCTTAGGTTTCAAGGACACAGAGGTACGATCCTATAGAACAGATCCTGTTCAAGTAAGGTCGTGTCCGGCTTTCGCTTCCTCGCTCCTTAAGAACCGTTCCACTTGTCCGCTCCCGCTCGATGTGGGATATCTTTTCTTCCGCCAAATCAGTGCACACGCCTAAATAGTCGAACCAGCCCATGGGCCTAGTTTGTCTTCGCTCGCACTTCTTGACACGGGCCTCGCACAAGATTTTGCTGGCATTGCTCCAGCAAGTGGACGGACAAGAGACAGATTTAACTTAATCCTTCCTACATATCTCTTTGATGCGACAGTCGGTCTCAACGCTCATGTCCTAAGATCTCTTCTGCGAATGCCCTTCTCATCGTTCAGAAGTCAGTCTTGTTGGGAAAAACTGTACAACGTTAATTGGGAAGAATAATTTACTAAAAGCGATTATTTGATATTGACATTGACCCGGATACGAGAAGTCAATACTATCCGTTACATTTTGAAGATTGAGTATATTACAAAGTGTTATTAGTAACAAAAACACATTCTATATACTTAACCTACGTTAGCTTAGAAGTGGTGCTGCTTTTTACAAAAGTTAGGATTATTCTATAGAAAGCTCATAAAATAGGTACAAACACAATACCATAATAGTGCCGAGTAAATTAGAACTTCTCACTGAAATAAGAGGTTGATATATGTGCGGTATATCCGATTATATTATTAGAGTGGCAAATTTAAAGCATAGCTACTTGAAACTTTTATAGAATTTTGAGGTACTTGCACTAAATAAAGGTTTAACTCGAAAGAGACCTTTATATATGCATATTAGTCTTGTGGAAATTTTGGCCGTATATTTTTAATGTTTTATTTCAATTTTGTTTTACAAACAAAGTAGGGGATTGTTGATAGTTTGTTTGTAAATCAAACAACAAGGTGCCCTATCTCACATCGAAAGGACGCGAGTGCGTATGTAGACGAGATTTGGCACTAATCAACGATTATTATTTTTATTTATTAAACTTCGAATTTATTATTATAACATAACTATTTTGTCCTATTGAAACAGTGTGACTATTTGCAATAGAGTGACGGTTATTTTTTAATAATTTAATTTTGATTTTTGATTTTTCTGCCTAACGGTAATTAGGCTCTCTTACAATCTTTGGAAGGTTGTATCTTTTCGGACATAACTTCCTCATATTTGAAAGGTTGTGTTTGTTCGATACATATAACTTCTTCAACATTTTTGTTCATTATAAAAACAACCATTTTCCATTTCTTCCAAAAAATATACAGATATCTTTTCTGATTATTTCCCTTGAGAGACCCTAGAGAAATACCATAATTGCTATATGGTATTCTCATTGAGATTTTATTGTATCATGGAAGATTTTTGTTGATAACCAATAATAACGTTGTGGGGTAAATAATTTCTTAAAAAAAGTGATATAACGTCTCAAAGTTTTACTCTATTGTTTTTCCCTATTCATGTTGCCAACAAGTCATTCATGCGACAATAGAGCATATTGAAACATTTGGGTCGTGGATGGTTTGTCCCCGTGTTCGAAAGTTCTGCCAAGATTGTTTCGAACTGCTAGTGCGTAAATAAGTCGGATGTCTCGAAAGATCGTCCACTTATAAATTGAGTTAAGACCATGTTGCAAATTGCCGTTCTGCCGAGTGAGATTTCACGTTCGAGCCTCAGAAAACGCGAGAAGTTTCCGGGTTCTTTTTCGAAGATCGGGACACGATTTCCATCAGCGGGGATGGTCTGCTATCGGGACCAAGAAAGCAACGGCGACGAACGGGTCGTACTGTCGTTGGCGCTCAGGGGTACCGTCGCTATTAAGTCCTTCTCCCGAGCTGCGCCTGTGGCTTTGGTGGGCACTGGGGAGTCAATTCAGTGTACGAGTCGGGATTCCCAAAGCAAAGCTTTCAATGCGCTGGGATCCAGCCGTCCATGCTTTCATTGCACTGCAACGAAAGGTTTTTGGTCACCACGGGTGGTGTGGTCCAGCCATCCAAGCTCAACTCTTCGCAAATTCGCTAGGGGACTCTGGTAGCAAGTCTCGAGTTAAACGGTAGGTGAGAGAATGATGGCCGCTGTATGCTTAATTTTTCTCGTAAGTAGGGATGATTGATTTCTTGATGATGAGGTTTCACCTAGGAATCGGGAATCGAATAAAAAATGCCGGTTCCCAGCTCTTGGAATCAAAAAATGGTATACTTCCCGGGCAAGCCAATAGAATTGGTCACAAGAGACGTAATCAAGCTTGAAGACGATCAATTAAGCCTCACTCAAGCTCCACCAAACTCAACACAATCAACGAGCTAAAATCCAACCAATCATACACACGAAACTCTCCCGCAAGAGAGCCAAAAAAAGTGACAGAAGAAGCATATCTCACGAAGGGTCAACGTTCGGCAACAAAAAGAGGGACCGACTTTCTTTTCAGATTTGTACATGCATTTCATTTAGGCAATTCAACGAACACACACATGATTAGATCGAAATCAAGATCTAGGCACAACATTGAAAATGGTATATGAAGAATGGCAAGAAAAAAAAAACAAAACGTCGGATATTTACCTTGACGAGATGTTATTGCGATCACAATTGACCAAAAACAGAGTAGGGAAGGGATGCCAAACTCGAGACAGCAAAATGGAGGTGTCGAGCGCGATGAATGTGAGTGACTTAGGCGAGATGGGGACATCTGAGAGTCAAGCGAACGTAGGTGTTGAGCGAGAGGGAAGCGAGCAATGCAGTCAAGAGGCTGGCGTCCATCGTCTTAGAATTGAGTGATCATGAATTAGGGCAAGAGAGTGACTGATAGTTCGTGAATTAGGGCGAGTGACTCGGGTTTATGGTTGGAGGTAGGGGTGTCAATGGTTCGGTTCGGTTCGGTTTTTCAAAAAAACCGAACTGAACCGAACCATTAAGGGTGCCCCTTCAACTGAACCGAATTGAAACCGAATCGAAAAATCAATTTGGTTCGGTTTGATTCGGATCAGTTTTCGGTTTCAAGTTCATTAACCATAAAGAGAGGAGAGAGGAGAGAGAAGGGGAGAGAGAGAGAGCAAAATAGCCCTAAACCAAAGTGTTTATTTTAGTTCGGTTTGATCCGAACCGAACCAAAATGAACCGAACCGAAAAGAAAATTTGGTTTATTTTGATGATCTGAACTGAAACCGAAACCGAACCGAAATGCACGAAATTTTCGGTTCGGTTCGGTTCGTATCTTGGTTCGGTTTTTCGGTTCGGTTCTAACACCCCTAGTTGGAGGGCTTATGTAGGATTATGGCCTTTTAGTTTTTACAAATTTGTAAGAAATAGAAAAAAAAATCGGTTTAAACTGGGTGGGAGGTTCCACCTATGAAATCAAGAACCAAACCGAAAATCAATGATTCCAATTTTTGGAAAGTGAGAATTGGGCCGGCACCCTCGGGAATGCCTCGATCCAGGCAGTTCCTTTTGCTCACCCCCACTCGATACTATAACTCGACAAAAGAAATTATTTATTGGGCTTTTTATCCCTTCGGCATTAAGCTACGACTCGCTCATTTAGAAACAGAAAGGTTTTCCGCTGGAAGGAGGGATGGGATCTCGTTATCTTCATTTTGGTTTTGTCTGCTCTGAAGGGGGGAAACGCATCAATTTAAAAGACTAAATCGTTATCACATGACAAAGTAACGGTAGAAAACCGGGACCAACGCTGAAAAGATACGAAATTCGGAAGACTAAAAACATGGAACTTGGCGAAATCGAATGGGAAGACGTTCCAATAATCCATCGTGCAAACACCCGTCGCGAAGCGAAATTGCAATCCTCGGAACACGGATTACAGGATTTGCAAGAAAATCAGGACATTAGAGTCGTCACATATTCGACCCATTCGATTACTCAAGCATGTCTTAAGGACATCAGGCATCGAAGTTCTTTTCGATTTTGGAGAACAGTTGTCCGATGCGCATGTGTAATGTCAGAGACAGCGAGCGAGCGAGCGAGCGAGCGAGCAGCGACGTTGGGGAGAAGTACGAGGAGGCTCCGGACTTGTGTGCAGATGGGCAAGACTACAGCTCGACGCTCATTTAAAAGCGTCGCTGCTCTTCCATTACTCCTCCCGTCGACCTGCCTGCACAGGCACGACCGACCACATCGAATGACCAAACCCCATTGGCACTAAATAGCGCCCCAACTGCCCATCTTAAAGGCTTCACTTAATACCCTCCCAACTCCACAATTAGACTCCGCCCGAGTGCCCTTGTCTTTTTCATTTTGGTCAAACTGTAATGTCCGATTTGAATTATCAAGTATCTGCGGCCAAGGAACAAAAGATTAGCAACCACCTAATCCTGATCTAATTCGCAGCCAGCTCGTTCAAACTGCGCTGAGTTTGATTATGCGGTCACGTTAAGTTTGAAACTCCCGGGAATGGTCGGGACAAGCAGGCGAAAATGGCTTCGGCGCTCTCTCTTGATAAGGCAGGAACGTTCCGGGTGCATATTGAACAAGAACCGTTTTACAACCTAGTGGGCTTACGAGGATTAGGTGAAAGAGTTAAGTCGAGTTATTTATGGAGTGTATAGCATGTGTTTTTTCTGGCGTTGGTTAAATGTCGCACGCATTTCATGCCAAGCTACCTTAGATAGATGTTGCACATGCTATCGAATCCGAAAACAGTCGGTTCGAGTTACCCGGCATAGCCTCTAGATAAAACCGCATCTAGCAAAAGCTTTGCCTATGCGGAACTCCACGAGATTACATGCAGATTGCGGACCAAGGAACCACTCCCTCTGCATGTGAAAATGTTGCTACAAAACAGACGAGACGACAATATACATGAAGGCGTCTTGCCTTGCCATCTCCCTACTCTCATCCGCAGCCGTCGGATCATCGCGGGGGCCTCACACACCGATCGGGCGGCCCCAGTTCGATTCCCCAGCTTCAACAAACTCTCATTAATGCCCAACACATCATCCCCTTCTTCCGCACTCTTACAAGCGTTCCTTCTCCCTCGCATGCACGCGCTCTTCTCACTCTCTCGCACTTGCCATCTTCGATCCCCCCCCCCCAGTTTCTTCCTGCGCAGCGCCATGAGACCCGGCTTCTTCCTGCTGCTCGGCGTCGCGCTCGCGTGCTCGTCCTCGCTCACGGCGGCGGCGGCGGCGGCGGCTGCGGCGTCGGCGTCGGCGTCGCCGGTGGCGCAGCACTGCGTGGGGGACTTCGACAAGGTGACGTCGTGCCTGGACTTCGTGCAGGGGAAGGGGGCGGCGCCGTCGAAGCAGTGCTGCGCGTCGGTGGGGGAGATAAGGGAGAGCGACCCGGCGTGCCTCTGCTTCTTCATCGAGCAGATCCACAACGGGAGCAGCCCGATGATCAAGAGCATGAACATCCAGGAGTCCTTCCTCCTCCAGCTCCCCTCCGCCTGCAACCTCAAGAACTCCAGCATCAGCGACTGCCCCAGTAAACCCAATCTCTCTCTCTCTCTCTCTCTCTCTCTCTCTCTCTCTCTCTCTCTTGACTGGTTTTGCGTGATTACCATTTGCCCTCGAAGGCTCGAAGTTCGATGATCATGCGGCGGTCGGACGTAACAGATACTGAAATTTTATTAAAATCCTAGGAAAGAGAAGAGTCTGTCGTTTCACTTGAAATATCTTAAATCATATATTTTTGAAATACTTTTGCCTTGTTAATTGCATGCACCTAACTCTCTTGGCATCTTTTTTTTTCCTTAAAAAAAATGAAAGAAAAAGAATTATTGCCCGAGAGGTTGAAGCTTATTGCGGAAAATGATGACATAAGCATAAGGTGCCTAGTTAACGATCGATAACATTTTCTCGAGTTAGGTTAGCTCTAGGGGGCGACGCCAGAGATGTTGCGACTTTGTATACCGAAATTTGTTTATCGAATGATTTGGTGATATCGCGTTGCTTATTCAGTTTGGTGAAATTCATGCACAGAATGATTGTACGTGAATATGCGTACTTGGTATTTGTATTAGTGAACTAGATTGTAGTCGAGTCATGCCGAGAAAATGTCAGAGTGCGGAAGCGACGGGATTTTAAAATGTAATCACTAAGTTTGTCCAAGCGCTGTCGTTTTATGAAGAAACATTCGATATGTTTTGATGAATAGGCGAGTTTCGACGATGTATCCCGACGACGATTATTATCAAATACGTGCTATTAACTCTGGAATTCCATGTTCACATCTGCAGAGCTTCTGGGCATACCTCCATCGTCTCCGGACTACGCGATATTCACCAATGCCTCTTTGTCGACGGCCGCCCCGACGACCGCGGGAACAGGAATGCCGTCGTTGCCCCAAAAAGCCAATGACGCCTCGAGCGGAGTCGTGCACAGGTGCACGAGCGCCACGGCGATGATTCTCGCGACCGTCCTTTTCGCCTTGTTTGCCCGTTGGTTCGAGGTTTGAGCGGTCGGCGATGTGGTGAAGGTTCATCGTTCGCGGCCTAGTTACAATTTGTAGTGAAGTTTGGGATTCCTCGTCCTTGCTGATCTTCTGTAGAGTTGGGACAATCTCTTCTCGTTAATTTGTACTCGGTTTAAACATGCTTTTCCTTTCTGAGTTTGGTGTTATTGACCTTGTTCTGTTTTGGTAAAGGCAATTCCTGTCCTGTTCCTATATGCTAATTTGGGCTTCAGTTGGGTAAAATTAGCCAGGAAAATGATTTGTGAGCCAAAAATAATTTGTTAAATTCGGGTCGCGAAATTATTTTGGGCGGTTTACATTCTATTCCCCCCCCCCCCAAAAAAAAAGGGTACAATTCATCTTGAAATATTTTTAGAGGAAATTACAAAACATGATCCATATGTTATCGCCATTTTTTTAGGTTTGATTCTCATAATTTGTCCAGCGACAGATTTGATTTGATCCCCAAACTAATATTCGTTCGGATATCAAGACAAATTTTCATGTTCTAATCGAAAAATATGACCAAGGACCGGAGACGATGTGGACTAAACAAATCAATAATTGAGGAAAGATACAAAAATGGTCTATGTACTATTTGTCCTCGTTCAACTTCAATCCCCATGCTTTGTTTTTTTAACATTATTGATCGCCAAGGTAATCTTTAATCCTGATATTGGATGGATTTAGTGATTTTCGGTCCATATGCAAATAAAGATCATGTCAAAAGTTTAAAATAATTTACACACATTACAAAAACTAAAGAGATAACGGCACAAATGTATAATGTGGCCCCTGAGCTCTTAATTTGTTCGATGCGGCATTTGAGCTTTACCCTAATGTGCAAATGTATTCTCGAACTGTTAATTTATTCAATATGATTCTTGAACCTTTAGTAAGTATCCAAATTAGTCCATGGACCGTATGAAAATATCCTGTATTATCCATCTATTGATTTAAGTTCGTTGAAAACATTGAGTTTATGGACTAGTTTGAACACATCCCTAAAAGTTCACAGATCATATTAAAAAAAATTAAAAGTTCAAGGACGATATTGCATATCGAGCGAAAATTCACGGATCACGTTGAAACAAATTAATAGTTCGGGAACCAAATCGAACATTGGTCAAAGTTGAAGAACCGTCTATAAATAATTACCCTTTTTTTTCAAGCACCCAAATATGGGAAAAAGAACTTTACTGTTATTGTCAAATTTTGTTTTCCTTTTTCGGTACAAGAATTATATCAATTATTAACTCGAGCAATTCCGGCCAGTGAAAAGGAATAAAAAAAAAGGGGGAATTTACTGGAGCAAAAATTGCACCATCCTCACAACGCGGGGCGGTTGTCTGTGCGCGCTCTCCAAGTCTCCGCTAGCTAGGGCAACGACCAAACCAAAAAGCGCCAAAGAGCCACGGCACCGGCAGCAACTCCCTCCCTCGCTCTCGCATCGGGAAATCGGAATCACGAGCAGAACATCTCCGGCCATCGCCATGTCTCAGGTAAGCTTCTCCTTCCGATCCCCGTCCCTTTCGAAGGTCCTAATCGAGCCCCGCCGCGCGATCCATTCGAACGGTCGAATCTCCCGCTCCCCGCCGCGTCGATCTCGAGAGAGTTAGGTTTTTCGACTGATCCCGTGGCGAAAAATTGGTCGCTGCGCAGGTGGACAACCGCAATTCTTCGGCCGTCAAGCGCGCCAGAACCGACGGTACCCGAGTTCTCGCCCTCGCGAACGTTGTTTTCTTTTTGTCGCGTTGGTTTGTTACTGCCGCTGCTGCTGTTGCCTTTTGCTGTGCAGGGGGAACATGTCGGTGTAATCGAATTCCTAATTGGTGCTGTCTCGTTCTCTGTTTCGTCGTCTGTGTTGGTACTGTGCAGGGCCTTGTGGGAAGAGGGCGGAAAATTTTGTGTTCCATGTTAGAATTAGCGCCGGTGAATTAGCGGCGGGTGTTTCTGAGGATAATTGTTGTTCCTCAGATTTTACTGATCGAAGCTCCGGCTTGTCTCGATCACGTTATCTCTAGTTTTAGTCTTGTAATCTAGTGTTGGGTGCACAAAAGGGGCTGCTGTTTAGTGTTAGTGTTGTGTTCTTGAAGCTGGTTCTTTCTGATTCTTGTCAACCTAATTTGCCTCTGCTCGATGTTCTGTAATGGATTTCTTCTAGCTAGCTGGAAGTTGTTGGCATTCGTACGTGAAAATAAGCATTTTCTGTTTGTAGGTAGCCGCAGGGAAGATGATTGGACTTGCCCTAGTTGTGGAAACGTTAACTTTTCGTTCAGAACAACGTGCAACATGCGAAATTGCACTCAACCAAGGCCAGCGGAGCATAATTCGGTGAGGAACTTTATGTTCCGCCCGAGTGTTTGCTAAGTAAATTTTAAGGCCTCTTCTTTTCAGTCGGTACTCATTTAGGTCTGCAACTGTAGTGTTTGGCATTTATTCTGCCGCTATCTGAATTTCACTTTGTTCTGTCGCGCCATATACATTAGTGCCGATCGTCGTCAATAGACATATGGTTGGTTGAAATAGCTTGACGATATTGATTATTTTAGTCACTTGTATGCTTATGTCTGGTGACAGTTTGACTAGTATTTGCAAATGAAGTTACTGATCTAGTACTTTGCATGAGTTACGATACTAATGTCCTGTCAGTTTGCCTCGTTGTAGCTCTCCTGAGATTGTTATCGGACAGTTGAGAACAAGAGATGTGTTCGTTTTCCCTCTTTTGTTTGATTCTGCATGTCCTATGGTTTGATCTGGGTTCATATGAGCACCCCTTATTTTTGACCGAATGTTGTGACAAAGCAAGGGAGTAATAGCAATAGACCTGGAGAGCTGAGGAAATTTACGTGTATGGTTAAGTATGTGAACATATAGCTGCTTAGATTCTAAATTTTCCGAAAATGTTTTGCACCTCAAAATATGGAAGCTTTTGAAAGAAGGAAGTTTTTCACTAGAAGTCGAAATGTGCTGTTGACAGCTTGAGAAGTTTTGGTGACATGTTTGATGCTACCTTTTGCTTGATCATTTGCTGTTGGACGTGCGATATTGTTCTTGTCCATGGTGGCATGAGCTTTGGTGTGCTAGGAATGAGTTCTATAGATAAGTGTCAAAATAGGTTTACCCATACGTTGCTTGTACTAGTTTGTTAAAGGAATTGGAATGTCTTGCTTAAGTTGACATTACTTGTGAAGAATAACATAATGGCTAGGCGAGTGGAGTCCTAAATTCTTCATACTTTGCTCTATTTTGATTCGAAAGGTTTTAATTTTTGGCTTTAATGCACTTGTAGCAAAATCTAAGAAATGTAGTAACAATTAATCATACGGAAACAACTGATATGCTGGTAATTAAGATTTAATTCATAGAAAACCCAACATATATCTACAGAACTCAACCATTGCTAATTGTGTTTGTCTAGTATTCAGGAGCATTGTCATTTTACGAAGTTGTCTCGAGCAAGTCATATCTATAGCAAAGGAAATATGACTATTTAGCGAACTCTATTACTCTTGTTTAGTGCATTACAATATTCCACGAGCGTTAAGAAATTACGGAAATCAAATTAAAATGCAAATTGTGAGGCTTAATGTTCCGACATGAAGTACCCTCCTTTCTGCCCTATCTTCCTTGAGCAATGTTCAAAAGTTAATCGACAAAAGTTAGGAAAAGCAAATTTTGTCAAGAAGTTGCTCTAGAAGCTTTTTTGCTCCTTTGTGTTTTTCCCTTGTTACTGTAGGTTTATTGTTTGTTATTCTGTATATTACTTGCTGTGTCCTTGGTGTAGGTTTGGCATTTCTAATTGTAATGTCTGTTTATTCCATGCAGAAATTTGCCATGAAGCCCATGCAAGCACCCCAGGGTTTTTCCTCCGCATCACCATACATGGGTCCTGGGTCTCCTTCCTCTATGTTTATGGGTGTGCCACCTTATGGTTCTTCTATTTTCCATGCGCCCTCCATTTCTCCATATGAGGTACCTTTTCCTGGGGGCTCTGCTTATCCTTACAATTATGGCAGCCGTCTTTCTCCTGGCAGCCCTTACAGATCACTACACCTATCTGGACCAGCACCATATTCAAGTGGACCCATGATGGGAAACGGTATGTTCTGTTTCAGTGCGGTCATCATAATGGTCAAGGTTCCTACTTAAAAATGTCTACTTGAATCATGAGTATGCCATTTATGTTTTTGTGATTCTGCAATTTTTCATCTTACATTTTACACAACATTTCTCAATTGATAGTTCTGGCTCCTTTAAGATATATTCCTTTATTATTTGTTGGATATATTGAGTATGGAGAGTTTGGAATTATATAGGAGTCCATGTAAAGACACAACTGTAACCATAAATGATTCTTGTCTATTGCGGTTTGTCGTATGCGCCTTTTATGTCTTGTCTTTTTCTTTTTTTTTGGTCGGTACCTTCTGTGTCTGGTTGGATGCATGATAATGTTTACATTGTTATTCCCCCACTCTTATATTCGGAAGTTTTTGCTTTCCTTAGGTATGTATGGTATGCCCCCTATGATGGATCGATACGGATTACGTTTGCCCATGGCACCTAGTGGTATGGTATGTATGAAATTTCGCCTGATACTGGATGACAAGTTATCTCATAGTTTATTCATATTCTACCACGGGTGTTAAACTGTTTTATTCACGCAATAGAACTCTATATTTGTGTTTCCACGCAGGGACCAAGGCCAGGCTTGTATCCAGATGATCAAACTCAAAGAAAAGGTGGAAGTTTGTTATTTGAAACTTTTCATCAGATCGAATACAAAAGGGTTTCTGGCATTTGCATCTCACAAAATATAAACGTGGTTTTAATCATTGTAGATGCAACACGAGATGATGATTGGACTTGCCCGAAATGTGGAAATGTCAACTTTTCCTTTAGAATAGTTTGCAACATGAGGAAGTGCAATACTCCAAAGCCTGGATCCCAGGTCTGTGCTACATTTTCTATCAACAAGGTGTAAATACCTGAACGTAAATTTCTGTCGTGTCGAGTTTACTATTGCCTGTCTCATTAAAATTATCTCTTGATTACATTTGGATAAAATTGAATATGGTGTACTCCTCATGATTTGTTTATGTAGGGTTAATTTCTTTCCTACCCATATTGCAGGTTTCAAAGTCCGATAAAAGTTCAAGTAAGTCATTTTATTAGCAAATGCACGTACTTTTTATAATTTTTTTGGTACTAATGAATGCATAACATGCTCCAGAACAAAAAATGCCAGACGGAAGCTGGAAGTGTGAGCAATGTGGAAACATAAATTATCCGTTCAGAACAAAATGTAACAGACAAAACTGTGGGGCTGACAAGCCTGCTGAACCCGAAAAGTCCCCTTCCCAGGACAAAGATGAAAATGAACAGGTTTGTTATGTACACTTGATATGTGTGTATTTGTTGTTTGAAATCATTGTTATCTTTGTAAGCCACCTTTTTAGTACATACTTAAAGAATGCAGAATATTATTCCTTTTGTTTCCTACTCCCAATTCCATATTGTATTGGTGAATTGTTTGAAGGGCTAATTGCCAACCTTGGCCTTGTGCCACTGCTTCAGCCCTCTTTTAACTTTTTCTATTGAATGGAACAATTCTTTTATGCCCTTATTGATAAGCAGTTATCTACTTTTCCAGTGAGTACTAGGACATACATGAGGGTTGAGAAGGTCCAGAGTTGTCGTCCAGCATTGCCCAGTATGGTTGTCTCAAAGTCAGTCTTGTTGTCCTCGTGTTGCAGTTGTTTTCAAGTTACTCAACCTTCCCATGAAGTGTGCAGGTCATTGTAATGGTATGGTTTGTCTTTGTGGATCTGTTGATGAATAAGGTGCCAGCCAGTTAGCATTGGACGTATTATTGAGGTTGGTTCCAGTTGTCGTAGGTCATTATGCTCTTGCAACTAAGTTCTCATTTCCAGTTGGTGCAATAATACCAATGTACACTTGGTCTTTGTTGCTGGTTAAGATAGGGCTAGGGTTTTACTTCTTTTCCTTGGTTCGGTTATTATTTATGTGGTGAAGTATTTTCATTGTCAAAAGTCTGGAATTTATGAGTTTCGAATTATAGTGAAGTCATTTGTCTCTAGCTATTATGACATTGAAGTCGCCTCTTCGGCAGTGTGGTGTGCTGATATTGATAATTTCTGTTAGGAAGTGGTTTGTGCTGCATCCAATGCATCAATGCTAGGCTAGCATGACCTTTTCAAGGTTTAGTTGTGAAATAATAGAGTTGATCGGGGCCAACTGCTAGTGGTATAATTCCTATTTCAATGTGCGAAACATATCTTGCTTTTGTGAGGATAGTTACATGTGCTGCAAGGGGAGTCTTGGAGTTTGAGGCTATCCTCTGGGTATAGTGGTTCTGTCACTTTGGCGTTGCTTCAGTTTCAACTTGTTTTCTTTCTCCTATGGTAAATATCCCGAGCACTATTCTTGCTACAGAGGTCAATTCTATTTTAGCGAAAACAACAGAAGGGTGTCATCCATAGTGAAATCTACTATAACGGAAGCATAGGGTTCACTTTGCTATGGATCTATGACTTTCTGCAATTTTCTCATTATGGTTTTGAGCTGTACTTTTAGGTTGGTTTCTTCCAAATCAAGTTGTTGACGTGCATGCATGCGTGAACTGACCATTTACACGTCTTATGAGCAATTTTAAATTTTTCTGCTTAAGCTATTAGCTCTCTCTACCATGGCTTTTTAGCTTGATGGATTGCAATCACTCATCAGTAATTGAGGCCATTGGTTGTATCTAATGAAATGGATTAGGATATTGCTTTGTTTAGGTTAAAACCTCCATTTTATTTTATAGGAGAAGGCTAAGCGTCTTCTAATCTGTCTTTCAGCTTGACTTTTAGAGTTAGAAAATTTGAACTTATGATCGGGCATTTGAAATCTCTTTCGAGCATATAAATAAGCAACATTTAAAGTTGCCTTAATTTCTTTTCTTAAAATTTTGTCGGGAACTCTAGTACCTGGTTCGGGGGTTGCCAAGCGAGTGTATTGTTGCTGCACCTTGAATGTCGTTTCTACTCTTTTCGCTGACAGCCCAGTTTAAATCGTTGGTGAGGACTTGCTATGCTCGATTAAGCAAAGCATCAGGGCGGGGCTCTTAGACTGGTGAGCCAAGCACGTGTTGGTTATGTGTATAAACTAGAATCTGAAGTTACGATTAGGACGCCACTGTACCATTGCAGCATCTGGTCATGAACATCAGAGGATTAAGTAATATGGGAGGATCTACTCGTGATTTAAGTTCTAATGGGGTCATGTCCAAGTGGAAATCGGAACGTGGCATAAATGGTTACCCCAGGCGTAATTGGTGGCTGAGGGATTCCTCCTAATAATTGAGAAATGATTTCCTTGAAAGAAATGATAAAGTCGGGTTAATCAGAATGAAATTGACGGTGAAGTTTCTTGTATCCGTAATGGGTGTTCTTCGAGCGAGTGGTACAAAAGTAGAGCATAGCTCGGCGGAGGAAAAACGTGACCGGATCATTCTTTTCACTGATTCCGTCGGTGTTCCGAATCCAACACCGACACTGCAATCCACACCGGAGACTTGGGTTGACCAAGGAGTCGATGGTACGACGTGCCGAGGTTCCTCGTTGGATAAGAAGAGGCACTTCGAAAAACCTCGTTGCTTTGCAAGCTCACGTCAGTCGAGAAACTTGGTTTTTCGAGTAAGTTTTTCGAATTTAGGAAGAATGAAACCGCAAGACGGAACGTGACAAGCACGTGCTAAGTAATCATTCAATGATAACTCTCCCGCAAAGCTCGCTCGTCACACCCACAAGAAAAGGCTAAGAATATGACGTGGAAGAAGCCAGCCATTAGAAATGCTTGAAGACACAAGATTTGCTAGCCAGTTGACAGTCATGTCTCTCTTGGAAAGTATGTAGCCCAGAGAGATATCCCTCTATTGCCTATAGGTCAGCAGGTGCGTGTCGTGCATCACGCATAATGCTTTCATTCCACCATCCATGCCGCACCATATTAGACAAGTACAAAATTGAGACTTTACACCATGCGCAAGCATAAACATGACAAGTTTCAATTCGAGCAGAGTCTTTTCCAAGTAAAAAGTGCGTAAGCTAGTTCCAACATTTGCAAACAACTGAGAGTACGAGACATGTTAACTTAGCGATGCTTTTCCCTTTTTTACGCAAAGTTTCATGGAATTGGTGCATTTAGGTCGCTTGATGGCCGCAGGAGCTTCCAAAGTATATATTCACCCCATCGCCGAGTCTGACCTGAGAAAATGGAGCTGACTGACTCTGTGCCGGCACAAGAAAGATGACAACATGCTACAATTACCTGCAAATATAACGAAGTTAAGCATGCACACGACCGCATTTGCATATGCAATGCGAGAAGTTCACTAAGTTGTGGGCTCACCTGAAAATGCAGTTTCAAATGCCCACATGTAGTTAGTTCAGTTGGACAGAATCGAAGCTAAATTCATGCCGTGCCTCCGAGAATAGGCACTCTTGCACACCGTTGCCGCCAAAGTTGATGATGCTGCTCTCATTGTGAGGATTCAAGATGTTTGTTTGGGATTGCTTTGGCCGCTGTTCAGTATGCCAGTATCCGGATGAAGCCAGCCTTGAGCTTTGGCCAAAAGCATACATCGCTGGCTGATCCGCGCTCATGCAATTGTTATTTGTATGAAAAGAACGCTCATGTGACATGGGTTTTTGTCTGATTGGACCATGAGAATCGGTTGACAGAAGAGAGAGAGCACGTTGAATATTTTGCGATGCATCCAAATTGGGAGATGCCAGAGATTCCCCTAAACCTGTCCAAAGTAGCAAGTCCAGTCATAGCTATGGGGAAGGAAACACAACTGCTCGAATAATTTTAGTATAACCGTCAGATTCAAAATCATATTGAAGTAGCACTCTATGACTTTTCTGTCTTTGACCAGTTGACATTTCACAATACTTTGAAATCATGCATGCATTAATCTGCACAGTCCCATATAAAACAGTGCGAATGTGAAGCTCCTCAATCATCTAGGTGGTTTCATGGGAAAAAAACAAATTTAGAAAAGCTTTCCGAAAATTTACAGAACTCTAATCTGAAGATACTGACAAAAAAGCTTCGAGTAGAAGCAAGTTGCCAGAGCAAGCATCCAAGTTCTGTCCAATCAGAATCATAAATATGGTCTCTGCTGAGAAAGTGTAAGGTCTAAGTGCATCTGCAGAGCACATCCAAATGACACAAGGAATAGTGATCTTTTTCCATCGATAGACCACATTAATGTCAATTAAGGAACATGGGTTTGTAAATCAATCGATAGTGTAATCAGCTAGAACATGTCTAATTTACAAGATAAAAGCTACATAGCGTAGTTGTAAAGCACTAAAAGATAGCAAATCATACCTCCGCCAATAGTTTTGAGTGGCATGCCTTTTGATGATAGAAGTTCGTTACAACCTTTACCCAATCCAGTGGGCTTGAGGGTGTTTTGTATCCCGTTGCTTGGGATGGCGATACAGTCACCAACACCTCCGACTATTGGAAGCTTCGGACCTTTCTCTATGAGCTTAGTAGCCTGTGTATCTGCCCATTTCAAACCATCAGCAGACCTGGTGTGGACAGCTGGAGCTCTGCTCAAGACTGGATTCAACTGCTGCAGCCCACCTGGATAGATATGTACAGATAGCACGTCATATTTATGCAAGGAACAAAACCAATGTCACCTCGTGCATGGCATGTGGAATTGACGACAAAGGTGCTTGGATGCGTTTGACTATAGCCCAATATATCTAGCACTCGCCATCTTATCGATGCAAGCTCAATCAAACAGAGATCATACGGACTAGATAAGATGAAAAGGAGACACTGGGTCCTTGTGCACAGCATATCACTCTTAAGGATAGAAAAATAGACTATAGATTAAATCTTCAACAATCAATCGAAATCAGTACCAAAATCAACTGATATTGCAATGCAGGTTCAGTTCGATATCGCCATCAAAATGCGTTGTATCTAAAAGTTCATAAACTTCTATCCTACTAGATTGGAAGTTGCACTTTAAACTAATGATCCGAAGTCCCACGTCTGGGGCCAATCAATGACAAAAGGACTTTAGGAGAGCACACATACACTTAGGCCCTCCAAACTCAATTTCAAGCAGGATAGAACTTATCCATTACAGGGATGCAGGAACTGTCCAAAGTGAGTAGTATTTATTATTATACAAAGGACAAGGGGAACATCGTAACAATATTGTCAGGTTAGGTTACGCTACACTCGGTAAGCTCATCAAAGTTAATACCTCAATCATATACTCCAAACCAATAGAAACAACAGAGGGTTTCCATGTGAATCTGGTATCTACTTAAGAAATTAAAAAGTAGTAGAAGGGCGCTGGTTCAGAAATTTTCCTAAAAAAACAAAGGCCGTCAAGCAGAGGGAAAAACATTCGAAACAAAGTCACAGATCATACGGCAGTCAAAAGCTTCAATATGAATGCAGGTTCTATTTTATGTAGACATAAATAAGAGCAATACAAGTGACGGCTCAGAAAGCTTTCCTGAAAAAGACACGCCCTTTAAACATGAAAATATTTGAATGCGGTCACTGGTCATACAACAGAGTCCAAAACAATGCACTCGACCATTTGAACAATAAGGTTATCTGAAGGATAATCAGATTCCAATTATAGTAGGTGGGTCGAAATGAAGATGCGACAGAAACACCAAAAGCATACACTACAGTACCATAAAATAGCGCAGACAGTCTAGCTGGATTCAATTGGGGCACATCTGGCTGGGGCTTGCGGCGTCTTGCATTGTGATCAGATAGGCGCTTGCGACAGCTACGCTTCTTTTCATCAAAGTCAGATAGCCCATGAAACCTTGATGTTAGAAATTAAGTTGTAAGTTAAAGCTCAAACCATTCGAAACTGAATTGCTACTTTCTTCTTGTTATTGATAGAGTACACGAAGGACCAAATACAAGTGATCGGCTACAGAGGCATAAGGAAACAGAAGTCGGGCAATTTTTATGTCTTTTGACTCACTATCCGAAGACCATAGGAAGCTTTACCTGCTGCATTGCTGACAAAACCGACGCTCTACACCATTGACAATGACCTTAGGGCATTTAGAGTGACTCTCACAAACTCTATGCTTGCGGTGGTAATCTTTAGCTGAAGAGAGGTCGAGGTTACAGCCTTCAACCTGGCAGCGTGGGGCAGATGTACCCTGACAGTTGGACTTGTTTCTCTTTGCTGGAGTATCAGGTGACTTCATGACCAAAGGAAGGTCTGGGGTCTTCCCATGGTCCTTGTCAATAGTATGTTCAAAATAGATTCTTTTACCGAGCTTTAGACTGAGCAATGGCTCACCAGAGCAGACTGAAGACTCGAGTGCCGGCGACATTCCGGTAAATTCATTCATTGCCAAATCTTTCTTGCCACTTTGCAGAGAAAAACCGTCATGTGCCTCCACAGAGAATTTCGAGACTTTCAATTCTTCTGTGGATGAAGAGTTGACAGAAGCTGATTTCGAGCTCTTAGACACTGAAGTGTAACCCGGATCGATGCTGGTACAACTGCTGCTGCCGCCACCACCATTCTCATACAGAAATAAGGATCCAGGGTCGATCAGTTCCTCTGCCTCAATTCCCCAATCAGTCGCTCGCAGTGGCTTAGAGGTCTCGGTTGCTTTTGAACTGAACATCACAGGATTCTCCCATTCCCACTGCAGAGGAGGTTTTGCATTCCACTCCATCAGCGAGATTGGACTCATCAACTACTTTCGGCGTAACCTCCTGTCGATGGACGGAATAGCAACGGGCACCAGATCTGCATCCATTAGCCCATACGCGATTAGCTGTCTCTTTCGCGAAGCAAGTAACAGGAAACCAAGCAAATATTTATTCATGTGTCTGCAGGGAAATAGCGCATCAAAGGTACCAAAAGAATGGTCAGACAACACGGGAAGCGACGGACGGACGGAAGGAGATGTTTACAAACACCAGGGTATATACTTATTGAGTTCCCCGTGACCCTTATCGAACGCACGAGATGCTTATTCTTTGGCCCAATCGGGGAACTGCTGGTCACAGCTACCGACGCGCCTAACAAACAATCAAAGTCTCGGTTTCGGAGAAACGTCGACGACGACCATCACAGAGATCTAACGGGGGAAAAACACGAACGGGTCATCCCCAGAATCTCTGAATCAATCGGAAAAAAAAAACGACAAGAAAAGATGGTCAACCCCCATAACCGCAACGACAACGAGCAAATCCCATCTCTCCTAGGGATGGAAAAAAAAAAACAGCAACCCGATTCGATTCCTCGGCGAGAACCAAAAAAGCACAACTCCCCTCCTCTATCTTAACCTATTGTTACTCCTCCGGCCGGCATCACACGGGAAACACCGCACAAAAATTATAAACTCGACAGACCAACGAAACCGAACCGTGAACAGATCCTCCTTTCTACCGGTCCATGCTCCCGAAACGATCACTACAGCAGCAACGACTCCACCCGCGGGACTTTTTGATCATACGACCAATAACAAAAAAGAACAGAAGAAGATGAGCGCACAGCGGTCCTTTCCCTCTGCGCTTCCTCTTCTTCTTCTTCTTCTTCTGCTATTTTTCTGCAGATTCCAACAGAGGATCTTTCAACCGGAGAGAACGCCGCCGTTTTCTCAAAGCTCAGGAATTTCTCGCGGCCCCCCCCTCCCTCCCTCCCTTCCCCCGAAAATAAAAAAAGGAGGAAAAGAAAGGGAGAGGAGCAGCAGGGGAATGATAAGATGGAAAACACGAAAAAGGAAAGAAAAAGGCGGACTGCAACTTTTTCCCCTCCCCACTGAACACCAAATCCCGAACTCGCTCCCTCCCTCCCTCCCTCCCTCGCGCCGCACGCTCGCCGTGTTTCCGTCCATCAAACTGGGACGCTCCCCAACCCCAGATTTAGCAACCTCCCTCCCTCACCATTACTCTCCCTCTCTCGCTCTCCATGGATTTATTTCTCATAAAAAAAAACCCCCCGAAAAGAAGAAAGAATATGGCGGCGAGAGTGGAACCGCCCGCTCGCTCGCCGGTCCGCTTTACTACCCGGTTTCCTTCCGCGTGTCCTCAAATCCCGAGCAGAAACAGATCGGGTAAAGGAGCTTGCCTTCTTCCGGGTGGGGGAAAGAAGAAGAAGAAGAAGGGATCTTACCGGAGGAGGAGGAGGAGGAGGAGGAGGAGGGGGAAGGGAAGGGAAGGGGGGAGGAAGCCTTCGGGGTCACGCGGCGGACTGCTTGGCCAAATGGAGAAAACCTGAACCAGATATAGAAAGAGCGAGAGAGAGAGAGAGAGAGAGAGAGACAGGGACAGAAAGGACTGAGAGAAGATAGAGAGAGAGAGAGAGAGAGAGAGAGGGTCTCTGTGTGTGGGGGTGTGTCTCAGCTTTTAGGACTTGGGGGAAAGCACAGGGAGAGAGAGAGCGAGAGCGAGAACGAGAACGAAAAAAAACAAATCAGGGGCACTCCCCACCCGCACTGTTCTCGCACACGCACCACCGCACACGCACCAACCCCTCCCCCTCCACCCCCCCATCCCTTCAATAACCACAAAATGACAAAAACCGAAAAGGAAACCCCACCAACACAAAAACCAAAAAACAGAACCCGAAAAAAAGAGACGGCGGACGGCGGAGGAGGGAGGAGGGAGGAGGCAGGTGGTGGTGGTGGTGGTGGTGGTTTTTTTACTACTCCCCCCCCCCCCCCCCGACCCACTTGCCCTCTCGCTCTCTCGCGCAAAGCTCACTGGATACAGCCTTGCAGTTTTTGGACGCTTTGGGTTTCCTTTCTTTTTTTTTTCGACCCCCTCCCCACCACTGTTCATCCCCCCTCCCTCCTTTCTCTCGCTTCTCCTCTTCCCCGCTTTTTTTTTATTCTTTCTCCGCGACGACTCAGACCGAGCCGCGACTCGGGTCCAGGGTCCGTTCCTTCTTCCTTTTCTTTCCCTCGTGGTATTTTTTTTTTGTTTTTTTTCCTCCTCCTCCTTTTTCTCGTTTCGCTCGCTCGCCCGCCGATGACCTGGGGTCAAAGTCGGCCGCCTGTTCTTCGGGACAAAATGCAGCAAGCCAACGCTTTGTAAAAGATTTCCGACCGCGGGGGGGTTATTTCACGACTTTTCAAAGCACCTTCTCGTCGCGTTCGTGTCGAGCCGAGTCGAGACGAGACGGCACTTTCGTTTCGATGGGAAGGCGAATATACGAAGAGCGTCTCGTAATCTCTACCCGAATTCTCTAAACCCCGGTTTAAATCATTGCATTACAACAACTTTTTGGACCCGGAATCATGAACTCCAAAGCGCAAGAGCACATGGGTTTTTCTCTTCTTCTTTTTTTTTTTGCGGGAAAAACGAAAAACGAAACAGAGCAAATTGCGTTAAAAATAGCATTTTCTGGGACTGCACCGAGCAAGCGAGATGTTTGCTCCTCTTTTTTTTTTTTTGTTGGACACAAAAAAGGAGATGCCTTCGGGCTTTGAGTCATCTCGGGAGCAACTTGGACTTCTCTGTAAGGGGGGGATTAAATTAAAGGGGCGAAAGGAGGAGGAGGAGGGTGGGTTAGTGGTGGGGGATGCGATCGAGACATGATGAACACAATTCGGTAATCACCCTACTTTAGGGCGAAAGGTGGGGCTCCCTCGCTTTATTAAAGAATGTCAATCCGGCATGAATGATTATTATTATTATTATTATTATTTATTTTTGTATTATTGTATGTGTACATAGGCGGGGGAGTAGGGGCGGAAATCGACCCTCAAGCTGCTTAATATTAAAACGGCACGTCCCATGTGGAATGAGGTTGGCACTAAGCTGAGATTAACATTAAGATAAAGACGGCCACCACCTTTGATGCGTGATCGCGTGTCGAATCGGGCGGGTCCACGTGGGCGTGCTAGGCCTAGATCTTTCGTTTTGCTCGCCCTTTTGCTTTGTACTTGTTAATAAGCAAAAGCTCCCCTCCACCCCACCCCCCCAGCCCACCCCCACCCTTACTAAAGTCGGAAGGAAGGTAAGCAAAATGATGCCGTATGATTCGGGCCGGACGGCTCCGAGAAAGGAATTTGCTTTGATATGCCTTAAATTGGATAAAAGTGAAAGGGCGAGAGATTCTCGGACAAGGGGCTCCCGCCTCCTTTAGAGTTTTAATCATTGTTATGACATATGGTACCGTATGTAAACATTGACGGACGGGTTGGGGGGTGGGGGTGTGGCTTAGGAAATGGGAGAGGGGCGCGAGTCGCTTTCAGAGCAGGACTGCTGCCCTCGTCTTGATCTTCATCTGCATGTGCTGCATCGTCTTGTCCCTCAGGAGCCTCCTCAGGATCTTCCCCGAGGGAGATTTGGGGATGCTGTCCACGAACTGCACCGCCCTCACTCGCTTGTAGCCCGCGACGTTGGAGGCGACGTAGGCGATTATGTCGTCCTCGCTTTCCTCGGCGCCGGGGTTCAGCACGACGCACGCCGCCGGGATCTCTCCCGCCTCTTCGTCGGGAAGCCTGGAGGACATTACACGAGGACGAAATATCGTTTGTGCGTGAGGGAAAACGTTCGGGCCTTTCCACGACTAAATTAATTGTTTGTTTTTTTTCGGGAGCCAGACATGAATGGGGAACCGATGCGACAGCTTGTACTTACGGAACTACCGCTGCATCGTCGACGGAGGAATGAGTCAGGAGAATTGCCTCTAGCTCAGCTGGAGCGACCTGCAAACATATGGCATTCTTAAACACTTTATCTAACTTAGAAAAAACTAATTGAAATTGAGATCTTTCCTACTGGCATATCACTGCTTGAACTTGATGTCCCCGAGACAGAAACACAATCAGCAGAGTGAACACATTCATATGAATAGACATTCATTTACGAAGGTGTATACATAGCATCAGCCAAGTTGAACCGTAGTCTTACTTGGAAACCCTTATACTTGATCAGTTCCTTGATACGATCGACGATGAAAACATCTCCGTCGTCGTCGATGTACCCTATATCACCCGTGTGGAGCCACCCATCCTTGTCTATGGTCCTCGATGTCTCTTCCTCGTTCTTGTAGTAACCTGAGAACAGCATATGCTCGGATGCCTGGCATAAATGGGAACCTAATGTGCTGGTATGTTCTGAGAAATTAATCGAATCGTACCTCGCATCACGCATTGGCTTCTGACGCATAATTCCCCAGGCGTGTTCTTAGGCAAAGATCGGCTGTCCTCCGGATCGATGAACTTGATTTCCAAATTTGGGAGGACAAACCCCACCGAATTTTTCTTCGCGATGCCGTGATCTTTTCTTGGGTCCCCATGGGTGAGCGTTATGCAGCTGTGCTCGGTTAGCCCATATGCCTGGAAGCGAAATAAAAATAAAGTAACTTATGCGCAGTATGATCGAGAAGGAAAGCAGATTAACACATACGTACGTACATACATACAAACATACACATTTCAAAATGACATTGCTCGCTAGTAAAGCAGACCTTAGAATGTCATTGCGGACCTTAATTCTATTTCATCTTGAAGAGAATAGCCACACAAACTGATCGAGTCCTCGACTTATATAGCCAGTCATCAGCACTCACCTCTTGAACCTGGACTCCGGGGAACTTATTCTCAAAAGCAGAGAGAATCTCCGGCGCTAGTGGGGCTGCTGCAGTCATTATGGCGCTGAGCTTGAGCTTGCTGAGGTCGAACTCATCTACTATTGTGTCCTTTACCAGAGACAATATAATCGGAGGCACAATCGGCGCGAAATTGACCTCGTGTGTGATGAGAGCATTGAGAAAGCTCCGGAGATCAAACCGATTCATGACCACGACCTTCCCCTTATTCTTGAGGCTGGCACAGCAGATTCCGGTAATACCATATATGTGAAAGAACGGAATCAGGCCGAGTATTGTGACGTGACCCACCATTTCGGGCGGAATGCTGAAGAGCGTGGAGCACAGGTTAGCCACCAAGTTCCTGTGAGTTAGCATCACGCCTTTTGAGATCCCCGTGGTGCCCGAAGAGAAAGGGAGGGCACACAGATCGTTGTGGTCGACATCTTCTTCAACTGTACTGATGCTTGCACGGTCTCCTGCTCTGAGCAAATCATCCCAGTTTGTGGCCGTATCTATTTGCTCTCCGCCCAGCACGATGACCGGAAGGCCAAAGCTTTTCACCTGTTGGGTCAGAGTGAATGGAGACTAGACGAAGTACATGTTCTGCTATCTATGAAGGATGCGTACAAAAACACTAACACGAATTGTTCTGTTTAGACTCGAAGTCAACAGATAATCAGTCTTTGCCACGCGGTGGATGTAAAACTCAAGGAGTTTATGTCAACCGGGCTAGGACGATGGTGCATTTGCTGTAAAAACGGGGAAGATACAAGATAGTGCAACACAGTGTACAGATGTTAGCACTCTGTCGGAGAAGTTTACCTTTTCATAATTCGGTCCATCCGTCACAATTAGCTTGGCGTCGGCAGCCTCCACCTGCTTCTTGATTTCCGAAGCATGCATCGTCGGGTTGGCGCCCGAGAACACAGCACCTGCTGCCATTATGCCGAGAGCAACGATTCCATACTCAGCAACATTTGGCAGCACCACGATCACCACCCTCCCCTTCCTCAGACCGAGCGACCTTAACGCTCTGGCGAACCTCCTGGTGTCCCTAACCACCTCGGCGTAAGTGTACGATCTCCCCGACACGGAGTCCACAAATGCCACCTTGTCAGCATACAGTTCGGCACCATGGAGAACAAAATCCGGAAGGGTGGAGTTTGGGATAGGGACTGCAGGGTACTGGCTCCTGAAGATGTGCTCTTCACTGTGCGCCGCGCCCTCGATGTAAGTGCCCATGGTGGATGTGCCCATTGGGAAGCCAATGGCGAGCTGAGTTACTTATAGTGAAGGAGAAACGCAAGATAGGCATGAGTTTGGCATGATGCATTTGTTGGTACAAAGTTGTTCGTTCACGGGAGAGTAATGGGTTGCAGCCAAGCAGCTCCTACACTCACCTGAACAACATCCTAAATTCAGAACTGACTCGGACAACTTTCCAGATTCCGCTGAATCATGCTTGCAGTTGTGGGAAAACTTCCAAGAGTTGCAAGTGCGTGTATTCCGTGGAAAAACGAGGAGGACGGAGGCTCAAAAGAACATTTGTTTGTTCTTCCCAACCTCACCTCGAATGTGAATTAAGGGACGCAACATCAAAAGACACCAAAAAGAACAAAACAAAGAGGTAACGGAGAAGAAGGGCATGTTATTTTGTGTCTTTCTACTTAGGAAGGATTGAGGTGGCCGGGAAAGCAGCACTCCGGATGAGTTCCACTCGCACAAGCGCATAATTTCAGCACTGTCGCTACTGCTCCTCGTCGAACCAAACTTTGTCCTAGTTTTGCTACCTCCTACTAGTTTCTAAAGCTCTTGGCATCTTGCTAGTGCGACTCATCCCCAGAATATGATGGACATCTATATTATCATCAAATCTATTGTCATGTCACGACAATGCAACTTTTAGAAATTGACCATTTGAGTTGATGATGCCTTTTCAAGCTTCTAAAGAATATCAAATCTTAGAGGTGAGTACAATTTGTTCCCAAAGACAGCTACTCAAGCTTCCTGACAGATTTCATTCGCTTTCAACGACAACGATCCAGGCAATTTGACGGTGAAGAAAAGATTGGCGCAAAGTTCCTCCCAAGAACACATCTTCCAAAAGGAGGAGAGAATACATTCAAAACAAACTTCCGTCCACACTTATCTTTTGGCTGAAAAAACAAAAGAACTCTCCACAGCTATCCAAATTACTCCTAAACGCATCCAGTCTACTCTGAGTGAAAGGTCTCTACACGTATGTTATTGCTATCTATCTTCGGTGTTCACTTATGCTTCGCAATAATTCAGGTTTTGCCTAGATTATCAAGTCGTCAATCATTTCAATCTTCAACTTCCAACATTCCGAGTAGTAAGTCAAAACCGTCCATGAGAACCTTCGTTCCAAGAGAGCTACGGCTGATTGCCATCAAAGATCTAGCATAGTAAGAGCTGAGACAGCCGAGACTGAGAGAACCAACGAAACAACTGGATGTATATTATTCAGCATATGGGTTTTCCAAAGCAACTGGGTCAAGTACATGCCAAATCAGTTCCCTACAAACTAAGAGAGAACATATATGACATGACACGACACAACACGAAATTATCCATCTGCCTTCCTTAAAGGTTGCTTGTCTTATGCCATGCCCCCAGTACTTGCTGTCCGGATAATTTGGAATAGAGCTGTTCCGCAACAAAAGAATCAACACAAGTAGCGTGTAAAGAAAGAAACCATGTATAATCAAGACCTAATAAATAATCGTGAACTGCAACCAGGGCATGCAAAAAGATTGATTTTGTTCAGACGGAGCGAGCAATAACTAAGAAACACAAATAATTCACCAAACGGTCACTAATAAGGGGCAAGGGAAGAACAGCGGTACATTCCATTTCCCTCAAACATCATCAGCTCAGCCTGTGAAAACTAGTTGACCGGACAGAAGAGGTGTTTCCACCAAAACGACAATCAAGAGCATTCATGCCAATGTAGAACGTCAGTAATATGCCTAAAAGCGCATCGCTTGTCACGAGTCAAACTTCGAGAAGAGAAAATCTAAACCTTGATATACATTGCAGTCAAGGGATGAAAACGAACACCTCCAACCTAGATGTACATTGCATTAAAGGATCAGACCAACCCCCCCCCCTTCTCTCTCTCTCTCTCTCTCAAATTAATGAACAGAAGCAAAAACATGCAGATGATCATGCCTATGCCTATGCACACATTGCTGTTAACTCTATTTCTGGTCAGATTCACAAAGCATATAAGGATCAAATTGCTTTCACGAACAGAACATCGAATGTGAACTTACATGAGCCAATGACCACAAATACGAAGAACCCAAGCAAGATAGGTCCCACAGGGTAGTCCTGTCCCTTCTTGACGGTCGTCTCAGGAACAGCTCCTCTCTTCGTGATGTTCTTCTCAAACCTATCCACCTTCCTATCCGCGAAACGCCTCGATGTCGTCTGCACAGCCATATCAATGCCACGCAATTCAAATTCATCGCCCGCGAAAGAACGGCGACCTCATGAGCCACCCACCCCCCCATTTTCATGGATCTACCAGGAGCTACGGACCAAAATCTTCCCAACCAATAAAAGAATCCGCCTTGGGCACATGCGCATCATTTATCGTCAAGGTCACCGCCCGCCCTCTTGCTCATCGAATTTAACAAAATCAAAGCCCAAACCCAATCGATTTCCTCATCGCCCGACATGCAGTGTCGATTACAGCCGGCATTCAGCCACAAAATGCCTCGAGCCTATCTAATCGACTCGGAAGGCATTCAAATCTAAACGAAGGCGTCGATCGATCGCACCCTCTAGCTACGAGACCCAAACCGTACGACTACGTAAAGCAACCGACCTCGCAATTGCGCGTCTCCCAAAAACGGAAAAAAAAAAAGAAAAACCCTCGGAAATTGCATGAATTAGCAGATCAAAACCAGTATGATCAGAGAAACCCACTGAAACAGAGAGAGGACGAACAGATGTCGATCTACCATGATTGCGGAAGCTGGAGAGCAGCTAGAGGAATTGAAGGTGAAGGTGAAGCTGAAGATCTTCCTGGCGAGATCGACCTCGCTCTCTCTCTCTCTTTGCCCGACTCGTTTCCGCGCATTAAATAGCCGCGAGCGAAACCTCTAAGAGATCCGCCGTCCGCTCCCTCGTTTAGCGCCTTCAAGCGTTACGAATGGATTGTGCGAAGGGCGGATAACGGGGGACACGTGGAGCGCGGTGACTGGGTGGCACGGGGGAGGGCGCTGTTTTCCATTTCTCAACCTTCCTAAACGGCGAGTTCCGTCAATACCAAATTCGAACCGCCCTGATTTATGAGAAAATATTCGGTGATTTTAAGGAGTCTCACGACATTTGCTGACGTGACGTGACGTGACGTGCATTCTTTTTTTCCCTCTTATCCGGTTAAAGCTTGATAAATGAACACTGATCTGGAATTATAAAAAAAAATAGTACGAATATGGATTTTCTCTCTCCCCATGTGAGAATCAAGCTTGGCTGTCACCACCGCCGATGCCGCGCGCGCCAGATTTGGCCGGCGGCATTGCTAGATTTGATCCCTTCGCCACCCAAGAAGCCAAGGTTGCCGTGAGGCAGAGGAGGAAGCACGGCGGTAGGCTAAGGAATGCGGCGATGGCTCTAGATTTGGTGACGGGCGAATTATGGCGTGAGCGACGATGAAACGGGGTGGCTCCGTTTGCGAGCCATAGCAACGAAGGGGAGGGGTGATTTGGCCATATGGACCTCCTGATCTTCTGACGCGCAAGCTTTGATCGCAAGCAGCCACGAAGGGGTTGGCTTTGTTTGCGAGCTGCAGCGACGAGGAGGGGTGGCTCAGCCGTGGACCGGACCTCTCGATCTATTTGACGGATGAGCTCGATCGCGAGAGATGATGAAAAGGGGTGGCTCTGTTTGCGAGCCGGTGACAAGAGAGGAGTGACTTGGCCATGGGTCTCTCGATCTACCGGCTGATGACCCTGACCGTGAGCAACGAAAGGGGTGGGCAGAGATTGACCAAAGGTGGAGATTTGCAATGGCTTGGCCACGGACGGCCAGCGATTACAAGCAGTCGCGACTAAGATGGCGACCCAGCCATGGACCCATGGCTCCAAATCTCACCTTATTGACCCGCTCACTGACTAGATCCGGTTGGCTCCGTCGTCCCGTGATCGACATGACTCTAGCCAGATCTAAACCGTAGAAAAGGAAGGGAGGAGGAGGAGGAGGAAAAGGGTAGGAAATTTCATTTTTTATATTATTTTTTTAAAATTCCCGATCATTGTCCGTGTGTCAAGCTCTAACTGAATATGGGGAAAAAATGCACACGACGTCAACAAATGATGGAGTGCCTCGAAACCGCCGAATATTTTCTCTCCTTAATTTATTGCTTAATTTGACCTTTAGCGAAAGAGAGAGAGAGAGAGGACGTCATTCACAGTTCACAACAGTCCAAAACGGTGTCTTTTTCCTGTACGGCCACACAGTATCATTTTTCTTCGTCTTTTTTGGCTTCGCTAAAATCACGTCGGATTGTCCACATCAAAAGTCTTAACAGCCTTCTTGGACGGAATTGTGACGGGAGGTAAATTCGTCGCAGTTATGCAAATTTTAAATTTTTTAGGATGCGAGAAATTTTTTTTAGGAAATTCATATCACAATCGGTATAATTTAAGATTTTTTGTAATATTTTCTCTTTTAAATTCACGCATAGTTGGTCTGCTAGATCACGATAATGTAACGTGACTAAATATTTCGATGCATGATCAAAATCGAATCGAAGTGTACCTGGTCACTCAACATCCATGGGCATTTTCTCACAAGTCACTTGATAGTTGGTTTTAGTGCATTAATATCAGTCTGATTTTGTTCTCGGGATATAAAAGGCGTTTTCCCTTGAAACGAATGGTGCGCTGAAGTACGCTGAAGTTGGAGTGACGAGACGTGAAAAGCCATCAAAAAGGAACCGAGCGTACATGTAACCATGTATGTAGGAGGATGCCTGTTCGGGCTTTGATGGGCCGTCCAGTTTGGGCTCCAAGTCATGCCTGAAGCCAGCGAAAGCCATCAACGGTCAGCCCAAACAACCCAAAACTCAAAAAAAAAAAAGCATGAAGACAATATACATATGTGTGCGTGTGTGCGTGTGTTTTCATGGGTGCTTATTACATTTTAGCACAAGACTAAAATCAAGAACCCTCTCCATGAAATAACTTTCATTTCAGTATGATCCAGGTACACTTTCGGTCCCCACGATTGGTCGGTGACTGCATGAACATCGAGAGAGACTTTTCGAAACCATCAAAACCGACATGGGTACGAGATTTCGCAATATGCCTTTGAAACCCTCGAAGAGGAATAACCCGATCGCGAATCAGTTCGAGGGCAGCTGTTTCTAAAACAAATATGTCCTTTACATTCCGTGACAGGAAGTCTCAAAGCAGTGTGAATGCAGGTATCCTCATCTCCTTCCTCCTTTTTCCTATCGTGTGCACGTGAGTTGGAGAGAGATCCATCTCCTTTGTTTCACCATCATTCCAAGTGGCATGCTTCGGGGCCCTACGCGGTTGTTCATTGCTGATGATACACCCCAAGTTTCCTCGTGGAAAAAGAGAGGAGGCAAAAAGGTTGAGGTGGAGGGGTGGGAGGGGAACACTTCATGTAAACAGCTGGAGCGAAGTCAGTGAAAGCGCAGCTGCTGATCATGTCCATGTCCATGTCCAATGCCCAAAGAAACCCTGTGGCCCTTCAATTATTTGCGAGCGCCCTCGTCCCCACAAATCATGCAAGAACCGAGCGAAATTATTTCGGACAGCAACGGCGGTGTAGGAACGCAGCAAACCTTAAAGTAAGTGAGGACTCTGTGCGGAAGGGGAATAGCCGCAATTTTAGCTGCGCTCTCTCGGGGGCTGTCCGTGGCCCTTTCGAGTGGAGATGAAGTGGTTCGCCCCAATGATGAGGTCGTGCTAAAAGATGTAACTCGTTGCTTTCGCATTGGCTTTGTCACGGCAGGAAAAGGAAAAACGCGACGTGGTTTCTGGACATCGACGTTCCATGCTCCACTCGATGAGTGTGCGGTTCGGTTTGGTTTGGCCAAATTTGAGCGTCGAGTCAAAGCCTACCGAACGATTTATAGGATGGAGAAACCGAAACCGAAACTGATTTTCTTAATTTGGTTCGGTAGATCATTCTTCTTTCTTTCTTTCTTTCTTTTTTCCCATTTCTTGGGTAATTTCATGAATTCAAAATCACCATAATAGCTTAGGAATGGTACCGGTTTCATGAAGAAACCAAAGCCTATATATAAACTTATAACTAAACATATGGTTTCACATGAAATGATAAATCTAAGGCACGTCGAGATAAGCTAAAACTATGCGCTACTTCCTTCCTTTCCTTATAATAAAGGTTAAAAACGATATGCGAACCGACTCAATTTAGATTCGAAAAAGTCGAGACCGAAGCGAACAGCGTGAAAGAAATGTTTGGTTTGGTTTGGTTTGTAAACCATTCTTTTGAAAAAGTCCTGTCGAGCGGTTTATACAGCCCCTTTTGCCAATTCAAAAGTTCGTGGAGATATATTATATGCCTGTGAACTTTATTCCTAACCCTGTATTTTAATGGTGCGTGTACATGGATATCACTTTCCCACTTCTTTCGATCGAAGCAAACAATGATTGACGCAAGCCCGATTTGCTGGCCTCCAGATTGCGACCATCTGCGTGGACCCTTTCCCCCTTTACTTGTATCTTGATCTTTGCTGGCGGGTGCTCTCTCATGAGAAGCTTGGTGCGTGTGGGTTTTGATGTCGCCGATACGTGCGGACGTGGGATACGCACCAGCAAGAATTAATCGGGAATAAAAATGACACGAACGGGTCTCGGGCTCGACTCGATCGATTGCCGTTAGACGTGGCGGACGGAACCAAGCGCCGCGGCGTAAGAAACGCGACGGGACACGAGGGGTTTTTTTGAGGATTCCGAGCCATGTTGAATGCGCTCGCCCCGATCCGTCGGGACGACATCGCGACAACGCCGTAGCCCCCGAAACAAGCGAATCCGAAACGCTGTCCAGCTGTCGAGGACGGGAGCCGAGTGCGCACGAAAAGTTAATGCCCCCACGGCGACATGATTCTCGATGATGGCATCATGACTACTTCAGCAGCCAAAAAGAAGAATGAAAGAAGTGGGGGTGGGGGTCACGGACCACCCAAGGAGGAGGGAAAATTCTCAAAACTCAAAAAAGCGCCATGGAATCCAAACTAGGCAACCAATGCTGGGTTCACGCCTTCACGGGATTGTTCGGACGGCACTAAATGAACTCGCGTGCCGCTTCGTGCTCTCGGTAAAAAGGCCATGGTGCAATTGCGCGTACGTCCGTCGTCACATCCATTTCCCCAATTTTTTGTGTCTTGCTCCTTGAAGCATGAGCGTCGAGAGAAGGAAGCTGCAGATCGTTACCGTCATCGATAGCATTAATAGTCGCGCCTCGTTGCGATGAGTTGACTTGTCGCGAGGTGATTCTTTTGTCGCATTACCTTAACTGTACAGATCGATTGATTTTGATGCGTTTGATATCTCTATTTTCGCACCCTTTAAACTGCCGGTTTCCATTGAGGTATCGTTTTGGATTCGGGTAGTAACTCGCGGTTTTCTCGTGCCATCTCTGGTCTCTTGGATTAGTCTTGCTTAGACTCGGATCCATCGGACATGATCCGTCGTGTACGTACGTGTTGCGCCTCCCGTATGTGAGGCCGAGATGCTTTCGACAAGACGAACGGTGCGATAGACTCAATCCATCGGACCCTAATTCCATGTAAGAAACTTCCCTAGTCTTTTGCGGGTGGGGCCTACTTTTGACTGAATTGTGATCATGAATTTAGTCGATACGAGTCATATCGGATACGAGTTATGTTGAGTATGTGTCACTAAAGTCTCACTTCAAAGTAAGATCTTAGAGATGCCCCTTCGCAATCTAACAAAAAACTTGTCAGGTTGTTAGATTATTTCGTAAATCAATCGTTTTTGCATGTGTGCGTGCATGTATTTATATCGAGTCATTTCGTCGCTCCCGTCCACAGCGCGCGAAAATCGCCGTCGTACATATGACGGGAGTATCGGTCCGCTACTGAAATTAACAGAGCATTCCAGTTATTTTAATAGGGACCCTTTACTCTATCCATAAAATGCTACCAAATTCACATTCAAATTTCTTCGGACCAGATGCTCCGACGCTCGTGACCATCCGACGGCTCCCCGAGCGCCGCGTGGGGCGCCCTAACAGTGCCTCCGGCGGCGGCGGCCGGCATCGAGGCACGTGGCTCGCGAGAACAGAACCGCGATTAAACAAAGCGCGGCCATTTTTTTTTTAAATCATAAACGATAATTAGTGGAGATAAATATAATTAAAAGAGAAAGGCCCGGGGGGGAATGATGAGATGCTGCCGCGAAGCGCTTTAAAGCTTTATTCTCTTCTTTGCCCATCCGCGCTTTCGTCAGCCTTCCCTGCCTTCCCTGCCCTTTTTCCTGTTGGCCGTGATTAAGGGGGGGTTAATTATCTCCGATGCTTGCTTAAATTGTGTTTTTCATTATAAAAAGGAAAAAAAAATTTCGAGTCCACGTCAGATTTGGGATTTTATATATTTTTTTGACTTTTTGGTTGAAGATTGGGTGTAGCAAGACTAGCAATTTATCTTTGCCACTTTTGATTAACACGGTCTAGGCATGACAAAAGGAATGGTTAATGTCACGGAAAACGTCAAACCGGTATGCTCGTAATAAATTTATCCTGAATAAATTGTTTGATCACCAAAAATTCCAAACCGATACAGCTGTGATGAATTTGCCCTCTTTTAGTTTCTATTAGATTTTATCGATGATTTGTTGAGTTGGATGATACATGGTAGTTGACGGGTATACCGATTTGGGGCTTTACTCTTCGTTTATCGCAGATGTTCCTGTTATGCATTTTTTTTGTGGTATTAATATAATTTAACAGAAACTAACGGAGAGTAAATTTGTCATAAATGTATCGATTTGGGGTTTCTGGCTATCAAAACATTAGCTTAGGGTAAGTTTATCAAAAGTGTACCAGTTTGAGATTTTTTTATGGTCAAAAAATTAGTTTGGGGTAAATTTGTCGCAGATGTACTGGTTTTGGATTTTTCGTAATATTAACCCTAAAAGGAAAATACAAGTGATTTCATGCTGAGGGTAAATTGTTCTATTTAACTATAAATGCTTCTATTAGAACACACAAAGGAAATTTGGATTATTTGTCCATATTTCATCAGCCGGAAAGAAAAAAAAAAGATATGATTTTACCAGCTCGAGATGAAGGTTGACCATTGTGTTGAGATGCACGGTGAGGCGTGTTAGAAAAACCGCCCATCGGCGACGTAGTGTGGTCGGGAGTATCCAAAAAGTCCTAGCAGGCCCATAACTTGTCGGTTTGTGTTTTTGAGTGGATGTAGGCCCGACCGAATATGTCGAATCCTCAAAAATTACAGGAGACGAAAGGACAGAGGTAATTCGAAACCCTACGGATATCGATGATCATGGGAGACAAAAGAAAGTTACTGCCGTCGAAGACGAATTCCTAGAGGAATTCAAGTGGTTTTGTTGGTATTTATTTAATCTTGTGCTCCCTCCTGGCCATCTCCACAGTTAAAGGCATCAGGCTCCTATAGCGTCGACCCGGCATTAGGGGTGAGCGGTTTTCGATCCGGTCCGGTCTAACTCAAGAACCGGGAACCAGACCGACTAGTCTTGGGAACGTGGACTGCCGGTCCGGTCTAGTTTCTATTGGACCAATCACTTATTGATAAAAGGCAAGAGGAAATTATGGAAATTAGATTAGGCTTTTTATTTTTTTCAAAAAAATTAAAAAGTAAATAAATAAATATAAAAAATTAGAAAAATATATATTTATCGGTCCGATCCGGTTTTCACCCTAGAACTGGGGACCGGACCACCCGAAAACCAATTCCACTTTTAACAATCGGGAGCCGGACTGATATTCTCAAGAACTGGACCAAACCAATCGGTTCGGACCGATCCCGATTTTGGCGGTTCATCTTGCTCACCCCTACCTGGCATGCCGGAGACGTGAGATTAGCCAGCTTTTTCGCGGAAAATCCTAAAGCTTTTCGTACTCCCTTTATTTCACCGGAATGCTAAGGGACCCCATGAGCATTAGTGTAGTCCGGTACGGCGCCATGGCATTGTCGTTGTCATTACAGCGCACCTTGTTCACTACAGCCCGCATGAGACAAAACCGGAGGACTATCGGATTCATACCGCACAGCGGCACGGCCTTACATTAGTTCCTCGTAAGTGGTCGCCAAAGGAATTGAATTCAATGGGCATTGTCGTGTCAATTAATAGATTCCTTTATTATGGTAAGATGTGAACGATGTCCTTTCTTTTTATTAAAAAAATTTAAGAAAATTTAAAGTGGGGGGGTGGTGGAAAGTGGGTTTTCCTTCACTCGAAACCTTATTATAAATTTGGGATCGTACGGGTCAAGGAAAATGGCGCTATCTGGGCAAGAACATTGGCTCGAGCCACCTAATTGCAACCACTTTAATGGCACCCCCCCAAGACCACGAGCCCATCTTAATCATTGATTAATGGGGGGGGGGGGGGGGGGGCAGTTCGTTCTCGAATTGCGTCGTTGCAAAGTTGGACATTTTGTCACGCATTGACTTCGCGGGCTACTGGCCAATTGGGAAGTAGCACCAGGACAAATCTACGGCAACTCGATTAAAATTCGAGTTTTTCCCCCCTGCCCTTTTAAGATCGAGGCTCGGTATCACGGAAAGTATAATAAATTTATCAAAAATTAATTTTTTGATTACTAAAAATCTCGATTTGGTACATTTATGATAAATTTACCCTCTTTTAATTTTTATTAAATTTGATTAATATCGCGAAAAAATCAAACCGGTATACCTGTGACAAATAGAGGATAAAACCCCAAACTGATACAGCCGTCAACTACCACTAGTCATTCGACTTAGCAATTTGACGGTAAAATTTAACGGAAACTAACGAAGATTAAATTTGACAAGAGTGTACCAATTCGAGGTTTTTTTATGATCAAAAAATTAATTTGGGATAAATTTATTAAGGGTGTACCAGTCTGCGGTTTTTCGTGGTACTAACCCTAAAATCAATTCGAGTTTCGTTCTTTATCGTTTTTTACTTTCTATTTTTCTAGCCCGCGTGCATTGATGAATAAGTTTCGCCCTATTGAATTTGATTTTTCGCACGCGGCAACAAGTGACAACAGTTAATGAACTCTTTTGCTTCATTATGTAGCGGCGATGGGCCTTAGATTGACACCCTCTCTTCGATTTTTAGCTTGAGCTCACGTCGAGCACTTAACTTACACTGTATTGGGTACGACTTTCTAACGATAACCGCGGTTATAAAAACAAGTATGAACCGATTTTACCAAGCATTATTTACAGCTAGTTAAAATTTATGTACAAGCGATATCCATCACTATAAATACACTTGGAACATCATAATGCGGTCCGCGGTTGATTGTTGACTTTGAAAATCAGATTTGCTTATTTGCTTTTGCTTAGGTATTCTCTATTCGTTTATCAAACAGCACGACGGTCGTTGTAAACTTTTTAAAATAAGTTGTGGCTGACTTTAAAACGCAGGTATGGCCGAAACTGCCGTTTGATATCTCGAAATTTTGAAAAAATAAAAAAAAATTGGCTTTTAATTTTTTCTTTGTGGGAAATGCCAGTCTTCGGCAATTTTTTTTTTATTGTTGCTCGAACAGGTATGCCAAATTTCAACTTATATAATGTAAACTATAGCAGAAAATAAAGAAGAAAGTCTTGTTGATGTTATTCACGCCGGAGGAGGTTCGCTTACACCGGATATGTCATCAATTAATTGAGAAGACATAGTCAAGTCCCTTGTTCAGTGTCTCCTAAATCTGCAAGAAACGTTTTTTTTTTCTTTTTCCTATCGATTGTTGTCCATATTCAACATTTGTGACCATAAAAATTAAGCACACCCTGTGTTTGGCGCAAATGATAACTATTCTATAATTCCTTAAATGAGTTTCTGAGTAAAAATATACGTTTGATAATAAAACAAAATTTATGTTCACGAAAATTCGTTTGATAACGACACAAAATTTCTCCCTCTCGAGTGACCGGCGAATGGATAGCAAGCGGGTGGCGGCTAGTGTTGGGCGGGCGGTGGGTGGCGCTAGGAGGTGGCCGGCGTTGGGCGAGTGGCGACGAACGACGACTGATGGTGAAGGACGACAAATGGCGGCAGGAGGCAAACGACGGAGGATGACGGGTTACAATGGGAGGTGCCTGACGGTGGGAGGTGGAGGCGGGCGGTCGGGAGGGTGAACTATCATAAGAGTTTTTATTTCTTATTTCTATTCTAAAAATAGAAAATTCTGTTCCAAACCTATATTTAAAGTCAAAACTTGTTCTAAAAATAGAGAAATGAAATTGCATTACCACACAGATTTATTTTCCAAACTTGTTCTCGGAACAAAAAAACCAAAAAACAAAATAATAAAATAGTCATCATGCATGTCCTTAGTGTTTTTTTATTCAACCTTGAAACTCCGAGTTTGGGGTCTAATTTGAACTCGCAGTAAGTCGGACTTAACCAACAATAACGGGGCCAAGATCCAGCTTACAAAATATTTCGCAAACTCATAGGTGGCTTGATTCGAATACTAAACTAAGGTTTCGTCTGTTTCGCGAAAAATACATGAGTTGAAAAACGTTTTCCAAAAAAGATCGATTGTATCACTTGCAAAAACAAATGAATGCAAAACGCTTTCACTGTCTGCAAAAAAATATCCAGACATGATTTGTTGTCGATAATGATCACATTTTTCATCGACTAATTATTTCAAATGAGACAAACCATCATTGTTTTTTTGAAAATATTTTTTCTAAATCATTCATTTTCCGTGGAAACAAATAGAGCCTAAATTAAGCCCGAAGTTTGGATTAGATGATAAGACACGAATAATCGATCAGGGTTATTACCACAAAAAAAGCCCAAAACTAACGTACCTATATCAAATTTAGCAAAAACTAATTTTTTGACTATCAAAGCTAGATAGTCCATTTATTATAAATTTGTCATCGGTTAAATTACATTAATATCACAAAAAATAAAAAAACTGATAAATTTAAGCTATTAAAATCCTAAATCGATATATCTATTAACTGTTACGTATCATTCAACTCAGTAATTCGATTGGAAGGTTTTTTTATTTTTTTTGGGTCGAATGAGTTGGGAGTGTTGATAAAAACAAAAAAAAAAAAGTTGGGAGCGGCTTTTGGCGACGGGGGGAGAGGCTCGTGGGTGGAGACAAGCTCCCAGAGCGACACGTAAGCACGGCCGAAAAGGGGCGTCCCTGATTGGGCGGAGGGGCGGCGAGCCGGTGCGCTGACGTCGGGCGCAGCTGGTCGCAACGTGACAAAAGTAGGGAGGTTCGCACTGAGTCACCGACCGATTGGCCTCATCACTTCAGCTCCTCCTTCACCCAGAAAAAAAGGAAAGAAAAGAGAAAAGAAAAGAGAAAAGAAAGAAGAAGAAAAGAATATTCCCCGCTTTCAACTTCTGCCGCTATTCCCCCCGCGTATTTACGCCTCCTTGCCACTGCGCTCTTTCGGGGGTATCGTCGTCGATTGCCCCCCTGATTTTGGGAAAATTCGTGGGCTTTTTTTTTCGGGCACGACGATGAACATGTCGTGAGCGTTTCGATTCGATCTAACACGATGTCGATGCGTCGATTGGATCGAGATCGAAATGCCTTCAATTCGACGGCGACTGGGGTTGGTCGCGTGATGATTTAGTCGTGTTTAGAGACGAGGGCATCGGGCGAATCTTCTCTTTATTTTCCTCGGAATGAAATGAGTTTCATTTCCTCTCGTCCGTCGCGATAATGCGACGAAGAGACTGTCACTTAGAACGGGGACTTAGCCTTAACGACAATCCGTTCTCGCCGACACCTTAAATTGAAGAAATCGTTAGATTTGAGCATAAAATGTGTTAAAAATGCATTTGAGATAGCTAAGTGCGTCGATATAGTTTTTTGTCGTGTATTTTCTTGCTCGCGGCACGAACCCCTTTACGCCGGAACCCAAATCCGTTTAGCCACAATTTATATGAACGAGTCGTTTCAAGAACTGTCGGTCTTACCCAATCAAAGAAATCTCGGCAGTTTGCGATGCACCAGATTATCTCGGGCGATGCATAATCGCAGCTTCTTTAAAGAACGAATCGTTCCTCGGTTAACATGCTCAACGCAACCCATCTAATCCTTCTTCCTAAATATCCATCCAAAGGGTCCAGAACTCGAGAAGAGAGAGAGAGACAGAGAGAGGGCTTAGCGAGTTGAGGTTGGGCATGCCCCCCAAACCCCAGGAGAAGCGCCGTCAAATCAACACCTTCCATCACCGCCCAAGATTTAACCCCATCTTTAATCATCGCTAAGGGCGATCGACGGACACCGTCGTGTAAAAACCACGCAAAAATTGCAAGAATTAGATCGATCCAACAGTTATTAATCCCCCGCCCTTTTGGCAACCCCTGTTCGAGAGCAGTGCTTTAGATTCCCACAACAGCTAAGAAACACAATAACACCTCGAGAGGTTCCTATCGTGTCCACGCTCCCCCCACCCCTCCCCTTTTCCATTCATCCCATTTGGTTTAAATTAATCCAACTCGATTTATTATGTTCATTCAACTTTAATAATAATAATAATAATTTTTTTTTATCTCGAGCTCCCCTTTGTCCTCGAATTGCAATTTGGGTGAAGTAGCAGGAGTGGGGGAGGGCATCCGATGCCCAATTTGGCCAAGTCGGCACGGGAGGGTCCCCGAAGTTTCAGGGGCCCATGCAGGGGTACTTTGGTCCGCTGAGAAGTACAGCCGCTCCACACAAACTCTCCATCGAACAAATTTGCGAGTGGGACGGGGACGGGGACGGGGAGCTAGCGTGTAGAACCTGTGCGATACGCCTCTTGTGGATGAGGGGGGATGTGAACACAACCCCAGAAGCTTTTTTTATTTCTAATTTTAAAAATGGATAAACGATTTCGCCAAATTAATCGATTGCTTTAGTGAAAAAATGGTAATGCTCGAGCGAGTAACGTGATTATCGCGCGTCTAACGGTGCCGGACCATGATGTCGAGAGTTATGACCATGGACGGGCGCCGGGCACTAAACTTTGTTTGGACGGGTGATACTTTGCGGCTTATCCTTGCTCACTCCCTGTCCTTCTGTCCAATAGGCGAAATTTCCACTAATAAAATATATATAATGAATATATATATATATATATATATGTGTGTGTGTGTGTGTGTGTGTGTGTGTGTGTTTGATTTTACTGGAATTTTTTAAAACGTAATAATTTCGTTCTTGGGATGGAGAGAGTACAGGAAGCCGGGAAGCGATAATGGCCCGTGCACACCAGCGAACATCGTATTCTTCTATTGTTGCTTTCGCAGATTCTTCTCTCCTTCCTTCCTTCCTTTCTTTCTAGCTTTCTTGCTCCTGCTCCTCCTCCGCCTCGGCGTCGTCCCTCCGTGCTCTCCCTCCTCCTCGGCTTCCCGACATCTCCCATAATATTTTCTAGCGCCATATTGTTTTCGAGTCCTTGACCGTTTGGTTGTTGTTCTGTTCAGTAAAGTTTTCACTTCAAGAGGGTCGGTACATATACACATGGTGGATTTGTTCCCGCTTCGTATGATTTCGGGTTATTAAAACTGCTGCCCCCTGACTAGATTTCCGGGAAAGATTCCCCGTGGGGGTTGTGCGTTTCGGTTTCCGGTTAAAATAGGTAGATTAGTTATTCTTGTTACCAATCAACAACAGCCCACCTCTCTCGTTCTGGGGTTTTAGTGGGCGGTTTAACGGCGGGGTGAAATCACACTCTGCTGGACTTGGAAATCAAGAATTCAGGGTCCTTCTGATCCATTTGTCTTTCTGGGTTGGTGAGTTCGGGGTCTTTCTTTTGGGTTTGTTGCTTCATCTGGCATTTCTTGAGTTGTGGGTGTGTGTTCTTGGCTAGAGGTAAGAGCGCCCTCCCCCACCTTCCTTCTTTCCTTTTTTTTTTTTTACAAATCTGGCCACTGTTCTGATTTGGCCCTTTTAAGTACTTGTTGCTGAGCTGGGTTGAGTCCCTGTTGTGGATGAGTTTGCTCCATGTACTCGGTTTCGGTCTGAAGGTGGGGCATCTACTATGGGTGCTATGTTACTGGGTTGTGTCCTTGATTTCCAAGAATTGGTTGGTTTTTGGTGGTGAAATGACCAAGGCTGGTTTTCTTGGCGATGGAGGCAAAATGTCACTGAATTGGTTGGAGAAGGTATTGGGGAATGCTTACAAGATCCACCACAGCCCTAACAACCAGCAAGCTGGGTCTAAGAGATTCAGGAAGACTTGGTGGAGGAAGATTTTGTTCATATGGGTCATCGGTTGGATCATCATTTCGCTCTGGATCTTCTGGTACTTGAGCTCGCAGGCCGCAGAGAAGAGGAGAGAGACCCTTGGTAGCATGTGCGATGAAAGAGCTAGAATGTTGCAGGACCAGTTTAATGTCAGCATGAACCATGTCCAAGCCATGTCCATTCTGATCTCCACTTTCCACCATGGCAAGTACCCTTCCGCTATTGATCAGGTAAATCTTGTTTTCTGAGTGCTTCAATCTAATAAAGTTAATTTGTTTTATCCCATTTTGTTTTCTACTTGCCTAAGTCAGATAGCTTCCCTGATCGCAGGACCATCTGATATTAAATACTGTTCGCCTTTAAGAGGGCTAATTTCATATAGATGCTTGGTTTGCACCGATATTTGTGAATTTAGCTGACTTGATAGGATGCCATATTTGGGACATTTCACTTGTTCTGAATTCTACTTGGAAAGCTAATGTGGGCAAATGCTTTATCATCATGTTACTGAAATTTCAAAAATTAATTTCTGTCTCAATGAATCTGATCTTGACGTACTAGCCGATTTTAGTTTTATTAATTAGTGATCAGTAGCAAAAGCTAATCGTTTGTGACTGACAGAGGACCTTCGCAAGGTACACGGAAAGAACTGCCTTTGAGAGGCCTCTCACAAGTTTTGTCGCCTATGCCGTTAGAGTGCTTCATTCTGACAGGGAAGAGTTTGAGAAGTCACAAGGTTGGAAAATTAAGAGGATGGATACCATTGAAGAAACCCCAGTTCCCAAGGATGACCATGATCTTGAAGGACAGGAACCGTCCCCTGTTCAGGAAGAATACGCTCCAGTCATCTTTGCACAAGATACCATTTCACATGTTGTTTCTCTTGATATGCTTTCTGGAAAGGTGAATTTCCTTTCAATTGTATGTGGGCAGATTCTAGCCTTAGTGGCAACCTATACTGAAACCTACTTATACCGCGTGCCTCGTACATTTTTTTTCATATGCATTGTCATAATTGGCATGTCGTTTTGAGTTGTTGTGATCTTTATTCTAGCATTTTACAATTTCTCCCCCACCTTTTGTTTGATAACATTTTGCTCGTGGGCTTTAAAATTTTCTCATAATTTCCATCAACTAGGAAGACCGTGAAAATGTTTTACGTGCAAGAGCTTCTGGAAAAGGGGTCTTGACGGCTCCATTTAGGTTAATTAAAACGAACAGCCTTGGAGTTATATTGACCTTTGCCGTATACAATAAGGATCTGCCACCAAATGCCACTCCTGAGGACAGAATTGAGGCAACTGACGGGTAATGTTCTCCTTCTTGGTTGGTTCTCTTGCTATGAAGGCCCGCATAAATAGGAGTGATGATGGCTTATCAGGCAGATATTGTGGCTTCCTAACATTTGCAGTGCTCTAAAGCAGGTACCTTGGCGGGGTCTTCCATATTGAATCACTAGTAGAGAAGTTGCTTCAACAACTTGCGAGCAAGCAGACAATTGTTGTGAATGTATATGACACCACCAATTGGTCACATCCAATCAGCATGTATGGTGCAGATGTATCGGAAGATTTTCCAGCGCATGTCAGTACTCTCAATTTTGGAGATCCGTTCAGGAAGCATGAGATGCGCTGCAGGTAATTGTTTTCGTTCCTCGCAGATACTTATGGTGTTCATCTAACTCGTGCATTGCTCTTTTTGACTATATGGTCTGAGAAGTAAGAAGAAGCCCCTTGGCCAAGGTGTTAGATGTGGTATATAGTGCCTCTCATGGCCGGCCTAGCGCCTTTTTCTGATATGTGGTCCATGCATCACTTGGACTGTTGGATATTGGCTTAGTTGGCTAGAGGCCCTTACTATCCGTTCATGAAAGATGTCGTGCACTGGAAATAAGTGAAAGTTCTGTGATTCACTGAGATGGAAGCTTTGGTGTTTATCATAGGATATGTGATAGCCACAATTGTTGTGATGTTCTTGTGAGATTTTGTGGAAGCACTGTCAACTTTTTTAAAAGCTTAAGCTAAGCGTGGACATATTTAACTAGGAAGGCAAATAGGGGCCTAAGAAAGATTTGAACTCAGGACCTCCTACTATGATTCCATGTGAGATTTTATGAGATCGCTGCCAACTGTTCTAAAAGCTTAAGCTGTTAGATGAAGTCGTGGTTTAATATTTAAATATTCTATCAGTTCTAAATTCTGCAAGAGGGTACTTATATTATTTGTGGGAATGATCGATCCCTGTGATTTATAGAAACTTGCACAACTGACTTTTTAATGCAAACAGATTCAAACAAAAAGCACCATGGCCATGGCTTGCAATAACTACGTCAATTGGCATTCTTGTGATTGCGTTGCTTGTTGGGTATATTTTCCACGCAACAGTGAATCGAATTGCGAAAGTTGAAGATGACTACCATAAGATGATGGAACTTAAAAAGCGAGCGGAGGCAGCTGATGTGGCAAAGTCACAAGTAATTCACTTTTTTGTCAATTATGTTTTGATTTAAAACATACTGAGCGATGCAGTAACAGATTTTGTTTTACCCTTTATAGTTTCTTGCTACTGTTTCGCATGAGATCAGAACCCCGATGAATGGAGTTCTAGGTGAGTGTGTGGACAAACTGTTTATTTAAATTTTGCTTGGTATGTGTAGGAATATATGTAATAAGTGAAGACCTTCACGTCCCATCATAACATGACAATGCTTGTATTGCAGGAATGTTGCATATGTTGATGGACACAGATCTAGATGAAACTCAACAAGATTATGTTAGAACTGCACAGGACAGTGGAAAAGCTTTGGTTTCACTTATAAATGAGGTCTTGGACCAAGCAAAGATCGAATCTGGTAAGATTGAGATTGAGGCTGTGCAGTTTGATCTAAGGACCATATTGGATGATGTCTTGTCCCTCTTCTCCGGGAAATCTCAAGAAAAAGGAGTGGAGGTATTGACTGCCTTTGTTGCATGGTGCTGCTTATTCACCTGAGTCATTATCTGATAATTTCCACCCCTTCGAATCTGCAGCTAGCAGCTTACATTTCTGAACATGTTCCGGAGATGCTGATTGGTGATCCAGGGAGATTTCGGCAGATCATCACAAATCTTGTGGGCAACTCAATTAAAGTAAGCCAATTGTTTAAGTGTGGTTCGCACATTTTCTGAGAACTTCGTTTATAAATCTGAGTTGCCAATATCATTCATGAGTAAAGTATCAAATTTGCCTGTGACCGACGCTAATGTAGAAATTAGAATGGTCACTGCTCTTGAAATCATCAACAAATGGGGGAAGCATTTTAAGAGAGGAATATGCCTTTTGAATGGAAGATTCGTAAATCCAGTCACACAAACTGACATTTAGTTTTCTAGGCTTTTCTCCTCTTCATCATGTCTCAAATCTGCGGGGGACCATGGCAAGGGTTTCTTTTCGAGGATTTTGCTAAGCTAAAGCTTTTGTATCAAGGGTATAATTTTGTCAAGCTGCAACAAATGTGCTTTTGCACATTTAGAAGGGGAGATTATCATATTTAATTTTCCCATGATGTGTGAATTTATCGCATTCTATTCATCTTCAGTGTCTTGTAAATATGAACTTTGAGTTAATAGTCGGTTCATAGTGCCCTTAGAAACTCATTTAATAACCCTTTTCCAAACGTTGTTCTTGATTGGCAAGCAAAGACAGAAGTCAAAGGCGAATAATATATTGTACTTCAAAGTTTGATCAACTTGTTCCGTCAACTATCCATGGAAATTGTGTTTCTCTTCAACACATTGATTTTTTTATAAGTTGTTTTGTTGGGTAACCGTATGACTATTGCTTTCCTTGCTAATTGGAATATGACTACCAGAGTATGTGTATGTTCCCCTTCCTTGCTCATTGAAAAACATGACTAACAGACTGTATATATTCACCTTAGTTCACAGAGAAAGGACATATCTTGGTCACAGTCCATCTTGTTCATGAGGTGATAAACTCAATTGATGCTGAGATGGAAGCAGCAACAGGGAGTACGCTGAGCGGCTTCCCAGTACCAGACAGACGACTGAGCTGGGCAAAATTTAGGACATTCACCCAGGAAGGGCCTGTGTCTCCAGTGCCAACATCCTTCTCTAACCCAATCAATCTCATTATTTCAGTGGAGGATACAGGGATAGGTATTCCTACAGAGGCTCAATCCCGCGTTTTCACTCCTTTCATGCAAGTGCGCCCATCAATTTCTCGAACACATGGAGGCACGGGTATTGGGCTAAGCATAAGCAAATGTCTGGTTGGCCTCATGAATGGGGAGATTGGATTTGTAAGCATACCCCAGGTGGGATCCACCTTTACCTTTACTGCAGTTTTCGATGATGGCTGTTCTATCTCAAAAGAGTGCAAGGGCCAGCAAGTGAAAGGACGAGGTGACTCTGGCGCCGCCTCAGAGTTTCATGGTATGAAAGCACTGGTAGTTGACACAAGATCTGTCCGTGCCAACGTATCAAAGTATCATATCCAGAGGCTTGGTATTCATGTTGAAGTAGTTGCAGACTTGAACCAGTGCCTCCACGCCATTCAAAGTGGGAATGCCAGAACAGATATTGTGCTCTTGGAATGGGAAATTTGGCACAAGGACTCTGGTTTGTCGGCTATCTTTTTGGATAAATTGAGGGACATGAAGCCACGGGTATCTCCACGGCTGTTTCTTCTGTCTAATTCTATCGGCTCTAGTAGGATGAGTGGTGCAACTGCAGATGCTACTGGTCCATTTGTGATCATGAAGCCTCTAAGGGCCAGTATGCTGGCTGCGTCTTTACAGCGAGTCATGGGAGTCGGAAACCGAATAAGTTGCTCTAATGGGGAGTCTCCAAGTCTGTATCTCCGCAACCTTCTCCGTGGCAGAAAAATCCTAATCGTGGATGACAACAAAGTAAACCTCAGAGTGGCTGAGGGAGCTTTGAAGAAATATGGAGCTGATGTGGTTTGTACAGAAAGCGGGGAAAAAGCAATTGCTTTGCTTAGACCACCGCATAATTTTGATGCCTGCTTCATGGATATCCAGATGCCAGGAATGGATGGGTATGGCATTTCCTGCTCAAGCACTTCTTTTTTTCATTGAATGTTGTAAGGAAAACATATATGCTCGTCAATTCAGAGATTTGCTGTGTCTGATGTATTGGATTCGGATACCCTTTTCTATGTCAACTAGGTGGTGATAATGGTAAAAGTGCATCTAAATGGTTTTATAATTCCTTTGTTCAGATTTGAAGCTACAAGGAGAATTCGACTGATGGAAAAAACTCCGAGCGAGGAATTCCTACTTGGAGAGTCATCCTCAGAGCCACGTCAAAACATCTCGAGTTTCCACCTACCAATCTTGGCCATGACTGCAGATGTGATTCACGCTACTCATGAAGAATGCACAAAGTATGGAATGGATGGCTATGTTTCAAAGCCATTTGAAGCAGAACAACTTTTTAGGGAAGTTTCGCGCTTTTTCCCAGTCATCATTGAATCGAAACTTGTAGAGAGGCCACCATAGAAGGCTACTTGTTTTGGTGAGCAGAAATCTTGGTTGTTGAGGCACTATGGCAGTCTTCCGGTGAACTTTGAAATTCTTTAACAAGAGTGAGTTTTCTCTAGCCTCTCCTTAGATATACACATTTCATGATCCTTCTTGCTTTTAGAGCAGTTGGATTTCCTTCTGATAGATGCAATTGAAATTTGCTGATATATTACGTGCGAAACCACATACCTTCTGTTGATTACTTGCGCAATTTTGGATTTCTCAGGTGCGTCTTGTCACGGGAGTGTGTATATAAAGAAGCTAAGGTCACCCGCTGGAGTTGAGTTTTCATCGATTTCCCTATGAGTGGCGTCTTGTTTCAAAACCACTTCAATTATTTATCTGTACAGCCGATCTGAACCGTTTGCAAGGCTACGGTTGGTAATTAGGCAATCTGAAGTTAGCCATTGAACTCTGGATCCATGGCTGCTTGGAAATGGTGCAAGAATTTCTCTGACATAGATGTTTATCTGTAGACTAGCACATTGTGTACATGCATTTAGCCTTAGAGATCGTAGCCAGAAGGTTTGGTTAGACCGCATTCCCTTAGAGACCGAGCATTCCATGTACATTACTCGAATAAAGAACATCAGTATTCACATTCATGTTTACCCCCACAATCAATTTTGTTTGAAGCATGTAAAGGGTTGAGGCCATAACTGATGTATAGTACAATCTCTCTCTTCGTCGGCATTTTGTCCTTCTAGCTAGTTTGTTGGAACCAATTTGATGTAATCAGATTGCTTTGTGTGAGCAAGTACACTGTACACATAAATCAGAGGCAGAGTTAAAGAAATTTTTTTCCGATTCTCTAGCTTTCGGGTAACGACGAGAAGGCGGGGGCATGAACGGCATCCACGGGCCACCTCGGTGGATCTTACAGATGGCTTAAGCTGTCGAATGCATATAGTTCCTTTTATGTCCTCCGTTTCAATCATCGCTCCCCGTCTTATTTTTGCTTGAACATGAAAATGCAGGCGGGGCGGGAAGGCGAGCACCTTCTCAGATGGAAGAGAAGGTCGGGCGGGTTTTTTTGTTTTCGAGGAAGTATCTTAGCCAGAGTGGCGGTCATCGAGGCGGTTCTTCGGGCGATGCGGCGATATTACCGGTCGATTAAGCACCGATGCTTGCGTACCAACAGTCAAGTACTTTTTTCGCATGAGTTCCACTCGAACGTAGAAGTGCTCCTTAAGACAACCTTTTCGACTGTACGATCCTCTTTGCTACAGCAAACGGTAAGTTACTGAAATTTTGCGGACATTTGAAAGTGGATTCCGACGATCTTACGAACCGATGCAAAAAAACTCGAGACGAGCCCACGACCATGAATCGGTGCGTAAGATCAACGCTCGCTCGCTCGCTCGCTAATAAAAAGGACCCGCCATCACCCACCAAACGCGCTCTCCCTCATCTCTCTTCTCCCACTCAATGATCGCTCGCCCCCTCGCGTTTCGTTGCGCTCTCTGCATCGCGCGGGGATCATCAGGCTAAAAGAAAAGGAGGGATTTTTAGGGGAGGGGGTGGGGTGGTAGTGGGATCCAGGTGCGGCGGGAGGAAGGGGAGGGGAGGGGAGAGGGGAGACGGATGGATCCAGACGCGGTGGCGAAGGCGTTCGTGGAGCACTACTACACGACGTTCGATGCGAACCGGGGGGGCCTGGCGAATCTGTACCAGGAAGGGTCGATGCTGACGTTCGAGGGCCAGAAGGTCCGGGGGTCGCAGAGCATCGTCTCCAAGCTCACCTCCCTCCCCTTCCAGCAGTGCCAGCACAGCATCACCACCGTCGACTGCCAGCCCTCCGGCCCCGCCGGCGGCATGCTCGTCTTCGTCAGCGGCAACCTGCAGCTCGTCGGCGAGCAGCACGCCCTCAACTTCAGCCAGGCGAGCCCCCCCACTCTCTCTCTCCTCTCCGTTCCGTCCTTCTCTGTTGCCTTACGTGAACCCCCGCTTGCTTCTTCTTTTGAGTTGCTAAATCTGGTATTAGTAGGGTTCGATTCGGAGTTGTCGGAACTTGTCTGGAAGGTTGTCCTTTGTTGATTGATGTGCGTGTGCGTGCTCGTTGATCTATTGGAGCTGTGGCTGGGGTTGAACCTGTTTTGTCTGACTGTGTATGTGGATTTCAAGGTCAGTATGATCGATTGGGTGTAGGTTTTGTTGTGTGGTGACTGCTGACTGCTGGAGTGGAGTTCGTATCGGCGGATCTGCTGGGAGTGCAATTCCTCGTTTTGGGGTCTTTGGTAGGATAGTTGATAGATGCAGATTATTGCATGTGCTTGGTTATGATTACTTGATGAGTACCTCTTTGCTCTCCCCTATGATTCTGTGATGAAGGATGTTCTGAACACGTCTCTGGGGAAACGGTGCTGGATTTCTCGGACTGGCTCATTATCAGTTAGGACAATCTTTTCCCATTATCTTTCTCCATGACACTGATATGGGTTGGGCTGTTAGCTGTTTCTGATTGAAGCTACTGAAGCTTAATAAGGCTCTGGGGCTTGATTGATGTCGATGATATGGAAGTCAACAACTTGGAAAAATGTGAGATCATACAATGTTCTGTGAAATTCGTTCTCTCTCTTTAACTACTTGATTAAAGACTTGGTGGAGGTTATGTTGATTGCCGGAGGCTACCATGCATTATGGTCCCAACCCCAAAAATTTTCTTCCCAATGTCCCGAGCGCAATGTCAGGGGCTGCGGCTTTGGCAAGATTTTATCGCCATCCTTGTTTTGCTGCTCAACTCGTTGATTGTACGTGCTGATAACATATCTTTGATACATTGTCAATTTGTTGGGTTGGTGGCCGAATCATTGTGTTGGATGAAGAATGAAGACCCTGCGTAGGTTCTCTTTTGGAACGTTCTGCTAATTTCCGGAATGTACATCTACTTCTCCATGACAACATGCATAGACACCTATATAAATCATTCAACCACATGGTAAAAACAATTGTTGATGACCAGCTATTTTGAGGAGAAAAAAAAGGTTAGGCTCAACAAATTCAATGCCACAAAAGGCTTATATGATACTTTAACAGACCAATAATAGCAAGCATGTCGTTTATTCAAGAGACTCCAGTCAAATCACTGTGAACCGCCGCACTCTTAGACTCAAAGGGAGACCTGCATTGCTTTGTAGATTGTTCATACTTGCTTGGGATTCTGCTTGCTCATTAGTAGTTGATTGAGATTCTGGTGTTGTCTTCAGCGTCGGACCACTAATATCAGTACCTGTGATCCTTAATAGTCTAGCCTTCATTTGCTGTTGTCTGCAAGTGTTTTGATGGAATTGAAATCACTGTTGGGTAGGGATGGTAGGTGACCGCCTTCTTGGCTCTTTGGTTTGTTCATCTTTTAGAGTTGGCATCTGCTGACTAACTGTGGTCGTTGCAAGTTTTTTTCAATTGCTATTGTGGTATCATCCATTTTTCTTGCCGTTATGAGTGCTGTTGGTTTTAGTCTCCGAATGGTAATTCTCTTATGATTGCCTGCAAAAAAATGTCTTAGCTTGCTGGATGATATCAGTCCTTGTTCCTTGCAGTCAACTATTTCTTGACCTCATTCTCTACGTGCCTTTTTTGTTTTTCAGATGTTCCATTTGATGCCGACGCCCCAAGGAAGCTTCTATGTGTTGAATGATATCTTCCGACTGAACTATGCATGAACACAACATGGGCTTCTTGTCCACAAGAAGTATCTGTTGCTTGGATGTCAAGATTATACGATCCATATGATTGCTACCGTCTGGTGCTTGAATTTTAAATTGCATCTGGTTTTTTTTTTTTGGAAGGTTGCGTTTATCATCATGCAGTCTTCGCCGTCTCTTGAAGAATATGGATTTGTTCATGGTGATTGGTTGAAGTGAAAATCGCTCCTCTGTTTATTCCTGTATTAATAGTTTGATAGAATCGTTTTACCTTTTTTCTTTTGGCCAAAAGTTTGGTCGGGTCAAGCTTTGAAGTTTTGAGATACATGTTGCAAAATTATCCAACTTTGGATTTGCCAGCATTGCAAGTTTGTTCTCTCTACCGTTTAATGCTGCCGGATAGCCTGTCAGTTTTCTCATCGACAGTGCGTAGCTTGGTTGTGTATGACGCGTCGAAACAGATACAGTCGCAGGATGCTCTAGTGTTTTGCCCAATTGTATCGCCAACATGTCCATTGCTGCGAGCAAACCTGCAACTGTCGAGTGGTCAGGCATGATTTCTTTCCTGGTTTGTTCTGCAGATGGTCCCCGTAATTTTTCAGTGGGTCGAAACGTCTAGCATATCTAATGTATTCAAGCTCGTATGCCAAAAGTGACTACAAAATCCCATGACGCTGATCATGGGTACGAGGAAGCAACAAGTCACACACACACACAGAGCAACCTCAAATGAGAAACATCAAGGTAGTGCCTCCCAAGAAAGCTGAACATTTTCCAGATGTCCCTATATTTCAAGCACTTCCAGGGGAATGATTTCCACCGTTTGGAATCAGATCGGGTACATCGAAATGCGGAAGCTCAGGCATCTTGAGAGTAGGATTTCCCATCGTCTCGCTTTGGCTCTTGTCGGCGTCCTTGTCCGCGTCGTCTCGGCCTTTCATGGCTGGGCCTTTGAAGAAGTTGGTTATCGCTCTCCCAAAGGACCTGAAGGGATGGCTCAGGCCATCTCTCACCTTCAAAATGAGGGACACCTCCGAGAATTGCCAAACGACGGTGAGCGCGATCATGGCCGAGAGAAGCCAGTGCGTCACCGTGTTCTGCCTTTTCACCTTCTTCAGCTCTCTCATTATCTCCTCCGGCGTAGCCTCCGTCTCGCCGCCTTCGTTCTCCTCCCGAGCTTCAAGTTTAACTGCCTCGATCGCGGCATCGCTCTTCGCCTTGACCTCGTCGGCTGCAACCCCTGTATCTGCCGATGCCTCAGGTTTCTCGATCCCGCGACTTGCTTTTAATGATTCCACCTGCTTGAGCGACAGGGCAGATAGTTATGTCACTTCACGGATCCTAAGCTTCTTAGACTTAACAGAGACCTCAAATTTAAGCACAAATTCAGTATAAAATATATAAACAACCCAGCTCTGGCTCATCACTTCCTCAGCGGAAGATATGCCATTAGAGACTGTCCTACCGTATTTGCCGAGGAAAGCAGATGAAACTTGACTTGGGTCTCGGTTATTGTTCATAGGGCGGCGGGCCAATGTCATCAACTTATCTAAATGCACAAGAGACAAACCGGATACACATCGAGCTGGGATTGACTTTACCTGAGAGAGCAATTTGGAGAGGAGCAGGTGGTCGTCGTCGTCGTCGCTGGAGGGTTGAAGTTGTCGCTTCCTCTTCTCCTCCTCCTTCGTCTCCTCCTTATCCTGAAGTAGCCTCTGGATTGCGGCGTGCACCAGTTCGAGATCAGGGTTTTGGTTGGTTTCCATGTGTCCCGCTGCGTGACACCCAAACGATAATCCCTCCCTCGGCTTCTTCAGTTCCCTCTCCCCTCGCCTCGATGAGTCTCGATAGAGCCCAGCGCAGCCAGGCAATCTGCGTAGATGAGGTGACGCGTGGGGGCGGGCTACCCCGATGTGTGCATTTTTGTCCTTTTTTCATTTTGGGACTTTCTGACGGCTTCTTTCATTCTCTCTTTTCCCTCGAGATTGAAAAGTTTCTTTTAGGATATGATGGCACTACTAGGCTACTAGCGGTCTCTATATCATTTCAGTTTTATTCAGTATCATCCATTTGCCTTATTTTTTGGTCTAATATGATCCCTGGCCTAATCCTTTTAACTCAATTTAGTCCTTTCGTTAAAATTGTGATTGGAGATTCTAAACGTGACGAGTTGGGATGAAATCATAAAAAAAGGAAAAAGAAAAAAGAGTTAATATCACGAAAAATCTCAAATTGATACACTTGTGACAATTTTACCCCAAACTAATTTTTTGATTATAAAAAATCCCAAACCGATACACCAGTAATAAATTTACTTCAAACTAATTTTTTGACCACTAAAAACTTTAAACCGGTACATTTGTAACAAATTTACCCTCCGTTAGTTTCCGTTAAATTGGTTTAATACCACAAAAAATCACAAATTGATATACCTGTGACAAACGGAGGGTAAAACATAAAACTGGAATATCAGTCAATTGTCAAATATAATTTAACAGTAAAATATAAAGGAAACAAGCCCAGGGTAAATTTATCACAGGTATACAAGTTTGAAGTTTTTGGTGGTCAAATAATTAGTTTGGGATAAAATTGTCATAGGTATACCAGTTTGGGGTTTTTCGTGGTATTAACCGAAAGAAAAATCACAAATCCTAGGTGATTACGTGAGAGAGAGTAGAACGGGGAAGTAATGGCAGCGAGGGCCAGCGAGTAGTTGTTGGCTTCCGGCCGGTAGTGAAATAAGGCCGCCTCATACTCCGATCGAAGACGCGCGCAAAAGATAGGGACAAAATACAGAGAGATGGAAAGACGAAGCGGTGGTGGCTTGCAATCGCCGCCTAGTCCATCTGAAGTCGGGGGTACTCAGGCTCACTCCATCCAGAACGTGATACGGTTGAATTTAAACGATGTGTTCGAGTTATTTCCATGTTGTGTTTTCAGGGAGGCGGTGCCATATATCAAGCTGCTCTTAACGTTTCGTTGTCTCGGGAGGAAAAAAGTTTGTTCGTAAGGCTCTTTAGGAGATGCAACTCCTCAACCTCTCTATTCCGGGGAAGTCCCGTTCTCTTCTTGTGTTGTACATATTGCTTATCTTCATTTGGTTATGGCACTTTGATCTTATTACAATCTACATTGAATCATAATAATTGAATTCGGCAAACGCCGGTAACTTTTGGGACATTATGCGCCCAGATAGACTCGCCGCCGATTGTGGCCCCGCGACCCCAAGCGGTATGAGTCTGGCTTGGGATCGGCGTGCCCTTTTTTCAATTAAGTCTTTTCTTTTGCGTTTTTATCTCTTTTGATATCTTATTTTTGCCAGTTTAGATCTATGTATTTTGTTTTATATTTTTTTTACAGAAAATAGAAGCCACATAGGATGATAGATCGGACACTTAGCAGAAAACTTAACAGTCACGTCCGGTTTCCATTTACCATTTTAACGTAATGACCGATTCGAACAACGGAATGTATAATTGAGGGACCACATTGACATTAGAAAAAGTATAGAAATGATATCGAACAATTCAAAAAAGTATGCGGGCTGACAGTGCCATATTCCTGTAATTGTTAAACCTTACGATGAACTTAAATTCTTTTCTTAAAATTTGGGGAAAACCAATCTTTAAGTAAAAGAAATCCTAAACTCTGAAAGATGAGAGAAAGCAAAATGTGAAAGTGAAGAATTACTCTGTTTGACCAGTTAGTGTTTGGTTTGGACGCAGAAGATTCGATACCCCTTTTGCAGTATTTCTTGCGCAAGAGCTCTGAAAGCCTCGTGGCCCTCCGGTGTGTGGAGCTTGACCTTCTTCTGCATGGGAACAAGATTGTCTGTGTGCATTTGTGAAGATTGGTCGAGCGAATGCCAATAGAGGAACGACAATATATAGTAGACTCAATTAAAGAGGAGGCAAAATCTGTAATTTATAAACTTACAGGGCAAAATATATAAATCTAACTCGAAATCTGAAAAAGAAAACGTTCAACGTGCATGTGAGAATATCTTACACATACACATGGATGATGGTTAGAAATGGTTCCATATAGAAACGCAAAAGAAAGAGGGTCATGCTGTTTGAGTCTGGTAGATGATCGTATTACATCAAGCAATCCAGTTGTCCTTTTCATGGCGAGTTCTTAATTCCAGAATCGCGACTTAAGTGAATGGGGACCAAAGTCGAGTCGAGTCGCGTCGAACCGCAATGTCAGACCAAGAACTCTTCGACAGAGGCTTCTTAAATCTGTTGCAACTGAAGCATTGGCCTGTTTCATTTTGCTTGGACATCACATATTCTGTTGGAACAGGAAGCTGAAGAAACTGCAGCAGCAATCAGCCTTCGTGTTATACTCCACTTAGCAAGCATCCCACCCCAAGTTATCCTCTTCACGTGCCAAATCATGCTTAGGAATCAAAAAAGTGACTTGCCTCTCCTCTGGTTTTCGGATTGCCAGCTCTGTCTATATAAGTACCACGATCTTCCAAGATAACCTGCGTAAAGAAAAAAACAAAATCAGCTTCTAAACTGTCGAGTTATTTAGAGAAGTGGTTGATTGATTAGAAGTGACTGCGAGAAAGATGGAGAATTGGGGCCCGGTTTTGGTGTCGGTGTTGCTATTTGTGCTCTTGACTCCGGGTTTGCTGTTCCAGATCCCCGGAAAGCAGAGATGCGTGGAGTTTGGCAACTTCCACACGAGCGGTGCGTCGATCATGTTACATTCCCTCCTGTACTTCAGCCTCGTGTGCGTCTTCTTGCTCGCCATCAAAGTTCACTTGTACCTGGGTGGTTGAGTCTGGGGTCAGAGCGTGCCAAATGATATATGTTAGCCTAAGCGAGTTGTGTCGGTGAAACAAATGATTTGCTCTTTTGGCTGTCTTGAGGGGTTACTATTTTGGTTTTGCTTTCTTCATGTTTGTGATTTGTTGGGGGCCTTGTGATGTCTTGTTCTCTGCTGAGATTTCTCAGCAAGAGCGGCTGAAATTTGATAACATTATAAAAGCTCTGCCATTTGTTATGCTTCTTAAAATGTATCGAGCGTTCTCTGCCAAAGAAGCGTCATTTCGCAATGTGAAATGAACTCCTAATCAGTCGTCATGGCAAAGCAACCTATGCCAGCCTAAATTGCGTGTTAAACCGTTGCCACGAGATCAGCAGATCAGCTCAGAACATCGATCCATCAAACAAAAGTTAACACGCAACTTGCCATGATCAGAACAACCATCAAGAAGCTTCAGGAAGTGTCTCGTAAGAACTTCATGTTTCATATTCGATGCTCAACATAAATATTCATCCGCAATGGAAAAAGCAAAAGGGTTTTTCCCAAGGTCCAATGACCTCCTGCCACGTCTTTCGATGCCTCTGGAGAGAACCCAAAAAGGATGCAGCACAATAAATAAGTAAATAAAACACTGACCATGAGATTAAATTCCCCCATCAAACGATATTCCTTTGTTGCTGCTCCTGGATGCTCTATATTTGTAGCGCAATGCACTGCTTTACTCGGTGCATATTCCTTCTCTTTTATATGTACACGAGAGACCTAGAGCACATCGTTGAGTTAACCAGGAAGCAGGAGCAGGAGGGGGAGGAGCGAAAGAAATGGCGGATTGGGGACCGGTTGTGATAGCGGTGGTGCTGTTCGTGTTGTTGAGCCCGGGCTTGGTGTTCCAACTACCGGGGAGATTCCGTGTCATCGAGTTTGGGAACATGCAAACGAGCGGGTTGTCTATACTTGTTCACGCCGCCATCTTTTTTGGTCTCATCACCGTCTTCTGCATCACCCTTGGTGTGCACATCAACACTGGATAGCCATCTTTTCGCTACCTTCCATCTCCTGTGCTGCGTCTCGTCGATTCCTTATGGTACTTGCTGCTCTAATGATCTGACTATTGAGACGAGTTATGAGTCTTACGACTAGGGTGACCATATGATGCTGGTTATTCACATTTCACATTACTTTTGATTTGATGCTTTTGGATACGAGTGGTTTGATGGGTTCTAAGGACTTCGTTACTCTTGTCATTTGCTAATAATTCCTACACAGGATGTATTGGTGTATATTAGTTCAAATCCGTCTGGCGCTGGAGCGTGTGCTATCATCAAACAGATAATTTCAATATCACACTGATAAAGTACCTTCAGTATGCTCTTGCTAAATACTGTACAAAACTTGCTAATTCAAGCCAATTCATGATCGACCACTTGATGAATTTCATACTCAAACTCTTTGTATCAAGTGAATAGTAATTTCTCATAATCATGAAGTAGTTCAGTGCAAAAATAGTATGAATCTCGAGGACAGAGCTTGAGTTTTGTTCTATGTTCTCTCTCTTTTTTTTTTTTCAGAATAAAGGATCTCCATTTTTCCGACCTTGGCCTTGACTCTAACATCATTCAAAATGCCGCATATCTTGTCGTTAAATGTACCTGGACGGGATGCACGGTTCATCGGCCGGTAGTTTCAGTGTTCTACGAAATCAAAACTTTCTGTCTTTCGAGCTCTTAGGCCACATTGCTAGTGATGATGAGATAGTGTAAAAACTTGGGAGCAAGGGCTGTATGCTCCAGAGCCTTTTCCGCAAACCATCGTCTTATCTGTGTGGCAAGCTAGCTCTTATCAATAGAATATCAATCTATCAAGATCTAAAGAATCCCTTAAAGGGGACACCTTAGAGAAATCGGTAAGAAATTGAAAGCAAAGCTTCTGGCTCACTCTTTGTCCCACTACTTCTTTCCAGTCCACAATTGAAGTTAATACCAAACGGACAAGACGCAACAGAACACGATACTTTTATACCCGTGCGAACGACTAAACGATTTATGTGGACACTCCTCGATCTGGAGACGATCCCTTTTATGAACTTGTCGACATCGAACCCTTCTTTCTTTCTTCATTGATACCATCAATAAAATATCGCCGCGTTGGACTGTGTCCCTTTCGGATATAGAAGCGTTGGCATCTCACTTCAATCTAACTAAATTGGACTTTTATTTCAACGACCCTTTCCTAAACTCCTTTATTAGCGACGCGAACGAATTTAGCGATCACGAGCTGATCTTCTTCCGCTGTAAATCGAACCATGTCAACCTCAAACTGATTGACATCGCATGTCGACGAAAATCGTTTTAGTTCTCATGGGATGGGATACGCATACACGTACAAATAAAGCAGGCAAAGTCCAAAGGTTGCAATCCCCACTTGCACAAAGGTACAGCTGAGGGGCATGGACACTCCCCGGAGATTCAGGAAAGAAACCAAGGAAACCACCGCGCAGGTCCACACCCAAGTCGGACACGCAAATGATTAAGTACACGCCATCATCTTTATCCTCCCACACACGTACCCATCCCCATACATCAAAATTAAAATAAGGTTTGCAACATCAATTATTAATTTTTTTTTCCACAACAACCACCCTTTCCTCTGAGTTACGTCAACGTTCAGCTAAACGAAGCTTTGCCAGCAACCATTGATCCCTCCATACGTGAGCAACAATGGGAGGACCGTACCTTGAACAGAAAGGGTTTCTCATGGTATCTGCCAAAGAACCCCCACCCTTTTACAACCTACGAATTCCAGTCAGCCCAGTAAATTTTTAAGGGCTAGACCCATAACGAAGAGAACAGAAGCAGAGAAGTAACAAAGATGACGACGAGATAGAGGAAACTCAGAAAGGGCTTTCTGAGAGTGAGATTTCTCATATCGATAAGCTATCTTCAAGTCATTTTAGCAAGATACCATTTTAGTTTACAGCCGACCAAATAAGCTATATCTACATATCATCTCGAATCTCTTCCCATCCATTCTGACTTTGGGACTTTTAAAGAGGAACTTTTCGATACTTTCCACTTGTTGTTTCAGCAGCAGCAGCAGCACCGCCAAATATAATCACATGGCGCTAATCATCTTTGGTGACCATAACTTACTGGTCCTCTCTTCTTTATAAATTGGTGTCCTTTTCACAGCAGCTTCCATGCTACATCAACAGACATTTCGGGGAAAGGACATCATAATTAACGAACTTTCAAGAGAAAATGGTGAGTATTGATTAGATGATGCAAGCTGAGGTTAAATAAAACAAGATAAAGACGGAGGACTCAAGTGACTAATCACTCCAACAAAAGCCAAAAGCAGAACACTGTGACGATGAAGAATTGCTAAGGTCATCATTCATGCAATACTCGTATTTGTTTTGCTGAGAATAACTTAGCAATGAAATCAAATAATGTATGGACAGAAAGAAAACTAATCAACTACAATTATGCAACGTACATGGAAAAGTTAACGGCATAACATACAACTCTGACTCTGAGCACTTATAGTTGGTTTTAACAAATACTATTTAAAGACAACAGCAAACTCATCCAAACTTCACTCAGAAATTGGCTCCATATCACAGACTCACGCTAGATTGATCTACCGATAATTGTAGAGTACATTGAAATGGTTCTTCTTTTGAAAGAAACATGCACTTAGAGCTGCTTCCAAGGGCACTTGAAAGCATCAACAAAGCAATTAACTACAAGCCCAATCAAACCTTTGTTCTGCAAATGTCATTACCTCAGGTTCCAAACTTGAAAAACTTATGCTTCTCTCTGGTTTCTTCCATCAACAGACATTCAACAAAGCAATTAACTACAAGCCCAATAAAACCTTTGTTCTGCAAATGTCATTACATGAGGTTCCAAACTTGAAAAACTTGGGCTTCTGTTTTTTTCCATTGACAGACATTTTGCATCGAGATATTGGCCCAACATAAGGCTCCATATAAGACACCCAATTTCCTCTGTTTTTTTGTCCACTTCCAATTCTAATAGAGAATGAGAGGCTGCAAGAAGAATGCTCAGTTCTATATGCACCAGGGTAACTCATGCCGAACGTGAGGCATTCAGTTCTATATGCAAGAATTCGCATACAATATAAGGCACAAAATCTGGCACTAAAGAACAGATTTAAGTATGCATTTCACGCCTAAAAAAATGATAACCCCTAATTCAATGGCCGACCGCAGATATTTACATTGAAGAACAAACAAGCATTTATAGAACCATGATGACCAAACTACTTCCAGATATCTCTTAAGAAACAACAAAGCAAGATACAAGGGATATTGTAAATCCGCAATTAGCAAGCACCAAAGTTCAGCAAAAAGTTTTCTCTTTCACCCTGCTCCACAATACCAATACAAAATACAGAGAATACCAACCAAGCAAAGTACAGAGCACGGAAGCAAACGAACATATAGAACAGATTTTAGCAAAGCGAATCAGCAATAACCCATCTGATAACAACAGACTCTCAGTTCGTCGCTCAAGAACTTCATCAAGAACAACAAACAGTGGGCAGTGGAATCAAGCTCTTACAAGTCACGTCCTTTCGCGAGGCTGGCGAAGCCGTGGCATAGCAAAGGACAGATCGCCCCAGGACGGAGAGAGCGGACACGATCCCAGCCACGTACAAGACCATCACCAGCCCGAGCACCCACGGCATCAACACGAACCCTATGAAGAAGGTCACCGACCCGCACAGCATCAGCGCGAGCGAGAGCCCCAGCATCAACGACGCGAACCCCGCGGGCGTCATCTGCAGCGGCGCCGGCGCCGGGGCCGGAGACCCCCTCGACGCCGCCGGAGGGCCGCCGGAGAAGGGGGCCGGCGCCGGGGGGGACCGGAGGAGGCCCAGGGCCAGGGCGGAGAGCTCGCGGAGGACGCTGGAGAGTTGGTCCGGCCGCTGTCTCCTCGTCATATCGCCGTCTGCGGAGCCGAATCAAAGCAGGAGCGGGAGCAACGGCGGTTCACGGTGGCCGGAGGGGAACCTGGTTAGGGAAGAAGGGAGTTTTTCCCGGTCGCTTCGATCCGTTCATTATCATTGCTTCTGATTTCTTATGACTTTTAGCCCGTGATGTACGCATGCGTAAGCGAGCCCGGAGTGCAGCTTGGCGGTTTGGCGCTGGGCCACAGGCCGCACGTCATCGATTCGCGTGGGTCACACTTCCCTCCTGCCGAAAGGATTAGATGAACGGCGCAATTGTATGGAGTGGAATTCAATCTCGAGTTCTAGACATTTTGAATCGGAATCGATTTAGCCTTGAACCTTTGAATGATAGTACGGTCGAGCCCTTTCAACCACGTCTTGCCTGATTTATCCGATTATCGCTAATCGTCCTATATGTAATCATGTTGCAGCTAAAATTGCCAAACATATTGCTTTTTCGGGACTCTCTTCTCCAAAATATGATGTTCCAATCCTTCTCCCTCCTCCTCTATTGCCTTTATGAATCCATGCCCTAGTCTTTTCTCCAATTGCAAGCCTAATCTTTTCTTTTACCATTATTCTCCAAAAAGTGGATCCCACTCTAATAGCTCCGAATACCTGGTGGTAGGGCCGTTGCTAAATGGATCAAAGTGAGCATGTCTCTATTTGATTTGTATGATCCAACTACTACTACTACTAGTACTACTAGTACTGGAACAACCCACTCGTGAAAGCAACATTCACTTTAGGCTTCATGATGTCAAAGAATTGAACAATGAAAATAGATAGCGAATGCCTAATTGAATTGATCGTACTCACCACATCAAAGCCCTCCAAACTCTAAAGGCCCTTGAGCAAATTCAAGTAGCCAAATTTTTTGGAGAGTTTTGGGGGGATGCATGCATTTCGAAAGATCTCTAAAGACCTTCGCCTAAGGTAGATATGGAAGTGCTTTAAGCATTTTTTGAAATGTTAATACATTTTTTTCTTCCAATTTTACCCTCGCTAAACTTTCAAAATTTTGTTAATGCCCTCGCGCTTATGCAATGTTGCTAGTGAAAGGATCGAGTTGCCAGTGAGCGGCCAGTTAGCTAGATCTAGCACCAGCGAACCTCGCTTGAGGTCATGTGACCCAAGCAATCGCCACCTAAGGTCGTGCTACCTCAAGCAAGGCTAATCGATGACAGATCTAGCTTAAACCTCATGCTGAGTCCAAACAATCTTCCAATCAAACTCAAGCAACTTGTGAATAGTTTGAATTGGTTAAACCTCTAACTTCAACACAAGAAGTAGCTACATAAGGGCGAGCTAATTTTTTGGATGGGCAGGGTAATTACTCGATCTTGCAAAATGGTGTTGTTAATGAGTGCTCGTATGACACTTTTTAAGCAATCTTTATGAGAAATTTTACAGATCACATGCTTCCCAAAGATACTAATTCGTCAAAAAAATGTAACATATATATATTAAATTAATTCATCACCGACAACTCCCTTGAAAACATGTCAAGTGCCAGCAACTTCGAGTTTTTGAAGTTTGAAACCATCTCCACGTAGTCCTAGAGCCTCCTTGAAATTGACCCCGCGGTTTCCAAGATGCCCATTGAAAACCTTTCAAAACGAAGAGAATTACGTTACAAGGTAGACGGTACGAACACTTCGGACTGGATTTACCACCCACGGGCCCATTATCTAAGACCTCGTCGGCCCAGAAAACTAAGACATACTTCTAAATCCCAGGGACATTGCGATCGCGACCATTAATAACGCGTGGCCGCTTTTATTAGGGCAGAAGAACGTTAATTGGCAAGCGCGATTAACGTTATTTATTCAATTTTAATGCAGTTTCCTCTCGCGGTGTCGGATGGCACTTATGTGTTTGGTCAGGTACAAGCATCGAAAAAAAAACACATATGATCAAGCGAAAATGGAGATTTTCGAAAGACGACGTGTGTGTCGAGCAAGACTCTATTGAAATGCTCGGCTTTGTCGCGTGACCACTTTCATTGTTTTTTTTTCTCTTTGATAGGAGATGAACTAGGCATTAAAGGTATAGGAATTGAAAAAAATCAGCTGGTCAACAGAAGGAGACATCGGGAAATTTGGATACATCATTTTCACAAATCAGGATCTCACATGTATATCGTGTGTTTTTTGACGGGTTCCCACGTATAACGCTTGAGGAGGGCAAACCGTGAAATCGGATGGAGTGCGAAGGAGCAATTATTGAATGAAGTGGGTCCACCAGATAAATTAAATTATTAGGTAGGCAGGTCCATATGGAATACGGTAGGTCAACTGTCCAATTCTTTCTTGTCCGATAGCTAGTAAATTATTGGTGAAATTTTTTTTATAAACATTTAATGATTAAGGAAAATATTTTCCAATGAGTGGAAAATAGTTAGCTTTTGTTTGTTTAGTGTTTACGGAAATTATTTTTTTTTCCTTACTAAAAAGAAAAGTCGTTTTCTCTCAATTTAAACTCGCTATTTTCAATATATCGAAAATGTTTTCCGTAAATCGATTAATTTTTCACCATCTAAACTACTAGAAATTTGGAAAACCAATTTTCCGGGAACAATTTTTCTTCAAACATACAAACCCTAAGGTAGTCTCTCTTCTTATACATTGACTTTTCCTTATGCGTTTTTTTTTATCTGTTTCTAGTGATATGGGATGATTAAGACACGACAATGTAGTACGAGCTATATTCGGACTTAAGCATAACAAATTACTTTGAAATCATTCGGCGAGTGTGAGCTCACTTCAACGAGTCTTGACAAGTTTCAGCCTGACAAGAGGATGGGACAACAATATAAACAATACCAATGAGCCCAGCGATTGAACCGTCTCAAATCTCGATAAATCATCTGATTCAAAGTTTGCATGGGGCTAGAAATGAGAGTTATTCTTGACTGTGATGATCCATTTTCTTGCTATCACTTGTTTTTCTCACTTATGTTGAATGGCACGTCGAAACTTTCCTTTTCATTTTGCAGAAAAACTCACCAGAAAGTTCAATCGAAAATGGTCTCTTTCATTTTTTACTTTCTTTTTTGGGGAGTAGATATTGAATACTTGACTGACACGTGGCAAACAAAAGGTCAAGGAACGAGAGGATCGCCGACACGTGGAAAAGAAGCAGCCGGTGCCCAAGAAGCTCCGTCCGCATTTTATAAGAGAATTTAATTAGAAAAATTTTGCAAATCTGAATACGGTATTCCTGTTCAAAACAAGACATCTTTTTTTTTTGGTAATCGAGGTGTCCGCGCAACCGGCCAGCGATGACTCAGCTAGAAATCAGCAGTAATGCGCGATTAATTCTCGAGTGACGCTAGCGTAGGACCCACCACCACGGCGCTACACTTAAGAATCCCTAACGTCAGCGCTGGGATTCGAACTCCTATCCTTCGTGAGGGGAAGAGAGCCTGAAACCAGCGCTGCAGCTGCGGCCAGCAGTAAAACAAGGCATTTCGTATTTAGTATAATTAATAAGCCGTGTATAGAGCTTGATTTGTGTAGGTAGTGATTGATAGAATTGCTTTTTTTGCGAAATTTCGAAAATAAACCCTTTTTTTTCTGTTTACTTAAGAACGGATCCTTTCTTCGATATTAAAAACGCGAAAATATCTGCTACGTATTAGAAACTTCGAAAATGTCGGTATCTGTAAGTTCCGAAAGACCTTCGGCATTTCTTACCAAATCATAAGTAAACTCTCAAAAAGCAAAAACGAAATTGTATAGTAAAACCATGGATACTCCAAACGAACAAAAAAAAAGAGTCATTTCATTCAAACACCCTCTACAAAAGAAACTTAAAACGGATTTTTGTCCTTCACCAATGAGTTCCGACTCACACACATCCATCTACTTTTCTCATTCGTTTCGAGGCAATCGGTTCACCCAGCCGGACGGGCGTCGATGCCATTACACCGCCATGGAAACGCCGTCCGCTTATCGAGACGCGCTGCGCATGCGCACCAACCGAAAAATTTCCTCGCGCCAATTGGCAAATTCGATTCTGAGTCGCCAGTAATTTCGCGAAGAAATCCTCCGGCACGTGCGGAACGGAATCGGTCGAAGTGGGACCCGCCTGGTCCAGCATATTGGCTGGGCTCATTTGTACCATAATTCGAATTCGGTGGGAGTCTCGCCTTTCGATTTCAGCGATTTGGATTTCTGAGAATCCAATTGGCCCGAGCCGCTGGTCGTGGGGGGTGGCGGGTGTCAGAGACTAGAAAGGGTGAACGCGGTCAAAGTCAAATGGCCTCTCCTCCTTTTTCGGGACTGCAAAGGCTGTGCATTTTGGTCGGCAAGTGGCGAAGGAAAAAATGTTTAAGAAAGGGAGAATCTTTGACACCTGGGAAAAGGGGCAAATGGCGCCCGGGAACCTCCATTCACAGTTAAGGAAAAAATAAAATCGCAAAAAATCTCAAATCATGCTTTGGAAATTTTTTTCCGGGACTTAAAAAATCTCGAATTATATCTAATTTTACATATTTACCTCGAACTTTTTCTTGTGACGTAAACATACCTAATTTGTACCGATGCGATGCATTTATCTTCGGTCGAGGTTCCGTTAGATGGCTTTTGAGCAAAAACGACGTCGTTTTCATTTAACTTAAGCCGCGTAGATGTTATGTTCTTATCGACAGAATTTTGACGGGAGGTAAACATGTCCCATAAGTATAAATTTGAAAAGGTTTAAGACAAATGTGTCTCGGTGGACATAATTTAGGGTTTTGAATAGCTTTTGTCTCCGCATTTAGGCTGCAACCCATTACTCTCCCGTGAACGAACAACTTTGTACCAACAAATGCATCATGCCAAACTCATGCCTGTCTTGCGTTTCTCCTTCACTATAAGTAACTCAGCTCGCCATTGGCTTCCCAATGGGCACATCCACCATGGGCACTTACATCGAGTGCGCGGCGCACGGCGAAGAGCACATCTTCAGGAGCCAGTACCCTGCAGTCCCTATCCCGAACTCCACCCTTCCGGATTTCGTTCTCCATGGTGCCGAACTGTATGCTGACAAGGTGGCATTTGTGGACTCCGTGTCGGGGAGATCGTACACTTATGCCGAGGTGGTTAGGGACACCAGGAGGTTCGCCAGAGCGTTAAGGTCGCTCGGTCTGAGGAAGGGCAGGGTGGTGATTGTGGTGCTGCCAAATGTTGCTGAGTATGGAATTGTTGCTCTCGGCATAATGGCAGCCGGTGCTGTGTTCTCGGGTGCCAACCCGACGATGCATGCTTCGGAAATCAAGAAGCAGGTGGAGGCTGCCGACGCCAAGCTAATTGTGACGGATGGACCGAATTATGAAAAGGTAAACTTCTCCGACAGAGCGCTAACATCTGTACACTGTGTTGCACTATCTTGTATCTTCCCCGTTTTTACAGCAAATGCACCATCGTCCTAGCCGGTTTGACATATACTCCTTGAGTTTTATATCCACCGCGTGGCAAAGACCGATTATCTGTGGACTTCGAGTCTAAACAGAACAATTCGTGTTAGTGTTTTTGTGCGCATCCTTCATAGATAGCAGAACATGTACTTCGTCTAGTCTCCATTCACTCTGACCCAACAGGTGAAAAGCTTTGGCCTTCCGGTCATCGTGCTGGGCGGAGAGCAAATAGATACGGCCACAAACTGGGATGATTTGCTCAGAGCAGGAGACCGTGCAAGCATCAGTACAGTTGATTTGTGATTTAAATATCTATTTTTCGGTCAGGAGATTGCATGTTAGCCTAGCCTAGGTTTAGGGGTTAAACTCACTGAGATTCGTCTCACAGTTGTGTAAACCGAAACATTTTCAAACCCCCAGCAGTAGGATGCCAAGGTCACCAACTCTTTTTGGAATACCACATTTTATCCAACAATCGTCGAGCATGCACCCCGGTGGAGACGGATCAGAACGGAGAAGTGGCTGTTTGGCTATTCCCAGCTGTTGGTGTTTTCCTTTTTGGTTGGAATGAACACTGTAAAAAAAAAAGAGTTTTAAAATAGTAATATAAGTATGTACATATTTTCTGCATTGATTGTTGTTTGGCTACCCTTGGCTCTATTTGAAGTTGTCTGGGTTTGTTTATTTTATACTTCCGCTTGTGCTTGATCTCTGTATGGGTGTGGGTCGGCGACGCTTCCTGGGAGCGTTGCACCATAATCGACCGTGACGGGATGTTTCGTTCTAGTGAGGTACGGGGCGTGACATCAGTTACCAAACATGCTCCAAAAGTCATCCTTGATCGTTCGTGATTGGCCACGTTTTGACCGGAACACATCGTTCGGATGTGGGCGAATATCATCAGACGAAAACACAGTTTGTGATCAGTACGGCACAGTGCTCGAGGAGAAAACCAATCATGTTTGACAACATATCAGACGATGCAACCCACATGTTGTGTCTCCATATCTGATAGAGCTCACCTTTTATCGATGGAAGCCATCACATTCGATCGTCCAAAATGCATTTTAGCCTTCGCAATAATAATTCCCTCTTAACTTTGGGAAAAGTTAGATGCGTAAGATGCATGTGGTCACGCTTAGCATATTGACTTGTTTCATGACCGGCACGCGAAATATTATCTAGCACATACCGTGCGATGCATGAATTTGTGTGTATAGTGATTCATCTATTGAGGGATGAACATCTATTATAAGCGTGTTTTTGTGTCATTTTATAAAGTATAGAAACCGGTCGCTCAAAATTCTAGGAAAATTACAAATGGCTTCAACTAGTAATTGGAAAAAAAATCTAATGGATTGCTACCCGACTTGAATCTGCCGATACTCCTTTTGCTTAGCAGCTTCATTTTTTTAAGAGAAAAGCACACCGGTTATCACCGATTTAACATATAATTTGGGTAATTATACTTCCCAAATGCATGCTGCTATTGCCGGGTCCATGCCCCTGCTCATTTATCTCCTGCCATTTTGCAGTCCTCACCTGTGCTAATCTCCCTATTTGATCAAGCATCTTACTTTACACCTCACGTTAAGTGCCTAGATGCCATTTGCTAAATGATTAATCAAGAAATAAACAAGGTCAATACAATCGGAGTCGCAATCTTGAACAAAATTCCTCGCAGCAAATTAGGAAAAGAGACAACATGGGCCCAAAAGGAACGAGCAAAAACACAATAACAGGCTCATTGTCGGAAAAATGTGGCGCTTGGGCCTTGAAATTGGGCCTTCGGAGAACTCTATCATGTCGGTAAGACGACGGCTGAGGGTATGGAAAATTTCATAGGGAACCCCCTATATTGGTCACGGTCGAAGCCTGGCATTATAGATTAAACGAATTCATAAGGGCGGCAATAATTCGTGAACACACACAGAATCACACTGCGGATTAATTATTTCCGAGTATTCCCAAACTCGCAACCATAATTTACATAACTTTATCGTCACATGATCTTTTTCATCGAACTGTCATAGAAAACAAATCGAGGGCGATTATATATAAGCAAAATGAGCTTCTGCACTCATGGCAACCATCCTGGCATGTAACTACTTGAGCTTGGACCTGCTGTGACTACGGATGCAGAAGGATCTTGTGGGTATCTGCAGCCACAAAATTCAACTTAGTTAGGGGCAAAATAAGAACTTTGATATTTGAGCGGTGACATGTAAAGAGAGCCATATCAATTCTACATAAAGCCAAGCCCAGATAGAGAAGAAAAAAATATAGTTGAGGGTATTGCTGTGTACTCAATACCACATGATGTATGTGGAGAGGTCATAAAGAGAAGATTAACATTGAGGGTATTACTGATACAGAGAGAGAGAGAGAGAGAGAGAGAGAGAGAGAGAGAGAGAGAGAGAGAGAGAGAGAGAGAGAGAGAGAGAGAGAGAGAGAGAGAGAGCCTTACCCAATTTGCAAGGTGGGTTCACAGTCTAAGGGATGAAAGAAGGCATCACCATGCCCATGATGTGGTGGAGCCAAGTGCCGACCGCCATAAACCAATTCCTCCGCAGCGCCCGGGTTCATTTGCAGTGCAGTTGCTTGGTACCCTTCCATTAGCTGCACAAACCAAATGCATCAGCTCATAATCACCGACTCATACACTAACGCTTATTTTCTTCCTTTCAACCACATTTAAATTCGCACGTTGCTTTTAGCTACTGCTGAGCTCTCCTCAAGATGAATCTTGTGCAATATGGTAAATGTGACCAGTCTTGCAATGTTATATATATATATATATAATGTATGCAGCACACAAGCAATTGCATAAAGATGGAGACTAATGATGAGAACAAAGAGCTAGATACTAATCAAAGGATCATGGTCATATAGAGTTTTTTCTTGTCAAATCTTTCGGCTACTAAGAGAGTTATGCTAAACTGTTCTTAGCATGTCTATCATTCTCACCCGCTGCTTCAAGGTCCGGTTTGCTTCGTTGAGGTGCTGCTCCTGAAGATGTATGAAGCTCCAATTGTAACTATCTGAAGGCTAGAAAATAAACTGAAGAGCCAATCTTATCATACCTTGCGTTGAAGATCAGTGAGCTGGTCCAGCATATACTGTGTCTGGTAAAACCAAAGGACAAGGTCACTCAGAAAATGTATCCATTACAACTTCTATTGTAGCACTAAACTGCATAATAGATGGGCTATCAGGCCTTATTATCATCTGGCCACATAGTAGCAAACTTGGACAAATGCCTCAAGATTGAAGCATGCACACATCCTTGGACAAGAGTTTTGAATCATGCCCAATTGCCTCAACCTTAAGAGATAGAATGTCCTCTTGAAAAGCCACGAGTTCTTTCTATTAATGGCTGGTTTTTATTTGGAGATGCCCAAACTCTTTGTTATAAAATGCAGACTCTTGTTAATCAAGAAACTTTGAATAGATTAGAAAACACAAAGGGCTGTATATATAGGATAAGAGAAACTGTTTAATGTGTACCCGGGTGGAACGAATCTGCTTCAAGGATGAATCGAGCTGCCTCTCCAGAGATTCCAATTCTTTGCTGCTCAGAGGGCCTAATTCTTCCCCAAGAAGATTCCTAGCAGGTGGACAAAAAAAAAAGACAATGCACAATCGATGATTAGCAAATTCTATGTGCGTTTATGAGTGTGTACATTACTGATATTGGAAAATGATTCGTGATAATATACCTTTGGGTTCGCTGTAGGGCTTCATAGCGTGCTTTAAGTTTCAGATATTCCTGCTGACTGCTTAACTCCTAATTAATTGCATTTCAAGCAAAGAAACTTGGATTATAGCTCAAAAGGCAATCATACAAGCAAGCACACACTGAATATCCTCACTAGTAAGACAGTACTTCATGCACAAGTTTGCTTCAATTGAAATAAAACTATGTCCTGCACGTAGCAACACTTTCAAGTGACATTTCGCATTTGATAAAAATCCAACACGAACACCTGGAAAAAGGTACTTAGTTGCATTGGTGAGGTTTATGCAGTTTCCTTCAGATTCTTCCATGCAAAATGAGTGCTATAAATCTCTCTTTCACAAGTATCACTAATGTAGAGTATAAGAAATGAACAAGAATGCATAACGAGGAAACCAAAAAAAAAGGGTCTAAGCATACTTAGTTTTCAGAGCTTGGTCAACCAGAAAAAGAAGACTACCAACTTATGAGGCACTAATAAAAAACAACAAAAGGGACCAGCATCATGTTGCACCATTTTGACTTAGATATCAAACGACACTATAACTTGTTCACTAGATTTTGCCAGTAGTTATGGCAAACAGCAAAATTGAATGTAAATACCGTACTACATTCACCTATATTACTTCCTTTCTCTTTCTTTTTCCATTTTCAGGGAGGGGTTTCATGGATATACGTAATTCAGTTAGATTGGAAAGTCTCAGGAGCTTAGGGATAACACAAGAAGTTGAGCTGGAGCTTTTATAAAATGCCCTTTCTTCCACATTAGTCAATCGGAAACTATATGTGGCATCACAATCCAAAGCGCCAAACTTGCAGGGTTCCATATTCAGATGCATAGCCAATAGCAATGGTAAAAAGTTTAAAAGGATGCTAAAAAGCTTAGCAAACTAAGAGGAATATAAAAAATGCTACACATGTGCTAAATGGGTTTACTATAATTTGTTTACTATCGCTAATAGATGGAGCTCGGCAATTCAATCAGATAACCCTACTGGCTACTTCGTTTTGGAACCCGTGTTTTGTGGAACTGATCAAACTTAGTCACATGTACATAATGCCGCATAATTTACTGAGAAATTTCTTTTTGTTTTCAATACCCAAGAATTGCTGGAACGAGAAAAACAATATCCTAAAGATGGGATCATGGTTGTCATTACCAGTTGTGCTTCACGGGTAGAGATACTAGGTTCTGGTGCTCCGTAGTTGCATTTCTGATACCTCTCCAAGGTTTTGAGCATGCTGCTTTTCATATGAAGATCAATGAATGGGGAGCAGAAAGTGCAACTACAACTTAGATTGACAAAAAGGTAAACAACTCATATTGCATACATGCAAACAAAAGCATCCATTGGAAATTAGGATGGCACGAAATCCTCCTCATGGAATGGAACAATAATTTGAATAATTTTGTACCTTGCAAGGCCATGTTTTCATGTGTAGTCACAAGAAGTTAACACTAGGTTGCCTGAAGACTTGATTGATTGCTTCGCAGTGAGTACTTTATTGGGGGTGTAGACTTTATGGTGCAAGAAAAGAGATCTATTTCAGCTATTGAGAAACTCTATGACAGCTTCCCTATCTTCAAGATATATGAGAATGCGCATACTAGATCATGTGTTAAACTCCAGTACCATATGCATGCCTACCCCTTAATTAACTTGTACAAAACGACGATTACACACCTAAAACAGAAATGCGAGCGTGTGGAAAATGTGTGCAGTACTAGTGTGAAAGTGGTATACACACAGTATATAAAAGCAAGCAAAATTCATGGTCTGTCAAGAGAAATATTGTAGGAGATGTGTTCATAGTAGCATATGACTAGAGTACCGCAAGATCAAGAAGTTATTTTATCTATCCTCTTCTTATTCATCTTCTCAGCTTGTCAGGTACATTTTCTCTTCCCCAATTCTAGACTAAAAAAACAGTGAGAGGATTGTAAACTCACATTCAATCTACACACCAAATCTTAGTACCATCAATGCTTGAGACTATGGAGCTCTCAGTTTCAAATTCTAACAGCCACATACCCCAACCCCAAGAGAAAACTTGCCATACGAAAAAAAGAAATCAACATAAAAGATCGGCAACCAAAACTTAAGTTATAATATGAATACTTAGCCAAGAGTAGTTTATGCAATTATTTAGATATCCTAACAACCTACGAGGAACCGTATCATTTGTGCTTACATTTTCATTCTTTATTTCCTTGGCAGATAGATTGATGCTCCTTTCACAAAATTGTTCTGTCAAGAGAAAGCGAAACCTATTTTCGAATTTTATATTATCATTTTAAACAACCGGGATATTAACTTGACAATAGCAAGTTCTTAAAACATGCACGCGACATTGTATCATTAGTCAATTTTTGCAACAAATACTTTTGTAAAATCGAGGATTTTCTTGACTTATTAATACGTAAATTCATCCTTGTTTCACTATCATGTGATTGGAAAAATTTCAAAGAGATATTTTATCCAACACGATTGTATCATTGTACAGCCTTGCTAAAAGTAGAGCTCGGTCAATAAATTTGAAACAGAAAAATTCAGGCTTGTCATTTTTCAATATATGACATGCACCATGTGACTTTTTATCTCTCATTTTGCAACAAGGTCTCGATCAGAACTTAGCTTGTCAAAATCAAATCCTTGTCAGGGTATAATGATCAGTATCGTGCGCCAGTTTTCCTATCTGAACTAGCGAAAGCCATCTTTTCAAAAGAGCAAAAGTACAAGATGTATATGATATGCCCCTGGAAATTGACTGATTGATTTGCATTGACTAATTTGCAGGAGGAAAGTATAAAATCTGGAGGTTAATAGACGATGCTCCATCAAGTGGTTCCTCAGAAATAGTCAGATTAACCATTGATTTTCAGAGGAACTGGAATTCTTTATTGTTAGAGAGAGAGAGAGAGAGAGAGAGAGAGAGATCTGAAGACTGAAGGAAACCCTAGACCTAACGCCAACTTTGGGAAGATGATAAAACCCTAATAAAAAAGTTCATTATACCTGCCTGATTCCAAGAAACAAAGCATGAGAGAGAGAGAGAGAGAGAGAGAGAGAGAGAGAGAGAGAGAGAGAGAGAGGGAGAGGGGAAAATTTTTTGATCTGGGTAACCCAGCTCTTCTCCTACGAATACAAGAATTGAAGTTCCTTAATTTCCGTGTTTTACAGGCAACAATGAACATTGACATGTCTCGCTTCATCGGAGAATGAATACAACTCTCAAATTGAGAGCTCGAAAAGAGAGAGTGCTAATGGAGGGATTATGGTCAAATGAAACTTAACATGAAGGGAATCAACAGGAGGTACTTGAATATAGAGAGAGAGAGAGAGAGAGAGAGAGAGAGAGAGAGAGAGAGAGAGAGAGAGAGCAAAAGGGTATGTGAGAAAAGCAATCCCTGTATGCTAAAAACATGAGAGCAGACCAACGTTTTCAGTCAGCTAGGCTTGATCAGCATCTGGTTGCGCGGATCGGACCATGTTGACACAGGAAAAAACTTCGAGAGACATGGAAGTTTCAGACATTGGCAACCGAGAAGGTAAAACAGCACAGTAAATGGAAGAGAAAAAACAAGACTCGGAGACAAAGAAAAACAAAAGGAAAAAAAAAATAGAGAGGAGAGATAAACACGGCGCGTTCGTATTTTGCTTCTTTTCATGGTTTTCCAGTTGCAGATCTAACAACACAGCAACACCCAACCTGCTAAAAACGCCAAGCCATTCACGAAAACGGCAAGGCTCGAGCCTGAGCACCAAGAAAGGTCGACTTTTACCTTCTCCCAAAACCCCTCAACCGAAGAACAGAAACCAAACACGACGGGCAACAGCCTTAGTTTTCTCGATGGGTTTTTCCCCCCCGAAAAGTGACGCCGGTTTGATCAAAACACGTCAAGAACGAAAGGCGGAGTCGAGTTTCGTTTTGGTTTCTTTTTTCCTTTCTATCTTTTCGGGTGGGGTGGGGGGGTTATACCTTGAGCTACTGCAAAACTCGTACAGCTTTCCCCTATGGGAGAAGACGATGAGAGCAACCTCGGCGTCGCAAAGCACGGAGAGCTCGTAGGCTTTCTTGAGGAGCCCATTCCTCCTCTTCGCGAACGTCACTTGCCTGTTGATCTTGTTCTCGATCCTCTTCAGCTCCACCCTCCCTCTCCCCATCCTCTCTCTCTCTCTCTCTCTCTCTCTAAGCACAGGGAGAAAGAAGGAAGAACAAAAAAAGATGCAACCCCACGATTGTTCTCTTGTTAAAAATGGAACCCCCTCTCGGTTTTCCAACCTCTCCCTGCCTCCTGCCCACTTATATACACAAACTAATAAACCGAAAAAAGGTCTCTGACCGAATGAAATACTTTCTCCCATATGAAACATTATTCGCATTCGATGACGATCGAAGATGTCGATGTACACACCCACTTTAATAATTCGGGTTTTCGAAGTAAACGATTCTGAATTTTGTAAAGTTCATTTTGAGTATTTGAATCTTGGTCGCAAGAAAAAAAATCCATCCCTTGACTCATTTGGTCAAATTTTCATCGTCTTTCTCTTTGGGTGTAAGTTGAGGTATGCAAAAAAGTTATACGTACGATGGCCGTACGGGCACCCAGGGTTCTTGGTTCCTTGGGGGGGGGGGGGGGTGGCTCCTCTTCTGATCGGACGGTGGAGAAGACGGGAGGGATGCGTGGATGCGCGCGCGCGTGGACGGTGATCCATCGTCGGGCACCAGACGAAAGGTCCAAACAGCGAAAGGCGAGGAAGAGAGGAAGATGAACGGGGGAAGGGTACGAAGCACGCGCCACGTGTCGAGTGGTGAAGTGGGGAAGAGAACCCTATCTCGCTGAAAGCCATTATTTTCCTGGTTGGATGGGAAATCACGTGACCGAAGGCGAATTCGAGTCGTCGTGTCACGCGTTCCGATCGAATTAAAATAAGAAAGGCAAAAAAAAAAAAAAAAAGAAGAAGGAAGGAAACCAAAGCGTGTTTTCGATTCGATGGGCACAAGATTTTCGGCAATGTCCAAAGTGTGTATCATGTTGTGACCTTTTGTGGAGCCAGAGCGAATGGTACTTCCCGATGATTACATGCACGATGCGTTAGAGCCTCTTTCAATTTCGTCTTAAGAATCCAAAGAAGTTGCTCTCTACAGTTTTCGTGCACCGTTCACTTTTGTCCACCGTGAAAGAACCACCCTCTTTGGCTTGGCAAAGGCACGTGGCGTGTGCTCAGCACTTGCGGTGTCGTAGAGAAGATGTTTTCAGTTAGGGATAATCACATAAATAGTCCGTGGACTTTGCCCAATGTGTAATATGATCCTTGAACTTTAAATTTGTTCAGTATGGTCTTTGAACTTTAACTTAATATGCAACATGATCCATGAACTCTGAATTTATTTAATGTGATCTGTAAACTATTGTTATATGTTCAAACTAGTCCTTGAACTATATGAAAGCGTTCAATGTTGTTTTTGAACTCAAATTAACGTAATGACAATATTGAACATTTTCATATAGTCTAGTAGCTAGTCTGAACATGTACTAAAAATTCGTGGATTATATTGAACGAATTAAAAGTTTATGGACCACATTGAACATTTGTATATGATCTAGAGACTAGTTTGAATACGTACCAAAAGTTCATGGACCACACTGGATAAATTAGAAATTCACGGACCACATTACACACCGATTCAAAGTTCAGGGACTATTTATGTCATTCTCTCTATTAGTTAATTCATCTGCCATTATTCGGTAATACGCAGAGACGTATACAACCTTCTCTATCATACCCGAGCATACTATTGTGGTGCAACGCGAAAGTAGGATCGCAAAGGTTCAAATGGCGTTTCCATTTTTAGGATGTTTTGTAGGTTCATGAAGAAGCCTGGAGGCACGAGCAAGGACCTAAGGTGGATTGGGGGGAGCTTGCGGGCGAAAGAGAACGCTCGGCTACAGGTCCGACCGGGCGCTTGGCCCCCCCGTAAAGGCCCCAAAGTTTTGACCGGCGCCATCACGCCGTGCGTGTATGCCGGTGATGAGCATCAGAAGAGACCGAGCTTGCCACATAACAATATCGTGACCTAATTATAGGGAAAGTTATCGAGGTAATCTATATTGCCATTAGGAGAACTCTTGGGAAATATGATAAGCCATTCGATCTATACTTCAATTATTCGTTCGCTCCTAAAAGAAAACATCCAATGTTTATTCTTTCAGACGGTCTTCGTTTTCTGTTTCTTTTTAGCTTCAGCAGACAAGACATGCACAGATGATGTGCAGATGCAAATGACGCGCGACGCTTGCATGTTCTTGTCATCCGCGGACGATGATTGAAACGTAAGTAAGAGACAAAGAGTGAGAAAACCAAAGCAACATACTTAAAACAACGAAAAAGTACAATCTCATAATTTCGAGGTGAGGTAGCAAGACGTCGATCCGTGACTTAGCCTTCGTAATTCACCTCGCCGTATGTATGCTCTCCACGACGTCAACTTCACACCGACGATGCCTTCACGTCGTTTTTTTCAGGTGGCGAGGCCGAATTTTTCGACCAAAGACGACACGCCTTTTGGTTAAGTCCTGGCGACAAAGACCGAAACTCAACGGCGTGAGCAGGGAACCGACGGGAGCTAGCATACGGCCGCGGCGAGTGAACTCCGCTTTCGTTTTGGTCCCGGAATAATTGCACCCCGAGCGGACGAGTGTCGGGTCCCTGATTGGCTCCCCGTGGCACGCCCGGGAGAAAACAAATCCGACAGCCCTTGCTCGCCGGATCGCCTTCTCCACACGTACACGCGTGCGCGGGCGGGGGAAGATTTCCCGAGGCGCGCCGAAAGAAGAGGAAGGAAAAAGGAAAAGGAAGAGAAAGCAACCGGACATAAAATCACCGAGGGGGAGGATGTCCATGGAGAACAGCGACTAACGCAACGTTGGGTGGGGACCGATCAGGGCAAAAACATCGAACGCGCCGAGACAAAATCGACACATGGGGTTTTGGAGTCGTCGCGGAGCAGCGCGGGGGTGTGGTCCAGAGCGTGACAGGGACGTTCGGCAAGTTGGGCTGGGGGGGTGGGATGTGGACGGGGAGGGGAGAAATTATTGACCGGGGCAACGATTTTAATTGCGGCATGAAACTAATGTCGGATTCATGTCCCTTTTGAAATGGTGTACTGAAGCCGATCCCGAATTTTTTCTTTCTTCCCTTATTACAGCGGTGAGGGGAATCGGGACAAAAAGAAGTCGTCTTCCGAATATGGCTCGACATATCGAAAGGGGGAGAGGGCAGCCGGGATTTCGTATCTGATAAAACAAACCTCGCGAAATGATTGATGGGGTTGGGTACGTATGTATGATATATATACGTACGTATCCGCCATTGCTCGCTCTTCGCTTGAACTAAGGGTCAGCTCGAGAATGCGCTAAATGGGCATTTCCCGAGCACCCCCCACCGAAATTTCTCTGATGTTCGGAAGCCATTCGCGCTTCAATCCCGCGAGGAAATTTCGGAAAACCACGTCCGACGTTTGACGGGGTCCGTTTCGCGTGGGGCGAAATTACCCCGAAGCCGAAAACCCGACCATCTTTTTCCCCGAAGCCGCCGACACGACCAAACGGCTCTCGAGCCCGCTTTCATTTGAAGGCCGGGGATTCGATCCTGTGGAATTTCTTTTCAAGCTCGGGGGCTTTCTTTTGGAGGGGCTCAAATTCAACGTGCGTGGAGAGAACTCGAGATCTAAAACGGATCCCACGAGATTACAGAGGGGAGGGGAGGGGACCAGAGGGTGACGAGGAAGCGAGGGGGGGTGGACGAGAGATGAACGTTGCTGTTGGTGCACTGCATCTGCATTCAATGGCGGACGATGATGAAGCGTTTCTGAGGGGGGCGGGGGGGGACCCGCCCACTTACCACCACCGGTAGCTGTAGCTGTAGCTGTAAGTGGGTCAGAGGGAGGTACCGTTTCCGGACAGGCAACGTCAGCGTCGCCTGATGTAACACGCGGGGCCATTTTCCGTTTCGGGCAAACTCCTCTTTAAGGAAGTCTTTTCGTTCCTCGGCCTCGGAGCGCGAGAAGAGATAAGGAGATGAAGAGATAAAAAGATAAAAAGAGAGACTTTTTTTTGGCCCTCGTCCCCCCACTCAATTGTCCATTTTGTCCAATCGCTCCTGTACTTTTTCCCGCCTCGAGTGTCTTTTTCCCATTCGGTCCTTCGCCCGACCGATGGACAATTCCTTCCTTCTTTCCGAGATCTGAGACTGTTTCTTTTTGGGATCGTTCGTGCATGAGGGCGATTCGCTTCGCTCCGTCGAAAGATAAAATGATGTGCGAGGGTGATTAATAATGCATCCTCGTGTCGTCATTTATCGGGGCCACGCGATTGTTTCGCACGAACGAGCAAACCCACCCGCGATCTCGTTCCTTGCGGTCCCGAGCGAGAGTTGATTTTATTCGGAGAAGCGCATTTTCATCTCTTGGTTTTGGCTTTATCTAAAGCCACTTTGTTTAGTAAAATACCTTTCGAGGGGGCTAATTTAAGTGCTCCGAGTGGCATCGGTTGGCAGATATCATTTGTCGCGTGAAAATTTGGTACCGATCGATGAAAGTATATCGGAAGGACGGTCCTCCACTGACAAAATAAGTCGGGTTTTTTGCTTTTCGGAAGACCTAGTATGCTATCCGTCTCAAGTTTCAAACAAATGGCTACCACATAATGATTACTAAATTAGAACGTCTACATTGTTACAGGTCTCATCTTCCAATGCTAACATAAAAGAAAGTAGTTGGAAAAATAGGGCATACACGGCCGACATAAAGAAAGAGAAAATATCTCGCATGTGGTGTCATTCGCTATTGATTTTAAGGATTACGACCACCTACTCTCTCAAATCAATGGCGTGTGATAAGGGCGAGCATGATTCCAGGGTAGAATCAGGAATTGGATAATCGGACCGGTGGGAATCGATTCGTATGCAGAGTAGGCTCCAGTGTATGCAGAGTAGGTTCCAGATTCTGAAAATTAGGGAACCGATTCTGACAGACAGGTAACTTGGAACAAGTCTTTGTATTTTTCTTGTTCAATATATTCGCACAATCCTGTAGGATTTCATGGTGTTTGATGACGAGTGTATAATTTGGAATTACTAGTCTGAACTTCTATTTCCGGTGATATCCATGAATGAGACTTTCACTTTATCAATGCTTTATACTTTTCGTGAGTTTAAATATGAGTTGTGGTCACTGGATTGCAGCAGCAAATGATGGTCATTGGAAGTGATGATTCACTGCAATCTTTTAATTAAGAATACAGGTGGAACTCGAGTAGACCTTAGAACCCATTATAAGGTAGATTCAAATTTTAGAGTATGCACGGTACGTTCAAGGTTCCAAAAAATTGGGAACCGGTTCTGACGGATAGGTTCCAGGGTCAGTTTAGGTTCCTGGAATCGCTCATCCCTAGCGTATGAGGCAACTTTTGTAAAATCTCCTTTACACTAGCGGGACATGATATAATTACTCGAAATAATTGATAAGTTGATTTGTCGAAAAAAAAAATGCGACAAGCTCTAATTGAGCATTTAAATAAATGCACATAATAAGATCGATATGCAATATAGCTTCGTATATCAACTTTAGTGAACATCCTTCGTATTTCCGGTGATACTCTTCCCTTTTTTTGTTACTCTTTTTTCAGGAACATATACAAACGAAGTATATGAGGATTAAGGCTCCGTTTGTTTCGCGGAACATACACGATTTAGAAAACATTTCCCGAAAATCGATCAATGAACGAACAAAAAATGTTTTCATAACTTACGAAAGTGTTTATATATATATAAATTGCCGTCGATAATGAAAATATCTTCAATTGACTAATTATTTCATGCTATATAAACGATCATTTTTAGGAAAATAATGTCCAAACCGTTCATTTTCCGTGTAATGCACGGAGCCTAAAGCTGTTGTTAATTGATTCTAGCTAACGAAAATCTAAATTCGCGATTCGCAAGAGACGTGAGAGATAACCCTAGACATATATATCTCCATGAAGGGGCCCCCACTTGTTCCCTACTTCCATTCCATCTTCCGCATCAGAACATAAACAGGTGCTTTAGAAACCAACCCTCCATCACGTCCTAAATCGCTTATGCAGCAACCTTAATCTCCGGAACCATTCCTCACCTCTTTCGTTAGCGTGTCCCGCCGGCCCCGCGGAAAACCGACGCGACAACCGCCTTTCTTCCCCCGCTCTCGACACGATCCTCGTAATTAATCTCGGCTAAAAACGGCTACGCACGATGGATCTGCTGCAGGATTAAGGAGCAAATTATGGTTGGATTAGCCACTTCAGGACGAGCAACTCGGCATCTCGAGCCGCTTCAAGTTTCCCGCCGCCCCTAGGCGTATGCAAGGCTTTGGTTGCGTTTTTTGCCCGGTTCTCATTTGAGGTTAGACAAAACCGTGCTTGAGAAAGCGTGAAGGGAGGATGATTATGGCTATAATTAAGAATGCGCAGATGGATTGTCTGTCCCCGTATGCTTTCATGTTAAGGAGGCGATGGAGACGGAAAATGGTGGGCTCGATCGATATTGGGCCTCTCAGGCCCCAAATAGAGGGCCCTCTCTCTTGCCTATAGTTGGCCCCGTTTTATTAATTTCATGGGATTTTCAATTGGGGTTTCGAGTTTAGGATTTAAGGTCTAGAATTCGGCGTCCTATCTCTGGGGAGATGTACGAAAGCTTTTGGAGGGAAATCCGCATCGAAACATTTCCAAGGTCGCTAGGCAGGGGAAGCGCTTCAGGTGCTCTTGGGAGCACGACGGGTAATATTCAAACTACTTACACTCTCGAGTGAATTTCGTCGGCGATCGCTAAATTGTAGCAATGAGGTCACTGAGTTTTGAATTCGATAACTCGATGCACGTACTTTCATTTCTCTCATGTGGGAACTCTTTGTGATGAGATGTACGACTTCATTGCATCGCCATCGATCTTCAAAATTTGGGACGGTTCAATTGAGGTGAGCATGGTTTTAGGGTAGAATTGGGAACCGATCTGGTTCCAGGTTCTAAATTATGCGGGGTATCTTCCAGGTTCCAAAAATTAAGAGACTGGTTCCGATGGGTAAATTTCAGATTTCAGATGGAGCCCAGATTGATCCTAGAACCGCTCAAAAACATGATAATTGCCATCGGTGACTCTCACACAAAGTTCAAATTGCATCTTTCACTAGGTTTCTTTCTCTCTTTTTTCCCACAAGTGTACGAACAAATTTGTAGGGACATCAGGGAATGGTTTTTTTTTTGAAAAAAAAAGAGGGACTGAACAGTGAATTGCAGAATTTCCAATAACGCAAATAATTTCTCAGGTGGCGGGTCAAGTGGCACTGTCATATATTATTATTTGACCTAATTTCAAAAAAAAAGCACCAACTTTATCATAAATGACAATTCTGGCTCGTTTTTTTTGTCTCATAAAAAATCACGAAATTTAATTTAAATCTCAAATTTGACCCGAACAATTTGAAAATTTCACATTACGGAAGCCAGATTTGAGATTCGAGTAAAAATTGATGCTTTTTATCGAACCAAAAAAAGGTTCGGGCCAGAATAGTCATTTCAGGATAAAAAACGGTGTTTTTTTTTCTTTTTTCGAGTTAACCCTATTTCTACTACGCATTTACGTACTTTTTTTTTATTTTTTAAATCTTGTGGTGTTCATCGAAGTAAATGGCACCAACCCTAGCTGGACCCGGGGCCGGCACGCCCGATTAACGCCCGATTAACGCGACCGGGAAGCGCATCTCGGATCCCTCCCGGCATCGGCCGCGCTCTCGATGGGATGGAGGTCTGCATTCTCGGCACGTCCTGATTCGCATCGCGCCGTCGCAAGTAATTGACCTTCCTCCCCGTTAATTTTCCGGGGTCGCAAGGGAACGTATCGGGTTCGATTTCTACGTGCGCGACGACGCCCTATCGGAATTGCGACATAGGACAGATGGTACGCAAATTCTCCCGGAGGCCTACCCTACCAAGGGATTAAAACTTGGGAAAGTCGTTTTCCAATTCATGAATACTCTTCTGCAAAATATTTAAAGGGACCGAAAGAGGGCGGGCCTGCAAAACGTTGGCCGTCCTTATCAAGCTGATACGCATGAATCTCTTTCTGTGCCTGTTAAAGGCCACTATACTATACATTGATTGGAATGCTACGAGGATTACTTTTTCCACCTCACCGTCTAATCGAATAGAGAATAAAGGATAAGATGATGAGCGCTCTCGTTTAAGTAACAAGAAAGTTATAAATTTGTTATACTGATACTAATTCAATCTTAAACCTTTCAATTAGATCTACACTTAATCATAAACCTTTCTATGTTGGTATCAATTCAGTCAATCCGGCCAATTTAGATAGGAAATCGCTAACGTGGACGCCACTTGTCTTACATGGCATGGCTGGCGCTGACGTGAACATTTTTACTAATATTTTAATAATACTTGATCTTTTAATTAATTTTTTGATTTTTTTTTCTCTTTTTTTTTTTCGTTTTTTTTCCCTTCTCTTTCCTTTAGCCTATGCCTGGCGACCGGCCACGGGTGAGGGTCATCCTCGTTGGATTTGGCGAGGGCAGCCCTCGCCCAGGCCTCGAGAGTCGAGCCCTCGTCAAATTCGATTAGGGCGCGAGGGTCTAGCAAGGGTGATTGTCGTCCGCCCTCGCCCGTGGCCGATTGTAGGCCATAACCAAGTACAAGCCACAGGCCAAAGGAAAAATAGGGAAAATAAAAATAGATGAAAAAAAAGGAAAAAAGGGAAATTTAACAAAAAATCCAAAAAAAAATATTAAAATATCATTTAAAATGTCCACATCAGCCATCCACCATCCGCCATCTGTGTTATGTAGGATAGCCAGCATCCACGTCAGCAATTTTCGACTTAGATTGAATTTGTACCAACGTAATAAGTTTATAACTTTTTTTGTTCTTTCGTCATTAAGCTAATTATCCATTTCTTTAAAAATAATTAATCATCGTTAAACTCACAGTAAAAGTACTTACTAATTAACCAAATAAAACCAAAAATAATCCTAAGATACCGCCTTTCTTGGGATGACATCGGATTTAACGAATTTAACCAAAACTAATCCTAAGATACCGCCATGCACATCAAATAAGACTACATTTACAGGATTCCGGGCAATAGACCTTGTCTATCGGGTAGGCAAGCATGGGTAGACCCGATCGCCGGCGGGCTCAAACGGGGCCCGCCCTAGTCAGTTATCGCCATGGCCTTTGCCCGGGCCCAACTGGTCCAGCCCATCTCGGCATCCAAGCCCGCCCAACAAGCGGCCCATGATCTAAGCATTTGGCGGTTAATTGCTACGCATTAAAGTCACGCTACGCTCAACTGTAGATGTTTATCGGTTGCGAGAAAGAATGCGGGGGTCTTGACGAATCTTTTCCGGCGAAGAAAAGCATTTCCCAATCAATTGACAACACCGCATCGAGGAAGAACATTCTCCGAACGTCACACACGGTCGTGTACATTTGCCTTGGATTCCAATTATATAGAATGGTAAAGTAGAAATACTCGAAGAGCTTCTAATAAACGATTGGGATCCATCTTTCTCTTGTGATCCAGTGACCAACGTCACCAAAGGGTTCGGGACTGTCGTCATGCTTCTGGCGGTCGAAAATAAGCATAGATCCTTGAGAAGACGATTGGGAAAAGAAGGTATCGGCAGAATTTTCTAATATATAACGACGAGATTTATAAACTTTGATGTTGGAGGGTCGGAGGACCCCATGATGCCAGAGCAAGAAGCATCTATAAACTCTATTCGAGCATACTAGGAAAAGGAAAACTTTAACATGTAACAATGCAAAAAGCCATGATGAGATCATCGGCTCTTCAGAGCATTTATGGATGATAAGCTTGATCGGAGCCAACACCTTCGAGCGATCGGAGCCGCTGTCGGACACTGTCAATGTAGCTCGTGGCCTTCAAGTCCACATTCTCATCGTCGCTGTGATATGAACTTTGTTGTGCATACCCAATACTCAATCCAAGAACACGATTGGCTTTCGCGACGGACCCAATCTGAACTGGCGTTGTCGAAGGGAGGCTCGACATGCTCTTCCGAGCCATCGAATGGTATTCATACTGGCCGTCGCTGGCGGTGGGCGGGCTCGGCTTCACCTTGCTACCGCCGCCGTGAGCCGGCAGAAACGGCTTGGCCAGTCGGGAGAGTGGCTTGACTAGGTTGTTCTTGAGGAAGCCTCTTCTCTTGTTTGCTGTTTCCATCTTGCTGGGAGGGATTACAAGTGAAAGTGTTTGTCGTTCTTGTATCTGCTCTGTGATGGAGAAGCACGTCCCTCGCGCATATATATACCTAAAAGAAAGGGTGGTTAATCAATCAAATGATGGATTAGTATTAGTGCGGAGGAAATCTAGAGGAAGGAAAAAGAATATTCTTCCTTAATGAAATTATGCAGGACGCGTGAAATAAAGCATCTGGGGTTTGCATGTAGAGCATATTTATCCCTTTCAAGTTTGTCTCTATCAAAGCACTGAAACGCGGGGTTATGTGGTGGGTCGGCCATTGATTATTCCTTTCATTCGTACTCTCCAACCCTCGAGTCGATCAGAAGATAAGGTTGGGAACTACCGGCGAAACTCAGAAAGGATCATATATTCCAACAAAAGCGAGGTCTTGGGGATATGTTGAGAATTGGCGGTCATTACAGTGATCTAAACGGAATGTTGGCCTTTTTGATCTGATCAAGAGAAATATTGCCGGAGTCCGGCGGTGGATATCATTTGAATGCGAAACTAGGGTTAGAATTACTTAAGAATAATGCAAAAGGCTCGGTTAAAATGTTAATGATAGTAGGGGTGATAAGTTCCAAGATGTTTAGGTTCCAAATCTAGAACTTAGAATTTATACTATCAGGGTTGGTTCTTCATTTTTAGAGCCAGGAACCGACTTTATTAACCTTGAAATTGGCTTGGAACTAGGGGTGAGCGGTTCCTGGTCTGGTCCGGTCCCATCCAAGAATCGAGAACCGGACCTAGAGGATCGGTTCCCATTTTCTAGGACCAAGGACCGGACCGGCTAGTCCTAGGACCGGACCATCGGTCCGATCCGGTTTCAATGGAACCGATCACATACTTTTAAATTAGGCTTTCTCTTTTAAATAAATAAATGTATTTATTTTTCTATTTTCAAATGAAACCAATCATGTTCCAATGGAACCAATTCCATTTTCCAATGGATCAATGGAACCAATCCTTGAAAAAATTGGTAAAGGCAAGAAAGAATAGATTAGGCTTTCTTTTTTTCTTCAAAAAATTTAAAAAGTAAATATATATTTATCGGTCCAGTCCGGTTCGATTCCTACCCTAGAACCGGGAACCGGTTCTACTTTTAGGAACTAGGAACCGGACCGATACTCTCGAGAACCGGATCAAACCGGCCGGTCCGGTCTAGTCCGGTCCAGTCCCAGTTCGGACAGTCCATCATGCTCACCCCTACTTGGAACCGAACCAGCAAGGGTTTTTTTTTTTCTAGGAAATTTTCAAATTAGAGTATCTAGCAGATATGTTTTCTTAAAAAATGATCCGAAGTGAAACTTGTCTCAAATAAGAATCTCAACTTGTCAGGCAGCAAGCATATGCCTCTTACATGCTATTTCCAAGGGCCTTTTTGGTCCCAAAGCTTTTTCTTTTTTCTGTTCATCTTCTACTTCTTATTCTTTTCATTTCTCTTTCCAAGCATCATCTCCGACGGTTCGTTCCTCCTCTGTTTGCCCTCCGACCGCGGCCTCAACCTTATCACACTTGTCTCCTTCCACCAGCAACTCCATTTTCAAATTGCCTCAACCACTGTCCGCTCTCATCGGCGCCGAGGGTCGAGGATAGGGTTATGTTCCTCGACCAAGTGTTGCTTCTTGTCCAACGTTGCGAGTAATTGGAGTGCGTGAGGCTGAGTCGGACGAAGAGACCACAATGGTGTTGCGAAAGGGCTTAATTTGAGGCCGCACAGGAGAGAATGCCCCCGACTATATTATGGTGAAGCACAAGTGAGGAGGAAGAAGATGATGAAGCACCAGCTTTGCCATGGCCTGAAAGCAAAAGAAGAAGAAGATGAACACGGGAAAAAAAAGAAAAAAGATAAATAAATAAATAAAATGTGATCGTGGACGAAAATGCCCACAATTAAGGAAAAGTGCCAAAAAAATCCTAAACCTTTTACATTAGTACCAATTTAGTCCTAAACCTTTTTTTGGTATCAATTTAGTCCTAAACCTTTTGCATTTGTGTCAATTTAGTCCTAAACCTTTTTTTGGTACCAATTCAGTCCTAAACCTTTTGCATTTGTGTCAATTTAGTCCTAAACCTTTTTTTGGTGCCAATTAAGTGCTAAACCTTTTAAATTGGTACCAATTCAGTCCTAAACCTTTTGTTTTTGTGCCAATTTAGTCCGTCCGGCCAATTTTGACTGGAATTTGCCGATGTGGACGCCTGCCGGCCGGCAGCCGGTCACCGACATCGACATGGCGCTAACGTGGACAACTTTAATAGTATTTTAATATTTTTTTGAATTTTTATTTTTTTCCCTTTTTTTTTGGTTCTCTCCCTCCTTCCTCTGGCTGGTCGTCGGTCTGACGACCGGCCAGAGGCCAGAGGCCGGCAAGCTCAACCTTGCCGACCACTGGCAAGGGCGGCCTCGCTCAACCAGGGCAAGCCTCGCCCTCGTCGTGGCCTCCAGCGAGGGCTCGAGCCTGGCCCGACCAAGACAAGGCCGCCCTCGCCAGTGGCCGTCGAGGTTGAGCTTGCCGGCCTCTGGCCTCAAGCTGGTCGCCGAACCGGCGACCGGCCAGAGGAAGGAGGAGAGACAAAAAAAAGTGGCAAAAAAAAGGAAAAAAAAATTCAAAAAAATATGAAAATATTATTAAAGTTGTCTACATTAGCAAATTCCTGTCAAAATTGACCGGAAAGACTAAATTGGCAAAAAAATAAAAGGTTTAAGACTGAATTGGCACAAAAAAAAGGTTTTGGACTAAATTGGCACTAATGTAAAAGGTTTAGAACTTTTTGGCACTTTTCCCCCCACGATTATGGTATGGAAAGTAGTATGTGAGAGGCACATGCTCGTCGGCTAGTGAAAATTTGATTGGATGCTGAATTAGGCCTTCATTTGAGACTAGGTAAACACTTCAGGCTCTTATTTGAAATTTTCTGTTTCTTTTCTTAGTTTTGTTTTATTTTATATAAAATAGACATGTGTCAAATATGAATACAATTCTTTTTACTTTAGGATAATACAGCAAACCTATTCAATTTTAATATATATATTGAGAAAAAAGCAAAGACATTACTTAGGCTAGGGGTAAATCAGTTCAAAATCGATACGGATCCATGGTCTAGGATTTCGGGTAGAACCGGTTGGTTCAGGATATAGACTCGGGAACGAATTTGTCGAGGCCGGTTCCTAGATTGTGAATCGGGAACCGGCCCAATTGCTTACCCTTGAATGATAGTTAGGACAGTAAAACGTTTTCTAAGTGCAATCATCTCAAGGATTTGAGGACGCAGAACCGAAAACATGAGTAATTTTGGGTTAAAAGTCAGAACTTTTATTGGATAGACATCAGAACAAAGGTTGGCCCAAGGACCCACAAATTAATATCTTGAATCAAATAATCCCTTTTTAAATGCAATTTATTTCCCTTTTTTAAAAAAAATTGCCATTTTTGTGCTTAGATGCGTTGGCATCAGATTGTTTCATGCCTTTGGAACTGTGTTAAATCAGGATGTGGATTACCACGAATTCTTAAACTTTGGCAATTGATGCTCCGACAATTGCCAACCATGATTCGGTGCTTCTTCTATCTTTCCATATAAAGCGATTAACGATACGTTTGAGAGTGTTCATCACTTCATATTCAGCAATATGGAATTTTGCTGGCATCCTCTCCCTAGCCATGCAAAGCAAAACCTACTGCCTCTGCGACAAGAGATCGACTTCGTACTTTTGTTACGTCTTTTCTTGACAAAATTGTAATTTTATGTATGAGATGTTCATGTTTTTGGTGATCTCTTTCTTAGTTGCTAGGTGCTATCTAGCAGCTAGATTCTTTTAATTGAAGTTGGGGTGCTGTTTAGGTGGGGATTCAATTTCAGATTGACTTCAATACCAGCACATTAAAACCTAAGATGGCTCAGTGTTACGGTGATCTCTCCCTGAGGTAAATTTTGCAGAAAAGAGTTAGACGAAACGGGCCGCGTTTTTCTTTTTCCTTCAAAGAAATTTCTTCCCTCCAGGTTTTGTCCGGCGGTTTGTAAGTACGGACATTCACCTACGTTTGTATTTACTTGAATCTGCATGTAGGCGATTTTAACGACTTATGATTTACAAATCGAACGTGTGATCGGAAGAAATTTTCTCCGGTCAAAGTCGGAGGATAACATAGGTTCAGACGCCGGACGGAATGTTGGTAGCCATTGAAACTGACGAGTAGCAGACAAAAGAGAGAGGCTATAAAGCCAAAGGCGAAAGGCAATTTCCCTTCTTCTTTCATAACTACACCCAATGTCCCAAAAACTGTTCACATGTTCAAGCCTAAGCCTATCTGTGCTTGAGGAGCTGTTTGTATCGAATCTTTGATCAACTTGGGTAACTTCTTCGGATCGAATTACCTTTTCTCTTGTCAATGAAAATCGTCAAAGAGCATTTTATACACTGCCTATGGCTAGCTGAGGCGATCGCAGGCATGGCTGAAGAGCAAAATGAGTGTGCATGAATAGGCAATCCCTCTTGAACCCAACTTACCTCGATCCATCCATGTCATCAATTTTCATATATGAAAAGAATCTATTGATATTTGACAATGATGACAAATCGATAATTCGAGTTGCACGGACACGAAAATCTTCGACTTGTCAATTATGATACAAAGAGTTTGAATTTGGATCATTTAGCTCGATTTGGTTGTTGTGATTAGTTTTGTTTAGTTAGTTATGAAATCGCCAAAATTTGCACCAAGTGGTTTGTCTTGATTTGAAAATTTGACCGAACTAACCCCGCTTCATATGAATAGGGAACACAAATTCCGGTGCTCAAAGTACTTCGTGTTTGTCAACAGAAAAGTGAACGCTCTTTTTTTTTTTTTACTTAATGTAGAAAGCCGGTAAGTACCTAGTTTTAGCGTTGACCTTCTGCAGAAAGTAGGATATATTTCGTCAAGCCAACCTTCTTTAATTGCAATTTTCGTCAACGTAAAATTCGATTGCTTCAGTTTTAGCCCTTCCTATTCCACAATCCTCAGAGCCTCTCGAGCCTCGCCATCTGAGAACCACCCATGCAAACTAAGCAAGCAAGAGGAATGAGTTGGCCATTTGCTATGCATGTCTCCTGTTTGACCATAGTATGATAAGGTATTTCGTGCCTCGGCCATGTATCTCAAAGCCACATGCCGATAAAAATGAGTTCAGATGAATGTCGTACCGATAATCTGATCGGCTTGTTACACCGTATTAGCAATGGAGCCGATACCTTTTCTTTCCCCTACAAAGCTGCATAACGTAGAATGCATCCAACTCAGCCTGCAACCGGATAAGACTTGGACTTGAGAGTGTCCTGAACTACCTCCCGTGTGCAAGTGCATCCTCCACTTTTGGACCGAATGCATGAATGATGGCAGTGAGTGCGCTCTACCAAATATAGGTAGTGCTTCTGTTTCATTCCTTTCATCATTCACAGCAATTTCCTGGAAGAAAAATGCACTGGTGCCTTCTCGGGCATGGTAGACTAATTCCAACCCCCACTAACCGCATAGACCAGTAAGTTTGAAATTAAAAGCGCCTCATGGATACTTTTCAACCAATGTTTGACCAAACACCTTGAAAGTACACTTTCCAAATACCATTTCCAGAAAGCAAGGCGAGAAAACGCGCATACTCAATTCGCCCAGGGTCCTAGAACCCAAAGTGTCTCAATCCAAGCACACATATATGTCCAATTTAGATACCTCATACATACGAAAGCAGTAGAGAGTATACTGTCCAAGGAGATACTTTCAGATAACAATGGGAGCGAACAGAACCCCCGGATTATCGGGGTTCGAATTCTATATACATGAACATTTAATGTACCTAGTAAAACTTCAAGGTCTGGGAAAAGCACTGCATTTATTATGTCTTTAAGAAACTCCACCGGACTATTCTAGTAAGGGCAAATACTACTCCCAAGTGAAAGAGGGAGTCTGGTGTGGTCCATTTGCAGATAATCCGGCCTGCTCAGATTGGAATAACCCATGGTAATGGAGTTCCCCATTGCCGGTGCTCTCAGAATCCAAACCAGGACTCGCAGGCTTGCCAAGTCCTAATCTATTATAGCGCAAGTCAGTGGTCAATGATTGAGCAGAGGTGGATGGGACGAGCTGCATCATGCGGCTCAAACCCTTCTCGGAAGTCTCGGCTGGTGGTGATGACAGAAGAGAGAGAGCACGCTCGGAGGCAAAAACTCTGTTTAAGCCACTGGAAAAGGATCTAGCATTGTCACCGTTACCACCAGTTCCGGTAGCGGAATTGGGGTCGAGGACAGGCTTACATATCGGAGCTCCGAGAAGTGCGGCACCAGTTCCTTGCAAGAAGGGAAATTGTATAGGCCCTTTGCAGTGAGATGAGGTTGATCCGGCAAAGGAGAGATTTCGGTCATTGAAGTTAATGAGTTGAGGCGTGTTGTAAGAAGTGCTGTCATCCTCTACTTTGACAACTCCAGGCCAAGAGCAGCTTGCTAAAGCACTAGCTGGAAACATCTGCGGACCACTGAAAGGTGAAAATCTGGCACCTAGAATAGGTGTGTGCACGCATTAGTTTTAAAATTTATTAAGCTGAGGAATGCGAAAGAAAGATGGACAAAGATCTTGTCTTTTAAAATTGGGATAAAAAGAGAAGTTGTGGACCATGGTTAAGGACTTTGAACCTTGGTGGCTGGGGAGGAACCGGCCAGCGGTCAGGGACAAGGGGTCGGGCTGAGGCTTCCTCCTACGCCTGTTGTGACCATCAAGACGTTTCCTGCAGCTTCGCTTCACATCATCAAACTCCGCTAATGAATGAAACCTGTCCAAAAGAGTTCAACACAGAGGAGGTTTGTTCATTGTAGCGCACACTACATATACATGGTTATGGCTGTTTTAAGAGAAAGTCAGAAATAGCTCAAGTAAAAGATACATGCACTGATTCGAAAAACAGGCATGATGCATAGCAGAAAGCCCCAAAAAAGGATGCACCGCAAGAAATGAATACTTTTCTAGGAGACATTGCTTTTACGTATATAGCTGTTTCTGATGGCAAGTAGCTTTGCGCTCAGAAATCGTTAGCCACTGGAAGACAGTTTCAAGAAGTCGACTCAAAATGCATCACGCATTTTGATTTTCTAATTAAATGCTTAATGGCCAACAAACCATTTGTACATCCTGAACAGGTCACCAGTTTGAGCTCAGTTCAAATGTGAAACAAAAGGCATGTCAATGTCTGATTTCTAGGTCAATCATGCCATTCCGCTCGAATACTTGATAATAAAGCTGAAGATGTGATACCAGGGCAGGGCATGATGAAACCTGTCGAATAATGAAGGCAACAAGAGCAATATAGATGATTGAAAGAGTGACCAATGCAAGTTGAATGGACAAAATTTTCCATTTCACAAGCGAATGCTAAAAGAAAGGCAGTCAATTAACCAAATAGGAATTGAATTGAGTGTTCCTTAGACACTGATTAATCCTCACCTGCTGCACTGCTGGCAGAACCGTTGTTCCTGACCCCTAATGATAACCTTAGGGGTTTTCGAGTGTAGCTCACACACTTTGTGCCGGCGATGATAGTCTCTGCACTTACTAAGGTCAGAATCACATCCATCAACCAAGCAAGAAGGGCTACCAAAACCAGGAGCTCGAGCCCGCTTTAACGATCCATTTGATGACGAATCCATCAAAGAAGCTCAAAATTAGTCCCGCTTCTCCCGAGATTTCTCCTCCAAACTCTCCCAATCCTGAGCTTCAAGTCCACAAGGCAATCCTCCCCTCTGTTATGTAGCTCCACGCGGCACGACCCTAAAACTGAACCAATCCGTTAAAATCCTTCTTTGTCTTCAATTTAGTCCCAACTCCAAGGAGCTGTGAGGTTGTAGTCCATAAAATTTCCTTCTCTGTTTCTACTTTTTTCTTCCCCTTGCTTGAACTCTGTCTCATCCTATCATCCATGGATTATGATGTGCTTCAGCCAAAATAACCAGACCAAAAGCTACAAGTCTACTTAACAGTAAACATTTAGCTCCATATTATGCTCACAGAAGAAAGAAGGACATGGCAAGAGAGTTGAACCGTTTCCATCATATCAGTAAGTAAGATGTTAAAATTTGCTTTTCACACATCAGATGTGTACTGCGACATTTGTTACTTGTAAACTATTATGTGTATACAAAACATAACGTTTTCCGCCAGATGCAGGCAAAACTGTTGAGTCTGTGGAGTTTAAAGATTCAAAACTGTCTTTACCAGATGCATCCATGCTCAAGAAATTTGAGACCAAAGAAAAAAGTTATAGAAGGAGAGAGTGTTCTACTCAAGAATCTACACTTCTCATCTCCTAGAACATAAAATCTTGATTCATCAAACATGATTATTTAAGATACACACAATGGGGGCATGTTACGCGTGGACAGTTTTCTAATCATATCAAAATCACTGGCTCCAGTAAAAGGTTGACTTTACACAATTCACAATGATTTGCAGCACACTAAGTCCAGTATCGACGATAACCGTGCTGCTACAGAATTCAAGATCAATTTCGAAATCAGACTTCCGTGCATTCTCTTCAAAAGATTAAATTTAACACAAACATAGAGAGGCACACTATACCCAATTGTGCACTGACATGTTGAATTGCAGTACAGACCCAGTTAAAAAAAAAATCATAAGACGGCTATGCATCAAAAGAAAAATAAAAACGACAAGTAACCTTCACAAATAAAGCTCCAGAGAAGGTGGAATCCCGGGCACCTGAGAAATCCCAAGAATCAAGGTCCCAAGAACTGCAGAGACATCTTGCTCACTTGCGACCCGCCTAACAGCAGGAAAAACCTCAAAAGTCAGAGAGACTGCGAGTTGAGGACCAATTAAGCAGTAAATTCAGAGGCTGACATACATGAGGATGGGAACGATAAAAAACAAGTGCGAAAAATTGAAAGAAGAAGATGACCTCCATTTCACAGCCACGAGTGCTTCCAAACCCAACAACGGTTTGCACTATGAGGCACCAGAGAGAGAGAGACCGGTTTCTATAGTGGAAATTATTGAGAGGCGCAACAGAGAAATGGATAATGTGTCCAAATTTGGGTGAGACAGTGGGGGTGAGTGTGTGTCAGCCTCAGAGAGAGAGAGGAAATCGGAACGAAAGGGTCAAGAAGCAAGAGAGGGTCGCGAGCCTCCTCTTCCTTTTTGATCTGGTAGCCTCACCTCCCAAGCATAGAAGAATGAGAAGTATGCAAAAACAATCCAAGGAGAGAGAGAGAGACAGAGACAGAGAGATGAAACAATAATAAAAAAAGCCCGAGAACGAGTGGCAGGGAAAGGGACAGGGTGTAGTTACTTTCAACTTTTCAAGTATTGTGTTCGAGGGCATGATAAAAGTACACACAGAGAGAAAAAGAGAGATAACAATGGGGTTCTTTTGTGTTGTTTCACAAAAGTACACAGAGAGGAAGAGAGAGAGAGAGAGAAAGGAGTCCACGATGGAGTTCTCTTGTGTCGTTTCCCGTTCCCTCCATCCTCCTGCCTTGCCGGGCTCCATCACGAGGGAGATCGATAGAGAGAGTTCCCTGGTGTTGCTGTCCGACTTCTTCTTCTTCTTCTTTCTTTAATAAAAAAAATTCCCTCCCTTCATATTAAACTTCCTCTCCTTTCAGTCAACTTGACGAAGATGAAGTCCGCAGGAATTTAAATCTGCTTAAAACTAAACATGGTCCCTCGGTCCTCTCGACTCCAGTCTTGATGAACGGGGGTAAGCAAAACCTGTTTAGGACTATGCCCTGAATTTTTTATTCCCTAGTTGGAGAAGTAGCCAATTAGCCATAGGCAGTCAGGTTTTGGAGTGTTCATTCTAGAGGGGAAGGAAGTGGTCCTATCGACTTAAGGCACGGACGGACAGCACCGAATGCACATTCGACCCTCTTTTCTTGCCTCAATGTTATGAGGCCCCTTTATTTTTTTTCAAGTTTTCGTTTCTGGCAAAAATGCGCCTTGAACTTTCTTGCCAAAATGAAAAAAACAAAGCATATTCTGGTTTTACAAACTATAACAACAATAGATAACCTTGCATATCCCCTCGTATGCATTTTGAACAAGCCCAAGATGCTCTGGAACCAGTTAGAGTCCAATTCTTTAAGAAAAATTAGAAGAAGTTGAACGTGAGAGTCATTCTGAGCAAGATAATTCTCCATTTCTCACGCTCATCCTAACTTTGAAGTGGACGTTTCTAATTGAAGAGGACAAAAAACAAGAAATGAACTTGACCCCAGTGGAACAACTGTGTCGGTCGAAGTACTATGCACAATAAATACGCCGTTAATTTTTCATCAAACTGACCAAGCGTAGATGTTTTTTACTGGCCAAAGAAAAGCTGCGATATGTAAATGTTTTTTTTTAAACAGTTGTTTCGACAAGAAACGTGTATATCAACAATACCCTCCTCGTAAAAGTACTTACCTTTCACAAAATAAAGTGCGACGCCCTGTCTTAAATGACACCAACTTTCGACCCAAAAAAAAAAAAATGAGGCCAACCAACCCACGACCCTTCCTCCCCATCAATTCCACCCCTTTTGCAGGACATGACCACGCTTTACTTCCGTCCTGACAGAGATGAAATTGTGGTGTTCAGGATCCAAGACAAGGCCTGGCCAGTGGGGATCAAAAGTTGTTAAGGATATGTGGACGGCGTTGTGAGGACAACGAGGTTTCAATCTCCTCCTAGGATTCAAGGAGACGGGAGTGTGGGTCTGAATTAGACCTGTCTGATAATATGTACCCCACAAAAGATTAGCCTGTGTTTAAATGCCAGCCTTTCGCTTTTTTGGATTGAGTGTGTGCAAAAACACCGCTTCAAAGCCAATTTACCAGGATCATCAATGTTCGAAGCCACATAAAATTTCTGTTCACAGGAAAATCCGTCATGAAAACGACCGGTTGAGAGCTTTCCCATTGAGCAGCACCATCGATTTTCTCTAGCCGACCAACATTTTCCATCTTGCAAGCCTTTATCGGTCAAATATACTATTCATATCTCAAAGTGAAATTCGAATTCATATTAAATGACTTAACTTTTCGTACCGGAGCTTTGCTTCGCTTTTCGCATTTTAAGCATCTAACAGCTTTAGCTATGATTTTCACACGGGCTCTGGGGAGAGGTAAAGTATAATGCATAGTGAAAAATTGAACCGAGCATGAGAGAAAATAAAAATCCCTGCCAATCATATCTCCAACCTTTTTGATGGGGTCACGCCATAAAGGGGAAAAGAAAGAAGACTCGCAGAATATAAACTCCAGGCACAGAGGGCAAAGAAGTGGCAATTGCATGGCCACTATGAGCAGCATAGTGGAGGTGTCGTGGAGGATGATGCATCATCAGCATAGTGGAGGTGTGTCCGGAGGGGGGGGGGACGGGGGGACGGCACGAAACGTTCATTCTCAAACTTTCATTACAAGAGCACGAGCAACCAAAAATCATTTTCGAGAGACGTAACCATCATTTCCCATCTTAAGTAAAAAGGTTTGCCTTCTAGGTTTGGCCGTCTCCCAAATTCGTTAGTTTCGGATTTGTCTCCTCTTTAGTTTTAGTATTGTAGGTGGGGGCAGCTTCGAACTTCATTGCGGAAGGACAGAGCCATAAATTCCCAAACCCCACGAGAAAGAGAAACGACACTTTGGTATGACGGGAGACAATGATAGCGCTAGCAAATCTAGCTAGTTGAATAAGAACCCGAGGAACTGCGGGTGTCGAAATGCATACAATGAACTCAAATTTCAAACTACGATGAACTCAAATTTCAACTGTGAGCTCCGGACAGGGATTATGCGGCCACCTAATCTCAGATTAAAATAAGCCGAGCAAAGCATTATTGGGGAACTGCAGCCACGTATCTTGGGCATCATCATGGGGGATGCAAATTGCATTAGCCAACAAAAATGGAAACTTGTGTAATGGTCCAGCGAGGCATAGCTTTTGCACTCCTAGGTACTGCTTTTAATCTCAGTAGACTAGGCTTTCATTAATTCGAGCGATTAAATAAGATAAGGTAAAGGAGGAGGAAGGAGGGGGTTGAGCATTCGAGCACCAAGTCAGTCCCCTCCAACTAAAAAGCGGTTGGATGTCACTTCACCTTTACGCCTTCACTAGAGAATCATGTAATTTTTTTTGTGACTTAGTTGTCTATCCTGGGAAATGCACGGGCATGCACCATGATCCTGACATCGTTTTTCATGGAAATAAGGGCATTTTACGAACGGTGCGTGCTGCAAAATTCTGAACATTGGTCGTGAAAAATGGGTGAACGAAACGGAAAAGGGCAAAAACATTGACACCAATGGAGATTAATGATGCAATATCGCCTCCAGTTGCACTAGACAACTTGATATCAAAGCTAATGTTAAATGGGTTCTGTCACAAAGGCATTGTCTTTCCTCCTTGCTAACTCCTTTTGCAAAAGTAGACGACTAGGTCGCCATGGACACGCAACTAGTCTCTCCAGAGCTCACGTTATCCCACCATGGAGTGACTGAATCACCATTCGCTCCTATCACCATACATTAAATAAATTTATAATAACATTAGAGGTGCTAAAGTTGATTAACTCAAATTTGGTCATTTTTCATTGAGTGCCTAAAAGCAATTAGTGATTTCACTTCCAACCTGTTTCATTACTTTATAAATCAACTTACTATATCAATCTCGACGTTCTTAGCATTGTTGAATTAGCAACACATAAATAAAGATTTCAAAACTTAAAAATTGTTTCACTTCATGAGGCATATGGTCGACCTCACCATCCCGTCTACATTCTTTGAGATAAGTTTCCTAGAGCTACTACGTGGTCTCTTTGCCCGACAGATTCCTTGTCGTTGCTTTCTGGTGCCTCTTTGCTATTCAAAATATAAAGAGGAAAACAACGTTTCGGTTTTATTATTAGTCTGGCATAGAGGGGCACCAAGTTTTGGAGACACTTTTATGACGTGCTATAGAGGCAATGACCAAACTATATAATTAAGGGTTAATACCACGAAAAACCCTAAACTGTTATACTTGTGATACATTTACTCCAAACTATTTTTTTTTATCATAAAAAATCCTAAACTGATATATCTGTGATAATTTTATCTTGAATTATTTTTTTGACCACTAAAAACCCCAAACAAGTAAACCTGTGATAATTTTACCCTGAACTTATTACAAAAAATTCCAAACTGGTACATATGTGATAATTTTACCATGAATTAAAATTTTAATATTTTTTTATTTTTTTTTCGAATTTTCATTTATTTTTTACTCTTTTCTTTTCTTTTTTTTTTTTATCTTCAACCTCTGGCCGGTTGCCGAACCGGCAACCGGCCATAGGCGGAAGCCGGTGAAGGCCACCCTCGCTGGAGTCAGGCGAGGGCCGTCCTCGCCCGCCCAGGGCAAGGGCAACCCTCACCCGACTCAAGCGAGGGCGGCCCTCGCCGGCTTCCGCCTCTAGTCGGTCACCGGACCGGCGATCGGCTAGAGGTTGAAGGTGAAGAAAAAAAAATAAAATTAAAAATTAAAAATTTAAAAAAAAATAATGTTAAAAATTAGTTCGGGGTAAAATTGTCACATGTGTATCAGTTTGGGATTTTTTATGGTCAAAAAAATAATTTGAGGTAAATGTGTCACAAGTATACCAATTTATGATTTTTCGTAGTATTAACCCTATAATTAAACCACAACTTCACTCATGTACCAAATCTTTTAGCGAAATAACTCATAAATCAATCATGCGATGTTCCCACACTTCACTAAAATAGTCAAGTGACCCATTTCATCAAACAGCTCATGCTTATTTGGAAGTTCTGAAATTCGAAACAACTCCCCGTCCGATCTAATCTTTTACTTATATTGGCAAAGTCCATTTCGTGACAGACCTCCAAATTTGGGGGTCGTCAATCTAATTTGCCATTTTTATTGGGTAGAGCTCATTTCCAAGACATGTAACTCCAAATCTTCGGCGTTGCCGTTCGAAGCTTTCCCGTAAATAATTCACACTTCTTTTTTTTAACTGGCCGTAAAATAATTTATATATGGGGGGAGGTTTCGTGGGAACATCGCCGAGCGCTGTCAAACAGCTTCTTCACAGTGCAATGCTCGGAGAAGTTACCTCGAAAGGTCTGTGGGAACTGGAAACGATAAGATGGGAAAAGGGCTGGCTTGGTCAAGGGAACCTCGGGCTCTAAGCTGAGATTAATCAAATAATAGAACTCGACCAAAACCAAAGAGGAATTGAATAACCATTCTATACATAAAATAAATAAATTAGGCATTAGGCCAAGCTGTAGTTGGGTCTGCTTTGTCAAGATCCTCGGAACTCTCAAAAGGGTTTTCTATTTAAGTTGGCTACTTTCCAAAATTAAACCTCAAAGAACCCAATTTTGACATAAAAAGAATAATATATACACGGTCGCCCGGAACATCCGCCAAAAAACCTCAGACCAGAAATTCCCAGCATCTACGCAGAATCTTCAATCTTTACCTAATACAAAAAATTTCGAGTGATACAGCTACACGAACGCTCTCGTGTATTATTATTTAAACAGGAACCCAAAAAAAAAAAACCATCACGGCATAATTTTTTAATCAGGCCCATGTGCATTATAATGATTTCATGCTCAAGACTAAGGAGTGCTCATCCGATCATGCATTAAAAAAGTGCGGCAAAAGCAAAAGAATGTATAGTCTGTGGTATGAACCTTTAGCATAATGAATTGATTTCGCCGAGGAATAAAGTTTTGATGCATAACGTAACGTCACCGTGACACACAACTTGGGCAGCTTAAGCATTATAGTGGCACTTTGTGGGCTTGGACAAGAAGCGGCACCAAGAGACTACGGATTTTGCTAGCACGAATCATTATTGTTAACTGTTTTATCAGCTCCCAAGGAGGCATGGCCAAGCTTTAATACCAAAAATGCATTCCATAAACCAAGTCCTCTCATCTTCTAATCTACCTGAGACCCCAGCCTTTGTCCCTCGCGTAGCAGTTCATGCATGTAAGAACGCAGACAAAGAAGCTGAGCATAAAATAAGGTTTGCTAAGTTGCTATCACTGGAGTGCACCTGTTTTCAACTAACCATTTGTCAGTCCAACCGATCCAACTGCATTAACCTGAACCGCAAAGAAAAACGGTTGTTAACTTAAGAGATGGTCCAGTCATTGTAGTAAGGCAAGGAGCTTCCTGTACTAAAATTTTCTCGCTCTTAATGTCTCACATCTCATATCTGACTTACACTTAACATAACACGCGCGAACCAACTTTATTTGGAAGCTGAACGACCGATGGTTCATTCTTCATTGATTTTCACTTTTCAACGGAAAAATTGCTTGCTGTTGCACAATAGACAAATTGGCACCTCTTACATTCATTAATATGTTAAAAAAAGAAGCAAACTTGGCGGTTTTCAGAGCGGAGTTGAATTCAGGCAACATTACACCCGGGAGAAAAGAAAAGTTGGAGTTCAAATGCTCCGACACCTAGTAAAAAATTCACGGTGTTCCTAGTTTCATTCACTTCACATAAACCCATATAAAGGTCACATTCAGCTGTCAAATAGTCCCTTCAATCTCTCGTACACAAGAATATGCTATAAAATAACTCATAGAACACATATTTTCTAACATACTATTCCATGAAGGTAAGTTCAGACCCAAGAAAGCATCAACCTGCAAGGGGGCTTTTGTATGGTCGAGTGATCCAATCATAAAATTAAATCACTCGCTGTTAAAAAATATTAAAATCAATCGGCACCATCCATCTTTTAAACTGTTGATCATGTTGCTCGTTGATCTTAGTAAAAGCTGCTTATGCTTAGTAAACAAATAATCGATACGGTAAATGAATCTCATTCGTGGTTGATATTTCAGGTTTAGCAAGTACAAATATTGAATTAAAACGCTTTACCCAAGAAAAAAATATTGAATTAAAACGTATAATTGTTAGCAATATCTAATATTGACAAAAACTAATCAAGTCCACTAAAAAACGGTTAATGAACGCACTAAGCAAAGTCAAAAGAAAGATAAATAACATACAAAACAAGAAGTTTTTCTAAAAGAAAACACAGGAAGAAAAAATTTTAAATTGAAAATAGAAAAAAGAAACAAAAAGGAAAGTGGCTAGGTAGTGAAAGCCAACCGCATCGACCCTATGGAGCAATGCCCGACCCTCGCATGTCGCTAGAGAGGACAATGCGAGCCTCACCAACTATCGGCAAGGATTGCCTTGTCTCAGATCTATCAAGGGTCCTGCGACCCTCGTCGGTTAGAGAGGTTCGTCCTGCTCTCCCCAACAGCACGTGAGGCTGCAAAAGGTGTTGGAGGACCTACTGTTAGCGATCGGAGAGGTTCGAGCCACCTCTCCCTCTCTCCATTTTTTTAATTTTATTTTTTCTCAATATAATGTGATGTAAATTATGCATATGCTTATTAGGTGAAATGATTATTTAATTGATGTTTTAGTTGAAATGAAAAAGTTTACTAAGAGCAAATATGATTTCCGTGAACAAGGTTGACTACCGGTTGGCCAAAAAAAAGGTTCACTATTGACAATTCTTTATTTGTTGAAATTGTCTAGTACAATGAGATAATTTACCATGATCAAGTAATATTTACTATAAACAACCAATTTTTCCCGACAGATAGACTATTTTACTCTTCATTAAAATGATATACCATAAAATAGATGAAGTAACTCAATGACTACACTTTACTACACACACACACAATTATTTTACTTTTGCAAGACAAAGATTTAGTGAAATGATGGTTATCAAAAAAAAAAAAAGATTTAGTGAAATGATCTACTCTACTTTTGATTAATGCGATTCAGCACAAATAAACTTTTGACCAATTACCCGAAACAATTGAACTTACGTTACCGTGCGTTCACCATGACCAAGCCCCATAATTTGAAATCTTGTTTTAAGTGCATTCGGATTCCCCAAGACAAATCAAACTTAGATGTCGCCTGGTTTTAATAGTGGCCAACGGTACAAATTGACCGACTCTAGATGAACTTCCTGCCCAGATGAGGGCAGATCATCCATACGTGACAAACTAGAAGAACTTTAGCTCTAGTGCGGTGGAGCACCCATTTGGGACTAAGCATATCCAAATGATGGGCTAAAACAGTAGAAACAGGTCTGAGCATCTGCATCTGTGAGCGCACACATGTTAAGACAGGACATCTCTGCGGTATCAAGCATCCTGAACTTCCAAGTAGTGCCATAGGACCCCTGCAGCGCATTGTCTAGATTCTACAATTGACTTAACAAAACATTAACAGAGGCTAAGATTAGATGTTTGTTGTGTTCTTTAACCTCGCCTTTGTGCTCAGCATTCTGGGAGGGCACCGAAACCCAAGCATGCTTACTCTTTCCAGAGTTACGTATTTCTAATGAAATACGGAGCAAAATGTCTCCCATGTCCATGATGCAATTTCCGTTGCGGATACCAGGACGTGCTAGGCGAAACATTGACCCGATCACATAAGCCTTGCTTTCACATATCAGGGAAAAGATCGGCGATAGGATACGAGAAGATACCTGAGAAAAATGGAGTATGCACTAACACTAAGGTATAACTATTACGCTAGCCTGTTTGTACTCCTGCGTATCAAGATAAGAAGGTAAAACTGACCCAGCCCAAGTCGTATCATCCAGTTAAAGCGCGGATCCCGTAACTTCACAGAGCCTCTATCAAACCGACCAATGTTGATATATCTCGAGCGACCGTACCTCGTCGTATGACGGCGATGATGCTTTCCACTTACTAAGAGGATTTCAACCAAGGAAAAAGACGCAAACGAATGGTGCGCCGAGATTCAAAGCTCGTTCGGGAGATCAGAATCTCCGAACGACTCTTCCGAAAGACATCGCGCCGATCACCGAATTAGGGTTTGACTTCAGTCACAGGAATAGGGGCATCAGACCTCGCGCTTACTCGACATCCATCTAGTTAAGCCGAAAGGTAGGAATACGAAGATCATAGCTAGACAGAGAATTTCCAGCTCAAGCAGAAGCAACGACGGAGCAACGACGTCTAGACCTGGTCATGTAATTGCGGTTACCAGAGAAAGCCGGCGACACGCGGAGCACCGACGGAGAAATCGGCCTTTTCCTCCCATCTGTGAACGAATCGATCGATCGATCGACGGTCACCAGTTTTAAGGGAGAAAAGGGACGCCGCATTCTGATCAGAAACCTGCAAGAAGCAACGAGAGAGGTCGAGGATGAACCTGGAGGAGGAGGCGATCTTCCAGGAGGGGGAAAGGGGCTCCACATCGTCGAGCCTGATGAGCTCCTCGTTTTTCGGTGGAGATTGGAATGGGAGGCGAAACAATGCTCGCAAGGACAGCGTTTGGCGGGAAAGTTTCGGCCTGCAAAATAGTTTCTAGCGAAAAAAAATACCAAAAATCACAAATTATATTCATCGTAATATATTTATTCTAAAATTTTTTTAATGATATAAAAAATCCTAAATTATAAATATTATGACACATTTACTCTCCGTTAAGATTCTGTTAAAAATCTCCGTTAAAACTCTGACGTACGCTCACTTGACACCACATCCGAAATTTTTTTCTTTTTTAAAATTCAGAAAAAGTCATTATTCATCGTAAGTTACTGTTCATCGCCTTCTCACTCGGCCAGAGCTCGTCCGTTGCTGTCCACTGCCGCTTGGACCTTCGGGAGCTTCGTTGTAGCTGCCAACCATGGCGGCAGCAAGCTCGAAGCTTGGCCATGGTGGCCGCTCGGGCTCGAATCTTGGCCGAAGTGGATCTTCGCTTGGACCTCCGGGAGCTTCGTCGTATTTGCCGACCATAGCAGCTGCCAGCTCGAAGCTTGGCCATGGCCGCTCGGCTCGAGCTCGAAGCTTGGCCAAAGTGAATCTTTGCCTGGACCTCCGGGAGATTAGTCGTAGCTGCCGACCATGGCAGCCGCGAGCTCGAACTTGGCCATGGCCGCTCAGCTCGAGCTCGAAGCTTGGCCAAAGTGGATCTTCACTCGGACCTCCAGGAGCTTCGTCGTAGCTGCCAACCATGGCAGCCGCAAGCTAGAAGCTTGGCCATGGCCGCTCGGCTCGAGCTCGAAGCTTGGCCATGGCCGCTCGGCTCGAGCTTGAAACTTGGCCGAAGTGGATCTTCGCCTGGACCTCCGGAAGCTTCGTCATAGCTGCTAACCATGGCAGCCACGAGCTCAAAGCTTGGCCATGGCTGCTCGGCTCAAGCTCGAAGCTTGGCCGAAGTGGATCATTGCTTGAACCTTTGGGAGCTTCATCATAGCTGCCGACCATGGTGACTACGAGCTTGAAGCTTGGCCATGGCCACTCTGCTCGAGCTTGAAGCTTGGCCAAAGTGGATCTTCGCCTGGACCTCCAGGAGCTTCATCGTAGTTGCCGATCATGGCAGCCGTGAGCTCGAAGCTTGGTCATGACCGCTCTACTCAAGCTCGAAACTTTGCCATTGTGGCTGCTCGAGCTCAAAGCTTGGCCGAAGTGGATCTTCGCTTAGACCTCTGGGATCTTCATCGTAGCTGCCGACCATGGCAGCCGTGAGCTCAAAGCTTGGCCATGACAAAGAAAAGGAAGAGCTCGAACGGCTACCATGGCCAAGCTTCGAGCTTGAGCTGAGCGGCCATGGCCAAACTTCAAGCTCGCGGTCGCCATGGTCAATAGCTACAATGAAGCTCCAGAGGTCTAGGCGGCAGTGGGCAGTGATGGACGAGCTTTGGAAGAGCTCCAAAAGAGCTCTGGCCGAGCAAGAAGACGATGAACAGTAACTCGCGATGAACAGTGGCCTTTTAAAAAAAATATTCTAATGTTGTGCCACTCGAGTGCATGTCAGAGTTTTAATGGAGATTTTTAACAGAACTCTAACGAAAGGTAAATATATCATAATATGCATAGTCTGGGGTTTTTTGTATCACAAAAAAAAGTTTGAAGTAAATGTGTTATAATGGGTATAATTTGAAGTTTTTGGTGGTATTTTCCCTAGTTTTTACTGCACAAGTAATTTGATGCGTTTATTTTACGAAAAATAAATAATTTAGAAAATATTTTTTAATAAATATCATTGTATCTCTAACAAAAATGAATTAGCCACTTTTGATCCATAAAAATATTTAAACATAAATTGTTACGGATAAAAAAATATTTTTTATTAATTAATTATTTCAATCAATACATATAATCATTTTTAAAAAAACATTTTCACGAATAATATGATCATTTTTGTCTCAGCCAGTTAACATATAGGTCCATAATGGGGAAAATTCCAATTAAGAACCCCAAGTGGGGTCAAATTCTCAAAAAAGGGCCCAAAGTGAACATTGTGTCAAATAAGGGCCTAAAGTGCTCAATCAGTCTCAAATAAGGACCCGAAGTGCCCAAAAAGTCTTAAATAAGGACCCGGGTCCCCGGCCGGTCAAAATACCTGCTAGCCGGCGAAAAATTTACTATTCCGGCACCAGAACAGTAACTTTTTAATTTTTTAATTTTTTTTGTTTTTCCTTTTTCCTTTTCTTTTTTTTTTCTTTTCTTCCTCCGCCGGCCATAGCCGAGGCCGGCGGAGGTCGCCAGCCTTGGGCGAGGTTGCCCTCGACGGCGTCGGGCGAGGACGGCCTCGCCCAGCCCAAGCGAGGTCTAGCTTACTAGCAGCCGGCGAGGCTATTGGCGAGGGGGGCCCTCACCCGACACCGGCGAGGGCGGCCTCGCCTGAGGCCAGCGAGGGCGACCTCGCCCAGCCAGGCTAGGGCGGCCCTCGTCCGACGCCGGCAACCTCCGCCTGCTCCGGCTATGGCCGACGGAGGAAGAAAATAAAAAGAAAAGAAAAAGGAAAATAAAAAAACTAGAAAAGGAAAAACAAAAAAAAATTAAAAAGTTGCCGTTTCGATACCAGAACAGTAACTTTCTCGCCGGCCGGCAGATATTTTGGCTGGTTGAAGACTCAGGCCCTTATTAGAAACTTTTTAGGCACTTCGGGTCCTTATTTGAAATTGATTGAGCACATCAGACCCTTATTTGACACAATATTCACTTTGAGCCTTTTTTTTGAAAATTTGACCCCACTTGAAGTCCTTAATTGAAATTTTCCTGTCCATAATGTGAAAGGTTCCGAGGCAAGATCTGTTCACACGACACATGAGACTTTTTGCTTTGCATCTCAGGGGAATCAAATACGATCCGAAAAGTTTCCCCAGGTGGAACAACCACTCCGCACCAACCATCATGCGAGTTCCGAGACATCATTAGACAAAGACGTAGCGGAAATATGGAGGGGAGCATCCATGAAGTCAGTTCTATACAGATTCTTCGATCACAAGGTCATTGTATTATCAAAAGAATAAATCTAGAGTCCATGCATGATAGATCGCGGACATGTTCAATCGCCTGTACTTGTAGTCCTGTAAAAACACTAAAAGCACAGGCATAGTGGCAGAAAAGCGGGCTAAATAGATAATCCAAAAGACCAAGGACAGTTTTATTTTTGACTTCTATCTTTTTCGTCCAACATCCAGCTGGACAGAGACCTATATCCAGAAATATACACAACAAAAATGACCTAAGTAACCATTTTAGCAACCATAGATCACTGCAAAAATTCGGTGCCCAGTCTGTCTTTCGATAAATTTAGTGTGGGGACAACCTATTCAGTCGTACAGCTTCTGGCCACTCGTGCGGCTTAGAAGGCCGCTCAACAAGACCAGTGTGTCACCGCACGACAAATTCTTCATTTTCGATCCTGATAAATGTTATGATTGCTGGGTACTTGAGCGCACTTGCCGAAGAACTGAACTTGTTAAGCTGTGCGTTCTTGTAAGAAAGGAGGCATTTATTCCTGAGATCCTCCTTCCAAATATGCCAGAACTTGAAGACCTGTTGCCGTTTGCATCTTCAGGAACTTGGTTTCCATTTGAACCCTCAGGGGTTCTTGAGGCAGCTTCTGAATCTCCTAGACTCTCCTGAAAAGCACAATGACCGGCAAACTTGAGTCTCAACAAAGCAATAAGTGGAAAAATATAAATCATGGAGGATAAGTGATGGCAAACTCACCATGATGCCAGAGGTAGAGACAGCACTATGTAGGGGCCGGAAAACCTGAGAAAGAAAAAAATCCAATCAGAGACATAACAAATTGCAGATTGAGACGCATTACAAACGTGCATCTCAAAATCTAGGCACTGACACCCAAAGAACTTGCAACATTATTAACCTCTCTCCTCCACCGCAATTAGAACCCATATACCATCGTAAACAAAGCAACCACTATCCCAATGACAAAATTTCTGCCGGACATAGAGATTTTCAGAGATCCAACAAATTGTAGACCAGTGTAGAGATACTCATTGCTTGATCACTCAATTCATCTAGTTTGTATTATTAGCTACTGCTAATGGCAAGTTAACCAACCTGGCGAGATCCATTGGAATTAGATGGTGATGGAGGCAATGAATTGATATGCCCCTGCACAAGTGACATCAAATGAGAACAGGCAGCGGCGAAAAACCGAAAGCGCATATGCAAGCTACATGACAACATCTTACAGCGGAAGCAGGTGAAGCAGGGGCCGGCTCAAGAGCAGCTCTAGTCGAAGTGGTCAGTGAAGCCTATAAATTTAGTGAAAACAAGTTGATTAAGCTATTAACAGCTAGACAGAGACAACCAAACTTAAGCAGCTGATTTTAGGATGTCAAAAGTAGCCTAGATTCTAGGCTCATCGCAATGAAAATTTGGGTGGATGCTCTAATAATAAATAATTCCACCCACAATATACCAAAAAGTAAACTAAGTGCATTTTATCTGGCAAGTAAACAAAGGTATAAACGAAATTTGACAAAAATTTACTTTTCGTCCAGCATCGACATATTATAAGAGAGAACAACCAACCGATAAGGGATCTGCAAGCTGAGTTGCACCACAGAATTAATTGCAATGCATACAACCACAGAAATGTCTATTTTCGGGAGAGAACTAAACAATAACAAGGAAAATTGCCAAACTGTGGAGAAAGGAAGGAGTTTAAGCACATACCTGACTATGCTGTGAAGTTCTTCCATTACTCAAACTCGAGGCGAAGGTACACAACTCCAGTACTCCAATGTTTGTAGTGTCCTGTGCAGTAGATAATCCGCCATAGGGATTACAATCTAACAACAAAAAAGATGCAATGCAATAAGAATCAAGGGACTAGCAACTGCAATTACCTGTTTGCCTTCGATTCTGCCAATCTTTGATTCCTGAGACATGAGAGCACAAAGATGGAACAAGTCAGTTACAGAGAACAAGATGATTACACAAAAAGAAAAAGAAAAAGAAAAAGAAAGAGCAAGAGCAAGAGCTCCCATGAGATTATTCACCAGATTCTCTACTGCGCTCCGAACACTGGTAACATTTGCATTAATTGCCTCCATTTCAGCACTTATATCGGATACCTGAAACATTAAAAGTCATTACTAAAATATTTGTGTACTGAATTGGGGGAAGCTGTGTAGGAAGATTAATGTTGAGCTGGATGAGTGGTTACAAGAGTTAGATGAGCAGTTTAGTAGTTCCAAATACTGCTGTGATGAGTCAGTAATCTTGTACAAAAGCTAAGTGAAGCGGAATTCACCAACTAAAGAAATAATTGCAGCTTCCCCACACAACCCCCCCCCCCCCCCGCTTTTCTCCTTTTTCTCTCCCTCTGTCTCTCTGGTTTTCTTCTGCTGATGAAGGCACAAGATTCTGAGTTCCAAACTAAAATATGCAGGATCCAAAGCATTGAAAATGACACCGCTAGCAGTCAAATGAAGTATTACATATACGGACTTCTGGAAAACAAAATAAATATTAAGTAAGAAGTTTCTTTCAGTAACCAAAGAGTACTATGTTTTAGATCAAGCAATGATTGTGCTTTTGGCCACCACCTAAGATTGAACATACCGTATCTTTTGTTTCCGTAGTAAGCTGGGCAAACTCATCCAAGTTGCAATCCAAGCGATCGATTCTTGAAGATAAATGGCGCTTGGTGGCCTGAAAAAGACCAGGATCAGCAAAAATCAATTACACTATTAGCAAACACCCATCATCTTCTAAAGGTGTAGGAGGAAAGTTACAATCAGCATGTCTACTTTATGAAAGTACTATTTCATAAATCTAAGCAGTCTGGTAATTCTCGTTATTGTTCTCCTTCAGAAAGTTCAAAATCATAAACATTTTCCTATCACCACACCCATCTAACCAAAAATCTATGGTTCAAAGAGAGCTGCAAACTTCATGTGTTTTAAACAATTTTTCATGAAAGTTACCTGCAAATTGTCTGCTCCTTACCAAATTCCCAATAACAGAAATCTCTCGTTTCATGTATCATGCAAGAATCGCGTGTTCATTCACACATCACATGTGAATGAAATATCATCAATGGATATTCAAATCACTCGATGGAAAGAGAATTTCTTCCAAATAGAACTGTTTCTAAAAGCAAGCGCACCAAACTGTAAAAATATGCACAACATGAACACAAACTGAAGGGGATAGTTTGCTTTTATCAACAATCAACAGTGCATAGCACTAAAAAAAGTTAGAACTATTTTGGCTACCCAGAGCATGATGCGCACATACAGTATGACCTCCAAACATTTTATAGGTACATGTCAATAAGATTGAAGGACAGCATTAAGCTGTCAGGGAATCAATATAATACCGAGATCGATGAATAGACATTTTCAAGTTGTTTAGCAACAGATGTGCAGGCATCTGATAAACTTCGCCTGGTAGCAAACATCAGATCAGGAAGTTTCCACCCCTGTAGAGCATTTTACAGTATGTGTCAGCCTACAATAGAAAAGGTTAAAAAATTGTAGAGTCTAGCTACCAAGTACTGAGATAGATGCAAAAGGCGAACCTTCCACCAAACATATCCATATCCCACCACAACAACAACTATCACAATACCGTATCTGCTGGTGCCTGCATACAGCGATACAAGTCAAAAACTCCTAAAGTTGCAAAAGAAACAAATAAGTCAATAAAAGCTGCTACGCGACAAAGTTTATGCCGTAGCAGTCTCCACCAAACACACACAAACAGAAAGTTGACATTGCACGTATAGGCAGCAAATAGATTGTCTAACACAAAAACCTGTTCCAGAAGTAGTTACAATTGTAACTGGCCTACTTGATGCCAATATCTGAAGTTCCTGCCTGAGGCTGTTAACCTGCCAGATACACACAATAAGCAAATATTTGTCAAGAAAAGTCCAACTAGTGCTGAAGTTTCAAGAACCTAAACTAATCAAACAGAGTCAAAATATAGTCCCCCATTAACTTGGACATATTTAAATAGATCTAAGTGCTGAAGTTTCCTTGAAACTGTTTTATTTCCTTTTCACAACCATAACAAAATTCTCATGCTCATTTTCACAAACCTTCTAATGGCCTGTTGCGAATTAATTAAATACCAATGGGAAAGGTTTACAATGGCCAAAAAAACAAATAGACAGTTTTAGGGTACCTTTACATGGTCAGATAAAAAGTACACATAGTACCACTCAAAGATGGTCCCAATAACAACATTCACAGACACATATAGCAATTATCTCTTGAGTACTTAAGAACAATATGTTCAACGTCAAGTTGAACAGTAAGACATAGATTTTCCAACTTTGTCAAATTACTTCATTACATAATTACAGCATAGCTTTCATATGGCAGCAGTTTGGTGCAAATCCACAAGGAAGAAAACTTTAATATCCATAGAAGAGTCATGTTATCTAGCATTTTCTTTGGACCAGCTTCTTCAAATAGTTGTGTTAAGACAGATCAGCAAACCCTTATATCTCTTTTTCCAAATTATTGCCATATGTAAACATAAGAAAATATAGCTTCGTATCAGGAAGTAAAACAGATAAATGAAGTCAATGCTATAAGAAATCATGGAGCACATGTAAACCTGAGCCATCAAGGAGTCATTGCGTGGCTTGTTCACAGATGAAGTGGACTCATCTTTCCTGATTCCCTTCAGCACCTGCCACAATCACTCCACTGTAAGAAAAGCTTCAACACCAAAGCTTCAAAAAGAAAAATGAAGGCAAAATTTTAATAAAATGACATTTCTCGTGAAGGCAGATATATCACCAATTTCCTGTGGTACACAAACACTATATTGAATACTGTTGACCGCAAGTAAGATGACTCATAGCAGGCATAAGGATGATATTCACATGCTTTTGCTGTTCTGGTGCATAATAGACTACAGAATGACTATTACAACATCAATAAGTAATTTGTTACAGGGAATTCGGTCACACTGGATAGTAAAATCAGATAGACAATGTGCCATCACACTGGATAGTAAAATCAGATAGACAATTTGCCATCACACTGGATAGTAAAATCAGATAGACAATGCATTCAATTCATGACAGGGCAACAAGTACCACCTTACTCGTAAAACCATCCATGTCACCACCATCTTAAACTCTTAAAAATATTAATCCTAAGGATAACTTTACAGAAACTACATTTTTTGCACCATCCAATTGATCTTGACGAAAAGTTATTCTAGCCCTGCTTGCAAGCTGAAAAAGAAAATGGGAATTCAGATTATATATTCCCTATCCCTTCTACCAAAACAATTCAAAGTACCAACAGGGCATTAGAAGCCTCTGGGATGATGAAGAATTGGATTTCTACAAGTATGGGCCCAACAGGCTCAATACTTTAGGTTCAAGGCTAAGATAACGAGATATTTATGGAAACTAGAAGAGAAGAAAGCAAAATTACGTCATTTGATGGTATATTATTCATAAACAGTTGAACTGGACAAAAGAAGTATGGAGGAAGGAAATAGAGACACTGAAATAAATGCAGTTGCATACCTTAAAAGCAGAGAAAACATCTGAAACATTTGGCATGCGACCTTCTTTTGCAAGAACCGACCCTACAATGCCTAGATGACATAAGATGACTTTCATCAGTCAGCAACACAATCCGCTGAGACTTCCAATTAAAATATCACAACATGAACCTAATAGGTTTCCAGGAAATGAAAAGACCCACGAAGGATTAACAGTAAACATCAAACAACTAGCACCATTAAAAATCCCAAGCATAAAGTGTTCAAGAAAAACTGCTTCACATGCATGCATCAGAAGGAAGAAAACATTAATATTTCCTCTACGAAAGAGGAATTAGATAAAAAGAAACCGTAGACACCAGAACTGCATATTTTGCATCAGTTGATAGACAAACACTTGAGGATGCTGATCTAGTGAGAAATTCATGCCTGGTGTAGCTGAGGTTTGACCTATTTTTTTTCCTTGGGGGCCAAAAATACATGGTACCTAGTCAGTGGTTCCTGTAGTTTCCGGACTCAAGATTAACTAGGTATTCTTCTGCGTTCACTAAGCACTTAAACATCACCAACCTCGTTCAATGGGAAGAATTTGAGTTCTTTACCAAATAAACAGAAGTCATGCTTATATAGATATTTATTGGATTTTTGCAGCATATCATACATCTATTCTTGGACGGCAAATGATGAAGTGATATAAACTCACAAACTCTCGATGCCATGGGCCCCTATCTTATCCATATACCCCAGGGAACATTCTGCTCAAATAATTATCAGGATCCTGAAAGGCATAGGTCTTTTCATGATAAGAGGGATTCCTTCAGACTATTTCTCCTTTCTAACAGTTTCTAATGAACAAGGGCATCGCCAGCAAATTTAGAAATTGACCACATCCCCAAATGCATTACCCTCAGGAGAGAACGCACTTCACCCACTACAGTTATCAGTAACTTACACAGCTAAGTGATAAATCCGTACAAAGTGACACAACCTACTTCAAGCAATGCTAAAGCCAAACTCAACATTTCTTGCCAGCAGCAATTCTTAGCTACTGTAACAATGGTCACCGCATCTCATCAGAGATGTTACCAACCAAGCCACGGATAGGCCCTTAGTTCCACCGGATCTCCGCCATCGCATCCCTTCACCTCACCAGAACACCAGGGCCTCCAAACGTGCAAAATACGAACCATGATTTCCGCCCGCCAAACCTGCCCCTAAGTATTTCAACAGGAACTACTCGACGACTCACGCAAAAAACACGATTTCGCAATCTTTCTCTCGCTAGACAGGACAGAACACCAAGCAACCGCATAGCACCAAACTCAAGTCACCGAATTCCCAACCGCCGTAGCACGAAACCGCGGAAATCCAGGCCGATTGAAAATAGAGCTGGTTCGTGAACTAACCTGCCCCGACGAGAATAGCGAGCTTCCCGAGAGGGAGCGCCATCGCCGGCGATCAAAACCGACGGAATCGCAATCGAGTCGATCGGCGGAGGCGACAGCGCCGTCAGAGGACCGAGACCATCGTCGGAGAAGCGGACGGCACGGCCGGTGACGAGAATCGCCGGCGAGGGAGGGAGGGAGGAAGGGAGGGAGGGCGAGAGGGAAGGAGGGAGAGGGTTATACAGTTTCGACGACCGGTCTCGTCGCCGTCGCGGCTCGCTTCAGTGAGAGACTGGGGAACTCCGTGCTTGCCCTCAGCTTCTTGCTGGGAGAAAGAAAGAGACGAGCCCTATGCACGATTTTCCAGATGAATGACCCTCGATTCCGCTCCAATTTACGAATCCCGCCATCGCACGGGGCCGAATGTGCCCGGTCGCGATTTTTCTTGGGCCGGGGCGATGCCATGAAAAAGGGCAAAAAAATTTGTGGCGGAATATGTTCTTACCCTTAATAAAAAAAAATTTGGTCGTGAATTGTTGTTAATAATGATAATGCTTTTTTATTAATTTATTTTCGTTTTTTGAAAAATAAATGATCTGAAAAATATTTTCATAAGAATGATCGCTCGTACTATTTACAAAAATAAATGAATGATAATTATTTTCTATCGTTCACAAAAATATTTATTAGGGTTAATACCACGAAAAATCCTAAACTGGTACACCTATGATAATTTTACCCTGAACTATTTTTTTGATCACAAAAAATCTCAAACTTGTACACTTGTGATAAATTTACCTTGAACTATTTTTTTAGCCACCAAAAATCTCAAACTGATACGCTTGTGATAATTTTACCCCGAACTATTTCTTTAACCACCAAAAACCCCACATTGGTACACCTGTGACAATTTTACCCCCGAACTAATTTTTTTACTACTAAAAACCCCAAATGGGTATATTTGTGACAAATTTACCCTCTATTAGTGTCCGTTAAATTATATTAATATCACAAAAAATCACAAATTGGTAAACTTATGACAAACAGAGGGGTAAAACTCAAAATTAGTACACATATCAATTACCACGTGTCATCAAACTTAGCAATTTGATGGTAAAATTTAACGGAAACTAACGGAAGGTAAATTTGTCACAGATGTACCAGTTTGGGGTTTTTGGTGGCTAAAAAATAAGTTCGGGGGTAAAATTGTCACAGGTATACTAGTGTAGGGTTTTTTATGGTCAAAAAAATAGTTCGGAGTAAAATTGTCACGGTCATACCAGTTTAGGATTTTTTGTAGTCAAAAAAATAGTTTGGGGTAAATTTATCACAAGTGTACCAGTTTAGGGTTTTTTGTGATATCAACCCTATTTATTATGCGTATCAAAATTCGAAACTAATCTTGCGAAATTTAGCGCACACCTATTCATGGATCCGGTGGCCGCCAATAAAGTGGGCCCAGCTTTTGGCCCCTGAGGCCGGTCCGGTCCGAGCTTACTATACATAAGATTTTTGGGCAAACTCAAACAAAATTCACTCTTCTATGAAACTTGGCCTCCTTAGATCTGTTATCCTCTTTAGCATTTTCATTTAGCGATGGACCGATAAAAATAAAGGGTTAATATCACAAAAAATCCCAAACTGGTACACCTGTGACAAATTTACCCAAAATTATTTTTTTTACCACAAAAAACCCTAAACTGGTATGGCCGTGATAATTTTACCCCAAACTATTTTTTTGACCATAAAAAACCCTACACTAGTATGCCTGTGACAATTTTATCCCCGAACTAATTTTTTAGCCACCAAAAACCCCAAACTGGTACACCTGTGACAAATTTACCCTCCGTTAGTTCCGTTAAATTTTACTATCAAATTGCTAAGTTTGATGACACGTGGTAATTGACATGTGTACTGATTTTGAGTTTTACCCCTCTGTTTGTCACAAGTTTACCAATTTGTGATTTTTTATGATATTAATATAATTTAACGGATACTAATAGAGGGTGAATTTGTCACAAATATACCAGTTTGAGGTTTTTAGCGGTCAAAAAATTAGTTCTTGGGTAAAATTGTCACAGATATACCAGTGTGAGGTTTTTGGTGGTCAAAGAAATAATTCGGGGTAAAATTGTCACAAGCGTATTAGTTTGGAGTATTTTGTGGCTAAAAAAATGGTTTGGGGTAAATTTGTCATAAGTGTACTAGTTTAGAGTTTTTTATTGTCAAAAAAATAGTTCGGGGTAAAATTGTCACAGATGTACTAGTTTAGGATTTTTCGTGGTATTAATCCAAAAAGAAATGAGCTCAAAAAATCCGGTCACGGGCAGTCCTTACTTGACCCAATGAGGTCTAGATATTTCTCTAAACTCTAGATGGCTAATCTAGATGCATCCATATGAAATGTGGACACGTGCCCGAGCCTACTCTTGATATAAAAATAAGAGTCGTTTGGTTGAAGGAAACTTTCTCCGACTTCATCGATTCGTTACAAACATGGACATCGCCCTCATTTAAGCATAATTAAAGAAAAATATGAGCATTGGTTCCATTCATAACTCTTAATGGGATATTAGCAACCAAGGCAATTGTTTCGGTGACGAGGGATTTGAACGGGAGTCCATGCATTGCGTTGGACCGCTCGTATCTGTGGGTTAGGTTTTGCAAGCAGAAGGGAAGCCATTTTCACTAGCGACTTGTCCAGTAGAACGGTAGGTGTGACAGTAATCAGATTATCTTGAGAGCGATTCTCTTTGAGAAATAATTATGTGACTGTCATTAATCTATTGTAAAAATAATATACTCTTTTGGACCACAAAAAAATATATAATTATTGTTGTGGGATCTACTTATTCAAGAATTTACAACGAACAACATGATATTATTCTTACATTAACCTAAAATTTGTAATACTAGCAAAGTCCATTCTCTTTCTCTTACTGAGGCTATTAACACACCCACCGGCATCCAAAAGCTGATATCTCTGCAGAGTGCAGACATCCTAGCTAGGTCTTCTCATTACAAAGTCACGGTCCCTTTCCTACTTTGAGATACATGTGTCAATTGCGTTAAAGAAGTCTCATGTCAAATAATTGATATGGTATAGAGCAATTAATATGTCATAGTTGGCCCATAACTCAAGTCTTAAACTTTTGAGTGAGGGTGAGTTTAATTGGATATGTTGTTGAGTTCCGACTTGGGATTTCTCCCGGCAATCTCCCAACAAATGGTATTAGATTGATTAGCGATCCACTCCTAAATATGTATCAGTGTTTGGTGAATATCTCAAGGAAAGAATCTAGTGACCAACGCGGTTTCTGGACAGAGAGATGCCTAAATTAAGGGGGAGTAGACTTGACGGTGAGCTCACGCGTGAGGGGTAGTTGGCTTGTAACTTATTCGCTTAAACTTTTGAGTGAAAACAAGTCCAATTAAATATGTTGATGGGCTCGGACTTGGACTCTATCTTTATGATTTCTGAGTTTGAATGTGGCCGCTCATGAGACGGCTAAATGGGCGTTGTGAATAGCTCTAAGTCACTTGTTTCCTTGTTCTGTTTTGCTGATAGAGTTCCTTTGTAATTGGTATTCTAGATATTGAATTAGATCCTTTACTTATCATAAAAAAGATAGTTCCAAAGGCTAGAGAGACTAATGATGTATACAGGGGTTAGAGTGATTGAGGGCTAATTAACAGTAATTCATGCAACATATAATCAAGAGGAAATATAAAAATAATCAGCTGGATATATTATTTCCTTTAGACAATCAAAACAAGGTACGTGGTCAATTAATTAACCCTTTTTTTCCATATACAATATGTATATAACTACTATCTCGATGTCCCAGAATACGAAAATTTAACGGCAACAACGGCGTTCGTGACCTATCAAAGGGAGGCACTGTAAATCTGCAACTGGCTCAAGATGTGCTCGAAGTTCTCCGTGGACTTCTCGATCTGATGAGAATGCACTCCTTCGTAGGTCGTCACCACGACGCCTTCGTCTTTGGTCAGTCGTTGAACTTGCTTCTTCACGTTGCAGCCTTGGAACGTGCATCGGTAGTAGCTCCTGCATGCATGCATCGCATCGCTCACAGATGTTAAGACAAATATAACAGATGATAAACTACTCATTAATACACATGCATGCATGCACACATGCACACATGCAAATCGCAAAAGGTCCTGGGCTCATACATATCTGGGATTATTCTAGAAGGTGAGATAGGAAACTTGTGTCGATATGATAGTGAAGCCTGTTGAAACTTTTCGGTCAGTCGTAGAAGGTTCTCGTGGACTATATAAGAGGAACCCAAGCCAATATTCAAAGCAATCTTAATTCTGCAGAAGTGGAAATCTGTGTTAAATTGATCCAATCATGCCGATTTATGTTTGACAAACCTATTAAGAAAGGATAGTAAATGATCCTTTTAGTCAACATCGCTGAGAATTTTGCCCCTGTCGGTTAAATTCGGAGTCATCGTCGGCATACTGGTTTGCTTCCACAAAAGAAAGGTATAGAGGAATTTTTATCATGGCTAGGCTGACCACGAGAATGTGAAATATCCGATTGTACGGATTGCCTTTCTTTTGAGTCAAGCCAGAAGAATTAATCATACACCTGCGTACTTATAACACTACCGTATACTCCATGACTCACCGGAACTTCCAATTAGTTAAGCCGTGCGGGTCACCATGATACATCCTTTCGATCATAATTCTGGAACTTATGGAGCACAACATCGTTTAAACGTGAAGGTTTTCTACACTGTAAATTGTCGATTTCGAGTTTGCTTCAAGTTATGCATTGATGTCAAACCCGATTGGAATCACACGACAACATGCAAAAAAAAGTAGGTGTTTTAAGTTCGACTAAACTGAACTAGAATTTTCTTCATTCAAACCCAAGTACCAAACCCGAACTCAAGTAATACTCTCTTCTCAGTTCTCACGCATCCTCCAAACAGAAAAAAGAGAGAAGTTCGAGTATGTACACTTCAGTTCCAATTCTGGAAAATTATCAAAACAGTCCTAAACCTATTGCAATTGTGTCAATTTAGTTCTAAACCTTTTTTTGTGCCAATTCAGTTCCAAACTTTTTGCATTTGTGTTAATTCAGTCCATTCGACCAATTTTGGCCGGCCTGCGTTGACGTGAACGCTGGCAGGCTACTAAACGCTGATGTGGTAATTTTTAAAATATATATATTTTTTATTTTTTCAAAATTGTTTATTAATTTTTTTTCTTTTTTTTTCCTTCATCTTCTTTAGCCTCTAGCTGATCACCAGCTAGAGGTTGGGGCCGGTGGGGTCGGTTCCGCTGACCGCTGGCGAGGACGACCTCGCCGGCAACTGGCTAGGTCGTCCTCATTCGAAGTGGTCGACAAGGCCGACTCGCCTAGGGGACGAGACCTTGCCAAATTTGGCGAGACTTGTCCTTGCCGACCGCTAGCGAGGCCAGCCTCGCCAGTGGCCGGTGGGGCCGACCTTGCCCGCCCCAGCCTCTGGCCAGTTGCTAGTCCAGCAACTGGCTAGAGGTTGAAGAAAATGAAGAAAAAAAAGAAAAAAATTAATAAAAATATATTTTAAAAATTACCACGTCAACGTTCATGGGCTGGTCGACGTCCACGTCAGCGTTGGCCGGCTAAAATTGGCTGGATGGACTAAATTAGCACAAATGTAAAAGGTTTAGAACTGAATTGGCATAAAAAAAGATTTAGGACTAAATTGGCACGATTGAAATAGGTTTAGGATTATTTTGGTAATTTTCCCATTCCAATTCAATGATGTGAAAAGGGTTTTAATCCGATTAAGCAATCCAATGATATGAAAAGGGTTTTGGTTCCAATTAAGCATGGCAATCTCTAGAGCACCTATAATCAAAATATTAAATACAAAAATGGTGGGGAATCATATCGAGAGTCACAGCGATGGCAACATGTGAAGAAAACCCTTGAGTTTTGGTTTCTAACGGGACAAATATGCCAAATTTAGCTCTTATATATATGTGCTTCCTTTCCTGTGTCAATGGAATTGACAGCTACCAAACAACTCTATTCTCTCCACCTCTCTCTCTTCTATGTCGATCCTGGGACTGTGCTGAGCTACGATGAAACCAAAGGGCACAAGTTATACAAAATCTAATAGCTCACGATATCGATCAGCATAAGTAACGGATTACTTTTCTAAATTTCGCCGATCAGAGAGGGTAACCACATCGTATAGCTCGGCTGCGAAAATTTTCTGACCAGTCGTTTGTGCTGGATTAACCTAATCGCCTAATTCTAGGGATAGGGTGATTATGGTGATCGCGTGTAGATGTTAGTTCGTCTCGCAATGGGAGTTCTAACCTAATCTTTCTTGTTCAACGTTTCCAGCATCTAGAAGAAGCCTGAACATATACAGTTCGAAGATGATAAGAGGATATTTTGAGAGAGAGAGAGAGAGAGAGAGAGAGAGAGAGAGAGAGTAACAAGCAAACGATTAAGAAAGAGAGTTAGAATTTACTATTTAGGATAATAAGTTGTTCAAAATATGTCGCTCATCCTTGTTTAAAGATTTGAATGTTTGCTTTCAGAAATGGTACCGGTGCTGGAGATCGTCCCATTCAGTCCGTGTTAAAGATGCATAAATCTATGTTTTCTCATGCTCTTCTAAAAGGATTTTGTTAACTCAAAACTTAAAGAAATAATTGACCTCAATCAACTAACTCACCGTGGGAATTTGTTGTTCTTCACGGCCTTTTGGCCATATTTCCTCCACCGATAGCCGTCGTCAAGTATGTCCACTTGGCTCCTCGTCTGGAAAGCGTACTTTGGCTTCTTCACCTTCTTAGCTCCCTTCTTCTTTGCCGCCTTCAAGGCATCCTCGGCATCGTTCTCGTTTGCCACGGGCACGTCTGGCATGTGATGGTGGTCTGACGACGACGAGTTCGACGTGAACAACCCCAGATAACCACTACTTTGCTCGTTGTTGTTGCTATTATCGTGGCCTTCGAATTCAGTTTTGTAAGGACCCAAACTGTTCAACCTAGGGTTCAGTGACAGCAAGGACGGAGATGAAGAAGATAGCAGCGGTGAAGACGGGTAAGGGAGGAGTGAAGAAGAGTAGCTCAAGTTCTCCATGAAAGAGAAAGAAGAAGAGACAGGCTGGTCGCAATGGGTGTTCATGGAAGGAGAAGAAGGAGACGGAAGCGAAATACGTCGGGGATTTATGTGGCCGGGAACGTGCAAAAGAAAAGGATGGGAAAATATTTAATGCAAGGGGGTGGCTGCTATAGCGACGGCTAAGCGTCTAATTAGCTTTTCTTTTTCTTAACTTTTTCCTACGTTAGAAGTCGTAAACGACACGTTAGGCGGTAACGTATTACTCAGGAATAAAGATGGGAGTACAAAGAAACTATATTATAAACGAAACATGTCTTGCATCTGCTAGAAAAGGTTTGCACCATTTGATACATGTATCCCTTTTGCAAACATATATGATATCATATTAATTCCAAATAACGTGAGCGTAGATAATAATGCAGCAACCAAAATACGGCCTCGTTCATTTAAATATGCATTCAAGCTTTATGGAATCTATCTGTATATCGTTTGTGTATACTCCTAGCAGCAAATAGTACATAAATGAATGTAATTTTCTCATTTTGGTACAGTAAATTAGTTGAAGATTCTAGGTGCATACATACTGACTAAGTGAGCTGCCGACGAGCCGTGGAACAAGTGAGTTTCATGAACAAAAGGCAACAGCCACGCTCGCAGTTCGTCGGGATCTGCATTTTAATCATACTGATGACAAATGAATCTCGTCACCGAACACTGTTCAAACGACCCGAAAAACAGTTTTCTCAGCATTAACATGGACAGAAAACGAATCCTCTGTGTATAAACAGTGCAGAGCTACGATCAGAGGGCGGCGGATGTGGAGATGCTGCGGGGACTTCTTTGACCGCACGGTGAGAAGTTTTATCGGGAAGGGCAGTACATAAACTACACGTATTGAGTTAATTTGGTTGGTTTATACCAAACTTTTTAAGGGTAAGAGCGCAATTGTTTGTTCTTCTCTCCATAGATTGCGACACGTGGAAAGTGTGCGGCGTGCGCTTGCTTTTCTTGATGTTAGGCTCGTGGAGATGACGATGTTTCCGCCAAGTGACGACGGATACGACACGTGTGGATCAATTACAGCTACGAACGACCGTTCCCATGTGCATCACATAGTTCATAGCTTAGCTTCCATATCCATGAAATGTTCAATGCAAGACACTAGATTGCTCTTGGTCATTCACGGAAAAGAAAGAATTGGCGTAGCCCATGTTATTTTTCTGCGCGATCTATTTACTGAAATTAGGAAACGACTGCGATATTTACTATACTTTTTCTTTTTATTGATGTTTTCCGGCGCGACGTATTTGAATACTAATCTTCGTTTCATAAAATTGATGTTAATGACAAGTCCGGGGGTTTTTGTGGAGTTAGGATGAGTAAATTGACGCCACAAGCCTTGTTGGGGTAGTGACGCAACATCTTGGAAAATAGATGAGTGGTTTCGAGATAAAATTTTAGTGCGATGTGTCATTACTTCACAAAAGCATAAGAGTAATAAAAGTATCCTTGCTCAGCAAGAAAACTTTCATGCAATGAAATCCAATCATCGAGACCCCATATACAACCACAAGATTCTACCAAGGAACTTAGCGTTGCCCAAGAAATTTCTTTGTGCGACTTGCAAGCAATTTTTTGATTTAAACAGGCGACCTCCAGTTTCTAAGCTGAAAATCTAATATCTTCTGCTTTGACGAGATATTATAAATCAACCAAACTTATATTGAGTCATGACCTAATTAATCTATTTAAAATACCAATTAGTAGCCTATAGAATATTGTCCAATCTTTTGTCCCCCTAAGGCATTGGCCACTACATACAACTTACATGCGAAATTTCAATATTATCTTAAACCAATGTCATAAACTCTACCCCGTATTTTTTTTTCTCGATACTCATGACAAGAAGTAATTATCGCGAGTAAATAGACTAGGAAAGGCTATATGTTTACCATTAACCAAACACGAGTCATGCACAAACACCAAACGCACGGAACATTCATGATGATCAATAATCGATAACTGGTAATCCGAATCGGTGCATGGTTGAAGATAAAAGAACGTGGAATAAAGGCGCGCATGCTCGTGTTGACCGGTCGAGCAGTCCAAGTTTGAATCGCCCACAGCGCCCGCCGTTGGACGACAGGAACGGATCCCCTCGTGCCTCCATCGTGGGTCTGCCTGTTCCTTCGGCAAGATGCATATTTTTAAGGCCGACACACGTGGATCCGTCATTCGCAGATCGCGATTTCCATTTACCTTAGCACACGAACATGATAACATTGCATCTCTAAGCAAAAATAGAAGATTACGGTCACGTGAATACAATCGTTCCCGAGCACGAGTGCGCACCGGAACCGGAACCTTCGATTATTTTATTCGCTCGCGGCTCGCTTTTTCAAAGGTGGGGGAATTCGATTCTTGCTATCTCTAGCCTAGGTAAATTTCTAGCTGGTAATTTCACTCATGCACGCCAAGGTGTCGATAATTGCAGACCAAAATAAAAATGATTTGAGTGGCGTGCTGGTGTGAGTGGCGTGCTGGTGAGAACGGAGGAAAATGAAACATTGATCCCTATTTTGTCTTCTTGCCGAAGGAGTAATATTCCATTCGATGTCCATTGGAAAACGACATATTCCCCTATAATATTTGTCAATTCAAAGGTGAAGGGACCGCGAAGTGGACACACATTCTCACCGTGATATAATCTGAGCTAATTAGAAGTTTCATTTCAGCTCAATATGACGAAAAACTCTAAACTTATATATCTATAATGAATTTGCCCAAAACTAATATTTTGACTATCAAAAATCTCAAACTGGTACACTTGTGACAAATTTAACACAAAATTAATTTTTTTACCATAAAAAATCTCAAACTGATATATTTATAACATATTTACCCTATGTCAAATTAGATTAATATCACGAAAAATCATAAACTGTTATACACCCACCCCAAACCGGTGCACCTGTAAACTGTCAAGTGTTATCCAACTCAGAAATTCGACGATAAAATTTAACAAAAACTAACAAAGGGTAAATTTATCACGGATGTACCAATTTTGGATTTTTGGTGACCTAAAAATTAGTTTTCGGTAAATTTATCACAAATGTATCATTTTGAGATTTTTAGTGGTATTAATTCTTTTATTTTTGTGGTGTTCTTGTCCTCGACACATTATAGAAAAATTTTCAAGACAAAAAAGATTACAAAGGCGATTCATAGTCTGATATGTTTCAATTTCGATGCGAAATAGCATGCGCTTGGAAGTAGATCTTTCTCTTTCGGGTTGATGTGAAAATTAGAGGAGAAATATATAAAAAAAAACAAAAATTGGGGTTATTTTTTTTTTTGGGTCAGAAAAAAATTTGGACTTAGCGGGACGTCAGTTTTTTTCTTTTTTTGCCTTTTCCTCTCCAGGTGATCGAAGAAAAATTGTTTCGTAAAATTATAAAAGAAAAAAGCTTAAAATACCCAAAATTTGAATATCCCTGTATCTTTTAATGTGCTCATTTCAAATGTTAAAAATAATTAGGATAAAGCGATACAAAAATAATTGCAATCACGGAAGGGGCTTGTGTCTTCTGCCGCCGTAGACCGGATTCCACCGATCATCTTTTCTTTGGCTGTAACATCACTAGCACCCTTGCCAATTTTTGGGCTTCCAAGTGTAATCTTTCCTAGCGTAATGGATTGTGGCATGACAACCTCCGATGGACCATTCGGGTCATTGGAGGCCATAGTTTCCATCAACGCATTGCTCGTTTCTCCCTCGGCGCATTATGCCATATCATTTGGATGGAACGAAATCACATCCTTTTTAGGAGCAAGACATTATTTTTGCCGGCCATCCGAAAACATCTTATTAAGGTGACGAGTGATAGAGGTTTATCCTTTAAACCAGGTGAAGATAATCCCCGCAACCGGAGAATCCAAGCCAACTGAGGCATCTCTGCCTCAATCTTTGATTCTTAGTTTTGCTTAGCTGTTGTATAGCTTTCTTTTGGCCGGAGTGGTTAGTCTGTTAATTTCACTGTTGCGGCTTTCTAGCCTTGTTTAGTTGTACACCTTGTACCCGTTGGAACACCTTCTTTGTTCCCACAAGTACGAGGTTTTTTAGTACGACTTCCCTTCATTGTAATTGGTGCGTTAAAAAGTATATATACATCTTAAATTACAAAAAATAATAATAATAATTGCAGTCGCTTTGCTGTGGAAGCATGGTAATAGAGTTTGCTCCTAAAGTTCACATCCAATTGTTTCGGGGATCAAGTCCTGTTGGGAATACTCCAAGAGTAAAATCCCGAATGCATTAGGACCGTGTGGGGGGTGTGCATCATTTAATTACATCATCGTGGACCAGTCGAGGTGCGCGAAAACCAGCTTGGACACCACCTAACCTGCCACGAAAGAAGAACACGTGGACACACAACCCGATCGATGCATTTCGGGGCACAGCATTGTCCCTTTTTTCCAGTGGCCGCGGAGTTGAATAATAATTCACCAAGCCCTCTCATAATATGCAGTAGCAGACAGTGCTGTATCAGCATGGACACAACCAAACCACAGAGCTCTGCACCCAGCCGATGGCCATGTCATTTCTCTATACACTGAACTACAGCTAAAACTTATGAACCTGATCCATGGAAATCGAATCCCAAGTCACTTGGAAGGTATATTATATACACGCATGCACGACGCAGGCACGCCGTCCACTGTTCATAGTCCTCTCTCTTTGACCATGACACCCGCGGACAGACGGAGCAGTTATCCAGATCTTCCGCATTTTTGACCGATCCGATCGTAAGACCATTCGCTGTTCCTTCCCCTACCGCTCCCCCTCTGGTTTCTTCCGTCGATGGTACGAGCCAGGTCGGCCTCCTTCGCGTCGATGCGGATGATTCCAAGGAGAGATTACATCATCGCTGGCATCACTTACATCATCGCTGGCATCACTTCGAGGACGATCAAGGACCGGGGCTTCCGGCAGCGAAACCCACTCTGTGGGCGGCGTTGAAAATCCGCCTTTGAAGCATCGCGTTAGCATTTGAAAGTGATTCGTCTAAGATCTCATCACTAATTAATTATATATGTTGAATAGTAAGCAATTAGTTAAAATCTTGTTGGCTCGTAAAAAAAAAAACCCCAATGTGTAAAATCTATTAAATTAGAATATAATCGAATTTGCAGTATGAATACATATAACGTATTGCATAAATACATACATACATCTGTAAAAAAAAAAGTTTTGCAAAATATAATGGATTGCAACGGAAATCCTTAATCTATCTAATATTATGTTATACCTGCATGGGGTGGTAGTCAAGAACGTATGATTAACTTTTATTCTTAGTCTCAGCCTCCGGGAGACTAGTCAGAAAGCTTTTCGACTGAGTTTTATACAAATTTTATATATTAAACCAACTACCGGATGACCCATTATAAAATTCAAAAGTCTGTTTGTTTCACGGAAAATTAGATAATTTAAAAATTATTTTTGTAAAACCAATTGGTTATATCACTTAAAAGAATTAGTCAATGAAAAATTAGCTAGTGACCAACTAAACAATCTAAGTTCTGAAATAAGGGGCGGTGTAATTGATATAACTTTATGAAATTGCCGAACCTAGAGGTGGTTCTCGTATTTATCATGAGGCATAATCCTGATCATGAATTCTTATCACATTGACATGATGCGGATAATTCAACGGCTCTCTCCTTGCGCAAGTTGTAGTTTTTGCAAAGACATTACATGGAAAAGCACTTCAATATTCATTCACACGAGGAGAGTGAGAGAACGAGATGAACATCTGAGGACGGCCTAGACAGCCCCGCAGCTCTTGCGAAGGTTCATTAAGCGTTCGTAGAGTGATTCGTATTTACATTGTACGTCTAATCCACGTATAATTTTCTAAGTCAGATTAATGTCTAGAATGACTCTTAGATTCTACTATTTCAGAGCGTTTCGAATGTCGTGCCTCACACACTTTGCCTATATTTAAAAAATAATAATTTTAACCACTTGAAAATTTAACAAATTTTAAATATTGGGCGAGTACTTTTTCCTTTTTTTGTCGATCAGATAATATCGTGACGGCAAAGTAAAAGGAGTCACTTTTAAAAAAAAAGTTGTAGAAGTCAAAGGTCAAAACAGACAAACTCTTGAACTATGGAAATAAATTTCCTATCTACCATCACGGCAAATAGTCCAAAGTCCGGCGCACGAGTCACGACCAACGGACGTCACTGCCCACATCGGCCCATGTCCCTATCCCTATCCCAATCCCAATCCCAATCCCAATCCCAATCCCATGTCACGATCTGGTCCAACAGCCCTTTCACGCTTTGAAAATTAGACACCACCGATCTGCATTTGAATACCGCCGCCACGTTCCCACCAAAGCTAAACGCGAAAACCAGAAGAGAGCAGTCTTTTGAATGTTCCCCCCCAAAAAACGGGTTTGGTGAACAAAAAGCTTCTTTAATGCTGGTGGTTGGTTTGATTAATAATTTCTTGGACTCATAGTACACCAAAGCACGAGGAATCGCCGCGCCCCTGTTTATATCGCGACTTGGATTAATCAATTCGCATAGCAAGTTTGTGCTCTCGACAACTTATAAGCTATCATTTTGTGCTTCGGTTGGATAGCGCTACGAAATTTCCAAGAGTGCGGGTTGACGGGCAGAGCTTAAATGTTGCGCGTACCATCGGGTCGGTCGAAGTTTTAGCCTTGCGAGGACCGTAGAACGCGGATATAGGGTCCATGAGAGATGACTTTCGAGTATCATGTTGCGCAAGCTTGTCCTAATCAAGGGGAGTTGAATTATCTTCGCACGGACTAGAAGCTTTGAAGTATTCCTTGGCGCGTGAAATAAGTAGCTTTTGGTTTGATGAGTAGCTGGAAAAGCGACCGAGAATTTGTATGACACTCCCATAAAAACGTTTCGTTGATTTTTAGAATGTTCTTTGTTTGGATCTATATTGATAATAAAAAGCAGCACACGAAATTTGTTTTCTGGGGCAACACTTGATACTGACTATAGTTCATTGCGTCAGCAATGAAAGAGTGATTTTCGGGGTTTTTGAAAGTTAAAAGCTCGTATAATCATTGCGCACCGTGAAAATAGGGCAATCCAAATTTTGCCGCCGTAGGTCCAAAATTGTCCTACTTTCCATTGAATCAATGATGACATGATATGAAATTTTATCGCTCAAGTTTTACACAAGTATTTCACGTTATGATAAATAGATCTATCAAAATGGATCATAAACTCGTTTCTCAATCCATACTTACTTGATGATTTGAGTTGTTAAATAGATTAGTTATAGTCAATAAAATGATTTAAAATGGTAAAATCTAAAATGATATGGATGTTAAATTAATTTACAACTTGCTTAAATCCAATCCACTTTTATGATTCTCCTTCGTTCTCTCTCGATCTCATGCTCGCTCACTTCACGCTCTCACATCAGTTTAGGTATAAGTTTTCTTAGATTGATTTGAATATAGAAGTATTTTAGTAATATGGATCGCGCTAGATATGGATTACTAAATTTGTATTGCACGAAAATAGGTATCATTTTCGATTCAATCCAAACCCGACTGTTTGATGGGTATAAGTAGGAGTCGTACAACTTACTTTATTGCCTTTGGTCCACCCTATGACGACAAACTTAAGAATTGGTGGACCAAAGCTATTTGAGTTCACTATTTATGAAGTGAATCAGGTTCTTCTCATGTTTGTGTTTCTAAGTATTCACCGGCCACAGAAAGAAGGTATGTTGTATTACGAAAGGAAAGGAGCGATTCCTCGTGTTTCATATGTGTCGTGTTACACGTTACTAGTTATAAATAACAGTTGCTTCTACCCACCTCGGGATTGACCTAGCGAGAATAGTATTTCGATGTCTTCAACGCGATATTTGATGGTCAAAGGTTTGAATCCTATCACAGAGAACTCATATTCAAGTGTGGAGCCATGACGGTGAGTTGCCATGCTACTTCTGTTCAAATAACCGATTAATTGCGATCTTACTTCTGAAATTACCCTTGGCTGGCTTGAGAGAGAGAGAGAGAGAGAGAGAGAGAGAGAGAGTAGTGTGCATGCCACGATTTGTATTATTTGGAGTAAACCACGTGAATTAATATCATCCGAATAATTTATCGAGTGGATTTCACTATATTGCCCACATGATTAATAAGCATTCTATTATATGCGATGGAACTAAAGTATTTGGGCCCATCACCACCCCAGTGGAAAGGAAGAGAGTTAGCCACAGCGGCAGTTGGACAATCAATGGGCTAGAAGGCCCCGGTCAAAACCAAAGAAAAGGAATTTTGAAACTTTTTCTCCAACGATTCGATCAAAAAAAAAAGAAAACTTTTCTCCAATGACCCTCGTAGATCTATTCCTACTCACATGCACCATTAGATCAAGCAATCACATGGGAAAGCCATCCGATTTGATGCTGCGTGCGAGTCGAGCTCATGTGCATTGACGGCATCAAAACTAGGGTTGTCGAAACCTGAACTGAAATTTGAACTAATTTGAAAATTTGAATATTTTTTTATCGGATTTTATTTCGGTTTAAGTTATGGGGAAACCAAGTTGCTTTGTATTGGTTTGGTTTGTGTTATAATTTGAACCGAACATAAACAAATTTTCTTTTTATTTATTATGAGATCGAGAGATAAAATTGAGCAGAAATAACTTTTGTTTATAATGAGATTGAGAGAGAGTATGTACAACATGTAGCAACCATCCTTGAAAGCAGCGCCTAGCGAAGGAAGCAAGGTAGCAATGAGGATTAACTCAAGAACAAGAGCCTCCATGGCCCATCGACCATCCAGATCTAGAGGCGTCTCTACCAGATCGAAGGAGAAAACTCCATCAGCGACAACACGCCGAGGTCCTGTGCAGCGGGCAACCGAGAGGTGGTGCTGCCATCGCATAGAGTTTTTCTGGTTTGTGGGTGGCCGAGATAGAGGGGCCTCCGTTGTTGGTAGACCTGTCAAATGAGTGGGTCGGGTTGGGTTTGGGTCGGGTCATAAATGGTCCGACCCAAATTGACCCATTAACCCGTTTATGACCCATTTATGCGCAATGCAATTTTATTGACCCATACCCGATTAGACCCATATTGCTAAAATACTTTCATATTTAATTAAATATAGGAAAATTCATGCCCAAACTGAAATGAGAGTGCAGAATGAGTGAGTGCAAGATTGAGTGAGGGTGAGAGAAATGCGTTGAGTTTAAATCAGTTGTAAACTCATTTATGACCCATTTGCGACCCATTTATTATCCATTTAACACTAATATAAGACTTCCATCCATTTATGATCCATTTACTAAATATAACTACCTATTTATGACCCATTTACTAATAAATGGGTTAAGAAATGGGTTTATGACCCATTTTGACAGGTCTAGTTGTTGGTAGCGGCGGCGGCCGCCGTGGCACGAGCGGTGTGGCGGAAAGCTAGGGTTCTTCATCAGTGCGCGAACGAAGAATTAACATTTTTATAAAACCAATGGATCTGGATGGATACCGAGGTTCTTCATCAGTTCGAGATACCGTCCGAGTTTTCACTTTCTTGCAATAGCTAAGAAAAAACTTCACACGACACCGACGACGTAGACGGATAAGAAGGGCCACGCGTGATTTCGCGAATATCCGGAAAATCTCTCCATTCATGGTATTGATAAATTCCATTTTACCCCCACGGCCCTCGCATCACTAATGACACCAATCAGCACCCTCATGCTTCATCTCTTACGACACTCGCGCGGCTTTAGTCGGGGGAGAACGCAGCCGGTTCGAATTTTTCTTCCTTCTCTTTGTTCCAGTGCAAGGCGACGGAACTGCGAGAACTACATCGAGCCTATCGTCATCGAGCAAAAGGAGTAGGAAAGAAGCGGTAGCTGAGAAAAAACGCTTGGCAGTGTATTTGGCGAAAAGCGTCGCGGCGCAAGCGACCGGTCCCCTGCCTAAATAAAAAACGACCAAACACCCCAACAGTCTCGTCCCGCATCGCATCGCTCGGCCTCGCACGCGATCGATCTCCGATTAAAATACGAAGCCATTAGTAGCGTGAGCTCCCGAGGCATTTAAGCAAAACCGCGACCTGCTCCTCCTTCAACGCCCCCGTCGTCTTCTCCTCCTGCCTCGACGACGACGACGACGACGACGATCGACGAGCCTCCTCCTTCTTCTTCTTCTGCTGCTGCTGCTGCTATGGCGTCCTTGGTTCTCGGCCTGAGAGCTTCCGCGAACGCCTTCCTGTCGCGGTACGAGCCCGTCGCCCTGCTCCTCGCTCCCCTCCTCGCCGTCCTCGCCGCCCGCGCCGTCCGATCGTTCGTCGGCATTCTGCAGGAGCGTGGGCTCAAGGCGACTGCGATAGGCTTCTTCATGAGCTGCATCAAGTACGGTCTCTCTCCTCCGCCCGCGTGCTCGTTCGCGCTGGGCCCTGTAATTTTTTCTTTTGTGTCGCGCGGTCTGCTGCTTCGAGGCTTCGATTCATTTTTTTTTTTTTGCGTTTTTTTTTTTTGGGATTTCGAGTGCAGGTCGGTGCCTGCGGTGAAGAGTTATATAGATGCAGAGAAGCAGAAGGTCAGAGTTTTTCTCGATTTTCCCGCTAGAAGTAGCGCGAGCATTTAATTCTGTCGATTTCTGAGGAGTGAAAAACAGCACTGATTGGACGTCGCTAGGACGGGCATTGAATTCACGGAACGGAAGAGAACAGAGCCGCGATTGTGTGACTAATTATCCCCGCGGGGGATCGGAGGAATGCATAGCCCGTCTGACGCGATTTCGTGTTTTTCTGATCGATTAGTAGAAAATTGATGGATAGGTGTTCTGTCGTCTCTAATAAGTATCCAGCCCTGGAAAAAACGAACCGCTTTATCAGATTGCAATGCGAAGCTGCTGCTTTATGATTGCACCTCTGCTGACTGCCGTGGCCAGAGCAGCCCGCTAGTGGGACAGACAAAGTAGTAATTGCATGGAACCTGGTTCATGCTCGTTGACATGGACCAACTGGCACTGTTGGACCCTGCGTGGGGTTACAATTGCATCATTCTGGTTCCCTACAATTAACGGTTCGAAACGCTACATCCGCTTGGACTGAGCCTATAAAAGTTTTGAAGATGAAGTGGGAGTATGAGCGATGAATTTCGTAGTTCTTCGGGGTGTACTTTTTTTATGTTAAATGGTTGATGTCTTTTGACGTCTGCATAGACTGATTGCATAATCGAGAGGACCGAGGCTCAGTGTCGCGGTGTGCATGGTGCGCCTAGGATAAAGGCTTCAGAGCTGAAGCGCAGGAGTCTTTAATTTATTCGAATCTAGTGCATTGTCTCAGGAAACTTGACAAGAATTGGCCTTCATGGCAATTTTTTAGCTGATTTTCTATTGGCCAGCGGGAGGCCATTGGGGATGATATGCTTTTGGTGAATTGCTGTGAAGATTCTTCTATCATGTATATTGGGTGAAGTCACGGCAATTTTATGTATCCAATTCTAAGAATTTTAACCCCTCCCCTAGCCCTCCCTAGAAAGCGGGAAAAAAAGAGAGAGAGACCCAAATATAAAACAAGAAAAGCATATTCTTGGATCAGCATATACCTAGTTCACATTCTGCTAATGCATACATCTGCTGATGTATCTTATTTTTGGGCTGTACCGGACAAGCATGATCTGGGCCTATCTAAGAAGGACCTGTGTTTTGGTTATTGTACGATTTAAGTCATTAATTCTGCTAGCTTAATTGCTTGAATTTGCAGGTGGTGGACCAGTTACAGTCTGGTGGTCAATCTAAAAGAAAAGGTTGGAGAACTGAGTTGCCAAGGTCTGGTGTGGGAAATGGCGTAATAGACATAATGAAGGAAGAAAAAAAGAATGATGTGGTTTGGCAAGGCAAATGCTCGGGTACAGTGTATGTTTATCATTTATAGATACTTGCATGTTTATTTAAAATGCTCTTGATGAAAATATCCTGAGATAGCTGACCTGTTTTTGGCAGATATATCAGGGGAAGTGAATGCGAGGGACATTTTTCACTGATAAATGAGGCTTGTTCTATGTTAGTATATCAAACGTGGCTCTTTTACGCTTATCTTACTTTCAAAGATCCTCCTGACCATGATGTATTTCTTTAGCTGCTAAAGTTGCTTCAATTTTGGTGGAACAACTGATATACATGCAACTAACCCAAAGTCTAAGTAAACTTTATCGTCTTACTTTGGTGTTTCTTGCCTAGTTTCACTACACGTTCTCATCCATTCGAACATCTTCTGCTTAGAAAACATCGGTTAAATTTATCACCTTTGTGATATCCGGTTAAAGCATTGAGTGGCCCTTCTTTGTTGGATGCTGAGAAATTGTCGTTTCAGAGATTTTTTTTATTCTGATAATGAAAAGTAATAATCAATTGTCGATTGAAGCATGTCTCGTCTGGCCAATTTTACAGATTCAGGTGCACAATTTGAAAAATAAAATCATGAGGCTCAGCCTTTTATAAAGTGTCTAGTATCCTCTCTCTTCCTAGACTCTCATTTTGAATCCTTGTCAGGTTTGCACACACCAACCCGTTGCACTTAGATGTCTTCCAGAGTGTGGTTCGATTTGAGGCGGAGGTTGTTGCCATGACTGCTGCTTTACTGGGAAGTAAAGAAAAAGTTTCGGGAGGACAAATATGCGGAAACATGACATCTGGGGGAACTGAGAGTATATTATTAGCAGTGAAAACTTCACGTGATTATATGAGAGCTAAGAAGGGAATTACATCGCCTGAAATGTACGTGAGACAGTTCTCTGTTTCTTTTACCTCCTGGAAAGTTTATTGTCTATGTCTTTGTTCTTAATATGCAAAGGTTTGCAAATTTCCATCTAACTTTAGGATAATACCGGAATCTGCACACTCAGCATATGACAAGGCTGCTCAGTATTTCAACATCAAACTGTGGCGTGTTCCAGTGAATAAAGAATTCCGAGCAGATGTAAAAGCAATTAAGCGGTACATTAACAGAAACACCATCTTGGTAGGCACTAGAAGATTACTTTCCTCTACTCTTTCTTGCGTTAATTTCAGTTTTCTTGGGTTCTTTGACCCGACAGAAGTTTACATATTACCTTTCCTTGTCATTGACTTTTCTTTATGCCATCTTTGTTGTCATTACTAGAAAGAAGAACTGTTGTAGTTTTAGTGGTTACACTTTTTTAATGGTTATTATCTTGTAATGATTCTTAGATTGTTGGATCTGCACCCGGTTTTCCTCATGGCATCGTCGATCCCATTGAGGTATGTGCAATTCCTTTGTGTTAACAGTCAAAAAGGCCCTTGACCGGATAGTGCCAGTTGAATGTTTTGCTTATATTTGTCCCTAAAGAGGTTCTCTGGCATTATTTTGTGTAGGAGCTTGGTGAACTCGCTTCTAGCTTCAACATATGTCTCCATGTTGACCTTTGTCTTGGTGGCTTTGTGTTACCTTTTGCTCGTAAACTCGGGTAACTTGGGTTTTATTCTGGCAGCAATTGCTATATAATTGGCAACCCTTCTTACTACTGCCACTGTAAGATATTATTAGAAAGCTGCTTGCTGACGAGTGATGATGGTCCATGAAAAGGATTTATGTGCTCTATTGTCATGGTCATGATTTTGCTCAAGTTTAAATGACTCAGATTGTTTATGCTATGTTCAGAAGACATTAGGGGGAGGAAAAAGTGAGGAAAGTGACTTTAATTTTAAATTTTCACTCTTTTTTTTTTTTTTTGGTAAAGTTAAATTTTCACTCTTTCTTCTGTCAATAGTTGAAAATTTTTCATTACTATGCACCCAAGTTTCAGTTCCCCCCATTTTGTTCTCTCCAACATGGCCTTCATCTTCAACTTTTAGCCAGTGGGAAGGAAGAGAGACTCATTTAGATAAAACTTGATTTGTTTGGTGGGACTTTTGAGACAGATTCATCTGTGGCTGCTTGCTTCTCTTTATTGAAGTTCTGAAAAGAGTACAAACTTCTATTGCGTTTCTTTTTGGTATATTTAAGTTGTGATTGTATTTTTCATGTACGTATGGTAGGTATGTATATAATTTTTGCAACTAAAATAAGTCTTTTCTTTTCTTTCTTCTCCCGAATTGCAGGTATCCAGTTCCTCCCTTTGATTTTTCTGTTGAAGGGGTAACATCGATATCCGTGGATGTGCACAAATATGGTTTGGCTCCAAAAGGAACTAGCACAGTTCTATACAGAAATCATGACATCAGGAAGGTAACCCACTTATGTTGCTCCCGCTTTTAGATTGCCGGGGTAATTTAAAGCTTAGTTTGTGGTTATGTTTATATGTTCATTTCTACAAAAAGAAAAGAAAAGTCACATTCAAAGAGAAGCTAGTTGAGAAGTATTTTGTAAATGATTTATCTGATAAAGTTTGCTCCATCACCTGTTTATTGAGTACATTGCTGTAGTTAGGTTGAGCATGCACCCCTTGTGCTTTATTTCACCCTATGACCATCTGATTCACAAAAAGTATGCTTTATGTACATTATGGGCCTGGCCCCAACAGCTAACACTTTTGAGAAAACAGTTTCCTAACATGGTTCTAAAGTGTGAGTCAAGAGTTCAAATTGACACTCTCACTTGGTGTGGTTTTGCCTGATTTCTTGCTTGCATCCTTGCCTTTATATAGTTGTTTGGTGTGGTCACTATTTACATAATATGTTTCATGAATAAGGTTGAACTTATATGGAGAGAATCACGAAGTATGCCTAATATGTATTTTGGACCCATTTTCTAATACAATAAACTTTTGAGGAAAAATATTTTTGAACCCTTTCTTCAATTTAAGTATTGTAGTTTTTCGTGTTTGTGCATCTCTGTTGATAGACATTGCTTATTCAAGAAAATCTAGGCACCACATATACATGCTGTGCCTATGTCCCTGAAAGATGATATTCCCTTTTTTAGGGGTTCAAATAGTGTTTTTTTTTGTCATAAAAATAGTGTTTAATGTGCTGCCGGTTTAATAACTTTTAAGGATATGGTCGTATAGTTCTCTTTTAGTAGCTCCAGGTCTGGCAATTAATTTATTCTCAGTATTTCAAGAGTGAGTGAATATAGTAAGTGAATATGATAAACAAAAAAAAGCAAGCTTTAATTCAACATATTCAAATTCATGACTTTGCTCCATTTCTAGTCTTCATTTTCAATTTGTTGCAAGCAAAGTTACTCGGTACTGCTTTTAATGTCCTTTTTTTTCAATTCTGTGAAGATTCATAAAGGCTGATGCATTATCAAATTGTTGCTCGGGTTGCATGATCTTATTTATTTTTACACTCTTAAGGATATTATTTCTGATCTAGCTTTATGGTTAACTATGTATATGGGGACCTGCCATGATGGATTTCTTGGCTTTCATTCTCCAACAGCATCAATTTGTTGCTGGTGAGTTCATTCTCTCTATATGCAAAGGCTTGTAATTATCATTTCTCTGTTTGTATTTGTGCTTGTTGCTTCCTTTAGCTTAGTAATTTGGAGGGAGATTGATCTTCGGTTTGTTGCATATTGAATTGGGAGGGGTTATGAAATGTGAAGATGGAGAAAGGAGAGAGGAGAGGATGTTTCTTTACGGTGGCTTTCTAAATTGATTTTTTTAAACCTGTGGATGTTGTTATTGGATGGATCAGAAGTATAACTAATTTCTGTACTTGATACTCATACAAAGTTCTTTTAGATGCTAAAAGTCTTTTCTCATGAAGCCTGGTATAAATGATACTCGAGGGAACAACACTTTCTCTTTATCCCTTAAATTGGTAATTTTTTTCAAGCGCGTGCATGAACTAATTATTGTTCTCCTTGTCTATTTTGTTCATTTTCCAACTTCATCGTGCAGTAACGGAGTGGTCTGGAGGTCTATATGTCTCTCCAACCATGGCCGGGAGCAGACCAGGGGGCTTGATTGCTGGTGCTTGGGCGGCAATGATGTCCCTAGGGGAAGAAGGTGCAAAATTAAGCTGGTTCCAACCTAGATTGCCTTACGAAGTCCCCCATCGCTTCTTGTTCCTTTTCTCTCTAATTTTGTACTCTTCAAGTCTTCGCTGTTGGTTGATTATGTTTCATCGCATTTTATAGGTTATCTAGAAAACACAAAAGAGATCATGGAAGTGTCAAAGAAGATTGAAAGAGGGTACGTTGGCTGTACATTATAATATAGTTTAAATCTTCCAAATTTTGAAAAATATCTATCGACTTCTTTTGCAGAATAAAGGAAATTCCGGAGATTTTCATCATCGGCAGGCCGGACATGACGATTGTAGCCTTTGGTTCAAATGTTATTGACATATTTGAAGTTAATGATATCTTGTCATCCAAAGGCTGGCACTTGAATGCATTGCAGAGACCCAACAGGTGGGGATTTTTTTATGCAAGGAAATTTTAGGAATGCAATGCATCTTCTTTTTGAGTGTTGATTCACTGTCAGGGCCGCGTCCAACTTCTGAGAGAAGACTAGACATTGTTTTATTGTGCAGTTCTTTTATGTTATCAAGATTTTAATAGACATTCTTAACAGAGGATCTCTTGCGGTCGCCATTTGTTTAGTTTATATTACAGTTGTAAATTATGGCTTAAGTCGCTTCATTGACAAGCGGCATCAAATATTTGTCAGAATATACATGGCCTACATTATGCCTGACCGTTTCTTCCTTCTGTGTCTCAAATCAGCATACATATATGTGTGACCCTTCAACATGTACCGGTGGTTGAAGACTTCCTCAAGGATTTGAAGGAATCCGTGAGCACTGTAAGTTGCTAAATAAAGCTATGCAATCTTCACTTGTTTTAAAGTTATCAATTAGACATGTATCAGTTATTTGGGAGTATTCTTTTTGTACACGATACAAATACCTGCACACCATAACTGTGATGTGCAGACTCATCATACTCACTCGTTTTGATCATTTTCCTTCCCTAGGTTAAAGAAAATCCAGGTCCCATAAGTGGAGGGAAGGCTCCTATATATGGCGCTGCGGGAAAGATGCCAGATAGAGGAACGGTGCAGGAATTGTTGGTAAATTTCATGGACAGTGCTTGCTAAGCGGCTTTGGCTCAGTGTTCTTGATGTTCTTGGGACCTGTTCTTCAAACTTTACCATCATGGGTCATTTCGTACCTTAATCTTCAGTCCTTGACATTCTTTGATTTTCGCACTACTGTTCTGTTTATCAGAATAATATATATGCTTGATTATCAACTAGTGATGTGGATTTCTAGTGCCATATATATCATGGCCTAGAAAAGTATCGTGCATATCAGTTTCCCATTAATTTTCTTGGTCTATCTAAACGGCTCTCTCCCTAAGTTCAAAATTTGTGCTTTCTGATGTTTCCATCGGTTTTAGAGTGCGAGTCATGTATCGTAACTCTCTTTGCAGGCTGGCAATGTTTGCCCGTTACACGAATGATTCAGCGCTTTAAAACCTTGTAAATGTCATAGTGATAGTTAATGTGAGATTCTAGCAAGATAGTTAATGTAAGAATAAGCTCACTGCAAATTGATCATATTCCAACATACATTCCAACAGCGTTCCAAATATATATCCAGTACTTAACCATATGGTCGTTGCACGCCATGTCAAACAACTCAAGTAGGATCGTAAGAGGAAAGCCTCTTTTATTTGACTCTACAAAATTCACTCTCGTACCAAACTGCAACAGTCCATTAACGAAAAAACATCGGAGACATGAGAAAGCACATACTACTTATGGAGGCGTTGCCTCAGCTGCTTCCGCTCCCTTCATCTGCTTCTACAGCTCCAGAACCAGATCTGCGATGACCCATATTATAGCTCACTCAGGCTAGATCAAGGTAAAAGGAAACCTAAAAATGATCTTGTAGACATGTTTTCTGCTTTAAAAGAGATTCTTGCTGAAATTTCATGGACAAGGTGGCAGCTGTTAATTTTACTTTCAGTGAAAGTTAAGTTGCGAATGAGCGCGGTTGGTTGAGAAGGTTTTCTTGAGTGTTTTTAGTTGGTTTAAACGGATTGACCATGAACTCTGCAAGTAGATATCTCTTTCAGAAATACAGAGGAGAAATTTTCGACATGATTGCAAATGCTTGTTCGGCGGATTCATGCTATGGTTCTCCTCATCAAAAAGAAAATGCTTCTGGCAGTAACTTTTTGGCTCGTGTTCGATTCGAGCACGCGATGAGTCACATCATGGGTCTTGAAAATCAGGAAAATTATACTTACAGTCCGCGTCCGTCTTGATCCAGCACTCCCTGTTCCCATTTGACTCGCTCCCGGCAAGTTTGAACTGGGGCGGCTTGTTCTGAAGCTCCTGATCTCTGTTTTTCTTCTTACTTTCCTGGGTTGTTTTCTTCTTGCTCTCTCTCTGCCGCTGCTTCTCTGCCTTTTTGGTCGAGGAGCAACTCTCAGGGTGAACCTTTCTGTGGAACATCTGAAGTATCTACACGCCACGCATCAAATTATACGTGAAGCCCAAAAGTTCCACACGAGTTTTACGACATTAATGTTCTAAGATACAATTCAATCACCCACGTGGAAGGGACATGGTACCAGAGTGAGTAGATCCCAGATTTGAAGCATGGAACCTATTCTATTAGCACGGGTTCTTAGTTTTGGAACATACAACTACCCTGTAGATCCTAGAGCCAAACCTATGGGTCCAGTATAGTTCCAATAGACATTGGAACCGGCCGATTATTATTATTATTATTATTATTATTATTATTTGGTACTATTTAAAATATTCACCTATGTTGAAAGCTGATGATGACTGATGACCAACATGATCTCAATGCTTCAATATTCCATCATTAATAAACACTGATTTATCTACTAAACTGATAAGAAATATATGAGCCCCACCCATCAACTTTATGTCTCTCACGAATTAACATCGTTTTGGTAAATTCTTAGCAGCTTCTTTTGTTTTATGCCATCGTAACTTTCTTTATTTAGCAAAAGATTTTTATGACTTTGTCGTCTAGGCATGATCAAGCAGCCATGAAATTCCTTAGCAGGACAAGCAAGGAACCAGAGGCAGCAACAAGCAACTGTAAACAGAGAATTTAGGGTTATCTCAGTTGGATTCTCCAGTTCGGTCTGTTCCGCACCCTGAACCTGGAACCGGACCGGTAATAGCTGGTTTCAAGTTCCAACCGGACAAGAACCGCGCCAGTTATTGCCGGTTCAGTCTGGTTGCAGGGTCTGTCCAAGACTGGTGCTTACTCCTTTGTGTTGCCTATTTATTTTGTCACTTTGTCGACGTTGGGGTGGCCGGTTGAATTGCAGATCCATCAGTTCAATGTAAATCAAGTCAGAATAAGTTCGTTGGCATCATAGTGCCATTTCAAGCAACAGTTCACGTTAGGGACGGCGTAGCCCAAGACTTGCAAACTTTTACATCGCCGAATAGAGCGACAACGAAAGGACAAACAAATGTTTGCTTATTTAGGAAATATGTCGAAGTACCTTTTGCAGCTTTGTCTCCGCTGAAGTTGAGTCAGTATTCATGCCAGCAGTTGCAGTGGAGCTCCTAGAAGAAAGGAGCATTTTTTTCTTCAGCTTCTTTTTCATAAGGTTCATGGCTGTATGCCTCTGCTCCCTCTCAGGTTTCAACTCATATCCATCCTCTGTCAGTTTGCTCCTCTGAAACAGCTCTCCAAGTGATGTCCTGTGTTCCTTCGTCACCGCTGCTGTCGTTTCCGACAATTCAATGGCCGAGCTGAAAAGATATCCTTGGAGCGGATAGAGTGTATTTGTGCTCCCATTGTTGGTCTCTTGGCCATCTAAAATTGGCTTTCCACTGAGGGTGATGGTGCTACAGTGGCTGCTTCTTCCCATGCTGACTTGGCTGGATCTTCCCGACGAATCATTGCCGCTATCTTCCTTGGCTTCGGCTACTAGCACCTTCTCTAACTCATCATTGATCAACCTCAGTTCATTTTCCGTCATTTCAGTTTCCTTTTCCGTTATGTAATCGACCGAGTTGGCAAATGTCGGTGTTGAAGGATCGGACAAGGGAGTGTCTGAACCGAGGGTGCCTATTGCAAGAAAGCCAGGGAAGAGCTGGGGCTCATCAGCTAGCAATTCTTCCTCCTGATGGTTTTCATATTCTGCTCTTGCCGCCTCCACATTAGCAAACGATTTCCGGGGTCGGTTCTCTTGCTGGGCATGTCTGGCAGGTTTGGTGACATAATTTGTGTGTTGGTAGTACTCCTGTTCATCGATTGATCGATGCCCAGAAAGGCAATTGCAGGGGTTTCCTGATGCACAAAATGTAGAGACAGAATAAGCATGGGCATAGAGCTGATAAAAATTTCAATTTGGGCTTGTGAGTTCTATGTTATGAACTTAGTAGTTACTCTTATGAACTAGGTGTCATTGTTATTGTTCATGAACTAAACAACACGTTGCACCTATTTTGTGCTGTGACACAGCCAAGTACAACTGCTGAATGACTCTGTCTATGCAGTAAAGCTGCAAATCGGTTTTCCTTAGTAGCATCTCATGTCTTCACCAATAAATGATGGCTCCCATAGATTGTTAAAAGTCCCGTGCACAAGCTAATGTGAAACTTATACTGGGAAGTGTGTTAATTTCTGCTTTTAGATCGTTGGGAGTAAATGAACCTGTCATTGATGACACACGTGACAACCCTTGCTTGTTTGATGAAAAGATTAAGGGAACTAACAGCAGATAAATTCTGAAAGGAGCTTACCAATAACTAAGTCCTTGAGTGGCTCGCCACCAGTTTGGCGAAACTTCCGATGCATCCAACCGAGTAACTGCAGCATCAAGATAGAATGATTACATTGGAAGGCCGAGAATGTCTCGATTCTCCTCTACATAAAGCAGCATATACATTTACCTTCATCTTAGGGCAGCAATCTGTCAGTTTTGATCTCCTTTGTTCTTTGGGGAGTCGATGGAAGAGAACCTACTTTTAACAGTCAAGTTAGAAACAAGATTTATCAAGATCGTTCTTGCTGATATGAGATAGAGATGGCTCGAAAGAAGACATGAAGATGGTTCCAAGCAGGTGTTGCCTGTTATTTTGTCAAAACCGAATCTCGCAAATAAATGGGTGGATGAGTCCAGCATATCTCGAGCGCACGATCATATGTAAAGCCATCGATACATGTTGATAGTGAGGTGGTGTTGCAGGTTATTTTACATTAACTCTTTTGTTCCCCATGTGTTTGTTTGGTATCAATAATCACTTCAATCACTTTTTTGGTGCTATAGCATCATGTTCTTCATCACGTACAAGAGATCAACGTTCGCAAGTGGCAGTGATAGTTGTTTAGTTGCGAACTGCGGTATCCATTGACTGTCTCTCATCGTGCATGACCAGCTCCCTACAATTACTTGTTGAGGTCGGTATGTATATTAATATAAGACCACCGGGTATTTGGTGAAAAGGACTTTAATGTGGGGACGACAGCGAAGGCCCTGTTGAGAAAGATGGTTAAAATGAACTGGACAAGGAAAAAAATCTTTTCTTATAAAGGACAGCATATTTGGAAATCTCCAGCTTCTCGGGTAGGTCCTTCATGTGAAGGTAGGCCACATTAAATTTGACTTTGTGGTACCTAATCCGGTGTGGAGCTTTACAATTGCTGTTTTAATTACTGATTAGATGATTTCGAGATTACATAAACAGTTATATTGGTGTCATGGCCGGCGGCACAGATTCACATTCATTTGTGATATTCTTTTCGCCAGATTGATCTAGCGTTGGGCTGTGAGGAGCTACAGTTCATGCTCCTGTTAGTTAAACTAACTGCTCCAGCTAATGGTGATCATAGAGTTCTGCCCTGGAAACTAGATTGATTTGGAGGTATGTGGTGAAGCTGGCTAGAGCATGCATGTCCCAGAAACTGTCCATGTTAGAAAGCCTTTTATCCCTACCACCGAGGCTCTTTTGGTTGTGGGATCATCAAGTTCCTGTCGTGATCAAATCACCCTGGACATCCTGTGGAGATCCAAACACGTTTCAAGGCCATGTCGGCCTGCTGCAACTGCCTTCATCATTTCTCCGGGCTCTTTACTCGTCTCCTAGGCTTTGCCTATAGGTGGGCAACTTCATCGCTGTTGCAAAAATATGAATAAAAGTGTCGTTATGTGAATCCATCTCGCACATTTACTGTAGAATCTGATTAGGAAGAGATTGCCAATCAGTAGTACAATGATTGCTTGGTCCTACTGAGAGAGAGAGAGAGAGAGAACGAGGAAAGAGAAAGAGAACCCTCAGTGGAAGCCTAGAAGATCCGTTGCTCGTATCATGTCTCCACTAATCGACGTGCTCTCGTTGGTCATTAATGTTCAGCGCGCAAGCTCTCATCGAATCCCCGTTCGAACAAAATTCGACAGGTGAATGACATGCTGCTCATCCTCTGATCAGAGAGCTCCAGGAGTGAGCACCATGAACTTTTACTCGTGTTGTACAGCCACATCTACACTAGCACTGTAAATCTTCTGGCTGATACGACATACTTTGGACTCATGATTGTCATCTGTAGGACGTATACACCCTGTTGGTATTAATCAACCATTTCCGTGGTCTTCCATTGGGGAACCTCTCCGTTTTCTTTTGTGGCTCCTGAAAAATGAAGATCACCATTGTCCATGAAATTCTGGGCTAAGCATGTCCAAAAAAGTCTCCATCTCAATTCTCGTTGAGACCTTTGGATCATTGAGATGTAAAACTACGGAAGGATATTCCCTCTCCCTGGGGAAAGAAAAAATCCAGAGAGAAATCCATTCACGGCAATCGTTTTGCTCCTTTTCTTCCCGAAAATGCAGGGTCGTGTTTTTGTATATCTGTCTAGAAAGCCGTGGCAGTGAGTTTTAGCACATTTTCTTCCATACTACACTAGGCGTCGCATCATATGCACGTGATAACACGATGCTATTCCTAATACGCATAAGCATGGGCACCGTTTGTCACCGCCATCATCGCCATACCATCATCACCTGATTCTCCATTGAAATGAGTTGGTTCTCTCTTTCTTCCGTCTTGTTGGAGATTGACCAGCGATACAAGACAGCAGGGAGGAGGCAAACAGATGGTGTCAAGAAAGTTGGTCGCTGTGACTTCCTTTCGCAGATGACACTGTAGGACGTTGATTATTGGAGGCGACTGATCATCGGCTAATCATAACGTGCTCTGCTCCTCGTCCATTCGTTCATATTAGCTTCGTGGACAAAGTCGGAGTCGACCATTCTTTCTTTTAGCTTCGCAGACAAAGTCGGAGTCCGATTGCATGGTCACGGACTTGCCAAAGCTACCCAAGGGGTTGAGGGCATCGGCCATTACATATTATTCGAAATTTTTTAACTGACAGAGGTTTGGGTTTCAAAACTTATTCTTCTTGTGATGATAATTGTCCAAAAAATCATAAATCTATTGTATGGCGACTAATTCAATCTTAAACATTTTGATGTTTTCTCAATTTAGTCCTAAACCTTTCGGTTTGTTAATTTAATCCTTAACCCTATGAACATTTGCCGATTCAATCCTAAACTTATTGGATAATTGGCCGAAAGGATTACATTGATAAATTGTCAAAAAGATTTAAAACTAAATTGGTATAACCAAAAAGTTTATGACTAAATTGACAAATCATCAAAAAGTTTTGAATTAAATTGACATAGTTAAAAAGTATTGAATTGAATTGGTTACCGTACAATAAGTTTAAGACTTTTTAGACAATTTTCCGATCAATTTGGTTCTCAGTTCCCGGCCCTCGGAAGCCAGGCCTTCTCAAAATCTCAAATACGACACCCTGAGACTCAGTACACAAGTTCCAACACCTATGCGAATGCGAGAGAGACCTATATACCTCTCATCACCTCACATCCCAAGGCTTTGCATTCTATACTAACGACAAACGAGGCACCATCTTCTTCAATCACATATCCTAGTCCCCATAAAGCGCAGCACAAGAGATCGACTTTACGGTGCCGAATTAGTCAATTCATCTAAACCTAATTCAAAATGTCTCATTTTCACTATCATAGTACGCTTGACATTGAATCCACACCAGTTTCTTATCTGAACCGAGCGAAAAAGCCAAAGATCATGATCAGTCTTATACAACAAAAACCATTCTCACCGATTTCGGCAATACAGATGCTGTGTCGATTAAAAGAGAAGCCTAAAGACACATGATCGTGAAGTAAAAGAGCAGAAACATATTGCAGTTGGAACGAGAAAGGAAAGTAGATTTCCCCAAGTCCATGAAGAGGAAAAACTGTGACAAACATAGGCCAGCATGGAGAAAAAGGGCGTCAATCCGATTTCTTATCTGATCGCTGGGATTTGTTTGTGGCCGCGGTTACGCGAGGCTTATCCTCTGCCATCTTTCCGTGAGTCTCGTCTCTTTCCCTGAAATATCTCTCGAACGCCCGTGGAAGGAACCGGGGAATCAAGAACCCAAACAAGTTGATCGAGAAGTATAACAGATTGCCCGCAGCCAAGCTCCTCCCAAACCAGAACCACACCACATCCTGGACCATAAAATTAAAAATAACCATGTAACTAATAGGTATGTTCAAGTTCAACAGCAGAAGCATAATGAGTCGAAAGGTTCAACATATGATCGACAATGAAAAAGAGTGCAGGATCTTGAATAATCTCCAATTCTTCATTTAAAGTTCCAATGAGTATAATTATCTAGTGTTCTTGCCGTAAGTCAAGTAACTAATCGTATGAACAGAGTATCATTTCACAATCCATGCAAACAGTGTACGGTATGCATAACATTATATTATTTGACAACACCCTCGACTTGTTGGGAAATCTTTTTCAATACGATGAGACTGCACACCTTTCAAAGGATTTCTCCCGGAAAATTGTCCAAAAACTGTTCATAACAGAAGTAATAAATGTTCGAAACAGAAACCCTTTCAGAAAATCCACAAGATCGAGTTATGACTTTGAGGGAACAGGCGTAGATGAAGTAGCAATGTGGTTTTCCAGTCCTACCTTAATCTGTGCATTTGCCTGCAGAGTCTTGTTGAACCACACATCAGTCATCCAATCGATGATCACGAATATCCGCCTCACAGTATACAACAATGGCACCAATGCCCTCACAGGTGGCGAAAAAAGTGACAGCCTGCTTATCAAGTTCTCAGTCAATATCTGAAACGAAAGCAAGAACAGTTGCGGAGTCGCGGACCGCACTGCATGGTCATCGCCCCTTGCGAAACCGCCTAGCACGTAAGCCAACGGCAGAAACAATCCGATGGTAGTCCCCACCACAACATAGAGCCTGAACAGCCTGCCACCCTGGAAGATCTCCGCTGAAGCTGTGGTGGCATTGCCATGAGACGGGAAGGCCAGCTTCGAGAGGGCAATGAGATACACAGACGCAAAGGCGGGGAAAATGAGGTCAAGAAGGGGGACGAGGCCGCTCGCGGAGAACACCATTATAAATGCCACGAGCTGGAGCTCGATCACACGCAACGAGCCCATCACTCCACCAACAAGGGATTGCTGGTTCACGGCCTTCCGAGTTGGTTTCGTGGCTGCGGAGAGGACGGTTTGGTTAAGCTCCACACCGGGAGCCACCCCCAAGGTTGCTCCTGACATTTTTGCTCCCCTTAACACTACTACCTTCGATTGAGTTTTGAAGTTCAGAGACGACGCTTATACTGCAGAGTCCAGCAAAAAGATAAAACCGGGAAAACAATGGGGGGTCATAATCAGTTTTAGCACACAATGCAAGAACATGAAGGCGAGGAACAAAATCCAGCAAACAAGTAAACCATCATTTTTTTCCCATCAAAATCCTAACTTGATATGTACATAACATACCAAGACTCCCTGTACAAGCATCATCCCATCAGAAAGCCCGTCATGGGATTCTCCTAACACAAAGATTCATGTCCATTATGTGACCTCAGAATTGCTCTTCCATTGTCAGTTTAGGAGTGAAAATGCGCTCAGAGAACAGATCAGCCGCGAAACTATTGACTGCATGTCAAGAAAACTATTCCGCATTCACAAAACTTGCAGAATACAACCTGACAGGTAACGCGGAGTTAGAAAAGAACCCAAATCTACATGTAATCTAAGCTCCTCAAGAGTGATCAAGGTTCTTAGTTCTTGACGTAGCTAGGTTCCACCGTTTCTAAATCCGGAACTGTAGTAATACATTCCCGGAAACCAGCCTACTTTTAAGCAAATTAACCAAACAAGCCCCATCGATCATCGAGGAAAGCGATACATGTAAACTACGAGGAAAGAACCAAGACTTACTCAGATTCCGTGTAACGAGAAAGTGATCCAAAAACTAAAGAGAAGTTCCTCCGAGTGACGAGAAGACGAAGAAGAAGAAGAAGAAGAAGAACGAACGGACCATCGCCAGAGAAGGAGAGGGAGAGAGAGAGAGAGAGAGAGGAGTGCTGGGTAATAGGAAGCGGATGACCCTGCACCGTTGTCGGTCGGACGTGTTGCCCGGAGGTCGCGACACGTGGACTCCACGCCACGTGGGAGTTCGTCGGTTGCCTCCTTCCCTGATCTCACACCTGTAAGAATTTTTCGTGAGAAGATCCGAACTCCATGCGAGTGGGGCCCCCATCTTCTCCTCTTCCGTCAGCTCGTGTGCTTCGTTGTTCGAAACATGCTAGAATGGGCGGCAGCGATACCCCGGAAAAAATAAAGTTTTCTAGGTAATTTTCAGCTAACAAATTATTTCATCCCTAATACCTTTTCTTTTTTACGCTTCGTTTGTTTCGCGAAAAATAAATAATTTAAAAAATATTTTTTTAAAAAATAATTGATTGTATCATTCAAAATAATTAGTTAATGAAGAATGTTATATTATCGACAACAATTTATATCTAAATATTTTCGTGGACAATAAAAAAAAATTCGTTCGTTCATTTTCCCAAACAATACAAGTTATTATTTTTAGGAAAATATTTTCCAGATCATTCATATTTCGCGAAGCAAACGGAACTTAAAAAAATGGAATTTATTTATATAATACCAAAGTTAGCATCAATCGCCCCACTTGCCTGCCAATGATATCATAATATTCCATTTCCCATCCTGAGTTTTGATTTTTGCATTAACGGGTTGATTTGAATACAAAATTAAAGTATAACACATCTTAAGCTAACAAATCATTTCATCGTCAATATCTTTCTTTGAAAAAAAAAAGGACAGTTTTTTGTTGGGATTTATTTATACAACACTAAAGTTAGGATCAATTGCACCATCTGCCAATAATATCATAATTCTCCAATTTCTCATCCTAAATATGATTTTCATATCAACGGATTGATTTGAAAAAAAAAATTAAAGCACGCTTCCATATTTAAAAGATAATTCGAAAATCAAATGTTTTTCCATTAATTCGATTTTAAAAGTAACAAAATAAAGAGGAAAAAAAAGGACCAAACTAAGCTATCTAAAATCTTATGTTTGTTAACAGGATTCAAAAGGACAAGTGAAGAAAAGAAGAAGAAAACAATGATTAGGGACTTTCGAGATTTTTGTTGTTTGGATAATTAATATGGAAATTACCACAACATGCGTGATTACGGCCTGTTATATTATAACCCAAGAAATGCTTCTTCAAAGATTATAACCTAAGCTGGGCCGGGCTGCTCCGTGGACTATGGGCTCGATCCACATTAACAAAAAGTAGGACTTATTATTTCCATAAACCGGAAAAAAGAAAAGAAAAGAAAAATCCTTCTCTGTTCAAGGGGCGCCAACATCATCGACATCGCCGCACCAAACTCCACCTAAGTAGAACTTGAAGGAATTAGGGGTGAGCGTTTCCGGTCCGGTCCAGTCCAACTCAAGAACGGGGAATCGGACCGGCTAGGCTAGGACCATGGACCAGACCGAATCATCAGTCCAGTCCAGTTTTAATTGGACCAATCACTTATTGATAAAAGTAAGAGAGAATTGGGGAAATTAAATTATACTTTCTATTTTTTAAAAAAAAAATTAAAAAGTAAATAAATATATATATGAAAAAATTAGAAAAATATATATTTATTGGCCTGGACCGGTCTAGTTCCCACTCTAGAACTGGGAACCGGACTGCCTAAAAATCGGTTTCATTTTTAGGAACCGGAAATCAGACCGATATTCTCGAGAATCGGATCAAATTGGTCGGTCTGGTCCTAATTTGAGCGGTTCATCTTGCTCATCCCTAGAAGGAATGGCATGACGGTTCTCCTACCCAAAAGATGTGGTCTCGCATATGACCAAATATATATTGACATACGATAGAAAGGCAAACTGGTTTTACGGCCCAAGTCCACCAAGAAAATATATGCATCTCACCAGCTAAACCGCAAAATCCAAAGGCGAAATAATACATCTCCAACGACTAATCAAGCTGCACTTAACAAAAGTAACTGCACAAAAAAAAATATGCGCGACTATCTTAGAACTATACCAAAATCAACCCCCAAAAAGTCCCCCGCCAATACCGCTCTCGTCCTACTCGTCGATTAACTATAGAACCTAAAAGAGAATTCAAATGAATAATTGGAGCAAACCACACCGCTCGTTGAGGGGTACAAATCTCTTCTAAGCAGATCAAGCATAGACTGTGCTTAATCGTAAAGCATTTCAAAAAAGAACGCGTATGGTTGCCAACGTCTCATGCACATTTAAGGCCTAAGCTGTTTTCTTATGGTTTCACGTAAGTTTACATACATCATAAAGAATCATACAAACGCCTAAAGATTCCATTCGTCGTGTTTGCTAAGACCAAAGATGACAAGAACGTCATCACTCTTGCTTAGATCAGAGGCGACGAAAATAAAATCCGTCACTATTGCTCAATCCAATAAAAACAAAGTTTTACTTTGGTCATATTCGGTAGGGGTGATTGATTTCAGGGAGGGCTATTTTCGCCCTAGAAACAAAAACCGGAGTGGAAGGATTGGGTCCTAGTTTTTAGAACCTGGAACCGGCCCACCTAATCCTAGAACCGGCGTGATTTCTTTCTCTCTCTTTTTCCCTATTCCTTGGCAGGGAATGGGATACCGGAACCGGATGAGGGATTGGAAAGAACATTGTTTTTGAATTATTGCATGCTCTTGCAAAGAGCGTGTCTATGTGCGTTGCAGCCTTTTGGCATAAAAAAAAAACTATCGGCGTAGGTGGTTCGGTCCACATTTAGAATCAAGAATTGGATTAGTTCCCACAAGAACCGTTTAGCCGATTCAATCCGGTTCTCATGCTCACCCCCGACTATTTGGTCGTGTCCAAATCAGGACGAAAATCCACTTTCACCGCCGCAAACATAACCCAAAACAACACATCACCACTGTCGTCGCTGAAAAACAAATCTGGTCTGCTCTAACTGGACGAAGTTTCAGTTCTGTCTTTGTTTGATGAGTTTCCGGTCTCATCAAAACGCGAAGAAATAAAAATTTCATCATTATTGCTCAATTCAACGGCGACGAGCTATTGTTTTCGTCGCCCTTGCTCAACCAAAGCACGACGAAACTAGTTTTTCCTGGCCTAATGTCTCTTCTTGTTTTCTCCTTTGCGACGAAACTGATTTTTTTGTCGCTATAGAGTAGATCATTGGTGACAACATTCATATTTTGTCGCGATTTCTTACAGAGGTAATTATTTTCGCAAATGCGTACTCATATAAACAATCTTAGCTACGTTTCAACAATGCATCAGATAAGGCAGCAGCCTACCAAATACTGAGCCAACAACAGTGCCAACCCCCCACGGTCGTCCTCCAGTGTGGCATTGGGCCTGAACATCCGGCACCTCGGAGACCCCCGGTGTGGTGGTAAGGCCCTCCGCAAGTCCGAAATGTTCATATGGTGGCCAACACGGTTAAGGTGGGAAGCCCGGGACGCAATCTCTTCCCGCAGATGGCATCGCTAAGCACCGGAGTAGGATTTCGATCAAACCCAAATCTCGTCCGGGTGAAATTCAATGTTGCATGCAACGTGAAGTGCGATCAAGAACCATACATATGGTTCGGGATTTCAAGACAAGTACACAATGCATCAGAACCATCCTTAAGCCTTGTCATTAGAAAGTGACGCAAACAAGGAGCTACGAGAAAAGAAGCAAGAGGCTTACATGAATTTTGGTGATATCTTGGTGATGTGACGACGACGAAGAAGTTTAAAAAGGTGGTGGTGAAATTTTTTTTTTGTGAAGAATGATGGTGATTTGATAAATAACATTAGTATAATTGCCAATGTTTGGTACAATTTAAAATCACATAAGTTCAATGGTGTAATTTGCCATCGAAAGTAAGGATGCAAAGCGTACGGAGATAAAAGATGGGATAATTTCGGTTTTTTTTTTTCCAATTTTTGTCCTTCTTCCTCTATTAAGGACAAATCTCCATTTATTTCGTGAAAAAAAAATAATTTAAAAAAATATTTTTCAAAAAATGATTTCTCAAAATAATGAAATACGTTTTTATTATTGGCACATAATATTTTTGTGGACAGTAAAAATTGTTTTTCATACCAACACAACACGGTTGCAAGCGAATTTGTACTCATGCCAACCGCGTACATGGGATGTAAATAACAAATGTTGGATTTTATGCACGTGTACTCGACCTTTACGATGTGCAACATCTTTTCAATACGGCACGACGATAAAATACGATAATCAGATAATAATAATTTTACATTGATTGTCAATTTTTTTGAGGGGTTAATTAATAAACTAAATAAATATGCGATGGCTCGAGTTTCTCGCAATTTTAAACGTGGCAGCCACATCTCCTCCTTTTGCCTCTTCTCGGATAAATCGCCAAAAAGCCGACAAAATTATAAGGAAAAATCCCAAGAGCATTATTGCCGTTCCCTCCCACGTTCCGGGCACGCGGCGTTTCCTCGCCCGCCGATGGACCAATCGGGACGCGCCACGTCACCATTTGACCGTTGCGCGGGAGCCGGGGAGCCGGAGCGATGGCGCGCCGGCCCTCGGCACCTCGAAGCCGCGGCGCCGTGTGGGTGGGGGGTGATTTCGCCCTCTTTTTTTCGGACCAATTTTCGGATTGGTCAAATGTGCGCGCCCCAAGGACATGCTCCCGTGTCAATTTCCTATTGGGCCCGACGAAAAAAAATTCAAAAAGAATATGCGCCCACTTGCCAACTAATAACGTCTAGCAGCGGAATAAAGAAATAATTCCACGTGGGGAAATTCCCCTTTTTAAATTTTTTTTTATTTGTTTGAAAAAAAAAAATACCAGAAGAAGAAAACGACCAGTCGAGGATGGGGTGCGCAGTGGTCCGCCCTGCTCACGTTAGCAACGACGCGGGGGGAGGGGTCGTCGGGCACGTTGCCCTCTAAAAAGGAGCCCACAGATTTGCCACACGTGTCCCGTTTGTCTCCCGCGTCGCCAATCTATCCGTTAACTCTCTCTCTCTCTCTCGCTCTCGCTCTCTCTGCAACGCCCTCCATTGAAGAAGGAGGAGGAGGAGGAGGAGGAGGAGCAGAAAAAGAACAGCAGAAATTCATACGCGAAAAAGGGCGGGGCGGACGGGGGAAAGAAGGGGGGGGGGATCTTTTGATCCTTGAAAATGGGGAAGCTGCTGTGCGATTCGACGGCGGTGGCGGAGAAATTCCCGTCCCCGGCGTCGACGGCCATCGTGCCCTGGAGGGAGGTCAACGCGGAATCCCTCGATCCCGCCCCGGCCTCCGCCGGCGATCTCCCCGGCGACCACCAGATCGCGGCCTCCTGGGACGACGTGGCGGGCCTCGAGGACCAGCAGCGGCGCCGCCTCCAGCGCCTCCGCTCCAAGGGCGTCCTGTGGCGGCACCCGCAGGACGAGGAGTCGCCGCCGGTCGTCTTCTATTTATCCCACGGCGGGGAGGTGTCGGCCGACGGGAACTGCCTCTTCACGGCGTCGCTGAGGGCGGCGACGGCGGGGGGCGCGGCGGGGCGTGGGGTCGACGCGCGGGGCCTGAGGCGGCGCGTGGTGGGGCGGTTCTCGGAGGGCCTCGGATCGGCGCCCGGGGAGGAGAAGGAAGCGGTGGAGGGCGCGATCCGGCACATGTACTCGCCGGATCTGAAGAGCGGATGGGGGGTTCATGTGGTTCAGGAGGTGAAGCTATTGGCAAAGAAAGAGGACAGGGTTGCTCTTGATTCGGCCATTGAAGAACTGGCTCAGCTTGGGATGCGGAGGTAGCAATCTATGTGTTTTTTTCCACCACAAAATGACGCATTCTTTCTGCGGGTTTCGTTGGTCGTAGTTTGTCAAGATTTGGTTTTTTGGATTTGTTGACTGCCTGCCTTGGGTTGGCTGAAAAGAGATAAGAAACGAGAGAAACAAGAAAGTTTGTGGATTCTTGATTTTCTTTTACCTTTACTGGAGTCAAGTTAGGGTTTGAGCCAGAAATTAACGTCTGGGATTTTGGTCATTAGGAAGTTTTCTTCAAGGGCATGGCTTTCAGTACCTTTCGTTTTCTTGTTATTTTGTGCAGTGAGAAAAGATCGAACTAAACCAGTAAACTGGTTCGGTTGATTTTGCAATTCTGTTTGCGATGTTACCCAGATGTCGCTTTGGGGAGCTATGAGTTATTACTGGCTGAATTTTCTTTCTTGAAACTTGAAGAATGTACGCTCACTATATGTATTATAGTGACACTGAATGTAATAAGGTTGAAGGAACAAAGTTGCACTCTTGAACTGAACTGGGTTCCACAGTTTCAATTGAATCTTTGTTTTACTATTCTTGATACATTCCTGTTTTTTTTACTGAAGAGAAATGGCGGCGGAATCTATTTACAAAGAGAGATGCATTCCCGTGAATGATGGCTCAAGTTGGGCCAAATACATGTCAATCTCCGGTTCATCTGATGATGAATATGATATCATCACTTTGCAGTACACTGAGGAGGGTTTATTATCTGTAGATGAGAATAGAAGAGGTCATGCTGCAGCATTTGGTGATGACATAGCAATTGAATGCCTTGCGACTGAGTTCAACCGAGAGATTTTTGTGGTGAGTGTAAAATTCTTTCTCTCTATCTTTTGATCGGGCTATTCCTATTCTTCTTCTTTAAATATCTGGTGGTTCTATGATCTTGATATTTATTTGTATCTTATCAGGCTTTGGCTACGGTCATCGTTTCTGAAGTAATGCTTTTGCCATGGTATAGGCAGTCTATTTCCGGGGTAGATTAGCTTGGAAAATTAGCTTAAAAATTTATATTGGTTTAGCACTTAACTGGTCTCTTGCATATGTCCTTTCTAGCACTACACTTGGGAGATACAAGGACCATTCAAGGATTTTTCTGTTTCACATTCTTGAGAATGTCAAGGAGACTACAGAGTTTATTTGAGCTCAGAGCACACTACATAAGCCCTGCAGTTAGCTAAAATGTCATTGGCATTCCTTGGAAATCTAGTAACTCCTCAACTTTATGCCGAGTCATCCAGGACTTGGCTGGGTTATCGTTGGACTTAACCATCGCTTTACTCTCTCTCTCTCTCTCTTACATCTGACCAAGTGGAGCTGCTGCAACTCCTGGTGTATGGGTTCCTTTTGTCCCGCCAGTGAAGCAATTTCTAGTTAGTAATGTGGTTGGAGAGTTTGAAACTTCTACAGTTTTCCTTCTCGTGCCTCTTGGTTTTCTGTTATACATCACTCTCCCTTGTTGATAGGCCTTAGCTGGGAACGGTTGGCAGATAACTGTCACTGATTTGAATGAGTAGCAATCACAGCCTAACCAGACAAGATTGAACGTTTCGCCTTTGCTGGTCTACGCTGTTTGTGCAGGCTTTATGTTTTGAACATAATTATCTGGCACTTTGAAGTTTGAGAACCCTCTATTAATGAACAGCAGATCTACATTACTGTCTGTAGGGCAATATCTTTGGGTTGCTTCATAATATGTTTTGGCGATAGCCTTTCTCTTTGCTTCATATCTTACGATACTTAAAGTCCTTAAAATATATTGTTTTTTCCTTCTTATTTTCTTTCCTTTCTCCTTGATGTATAGTTGCTATGCTCTCTTAATCCATTTCCCCCCTACTTGCTAAACTAGAAGAGTTTCCGAGTGATCATCCTTTAACAAGATGTTGTCATTTTCAGGTGCAAGCCCACGGATCTGACGCAATGGTTGATGAAGACAACTGTGTTTTCTTCCTCCCTCATCGTCCAAGAAGTCAAATACGTGGTCCTCCTTTATTCCTTTTCATGAAAGGAACAGGTAAATGAATTTGTTATTCTGCCTGCTTCCCAGAAAACCAAAAGAAACGAAATGGAAAAAAGAAGTCAAAATTGCTATCTTTTAGCAAGTTGGTCTGGAATTGTGAACTCTCCATCTGGATTTAACGTTGCCTTACAATTGATTTTAACGTGCAGGGTGGTGTGGTGCCGGAGCTGATCACTACGAACCCCTCATTGCTCATCCTGCTTCCCTTGTATCTCTAGAGAAAGTTGCTGAAGTACTTTGAAGCCACCCTCCATGCAGTTTTGTGCCCTAGAGTTAGAAATAGAAAATAGTTCATTCTTTTCCTCCATAGTGTATGGCCAGCAATCTGGTTCTCCACATTCTTCCTTAGATGTCGAGGACTCTTTTTTTAGTCATAACCATCCATTTTCTTTGTCAATTTCATCGAGAATTAGTTGTGTCTTGCAGGTTTTGTGCCTGCAGTCAGAGTAATCTGTAGTAATCTTGATGTTTTTCCCGGCTGTTCTTCTTGTGGTTGAGTTCATTGTGGGGGCGCTGATACTGTCCTGGCACTATTCAATTCAAGCGAGGATAGTGCCTTTTTTTTTTGTATCTTATGCTGGATTTAGTTCATCAATGATGAAATTGAGTTTGGTTTGCGCCAGTCTGCCATCCGGTGAACCTGTGTTGAGGTCTTCATTCCACAATCTCATGATTTAGATTGGATAAAATCCAGACACTTTCGAGAATTTTGCTTGAATTTTTGCGGAAGATCAAAGGAGATGCACAAACTGACACATTGGCCTGAGTGTTAAACTTTACACCTCCGCCTTAATTTGTAATGGTTTTCTTTATTGCCCGTTACTATTTGAGGAAGATATCATGGGATTTGCGTGTTTGGAGTGCTGCACTCGTATCTTGATAAATTTCTGGCTGTAATTAGTCAGATGCCGATGTTTCATTGCCCGACTTATAACATCTGCTTTGTGGGGGTAAAACTCGATTGATTTCCCGAAATACATTCTGCCAGATTTGGCATCAAGACTATAGCACTTTGAGGCTCGCGGCAACCAGGGCTCATGCGCTTGGAGCTGCTCTTTTCCGCCATTCGAAAAGCTTGCTCAAAAGCCGACTAGCCCACGGAATCCTGTCGGTTCGGAAAAAACTTGCAAAATAGGGATCTCGAATGGGCAACAACTTATTATACCCAAAACTTGGAAGAGAAAAAAATTCAAAGCAGCTTCGCCCTTAGTTGAAACCTGTCTCAATTATTATCGAATCTTTGGGAAGCCTAGTTTATCCCTTCACCATGCTTTTGGGGACCTCCCCGTGAAGCTTCATACTCTCTCTGTATGTGATTCTGGTAATTATTGGGGCTGTAGTGGTCTTTTTCGTATGGAATCTTTTGAGAATATCCATCCATTTCTGCAAAAGCAACAACGCCGATTCATTGAACCTTCAACTCATATGAGCAACAGGGAAATTTCAGGACACTGGTAAAGGTTTAAGGTCATGCAAATCAACTTTGATTTGCGATCCAACCCGAAATTGTCATGAAAAAAATTTGAAAGAACTACACAAGAAATCCAACAAAGTATGCGTGTGCTCTGCTTGCCTAGTGGACCTTACTTTACAACGCATCTTCACTACCATGCAAAGTTACTCCCCAGAACAGAACTGGAAAAAAGGAAAGTTAAAAAAAAACGTGATTATTTTGCCTCTCTCAAACTCCATGCTTTTTTCACTTTATAGAATTTGCTTCGTGAAAGTCTCATTAAACACATGATTATTGTTGAGACATTTCAATTTATGAGAAGTTATAAACCTGAATATCTTCTCCTGTTAATACTTGACGTCAGCATAGGAAGTTTTCCTTTTGTTTCCAAAAAAGAAAAATTCAGTCCACTCGTGCCAAGAAAGATCGATTATCGTAGTTTAAATATAAATTAAGCGATTACAATTACCCTTTGAATTTGCGCACTTATCACATAGAAAAATGAGTCTACATGAAAATATCTCCATTATCGCCAAACATATCCGTTTATGATGAAAACATTTTGCGTTTTGTTCGTTAGTAAGCGGGTACTTTTAGAAAAATGTATGCTTTTCAAATTGTTAATTTTTCACGGACGCACACATTGGTGGTGTAATTTCACCTCTTTGAGGTATAAGTCGGCCGAAGGAACGACGAATTATTTAGTGTATGATCCAAACTATAATACAGCAACCGGAGGAATTAATTGCAGATGTTTTTGTGGACAGAATTTGAGAGTAAAGGCAGTACTTTTTTGCTCTGCTTTCAAAACGTGCCACCAAAAATAATAGCATAAAGGCATTGCATCACCAAAGATAAAGCCAGCAAACCCAAATGCACATGCTTGCTTTGTACATTTAATATTTAACTAGAGAATATATACGTTTGACACAACTTCTGCCAACCAATCGTGCCGATGATCCATAAGTTTGGGCATTGTTTAAGGCCAATGTGTAACGTTAATCACTTGCAATAATATCCCATGCCTGTCAACTTGAACACTTGTTAAGCAATCGAATGATAAATTTTATAATTTTTCAATGTGCAACTTTTTGTTTTATCCATCAATGCTCTCCATAGCAAAGCATTCCTTGTTAAGTTTGTTTTAACAAATACCTTAAGAGCATTTGTTAACGTGATTCATTTAGTTTTTATCCTGACGGCGAAAAAGATGAAATAGGATTCTTGAATAAAAAGAGAAAAGTGATGTATACAAAAGCTAGCTTACAAAGACGTGGCAGACTTTTTATATTGGGTATTGAATATGGTTATCATTTAAATGTCCATTTACAGCCTGTCACGATACATAACATTGTAATTTTATCGACCGGTCTTAATATATGGCCATAGCATGAGGGTGGATAGCAAAAGATGTCCTCATTGGATGGTCGAAAACGTATGTATAGGAAGAAATGAATGGATAAGATAATGCGCCTAAACTAGCTGGAAACTTCAAAACCATCAAATGGCACACTGCACGGGCACCAAGAGGGGCTAAACAAAGGCACCCAAATAAGCACATTTTTAATCAGCCCATTACTTTTCCAAAAGCAGTTCTTCCCAAGAAAGAAAAGAAGAAGAAAGGAGCAAAAAACAACAATTAAAGTTAGGGCAACATTATTCACAGAATCTCTCCCTAGAAATATCCCCCTTTTCCCACACTATAAATGGCCTTGTTTCCACTGCTCTATGTTCAGTCAGATGTGAAATCTCACTCATCAACTTTCCTCATCAAGTCCTCAGCTGGAAGAGATTAATTCTCTTCATTGCTCTTTGAAATTCTCAACCACAAACCTTATAGAGGATCTTTTCTTTGAGACTTTAAAAGAGATGGATTCGATCGAATCGTTGAAGCTTCAAACTGCCATGAGGAATCGCAAGCTCAAGAATCACCACCATCTTCTATATAGTTTCATCCCCCACCTTTTGACTGCACTGACGTGCAGTCTATTCTGTTCCTATCCCTTTTGGTTGCCCTCCGTCGAGCATTTCCTGTTCATCACCCTCCCACACGTCGGGACTTCATTGCTCAGTCCAAAGTATCTGTTCTTAGTTGTGAACGCCATCGTCGCCTTCCTCCTTGGACAGTCGAAGCTCGGAGACCTGCACTCATCCGCTGCATCACGCAACAAGATCTACGAAGAGTATGTCGAGAGGAGCCGAACCAGGAATATGCTCTCCGCTTGCCCGGGAAGCAAGAGTTCGAGGGAGTCAGAGGATGAGAGATTGACTGGAGATGAGGTGAGAGAAGAAGAAGAAGGAGAGAGGAAAAAGGAGTCGGGTGATGATAATGATGACAAACAAGAGGTTGAACAAGAACAACAAGAAGATGACGATGAAGAAAAAGAAGAGACCGAAAAGGAGTCGGGCGATGATAATGATGACAAACAAGAGGCCGAACAAAAACAACAAGAAGATGATGGTGAGGAAGCAAAAGATGAGAGAAATGCGCAAGAGGAGGATGGGATTCCCGCTGAGGAATTGCAGAAGAAATTTGAAGAATTCATTGCCAGGGTTAACAGACAAAGGTGGCTCGAAGCTCGATCTCTAATGTGCGCGCGTTAGGGCATAAGCTTGCCTCGCTCCCATGCGAGCTTCAGCTAGGAGTTTATCTTTCGTAGTCACTTCAGCAAGTGTATGATCCTAGCAACTCTCTAACTCGTTTGCATGCGATCAATCTAGAATTGTATGAACATACTGATTCTGTTTAGAAATATTATTGTTGGCTGAGTTTGTAAGTTGATGAAACATATTTCTACGTCTAAGTTGTTGAAAGAAAAGTTAAATGTTCAAAAAGTAATATCCCATGATTGCGCACATTTTTGCCTCTGCAATTATATATTAGCACTGAAAATTATAACGATTTTTCGGGTCGATGAGAACAAAGTCCCGCATCTAAATTCCATAGATTGAAATTTTTTAGTCGATGAAAAAGAAGGTTGATGGAACAAACTCCTGCACAATGAGTTTGAAAAACAGAAATGAAATGCTCAAAAAGTTATATTTCATGATTGAGCATCCTCTGCGTCGAAAAGTAGTGAATTTCAAAATGCTCGTTGCTCTATTACATATACAGAATCTTGAATATTAGAGATTAGGGTTAATTGGAAAAAAACCATTTGCATTTTTTTTTATCCACTATAACTTGCACGCATGCGCACTTTTCACAATTTACAAATTTCCCTTTGAGTTGTACCGTTTCATTTCAAGTTTGCGTCTAGTCATCCGGGATTATCTATATGTATGCCACGATAAATAGGTACATTTTAGGTTTGGCAATTTACTCCCTGGTGAGTGGTGACGAGATGATTGTGGTTGCAATAAAGCAATATATTGCTCAAATTCTCAAGCTCTTGAGCTAAATAAATGTAATGACCCAATAATTCAGGTAATGACGCAATAGATTAAGCAATATAAATTGCTTAGATTCCGCAATGACGCAATAATTCAGGTCTCCTGACCTTTTCTGAGTTTTGTTGATCTTTGACTTGGTGTTAGGAGGGTTGATATTCTTTCCTTAGCTCCGAAGAGTTGGCCTCCGTACTTCGTGAAGTGGCTCCGCATTCACGGAAAAAAGCGGGGCCAAAGCCTCTTGTCTCATCACATGCCCATGCAAGTGGGAATGCTATATTTTGTGTTAAACGTGAATTGCAAAATCCATACGATAAGTACGTGATAAGTTATCATTAATCATTGAATTCGATCCACCTTGCGAAAATATTTACTTTCAATCTACCAAACCGCGTTGTATGTCAATTTTTGTGAATCGACCTTAGTATGAATAACGTTTGCTTTGCCAAGGCGTCTTAAAGAAGTTGTTGGGTTTCGGGTGTCTTTGGTCCCTGTCGCGCATGTATGGTCCCGTAGCTCCAGTGGGTTAGTGTCGCGCAACCTTAATCTAGCAAGGAAGCGCTCTAATTACAAAGCCGTCCAGGCGCGGGTGAACATTTTTACCTTGGGTTTTCCGTTTTCTTCGCAGTTCTCTTATTAGATCTTGTAAGCATGGAAGTTGTTGGTGAAGATATTTTCCTGGGATATGCGATCCTTTACGATGGTTGTTGTTTCAGTGGTCTCCTGATCAATGCCATCGTCGGCGTTGCTTTTAGGTAATGATACTTGACTACAGAGAGTTGGGCCAAACCCTGCGACAAAGTACGCATTTACCACATTAATTAGTTGCCTTTTGCCCCCATGGTACAGGATTAGCAGCTTAAGAAACTATATAATGAACGGCGCAAAAATGGGTGGTCCTTTGTGCTTACGATACTAATGCGGTGATTTCAGTAACATGAGAGGGTTAGACAATTCGTGTTGCCGTGTCATAATCGTGTTTGTCATTCGCGTCAATCCGTGTCGGTGTAAAACATGTTGATATTGATTCCACGTGCCAACTAATTTGACGATATAAAAAAGTAATCATGTCCCAACATAGAAAGTTAAGCGTGTCCCGGATTAAATTCCCAAACTTTCATCGGATAGACAAGATAGGGGGATCATGGGCATGCGCTTCCCCGCTTACCGTTGGTGGGGCCGTGATGATAGGCTCGCCTAATGGATAGTTGATGTGCTCGATCGGAGCCTTAAACCTAACATTCCAGCAGGGGCCAAGGTAGATCCCAAATCCATCCGAAACCTCTTTCTTCGCTTCAAAAGCAATTGATCACGTGGAAAGAACCTAATTGATGATATCTCTTTCTCTCTAATACCCAGTCTACAGAGAAATGCTATATTAACAAAGGAAAAGAAACGCTCGTGGGCAACTACAATCGCAAGTGTACGACATGAGGATTCATAGGCTTAGCTATGGCCGGTGGTGGGAAAAGAAATCGATGAGAGTTCTCGTGTGATAAGCGGGAACTTTTGCTTCTTTTGGACCAATCTCACCAATGTTTCGGACCTTTAATGAGTGATTGACTATCGTCTCGAGGCATTGTGGGGTTCGGAATCATCCCAAAAGAAAGGGGTAGAGATGCCTTGGACTTGATTTAGTGATGGATGTGAGATCAATAGGGAGCAAAGCTTTTGTGGTAGGCCCGAGTCCTAATTCGAGCCTCTGATTTTCCGACTGTAGCCCAACCCATTCGTTCTTTGCTTTCATAACATTTGAAATACAAGTCCAAATGATCTGAACTCAAGCTGCTCAAACACTGCTCCCGAGAAATCCGATCTTATTCTGGTATTTATCAGACAAGTAAGAACTATTACATTTTGACCAATTCAATCATAAACCTTTTAAATTCGGTCCTAAATATTTTTACGTGATCACCAGCGGTCCTACGTGGCACAACCAGCGACGGTCGATGCTAACATGGACATTTTTAATAATTTTTTTTAGTTTTCTCTTTTCTTTTCCTTTTGGCTTAAGCGTCGGCAAGGGTCACTGGACGCCTTTGCTAGCACTGTGCGAGGAAGTCGCGGCCTTAACCTAGAACCCTTGAGGCCGTGACACCCTTCCCTGGGACGGTGAGGGTGCCTGTGGCTGGCGACCCAAAGAGCAAAGAAAAGAAAAGAAAAGCAATTGAAAAATAAAAAGAAAAAAGAAAATAAAAAACCCAAAAGAATTGTTAAATCTTAAAAAAAAACATTTAAAAAATGTCATCATTAGAATCGACCGTCACTGGCGGTCCTATGTCTGGCTGTGCCATGCGCGACCGCAAGTGACCACGTCGTCACTTTCCAATCAAAATTGTCCGAACAGACTCGATTAACAAAATTAAAATGTTTAAAACTGCACTGGACAGAGTGCAATAGATTTTGGATTTCTGGGACAATTTTCCGGTCAAGCACGTCATATCGGATTTTAACTAATTTCGCTTTTATAAATAAATGGGGGAAAACGTATCACGCTGCTGGAATAAGCAAAGATATGCATCATTTCTCCTAGATAATTTTTACTCGAAATATTGAATAAAATTATTTCGATGGTACCTAAAATAATCTCGCGTGTCGCGCGGCCCATCAGAATTTAGAACTGGTTTATAAGATAAAAGGATGCGGCAGCCTTGGACGCAAACGAACGGCCTGGCCATTACGGAATCAGCTTTTTCCTTACACGTCACTAAGATGGTGCCTCGTTGGTCCTTTCGGGACCACGGCGAGCCCATTTCGACGAGAGCTAATTTAACGAGTCGTTGCCCTTTTCAATTGATTTCCCTCCGCTTGCTCAACAGCAATTTTTTCGATACTTTCCCCCAAAGTACCAATCCGCATTCTTCTCGCGGTGTCAAACTGCTTTCGTTACGGTCCATTTGCACCCGAAAATGGCCAACTTTTAGTTACGGAGTCGGTCGGCAAGAGCAAAATCTAGTCATTCATGCACAGAATTACCATTAACTTGAAGGGAATCGACAACTCGCCAATGAAGTCATCGACAACACAAAGTGTGGCAATCGACAAGAGTCTCGAAGTTTCTCGACAAAGTCATTGAGCAAACAACACGAAGATAACCGTTGTCCGTTCGTGAAGTAACTTGTAACCACTGAAAGGGAGTTATTTGTTCTTTCAAATTTTGCAAATGCCGTTTGTAATGGTTATGTATACCCCAAGTGTATGCTTTCTAAAGCCCCTTCAGTCAATCAAGAACTTTACTTTCTCGCAAATTTATCTTTATCTTTACTTTTCCGATTTCAAACATAGTTTCAAATACTCTGTCGTTGATTAGATTCCGATATTGTATCTTTATTACCGCACTTTGTCATCGATTAAATTCCGGTTGCTTCGCCGTCGATTAAATTCCGACAAAGTATATCTGTTCCTTATGATTTATTGAGATTCTTTTCCAGAATTGCTGCAAAATCCGTCTCGCCTTGATAAAATTGAAGAATTAATTTCGGTGAAAGGTATTTCGTCGGAGATCCTTTTCGATTAAAAACACGATCACGGTATGATCTATCCAAAAAGCCCAATCTTATAAAGGGAATTCCATCGATCTCTCTTTTGGGCGACATAGGCTCTTGGAGAGCAGTTCTTTTTAATTTTGACGTCTGATATCCAACCCATACGTCTCGATTACTTATTTCATAGCCCTCATCAATTTGGTGTGCATCATGTGGGAAGTCTTTGTGCCAATGCTACTATAGCTTTGCCAAATCAACAGTTAAGTGACAAAAGAAGCTCACATGATCGACAGCAAATGTCATTAAAAAAGAGAAAGATTGATTTTAACGATCCACGGTCCATACCTAACACCAAATTTGGGCTATCACTCGAATCACCAACCAAGTTTTTCGAGCAAAAAATTTAGAGATTTTGCACCTAACCATTACTCAATGATGCAAAATGAGTCGCTTGAGCCTTGAGATTGAATTTGGCCAGTCGATATTTTCATGTTTGGAATGCTTCTTCCGCCGCTTCTTTCCTTCTCCCTGATATTTTTACAGGGTCTAGTTCCATGAGGTAGATCGGGCGTAGCCGCTTAGGCTTGGCTGGTAAGGAAGAGATTAACCAACTTAATTAACCACTAATCAACTAGATAATCCCCCAGATTACGATAAAAGTAATTAAGCAAATGAAATTAAGACCGAACGCACCGCTTGACACTTGTCTTGCTTCTCCTCAGAAGAGATTAAAACATTGGATGGGGGGGTTGCGATTCCTTGTCGCAAAGACAAAAACCAGCCTTTCGGAGATCTCAAGGGACTCGCCCCGCACCTCGGCATCTCCGAAGCACCTCCTCTTCTCGATCGAACGCCATTCTCGAACCCTTCATAAGCTCTCTCTTGATTCCCCAAACGGTCGGAAACCCATTTTGGCCGCCTTTCGTCTTCGATCGAAGGAGGAACTTGCTCGCCTGTTTGGTGGGATTCCGTTGGACGGTCCGAGGAAGAAAGTTCCGATTTTTATTCTTTCTTGTTCAAGGAAGTTGGGTTGGATGGCGACGCTTTCTTCGACGAGCTGTCGCTCCTACGCGACTCCATTGCCGCCGCCGCCGCCGCCGTCGCCGTCGTCCTCCCAAGCGCCGCCGCCGTCGATGTGTGGACGCCGTCATCAGCGGATAGCGTTATCTTCGATTCCGAAGCGGTTTTGTTCGGCTAAGGTTTCTTCTCCGTTCCACGGGAAATGCTTCACGGGCGCCGTCCACATGCAAGATGGTTGGTCATCTTCGTCTTTGGTCCTTTTTTGAATTATCGTTTTGCATATTGTTGCTGCGACTGCATTAGCTCGCTGGTCATTTTGTCGGCTCGGTTTTGGAATCGGCCCAACGCATTAAGTTGTCGCCTGTTTATACGGCTACCAATCACCGAACGATGTCCTTTTAATTTCCGATGTTGTTGTTGGTGTTGAATGGAAATGATTAATCAGAGTTGGAGGTGGTGGGTGGTTGTGTAGATATTTTAGGACTCTATCCATCGTTTATCGCGATTTCTTGGAAACTATGCGGTCAGGTTTAAGAACGCTCGGCTTGATATCTGATTGAGTGGCGACGATAAGTTATGGTACCTGTGCAAGTTAATCTGGAAGTCTTTGTTCAGCTGGCCCTGTTGGGCTAATCTCTTCTCTGTTCTAGGACATTGGACAAAGATATGGACTGAAAATTGTGACTGAACCTTCCTTTATGGCAAGCATTCTCTCAATTGTTAAGGAGATGGTAACAATTTTGTGGGATACTGACAGCTGTGAATTGTGGGACTTCTCTTCCTGTCTTCCTTACTTGTTTGATCATTTCATTTAGGTGCAGTAGCTCCAGCACCAATCGAAAACGAGACTCCTTTCAAGAAATTAACAGAGGGGCTGGTCTTGGCTACATCATCTGAAGAATGTAAAGATGCAGCTGCATTCTCGAATAACAATGGCTCCACTGTCAGTATCACCGTTGTTGGGGCATCTGGTGACCTTGCCAAGAAGAAGATATTTCCTGCACTTTTTGCGCTGTACTATGAAGATTGTCTCCCTGAGGTACGGAATTATGGGAAGTATGCCTGTTTAATCAAATGAAAAATAAATCTTTTGCTGCGATTCGTTCACATGGATGTGTAGATGAAGCAAGATGTGTAATGATGGTTCTATGTTTGCAGCACTTCACTATATTCGGTTATGCTCGGACTAAGATGACCGATGAAGAGCTCAGAAACATGATTAGCAAGACACTCACGTGCCGGATTGATAAGAGGTGAACTAGCTCTTATCTTTTCTTTCTGTGCGGTTTAAAATGTCCATCTTGCTTTTGAGGATTTTGGTGCGTTACGAGATGCTTGACTCTCTTGGAAGCTGTCTCTTTGGTGTTTGGAAGATTGGATCAAGCAAATAAATTTTATCTTATTTGTCTCTCAGAGAGAACTGTGGTGAAAAGATGGACCAATTCCTCAAACGATGCTTCTATCATTCTGGTCAATATGATTCTCAAGAAAACTTTGCGCAGCTAGACAAAAAGATGAAGGAGCATGAGGTAATCTTAGTAATATACATGAGTTTTGACTTTGCTAGTAATTCACAAAATCTTAATGCATATGCAAGGGAAAGTGGGGCTGCAATTTGTTCTTCTGTGTCATTTTATTGTAATGTCAAGTTGGGTTATTACACATTTCCAAAAATGAAGCGCGAATGGCTTATGAATGAGGTCAAACGAGACCAGACCACACAACATGAGTAGCATGTTTATTACAAAGGGTCCTGTCTGATATAGTTAATGACGGAACAACTATTAACCTGAATATTCGAACTTTCTTGCGCTTTATGCTTCTAGCATCTTTATGGCACTTTCAACCCTTTTAAGAATAAATTTTATTGTGGAATAGAACAACTCGATAATCTCGTTCTATTTTTGTCCAATCGATAGCTCGGGTTTCCAATCCCTCATATATTGCTACAAAACTGAATACTTCTTGAAAGTCTAGTTTATATGTCTGAACTCATGTCACAGAATCAACGTGTGGTATCTCTTTAATAAGTCAGGGCAAATCATTTATAAAGGAGTTGAGCAGTTCATCTTGTTTTGGACCAGATTTTGTTTCTGCAGGGTTATATCATGCGAGTGGGGTGACCAATTGCAAGCCCTAATCACGAATCCTGTTCTAATTCGCCATGGTTTTTCTTAATTTTGTGATTATTAGTACGCAGGTTATGACAGCTTGATCTAAAATAATCGAGTTGTTGGTTTACTCTTTGTAATTCGGTTCAAATTTAAACTCAATTGTATCAAGTTTGAGCTTTCTATATATGTGATTTGGTTGAGTAATTTAGTGCATGCCTCACTAAGCTGAGGTGAGGGTTTTTGTTTGTTTCACTGATTGAGTGTCTTTTTCTATTTCATGGGACAATTATGATCGGTCTGTATGTAGGCTGGAAGAGTCTCTAATCGCCTCTTCTATCTTTCAATTCCGCCAAATATTTTTATTGAAGCTGTAAGATGCGCAAGCTTATCAGCTTCATCTGGTAATGGCTGGACTAGGGTCATTGTTGAGAAACCCTTTGGTCGGGATTCAGAATCATCAGCTGCTTTGACCAAAGCTCTTAAGCAGTACCTAGAGGAGGATCAGATTTTCAGGTACTGCTTTGATAGACTATGATGCTAATTTATAGGTCGGGAATATTGAGTGTGAGCTGACTACGGCAGTACTTCTTACAGGATTGACCACTATCTAGGGAAGGAGCTTGTGGAAAACTTATCCGTTCTGCGCTTTTCAAATCTCATTTTCGAACCTTTATGGTCAAGGCAGTATATAAGGAATGTGCAATTGATATTTTCAGAGGATTTTGGCACAGAAGGACGTGGAGGGTATGTTTCTTTGTCGGTGAGCTTTTAGTCAATCTACTGCTTAAGCTTAAGGTTTGCTTAAGTGCCACTGCACGTTTCAGGTACTTTGACCACTACGGGATTATAAGAGATATCATGCAAAATCACCTGCTCCAAATACTTGCACTCTTTGCAATGGAAACTCCTGTGAGTTTGGATGCTGAGGATATCAGGAATGAAAAGGTAGTTAACAGGAAACCTAAATTATCTCTTGCCTTTTTGGATAGGTTTATGTGCTAATTGTTTCAAGTATATACCAGGTCAAAGTGTTGCGTTCTATGAGGCCAATGAGTCTTGAAGATGTGGTTATAGGGCAATACAAGAGCCACACTAAAGGAGGGATCACCTACCCGGCTTATACAGATGACAATACTGTGCCTAACGACAGCCTAACACCAACTTTTGCCGCAGCTGCGCTTTTCATAGATAATGCGAGATGGGATGGCGTGCCTTTCCTGATGAAAGCTGGAAAGGCATTGCATAATAAAAGGTAAATGTGGTTTTGAGATGTCATGAACAGATTTTTCTTCTTATTTTTAATTATTTCACAAAGAGTTTCACAAATTTACCTTTTGCCTTTGTTTTTATGCTCTGTCCTTTAACGCAGGGCTGAAATAAGAGTGCAGTTCAGGCACGTACCAGGTAATCTGTATAATCGAAACATAGGGACAGATCTCGATCAAGCCACAAACGAACTGGTTATTAGAGTTCAGCCAGATGAGGCCATTTATTTGAAGATCAATAACAAGGTCCCTGGTTTGGGGATGAGATTGGACCGGAGTAATCTAAATCTGCACTATGCAGCGAGGTAACTTTCTTAATAGCTTATACGTTATTAGGCAATTTATTGGCTTTGTAATTGGTGAGCACTTGCACCACATTCTGCTGCCATTAGCACACAAAAAAAAGGTAATGATGATCCTGGTGCTTTACAGATATTCAAAGGAGATCCCAGATGCATATGAGAGGCTTTTACTAGACGCAATTGAAGGAGAAAGAAGGTTGTTCATCCGCAGTGACGAGCTTAATGCTGCTTGGTCGCTCTTCACGCCGGTGTTGAAAGAACTTGAGGAGAAGAGGATTATCCCCGAGTACTACCCTTATGGAAGCCGGGGCCCAGTTGGGGCCCACTATCTTGCAGCAAGATACAAGGTCCGTTGGGGTGACCTCGGGATGGAGCAGTAAACTCCTTTGGGTCAGATCATGGCTCCGACGGGGGAAAGCTCTATACCTTACCTCGGTTATTCTGTTTCACTTCTGAAGTGGATTAATAGGGAAATGTCCAGGTGTTCTGGTGAGGAAAAAACCTGGTATTAGTAGGTAGAAGCAGTTTCTAGGACAGAACGAAGAGCAGATTGATGTGGCTCTCAAGTTGTGAAAACGTTTCAGGGCTTACTCCCATTTATTTCCCTCCCTTTATTCTTAACACATCTGGAAGGGGACAAAACATGAGCATTTCAGGGTTTGTCTCATGGTTTCCTGGTGTTGTCTTGAATTCCTGGAAGAAATGGGATGTGTAGGCTCTACGAATGAATTTCTCCTTGAATGGAAGAAATTTGAAATGGGTAACTCGACTACGTAAATCTAAGCAGGTAAACTGTTTTACAGATTTGTTTCTTTTGCCTCGCTGCTTTGGCTTCTCGGAGTTCTCTTCTTCAGGGAGGCATTGTGTATGGAAGCTAAAAAACCGCAAAACGGCCTACTTTCTTTTGATGCATTCGACTTAACTACTGTCAAGAAGCTGAGCCCATCTTCGGGGTTGGGATTGTGATTAATGGCAGTTCTGATGATTCATGCAGTCATCCAAAACGGATATCAGGCTTCTTCGGCTTTCTCTTTTTCCCGAGAACAAAAAGCGGAAGATCGTATTGATGAGCAACTGTAGAGGGAAGTGCCCCAAAAACGGTGAAGGGCACATTAGACTTTATGTGAAACCGAGGCACTAGTTAACGATGCAGTGTCCATTCTGATCGTCCCGTTCTGGTCGTCCTGGTCATCGCCGCACATTCCGCCATCGATTTCCCGGGGGCCCATCTCCACATCCACCCGAAGTTCTCATTTCGCGTACCTACCGTTTACAGTGTCTTGCTCTGGAGAAAGAAAAAGATAGGGGTCATGGGATCGGCCTGTTTTCTTGTCTTGCTGATCAGACAGTCATTTTGGATCTTCTCGTGTACTTATTCAGAATCAGTCACGTTGAGGCAGATTATGTTTCTCTTTTGCTTTTGTTCTTTTCTCATTTCGTCGTCGCTTGGTGAGGTATAATCGGTTCGATATTGGAGACGAAGGGTCGAGATTTCCCAAATCCGACAACATCGCCGAGAACCAATATGAGAGAGAAGATAGAAGATCCCTTTGGCTAGTGTCCAATCCCTCTCTCTCTTTCTCTCGACTACTCTCTCCACCCTCTTCGCTTTCTCACGAACAAGATGAAGACTGTCACGAATCTGAATCTAAATCGAACTATTTTCCTAGTGCTTATCTGCCACGACAACACAAAAGTCGGGCGTTCATCCAATCATGCAATCGAACTAACACAAAATATAGAAAACAATAACAGGGTCGCTGTCAGACACCCCTGACGGATAAAAAAATAAGGGATGGAGCTCCATTTTTCTTGAGGGAAACATTCCCAGAACGACGTTTGCGAAAACTAAATTATTGTCGACATCACAAGCAGGACATAACTTTCATAGTTGAAATCGGGTGATATGTCAAGAGCTAAATGAATGGAGGAGGCGAAGTGGGACCGACGCTGCGATTCCAAGTTGAGCGTGACACAGAACTCATGAAATCGCAAGCCCTCTCTCTCTCTCTCTCTCTCTCTCTCTCTCTCTCTCTCTCTCTCTCTCTCTCTCTCTGATGCACATGTTCCACCCACCAACCGGCATCATGACAGGACATCGCCCGGATCTTTGGTCCGATGACTTGTGATGAGCAAAATCCAAAGATAATGTCTAAAAGCGGAGAGATTTTGTATCGGAAGTCGTCGAGAATGTCATTGGCTGCTCGAAAAGCAAATAAATTCTGGCTGAACGAGCGGTCGTTGTTGAGGGGAACTTATCATGCTAAGTTAAGGCGTAGTAGCACTTCGCATCTAAGATTTATTTAAATGGGCTTGAGGACGAAGCTATGTACGTTCACATGATGGGAACGATGATTAAGGGATGGGATTGGATTGGATTGGAGAATTGATTGCGACATTCAATCATGTTGGCCTACTGATCATCAAGAAGAAGGGAGGCTCAATGTGCCCCGATCTTCTATGTTTTGTGCCTTGATGTGCACTCCACGGTCACAAGTAACAAAGAGGTGTGCATGCGCACGGGAAAGAGAGAGAGAGAGGGAGGCGGTGCGTAATACATTAGCATCTCCTCGAAGAATTTGGTTCCAATAAGCAGGCATTTTGATCCCATATGTCTGAAGGAAAGTCAAAAAAGATAATTGAGGATCTCTCCTGAATATAAATAAGAATAAATTTAACCCTCATATTGGCGAGTTGAGGGATTTTTAACTCATAAATTGGAAATTGCGCGTTCGAATCCCACCAAATTCTTGCAAACTGTCATGGATCACTGCCACAAACAAAATCTAAACTTATACAGTTCTTGGGACTTGCGGAATGTTTCACAAGATAGTCGGGTTTCCAAAAATCAAAGATCAAAGACCATTAGTATATAAGTTCTCGGGTAGGAGTTTTTCTTTGATACACTATTGACATATGACATTCGACTTAATTATAGCACGCCTATCTTATTTACCTCCAAAATTAATGGGAGTCGTTAGCGGACTTGAACTTTGTTGACCTAAGATGAACTTTCTTGTGTAAAGAAAAGGCTTAACACAGAGAGATAAACCCCATCAAATCGAGTGATATCAAAAGGCCGTCTCATGTCCACCGATCTGACAACCGAACTGCAAATTGTGTAACATGGGAAGAAAGAGAAAACGTCCATAATTGCGGCGGTCGGTCCAGTGGGTGTAGAGGTTAATCTCGGAGCCAATCTGTATGCTCGATCTCTTCTGCTCCTCCATTTCTAGAAATCATAGCTCAGCCTATTGATGAATGTCTGACTTGAGCCACAGTTGATGTTTTATCATCATCGCGGCTGATTTATGATCTTTAGAAATCGAGAAGCAACAAGAGAATTGGAGCTTATTATTATAATTAAGGGCTCTAAGTCAAATGAGGGTCCAATTCCCTTAAAGAGCAACAACCTTAGCTCGAGACACAATTGAGGTCCAAGTTTTTTTTTTTGCCTCACAAAAAAGCAACAATTTTAGCTCATGTTTCAATTTTTGCCTAAGTTTTTTTTTTGTCGCACAAAAAAATCACCCAACGTACCGATTTTGGCCAAATTTTTTTTTATCTCATGCAAAAAGCCTCAACTTTCGGTAAGTACTCAAATCTAGGCCTTGTCAAATTTCTGTCCAATGATGGATACTTGACATCGATCAGATTTGGGTACCAATTAGAAGTTTTAAGTCTTCTTACGAAACCAAAAAAAAGGTTCTAGGATAGAATTAGGACATGTGCTAAAATTTATGTTTTTTTACGAGATAAAGAGAAGGTTGGAGCCATAATTGAGATAAAAGCTAAAGTTGGTACTTTTTTAAGAGAAAAAAAAAGTTCGAAACGTAATCGAGACTCAAGTTAAAATCGGTGTTTTTCAAGGGAATTAAGCCATCAATCAAGAGTAATTGTGGCTCAAATTAGACATTTATATATATATATATATATATATATATATATATATATATCGAGAGAGAGAAAAAGAGAGAGAGAGATTATTGACACAAGTTAAAGTTGAGGCCAGAATTGAAACGAGAGGTAAAGTTAGTGCTTTTTTATGAGATAAAAAAAAGTTCGAGCACTCAAATTAAAGTTTGGTATTTTTCGAGGGAATAAAGCCATCAAACGAGAGTAATCGTGGCTCAACTTAGACATTCATTCAATAAATATATGGAGAGATTATCGACACCAGTGATTGATGCTTTGGGGCAAGACTCTTCATCTCTATTTTCCGCACGGAGCATCCCCATTTACTACGACACATGGGCAGAGAAACAAGCAACCGACTGGTACAATCACACTGGAGACGGGGACATCAATGCACTGACAAACCAACTTTTGTTTGATTCCCCCAGTCACAGTTTGACGCATGATTGCTTGAATTTTCAACGTCCCCCCCTCCCAATTATAATAACGAGTAAAGACAGAAAAAAAGGAGAGAAGAACACAGTGAAAACCTAAGAGACGCCTCCTTTACCCTTAGGACCAGAAGCTTCTGATGTTTACTAGTGTGAACATGCCAAAGGAGAGGAGAAGAAATGGAGCTTCTTCTCACAGCACTTGGTGTGGAAAAGTCTCTGGTAGTTCCATGATTGTCATCAGTTATGGTGCCTGTAATAATTCTTGAAAGCAGCATCTTCCAACCCCTCCAAATTTTTCTGTGTTCTGATCTTTCCATTCTCATTGCCACGCTCATCCATCTTATGGATTGATTACAGACCATATTTAGATCGGAACAAAAAAGCTGGAACTTGATAAAATTTCCTGGTGAGTAGTGGGGTTAAGTCAATGGTTTGGAATTTTGGGCTGCGGTAAAAAGTCAACGACGGAGAGCTGGATCGGTAAAAGAGAAGAAAAGGAAGGATAGTGGAGTGGAGTGGAGTGGTGGGGTGACTTTAAAACTTGAAAGAAAAAAGATTGAATTTTTTTTTTCAGCGGTTCCAATTCCAAACAGTAGCTCTCTTCGATTCACATATTGCACTGAAAAGTCATAGGAAATATCTAGGGTTTTCTATTTGGAAGAAGATCGTCTTTGTTAGGCCTCATTCATTCACCTCTCTCCGTCTCTTTCTCTCTCTCCTCTCTCCTTCTCTGCTTCATCACTCTCATGGAGTCCAATGGCTCAAATCAGCAGCAACACCCAAAAGACAAGAACCCTTCTGAGATCAAGGACTTCCAGATTGCGATTGCGAGCAAGGACGACTCGAAGAAGCAATTGGCGCCGAAGAGAAGCTCCAACAAGGACAGGCACAAGAAGGTCGATGGCAGAGGAAGGAGAATCAGGATGCCTGCTCTGTGCGCGGCTAGGATTTTCCAATTGACCAGAGAATTGGGTCACAAGACCGATGGAGAGACTATCCAGTGGCTGCTGCAGCAAGCCGAGCCGTCGATCATTTCCGCCACTGGGACCGGGACGGTCCCCACCTCGGCCCTCGCCGTGGCGGGCTCCTCTGTTTCGGAACAGGGCAGCTCTGTTTCGACCAAGATGGAAGGGTTGGGGGGTGTAGGGCCACTTATTGGGTTCGGAGGCAGGGCCAATTTGGCGATTTCGAATGGGAATTTCAGTAGATCGCAGGTTGTCGCCAGCGGGGTCTGGCCCCCAGTGAGCAGTATCAGGCCGGGGTTCGTTCATTACCCCGATCAGTCTGCGGCTGTGGCGGCGAGCATCGGGGGTGAGAGCTCGAATTACGTGTCAAAGTTTGGGTTTCAAGGGGTCGAGTTTCCAAACATGAATGTGGGGCTGATCAGCTTCCCAACTTTCTTGAGTGGGTCTAACCAGAGGATGCCGGGTTTGGAGCTGGGCCTATCCCAGGATGGCCATGGTGGGGTCTTGAATTCTCAGTCATTGAGCCAGATTTTCCAGCAGATGGGGCAGAGCGGAGGGGGTGAGACGGTCTCGGTGGGTCATCACCAGCAGCAACAAACCCCAGATGATGAAGGGGATGATTCACAAGAATCAGGGGAATAGAAAGAATTGTCATGTTCTTCCGGGTCATTGTCGACTCTGGTTAAGAGATCTTGAGGGCACAACTTGCAATTTCTTGAGGACTAGTAGTTCATACATCGGATGGTTTCCTGAGGTTGAAAAGGAATTTTGGGGCAAGAATGGAAGATGGTGTGTGGGAAATTCTACTTTTTTCCGGTTTGAGGTTCAACTGGAGATGAAGTACTGGCTCTCGGTGCTTCTGGTAAATTATCTAGGTCATCAAGGTGAGTATGATCAGGTTCTAGCTTGACCCTTCGCGACTATGCTTTATAATCTCTATGAAGAAGACTGAGCTGTGTCTTGACCCTAGCAAAATCCCTAATGGGATTTCTTCTGCAGATGGGCGGTGAGCGGTCCATCGGTATTTGGTTTCGGGTTGATGTTCAGTTTGGCTTCTTGATTGAATTTTGAGGGTTGTTGATCATCTGTACCATGTAATTTTTCGCATGTTTGTCATCTTTTCCCAATTTACAGCACGAACGAGGTTAAGCGTTCGCGATCTATCGAGCTTCCATACTGAACCAGAAATCACCAATTGCACATCATGGGTTCTTTAGTCAGTCGTCCTTATAATTAAGCTGTCCTGTGTCTGCATCTGCATCTGCACAGCCTTCTCTTTGCTGTGAAAAAAAAAACCTCTGCAACTTAATCAGCTCGATATGTCTTCTTCCACAAACTTTGCCTTCCCAAAAACGTTTCCCTGAGGATGAAGACAAGCATTCTGTGCAGCTAGATATGCTAGAAAATGTAAACCGACAGGCGCTGGATTTGAATTGCCGCGAACATTGGATCTTATTGGCATTGCGAACGCTCGAGTGTTTACAAAGTTGGTAGTAGAATCGAAAAAAGTGCAGGCGTTGCTGACCTCCTCTTAGTCGCTTTCTCCTCTCTCGAGCCATGTGAAACTCTGGCTACTCACCGGATCCGCCGCACAAAGTGGGGCTGATGCAAATTGAGGTAGTGAAAATGGGGAACTCCGTACGGATGAACACGGACTGTTTGTTTATAAGTATGACATGGAAATTGGATTGGCCATGGACCATGGGATGGTACGAGATTGATTCGAAGGTAAGGTAAGGTGTCACTGATTACGGTGATCGAAACACCGAATGGGAAAAGTAGGTGATAATTTTTGGATATTCACAAACCTTATTCACAAACTTTACTACCATGATAACGCCACTTGCTATCGCCAAAACGAATGGCCTGTCGGAACACCGAACACGATTATGATGGCATTTATAAATAGTATAAGAATGTCACGGAACATTTGGATTTAAGCATATCTTATCACGTGGCTAAGAATCATGTCATGATGAGAATAATTTTTCTTGGTAACCAAGATAAGTTTGTGGTCGACAATCTCTCGATATCTATTGACTTCTATTTATAACTCTTTACTAAATTACATTTTGTATCTCGCACATTTTTTTTGAATCTAAAACTTTTAAAACCGACGACACTCAACTGTTGACATTTAGATTGTTTTTTTACCATCAATATTGATGCTTAGATTTACTTATAAATATTTTGGATAAGTACATTGGAATTGTTAAAACTTGTAAGGAAAATACAATTGAATCATTCACAAAAATGTAATCAAGTCCTAAAATTTTCAAAATGTGCAATGAAATCCTAAAACTAGTTATAAAAGTGCAATCGAACCGTAAAACTTTCAAAAAACATAATCAATAGAAAGATTTGATTGGACCAATTTGTTCAGTTCAAGAACTTACTTACACTTTTTAAAAGTTTTAGAATTCAATTGCACTTTCGTGACAAGTCTTTAAACTTGATCGAACTTTTTGAAAGTTTCAGGACTCAATTGCAATTTCATAACGAGCCGTAAGATTTTCAGTGCACTTATTCCTTAGTTTTTTAGTAATTTTTTGAAATCTTCAATAATTTAAACGTTGGCGAGAAAGTAAATTTTTTTCATTTTTTTTCCTTGCTTATTCTTGATCTAAACAAACGGGGTTCGTTCGAGCCGATCAGACGGTTCACATCTTCCATCTTCTTCTGATCGGACGGCTGACATCGCACGAGACTGCTTCCATGCTTCTCCGCAAGCGATCCATGGATCTTCCCCGGACAATGCACGCACAGCCTTTAAAAATGGCAGCGAGAGTGAGGCCTCTGCTCTGCATCCATCCCCACACCTCCGTGCCCGTCGTCGCCGCATTCCGCCAGAAATCGCCGTCGAAGCCTTCTGCAGCTAAAATGGCCGCGAGCGGAACCGAGGGCGGAGCACCTTTCTCCGCCAAAGTGATCGACTCGCACCTGCACGTGTGGGCTTCCCCTGCAGAGGTAATCATCTTCATCGACCCACTTCCTGGAAGCTCGCAAAAGTTCCGCTTTCTGGGTGTGCTTGTTTGGGTCTTGCCAGAAATGCGGAAACGGGGAGGAGGGTTTTCTGTTTTAGTTAGATTTGAGGAGTAATTACGGATATTGAGGACGAGATGATCGTTAGTTTCGACAAGTCGATGCATTTGCTGTCTGGGGTTGGGTTTATTATGTTTGTGTAATTTTTTCTTCTTTTCTCTTTTCTCTTTCTTTTACTTTTTTTCTTTTTTTTGGCTTAGTGAAGGCTGAAGATAAATATCCTTACTTTCCTGGGCAAGAACCGACTTTGCCGGGAGATGTTGATTTTCTTCTCCAGGTATGTCTTATGGCGGTTCTCGCGTGTTGATTCCCATAGAACACGTTTCACCGGTGTGATTGATGGAGTGGTTAAGAATGAGAGATACTTGAGATAAAGGGCAGAGCAGACCCAATATGAGAGCTGATTTTATGCAGATTTTGGTGTAGTTTTATGCTGTTCTTCTTAAATTAGTTGAGCCAAAGATGAGAGCAATGGAGCAGGAAGTGTCTTTTTAGTGAGGAAACATGCAGCTATTTTTCCTTTGGTTAGGTATTTTATGTGTTACGGCCATCAAAAAATGAATATGTGCGAACGGTGCTTGTTATCAGGTCAAGATTGTTGACACAGAGAAGTAGAGTTAATCTAGATAACGTGGAATGTAGATATAGTGTTCATTCATTCGAATGTGGATGAGTACAGAGGCATCTGTCCTCTGCATATAGATAACGAACTGAGTGGATGAACGAAAAGGTACAATCTTGGTTAGCAAGCTGTTCTCAGTGAGGTTTGGCTGTTCATGTTGGTTTGTTTATGCAGTGTATGGATGAAGCAGGCGTAGATGGTGCTCTTATTGTGCAACCTATTAATCACAAGTTCGACCACTCTCTAGTGACGAGGTCTGTTGAAAATTACATTGTTCTTCTCGTAATTTAATTCTTCAAAGCAGAAACTAGAATAATCTAAGACTTCGTGCACTAGTCCTGCCCCAAGTTGTATGCCACTTAGGCGTGGCTGAAATTGCTGCACTTCTAAAAATGGGGACTAGAGAATCAAAACCACGTAATAAACCAGTAGTCATCAAGAATTTAGTTTCACTTTTTTCCCCATCAAATTTGAAGTCACTGGTTCAATGACTATGTACCTCGTAAAGTATGGTAACTCATGGTCGACTGGAGTTTGTTCTGCTTCTTTCCTCTCCTTTTCAGAATATATATTCCTCATACAAGCTTGTACTTGGACAGCGTCATAAAAAAATATCCAACTAAATTCGTTGGTTGTTGCCTCGCCAATCCTGCAGAAGATGGAAGCGGGATTGAGAAGTTGGAACAGCTTGTTTTGAAGGTCTGAACATTGCAGTTGTCATCGTACAAAAGTACTTGATGGAATTAGACTAATCTCCGATATTGTTCTGTTATCATGACAGGATGGTTATAGAGCTGTTCGTTTCAATCCATATCTGTGGCCCTCCGGTCAAAAGGTGTTGATTTCAGTCCAAACTATCTGCACAACTGCTTTGAGATGATTTTCTTTGCTGATTCAGATTTGGTACATGCGGTATTAGATGCATCCAGCAGAGAGTTGCACTGACTTTCAGGAAGGAAGCCAAGATGAGAAAGAGAAAGAAATTTCTGCATATTTTGTACTTCTAGCGCTATGAACTGGTTGCCGAGGATATTTTTATTCTGGCTCTAAAGATGGCTTCAGTGACATAGAAGCGAAATTCAATTTTGCATGATTCTATCAGTGTAAAAGCCTTTTATGGCGAACATTTTAAGATGGAGAATTATTGCAAGATGCTGTAGATTAGATTTTAGCATAGTGTGAATCTTGATCCTTCATACCTGTATTAGACGCTTCTAGGATTTAGTGTAGAAGAAGAGTGAACTTCTCGGAGTTCTATGATGTCTCTGACATACATGTTGATGTTGGCAGATGATCAATGAAGTTGGGAAGGCATTATTCTCTAAAGCAGGAGAGCTTGGGATACCTGTGGGGTTCATGTGCATGAAAGTATGGCATCATCTCTCTCAATTATGCAGACATTTCATCTGCAATGTGATTCTTGATGATGTCGGTTTTATGGCGTGAACTGATGTTTATGTCTTGTTATATGCAAGACCAATATATCTGAAAGACCCTAAATCGCATCATGATCATTCATTCAAATTCTCACTCATTATATTGAAATGCCATGAGCTCACATTTCTGTAATTACCCAGGGCCTCAATCTCCATATTTCAGAAATCGAGGAGCTATGCAAAGAATTTCCTTCGATAGTGGTTTTGCTTGATCATTTAGCTTTCTGCAAGCCACCACTGTGAGTGATTTAATTGTACTGACATCGAAATGTTATTTGATTCCTTAGTTGTTCAGCGAACCTTGAGGCACTTATTTGTCTTGTTCAGAAATGATGAGGAAAGTCGCACCTTCTCTGAGCTTCTAAGATTATCCAGATACCCTCAGGTATCAGAGCCCTGGACAGGAGTTCAGTTTCTTCTCCGTTTCTATATATACGACTATTTACCTGGCTGCTGCCATAGAGTTAATGCTGTTTGAATATTACTCATGTACAACTCTCTGAGCCACGTCTTCTTGTATTTTTCGCTTTGACAATCCCACCATCTTTAATCCCTCTTTCACAGTGGATTTTCTCTCTTTTTAAAGTATCAGCTGCAGGTTCCTGTTGACATGATCTTTTCCTGAACAGGTGTACGTAAAACTCAGTGCTCTTTTCAGGGTGTCGAGAATGCCATTTCCGTTTCTTGATTTATCTGACCTTCTTTCAAAACTTGTTACCCACTTTGGTGCGAACCGAATAATGTGGGGCAGGTGAGTTTTGCCAGTTTCCCTTCTCCTTGAACAAAAGAACACGTGTAGAGAGGATAATTAGAACACATGAATGAAGGAATCAAACTCACTTGGCTATTCTGTGTTTTGCTCGATCTTTTTATCTTTTTGCAGTGACTTCCCATTTGTTGTACCGGAGTGTGGTTATGAAGGAGCGAAAGATGCTGTCTCTCTCATTGCCGAACGAGTGCCTATAGCATCTTCTGAGCTGGAATGGATCATGGGCAGGACAGTCATGAAGCTCTTCCCAAATGGCTGGCTCTAAACATTGGTTTCATGAGAGCACCGTAGTACTACAGTATATTCAGGCCGCTGTAAAAAATTATCAGAGAGAAGGCCAGACAAGAATTTCAGACAAGAGGCGCAGATAGAGTGGCTAGGTTTTGTGCTCCCAGGCTAGGATTCTTCTCGGTACCGCGAGGAGTGTTCAAAGGGCAGTCCCATGGGTGCGCTGATGTGTGGTGACCGTTGGTGGATCTATGCTGTGGTGCCGCCACCGTCTATTTGCTTCTTGGGATTGTTATGCAATGACTCCTAGTCCTTGATGTTCTGAAGTTGGTTGGTCCGGTCACTCTTGTGCTATCTATGAAATATTTTTTGCAATGCAACTCGCACTCGTATCGATTGTGTACAAATGATTCTGTTCACTACAATATATGTCAATAACATATGGTTTGCTTAATCATATGCTTTTTGTACTTTTAATTATCTACCACATGCAAAAGTTCCCACCATTGGCAAAGTATAAATTTGACGGCTCATTATTTGAGCTAAGTTTCTGAGATCAAGTTCGGCAAAATATAACCGTTGCTGTCCTGCGGAAAAAAACTCTGCCCGTTCAAAATACCGGATTCATTCCCACAAATCCGAAACAAATGTCGCAAAATGATCTGAAGAACAAAACAAACAGAGCAAAGAGACCACGTCGTGACTCGTCAGGTGGAATCTCACTTGACATATTCAATTGTAGAATTCCATAGTGTTAATAGCCGATTTTCAATATTATCTCGCTGTCGATGACGGGAGAAAAGCAAGGGTGAAAATTTTGTGTGGACAGATGAACACTATACACTAAACACTACTGAACCACCTTTAAATCTATACAAGTTCCTAATCTCTGTACAGCATGCACAAGAGTTTACAAAGGGGCTTAATCGTCTATACGTTGAATTTCGCCCATCATGATGCGATTGCTGGTGACTTTGAAACCCAAAAGAGCGGGATCAATTTGCTTCCCTTTCTTCCCTTTCTTCTTTCCGCTTCGTCCAGCTTGAGTTCCTTCTAATGATTCTGAAACTACTGCTGCGGATTGGGGTTCTTGTGGTGCAGTCTTCTTAGTACTTTTTAGCATGTCGATAAACGATGCTTCCGACACATCTGCATCATTGCAAGATGAAGTACGCCTGAACCGCATATCTTTCTTGGCAGCTGCGATGTCCTCAGCACCTTGCTTTGTTGGATTCCCTCCTTGGTCCTGTCTCGACCCTGTAAACCCATCAACTTCATGAAGCTTTACCAGTAGCCAAATAGGGATCAGCTCAGTCAAAACAAAATCTTGCCCAATCAACCCAAACAAAACACGACCATCTCCACTTGACCAATCAATAACTCAAAAGGGGACACAAAGAAAACAACATCAAACTTACCATCAGGAACACCAGGAAAAGTACTTTTGAGCCTCGCAAGAGGATCGGACACAAGCTCTGGCGGTCCTTCCTGGGATGGGCCTCTGAGCAGCATATTGTCTTGACTTTTGGACAGAATGACTCGTACACTGTCAAAAGCCATCGTCAAACATGAATGAGTGATTGAAGTAAGACATACAAAGAAGAATGGACTGCCATACCAGAAACCCAAAGAAGAAGAAAGACAGATAACCCTGGATCAACAGTCATCAGCTATTAGTGACCCCATAGAACTTTGTTCTGGGAGATAACCAGCATTTAGAGTTTAGGAGGGAAGCAAGATCCATTGTATAAGCAGAATTTACAGTTGATATGATCAAAAATAAATATCAGCAATGCAACCACATCAATGACCAGTACAGTAAATTAACCCAACAGAGTAACCTGCATTACACGAAACTGACAAAAGCATGGCCATACAACTCTCTAAAACTGAGTCATATGCCATGTAAACTAGGACTAATATGAGTTATTCAAAGAGTCCAAAAAATGATAGAATAACTCTAATGATAACACCAGCTTTTGGTTTTCTGAATATCATTTGCAACAAAGGAACCCTCAATCACATAAGTAGACAAAAAAAGTGAATCCAAAACAACAGGAGCATCTGGGCTATAGAGCTAGCAATTTCAGATTCAGCAATTGCCTGCTGCCATATGCCATATTCGACAATTAATTGAGACAAACACCACAACTATGCTCCTTCTCCACTCTTTAGGTAATGCAGGAAGGGATACTTACTGATCCTTGCTGAACTGTTCAGGATACCGGTTTGCAATTCCTTCATCGTAGAAGACTGGATTTTCACCTATAAAATATTTAAATTTTATTGACCAATAAAAATTGAACATAACCATAACAGAAACTAACAAGAACATCAAATCTAAAGTACCTGCAGCAGCAACAAGTGAAGCATGCCTGCCAAAGGAATTGATAGGTACTCCACCATGATCTGTAGCAGCCAATGCTGTTTGTTCAGCCGTGGCTTCTTGAATCTCAAAGAGCGAACCCTTTAATTTTCCATCGCTTTTTGATACACCCTTCCTCCCCTCTGCATCCACAAGCTCCTTTGTATGAGCTGAATTATTGTCGTTCCTGCTTGGATTAGTGTGAAAACCCATCCCAGATCCGTGAATACCGGACAAGAATGGATCTGCCACAGCCAATGCCCCAGAATCCATTCTGAATGGCAACTCATCTCTGTTTTCAAAACTGCTGGCGCGATCAGAGGAATTTGATCCATAGGAACCTACGGGAAACGAGTTGCTTAAACCAGCCTCTCGGTCCTGAAGCAGATTAAATTGACGATCCAGAGAGTTTGAACTAGAGTAAAAGCTGGATATAGGCCTTCTCTCCCCTGGTACTCCCTCACTAACATCTGCATACTGGGTGGATTGATGACCAGATTTCTGATGAAGCAATTCCATCAGCAGCTGCTTTGACTTGTCATCATCTTGTCCATCTGACATCCACGAACTCGGGTCTTCAGAAGTCATTTTACCCAATTGTTCCTTTTTTGGGCGTTCAGCACCAATATGCAATTGCTGAATTCGAGATTCCATCCAGTCATTTGCAAGCTGCCCATTATTCTCAGACCAGTGACCATCCATTGCATCCAGCTGAGAAGCATGAAATTGGTTAGGAAGTAAAGAGTGGGGGGCACCTCGAGGGTGCAATTCTGAAGCAAACTTTGCTTGAGCAGCAGATTTTGTTCTTGTGCTAGACTCTTGCATGTCTAAGCCATGAATACGAGTCATAGCATTTAGGACATCCGGATTCATTCCGGCATTACCAGTTGGTAAAGAAATTGAACGGTCAAAAGGCAGCCCGCTAGGTTCATAAGAACCTTGTCTAATACGATCCTGTAGCGAATGATTCCTGTCAAAGAAGCTCAGCTGGTCTTCATTGGATGACCCCTGTTGTTGCTGATAAAAATCTAGTGGGCTAAACCCTGATGAGTGTGCTCGGTGACCACCGTGCATCCTAAGGATCTGATCAGTTTCATCAACTGGCCAGCCAGAGCCAAGGCGCCTTTCTTCCAAATTGGGAGGTAGCCCCATTCCCATTGGAAACTGCCTAGCTTGAAGTTGCTCTTGCAGTATCTGATGGTCCAAAGACTGAAGTTGTCCACGCTGAGCACGAGCTATGAGTAACTCTTGAAGCTCTTGTGGCAGACGAGCGAACTTTGCCTCGGTTATCTGCTCAAGTGATGGATCAATATGTCTGCCAGGATGATGAGAACGTTGTTTCATTTCATTGAGAAGCTGTTGCTCCAATATAGCCCGATCAAGAGCATTGTTGGCTCTCAGAGGATCAACAGTTGACTGTGTAAGGCCAGGATCATGCATTCGGTTTCTCAGGATTTGTTCAAGCAGGACCTGTTGAACTTGAGACTGCTGTTGCTCCTGCAGAAGTTTCTGTTGATGCTGAAACTGCTGCTGCTGCTGCTGTAACTGACGTTGAAGCTGATGCTGTCGCTGCTGTTGGAGATGTAGTGCCATTAGATGTTCCATTTCTGGTACAGCATGGGCGGCCAGCTGCTGCTGGTGTGCCAGTTGCTCACCAGCCATTTGTTCCAAAATGGAATGGCCGGAATTTGCATGAAAAGGTAACAGGTTTTGCTGTTGGAGATGGTGATGCTGAAGTTGCCTTGACAATAGTTGCTCCGCTAGATCAAGACGGTTTGATTCCTGTTCCATGCGTGGAAAGTTTCGAGAAGCCACAGTTTCCTGATACAAGTTGGGGTAGTCAAAAGCTGCATTCCTTCTGTATGAATCAGGCCAATTATCTGCAATGAGAGCTGGATCGGAAATGCCTCCGAATTGAGGACCCCTTCCCATGGCAGAAGGCAAGTTGGATGCAGAGGTGTGCTTTGCATTAGTGGCTTCAATCTCAGACCAAAGTAAACCAAAAGGATGCATCATGTTATCATTTTGGTTTTGAATGTTGGGTGCTTTCAATTCAGCTTGAACAGAAGAGTGGCTCAGAGGTTTCAGAGAAGTATCATGGATGTTCCCAGTAGATCTTCCAATAGGATGGCCACTACTTCCTGGTCTTCCTGGGAAAACAATTTCTGGAAAGATACAGTACTATGAGAAATGGGAGCATTGCTATTCTTTTCCAAAACTAGTGACTGCCAACAAGCTTATCAAGAAAATAATTCACAGCCAAATGATAAAGGGTACAAACAAAAGCAAAGCTGGCACTAATAAGAGAACTCACCTTCATCTTGGGCAGCAAAATCATTAAACCCTGTCTCCAAATGAGACAGGTGAGGGACACCAGATTCAGATACTATGCTTTGGACATTCTGAGCCGACATACTCCTAATCTCTGGTAAGGACCGGCTTTCCATGATGTATAAATCATCAACTTTACCAGCAGGAGCAGCAGCAGGAACACCAGTCTCCAGCTTACCACCTAAAGCACTAGATTCATCTAATTTCAAAATCTGATCAGCACCAGTGGCAACGGCATGGATGCCCTTAAGATGTGGCATCACCTCACCCAATTCTTGAAAAGGTTTTCCTTCAGGAGCATCTTCCAGGCGGACTGGTAAGTCAGTGCCAAAAAACCCCTGTTCAAACCATGAAATGATGTCCACCCCGAGAAAAGGTCCTTGGATCTCCCCTTGAGGATCAAGGTAGTATAAACTAAGCTCCTCCGCGGAAATACTCCTCTCCGGCTCTTTTGCCTCATTAGAACTCAAATGATGGATGTTTCCACCCTGGAGTTGGAGAGGAGAGGTCAATCCAAATAGAGAAGTCGAGTCATTAGAAAGCTTCGATCTGATGCCAAAAGGAGAAGCAGGTGTGATTTCTTGAAGTTGAGATTCATTGGTAAAAGCAGATAGTGTCCCCGTCCCACTATTGGCGATATTTGCCTGAGAAGTAGCAAAGTAAGGACTATCAATTTCATTTGATCCTCGGGTACCATTATCAACGGAGTCCCCATGATGAACAACTTCGGCAAGAATTTTCTGCTCCACTCCCTGGTTTTTAACATCTTCTGCACCATAAGATGAATTTAATAAGTTCAAGCTGAAGCTAGTAAAACGAATCAAATGATTACAGCCCTGCACTGCAGTACATATCAAAAAAACCGATAGAAACAAGAGGAAGAAGGTCATTTACCCCCCCATGTTATCATTTGAGAACCACTAATCCATGTAGCAGTGTTATTACCGGCTCGAGAGTTATTGCTTTCCAAAAGTTCTTGAAAGGTGTCGCCATTCTCCTCAGCAGATACCAAGGAGAGAATGCCCTGTTTCCCCTCGTCGGCAGATTCAACATCACCAAGACCTGAAAATTGAAAATCGGCAGAAGATTCAGTGACATAAAAATTAGCACGCTGAGAGAAGCTTCGTTGCTGAGTTAAATACCTGTAACATTTTCAGTTGATCTGCCTTTTCTAAATGAATTATACACTGCTCCACTGCCAGTGATCTTCCCCCTCCATATATCACCAAGGACAGCCTAATTTTTCAAATGAAAAACACAAATATTGAGGAGATTAACCTCAATCATATAAATAAAACTTCTGGCTGAAAACAAATAGACAAAGAAGACTAAGAAGGTAAAAATCATGTATTCGTTATTACCTCCTCTTCAGCATCAGGGGTTACGAAAGCTAGCGGTTCAGCAACGTCTGCTTGAGCTATGGGGGTTAATTCCTCCATGTCATCGGGCATGGAAGTGAAGGATTGTTCGACTTTTTGCTTGCGATAAATGTCAAGAAGCTTTGCCCTAGGGTAACAAAAAGAATCAGTTAAGACAATTGGTTTTCCAGGGATGCTCTCACTCTTGTCAGAATAAGCAGCACCGATGGCGCCCGACGATCTTCCCATCACACTGGACCTTCCTCGTCCAACGGTAAACCCCGTATGTGAACCCTCCACTCTTCCTCTCTCAGTTCCAAATCCAGGAGCAGCGCGGTAGGGAGTCGAACCACTGGAATGGACTTCCATTCTGTGGCGTGGCCTCCACTTATCCCGGGACTCAGATTCACGTTCTGGGGCTCCACGGTTGCTGCCTAAAAGTGGTGAATTGTCGGGGTGACCATCTTCCTTCTCCGCATCTGCCCTCTTTTCGCTGCGAGACTCCTTATCCTTGTCCTCAGGACCCCACCTTGAAGACCACTTGCTATCACGTCGCGTTTCATGCCCAGCTGTGCGAGTATTACCATCGCTCCACTTATCACTAGCAGCCAATGTTCTGCTTTCATTAGTTTCCCGGACCGGAACATTGTCAACACGACGATCTGGTTTCCTGCGGTCTCTCCTACCGCCAAGTAAGCCAGTTTCCCTTTCCTCTTCACGCCAACGACGGCCAGTTTCATTCTCAGCGGCAGCTCTCCTCCAGTCTTTTTTGTCCTCGGTCCCTTCCAAACGCCAGTTCTCCTTTTGAGTGGGATCGCCAGAATTTCCAACTGACACTGAAGATGGAGCTCGCATTTCCTGATACATAGAGAAGAACAGGTAAGTGGCAACAGACATTGATACTTCATAGATGCATCTTCCAGGTCCTGCAATCTTATAAGTTTTAAAGAAATCTACAGGAGAGGGGAATAGCTTAAGAGAAATAAAAATGTTGTCCTACAGTGCAAAGACTCATAAAACTCCAAAAAAAGCTTCTACTAAGAAAACAACCAATGAGAAGCAGCCAAAAAACTGCTGGCCAGCTAAAAATCATGAGGGAAGTACAGTGAAGTCTCTAAAAGAAATTCAGTCTAATGATGGTCGACATGCAACGGCATGCCTCTCAAGAAGATTATACTGGGCTATAAATTATGGAAAGGAGACTGTGTCTCATGAAGGTATCTGATTGAATAGAAAGTCCTAGTCGGGATCATTATACACCAGCTACAATAATTTAATTGTCACTAGAGCCGACTATCTGCCTGGGGGCTTTAGGTTGCTTTAAAAATCAAAATTAGAGACATACATCAGGAACAATATTTGTACATTATTTACTAGCCCTGGTATTAAAGTTGCAGCAAATTGATAAGTCGATATTTTCATTGTTAACAGTTTATTTTAAGAATGAAGACCGAGGAGGGAAAGAACACTTCCTTGTCCAAAATTGCTAGCAGTTCACAGGTTCATTTACAATGAAGAGGTCCTAAAAGAATTCCTCCCTCCAAAAACACCCTAAAGAATATCTTACAGTTTCTACTTCCCGCTCATACCATGAAAAATGTCACAAACTCTAGCACATTTATCGTGAAGGAGTAACCTATTTTTATGAGTATTGCACACCCTCAGGTGCCAAAATTAGAGCCAACTTTTCAAACAAGGCACTTTCTACAATTCTATACCATACAACTATTTTCTGAGAACAAAAAAACTATCCAAAGGAAAAACCTCAGTATCTATGGCCAATTAGAGCACTGAAAGTACCATCTTAGTCTCGGTTGGTTTGGCATAGAGCCATTGAGGGGACAAAGGTATGCTGCTCTCTGACGCCACTTGATCTGCAATTAAAAAACTCAACCAGATTAAATGCTGTAGTAACTTCTACTTTAATGAGAAAATCCAAAAAGTGAAATGAAGCAGCCATATACACGAGCTATTCTGCTGCCATACTGCAATTTTCTCCATTGCCTCATAGGAATCAAACATTCAAACTACAATAACAGATTGTAAAAAGTACCTTTTGACTCATCATTCAGCCCCATGAGCACCTTTTCCTCAAACTGTCCTCCCAGAGCTTCCACTACACACAAAGAGCACATTATTAGCACCTCCAAATCCATCAACGTTACCCGACTTAATAACAGCATTTCAAGCATTCAACATGAAAATGTAATCAATAAAGCACATGCATGTACAACCCTAAGATAAAAGTAAGAGCACGCACAGAGAAAGACAGTAAATGACTAAACAAAACTTGAGAAAGTTGAGCTTTGACCTTGTCTGCTTACAGTGTACCATCCAGTGAATAGACAACTAACGTATCATGAAGGAATAAATTTCTTAATAAGGATGCGGCAAGATTGTAATAGGGGAAATCAGAGTTTTTTTTTTTTTGGTCATATAATAGGTGAAGTCAGAGTTCACATGGTAAACTGCTTGGCAAAGTTCTCATGGAATTTCTTTAGCAGGACAGCCCCGAACTAGGGAGGTCAAAAATTCACGGCTTGGAGCCACCTCATATCATTGAAATTTACAGTATAGTCTAGTTTGTTTTCATGAAATATATCTTTGTTGGAGAACGTAAATCCATGATATAGCGATCTCGTAGCTACAACAATATCCAACATAGCCAATCATTTCAGTAGCTTTTAGCAGTATCCGTTGTACCAATCAAGCACTTGATCTATCAAAATCCCCAAATATTCTGGGAAGAAAAAAATTATTACGTCGTTGTCAGGCAAAAATTCGATATTGCCACGAACAGGTGTGATACTGGAACTACACGAGCTTATTAGATCCTCAGTCGAAAGCATGATCGAAAGGCACAAGCTGGAAAAAGAACTGCATAAACTTCGTACCGGAAAGACTATGCCAAACACGGACTAGAAGGCATCGGGAGAAGAGGAAATAGACATATAAGGCATGATTTTTAAGGTTCTGATTTTATACATCAAAAAGTCCAACTAAACGCAAGCTAGTTCAGAAAATAATCCATCACCAGGAATGACCTCTTGCGCCGGAAAAACACAGGGCGCCTAATTATACTTAAGGAGAGGAAACAGGTGAAGATTGATATGCACAGCATAGGGGGGAAAAACCACGGCAAGGAAATACTAGAAACTCGACGAAGGCGAAAAGTGTAAACACGAACTTCATAGGAAGAAATCTCAAAAAAAAAAAAGAACGGAAAAACAGATTAAATATGAAACTGAAGTAGTTAAATATAAGCACACCCGAGCAATCAAAATCTAATTGTCTGAAAGCGACACGATTCATCAGATGCAGGACAAGCAAAACCATTACGCTACTACCATTATGAGTAGAGAGAGATGCATTCAAATTTCCTCCTTGTCCAGAAAAAAAAAATTGATATTACCAATCTAAAACAAATCCAATCGCAAAAGGGTAAAAAAGAAAATAGATATGGTGAAGCCACTTCAGAAACCCGAACGCGATAAAGGCAGGAACGAAACAAACAAAGGCCCGATTGTGCGAGCCTAAGCAAAGGCGAGACAGTGAATAGATGCGATACACGACAGCCGATATGGTGCGAAACCCCAACCAGACAAAGCAGTCCCCACATACAAAGAGTTGAAACGCGTCGGCCACACTATCTCGATGCTCCTCCAGATCACAACCCTAGGCCACTCGCATCGGGTACCGACTCGCCGAAGCCATCCGCATCGCCGCCCAATCCAAACAGGCGGAGGAATGCAGATTCGGCGCGGCCGCACGAAGATCAATAATTCACAAGAACAGGGAAGGGGAAAACGAACAAAGAAAAAAGAAAGAGACAGAGACGGAGAGCGAAGGCGCGAGGAAGAGAGAGGGCGAAGTACTTTTGGGAGGAGGGAAGGAGCGATCGCCCGGCTTCGAGGACAGCAGATCGTCGGGCAGATCGAACTTGCCTTCAGCCATCGAGCTGCGGACGAATTGGCGACGGAGGGTAGGGGGGGGGGGGGAGGGGCGGCGAGATCGGGGAGGGAGATGCCGGAGCGGCGGCAGGCGCGGACACACGGCGGCGCAAGGAGGCGGGGGCGATGGCCAGGGAGGTGGAGATTGACGGGGGGAAGGATTTCTAGGGTTTCGAGAGGGGGGTGGGCTGTGGAAGGAGGGGAGGGAGGGAGTAGGGGTTGTTGGTGCAGAGGAGGAAACACACTTCGAGAGAGAGAGAGAGAGAGAGAGTGAAAAGGAGACTAGTTTTTGGGAGGAAAAATGGGTAAGGAGGAAGGGTTTGGGTTTGGGTTTGGGTTTGGGTTTGGATTTGGGTGGTCAGAACAGCCAAATCGAGTCTCTGACGAAATTTCGAGTCCCTTTTTTTTTTTTTAAAGATAATAACATAAACAGTTCCACTCAATATATAATTTGATCCCTAAATTTTTAATTTATTTAATATAATCCCTAAACTTTAAGTTAATGCTCAATGTGATTCGTGAATTTTTATTTTGTTCAATGTCATTCGTGAATTTTTTATACATATTCAATTCAGTCCTTAAACTATATCAAAATATTCAGTGGTGTCCCTGAACTTGAATTAATGGAAAGGAATTATATTGAACATTTTGATATAATTCAGGGGCTGAATTAAACATGCATCAAAAGTTCAGGGGTGACTTTGAATAAATTAAAGTTCAGGGACCACATTGTATATTTGATTAAAGTTCATAAACTATATCGAACAGATTAAAAGTTCGGGGACCAAATTGTATATTGAGCCAAAGTTCATGGACTATGTATGTTATTTTTCCCTTTTTTTTAGGGGGTGGGGGGATTTTTGTTTTTTCTTCCTTCTATGTTGCTTGCCCCCTGATTGCACCAATGAATGCTTAGGACTTTTTTAATAATTCAGAATCTTTATCGTTTTTTTAATTTGATTTTGTATTGTACTGATCGATGTCATGCTTCCTTTGATGTTCTTGATGAGGCCGGGTGTAGATCCGTCTTCTTCACGGTATCGATATAAGAGCATATCGATAGGCTGATTGCATCAACCTACATGAAACGATCATGGCCCGAAGATCAATGGGGTGGACACAACACGACTTGTATATGTGGCCTGTCGTGACACAGGATTAGCCCGTCGACATGAACCTGATGTGAGATATCCTCGGTTTTTTATAAAAATATATTTTACGAATCACAGTGAGCATCGACAGAATGTCTTCAAATCAGATTAAAAATTAGTGCATGGTCAATGGAAATACCATTTATTTAAAATCCCGATAACGAAGAGCACGTAAAGGAATAATAATCTTTCAATTAATAGTGTTTAAACGGGTCACATACATGTCATGTCAACAATAACCCCGTTAATTTAAATAGGTTATTATCTGATGGATTGGACACGGACACGATAAAGCTATTACCCGTTAATTTCAGTATTGTATTCGAGCCGCTTGTGGCATCCAAAATCACCATCCTTGAGTTTTGATAGCTTGAAGTTCTTGCCAAGATATCATCCTCTCAACACTAGGGATGATCAGTTCTCAGTTCGGTCCGATTCCAAGGTGCAACTGGGAACCAAATTGAGAGGATCGACTCCCAAAATTGGTAACCGGGGACCAGATCGGTTAGTCCTAGGATCAAGAATTGGACCGGAACCCGGTCCAATGGAATCAGTTATTTAGGGTTTAGTTCATATTTTGATAACTTTTGTCAATGAAGTTCACTTAGGGTTTAGTTCACATTTTACTAATTTATTGAAGAAAAAATAGTATATGTAGTCGGTCCGGTTCCCCCTTAGAACCGGAAATCGGACTGCTTGGACACCATTCCGCTTTTAGGAATCACAAACTAGACTGACACTCCCGGAAATCAGACTAAACTGGCCGATCTAGTCTGATTTGGGCAGTCCATTTTGCACGCTCGTGCCCAATACTCAGCTGCCCAGCGGACATAAGTGATCATTAGACGCATCCTAGCGTCCAGCTTGGGCCTCGAATTAGGCCTAATTTGTGGACCTTAGCCCGCCCATTAACAAGAGAATAAATTGCATATGCACTATTTGGGTTGGGTAGGCCAGGATTGGGCCTAATTTGTTACCCTAGCCCGCCAACTTTTCGTCTTTTGGTGAAACGAGCATTATTTGCTGTTCTTTTTCTCTATATTCGATGGCATTGTTTACCCTAAGATTTTCTTTTTGTGGGGGAGGGTCAAATCGATACTTATCTCAGAAGCAACATACGAAGAAGTACGACGGACATCAAACCGAAAATGCATATAAAGGAATCAAGCTGGGGCCGCCACTCGAGCCCAATTCATGGCGTTTAATCTGCTCAGTCTGTCCGTCGCAACTAATGCCGCGAGTTTTGGCACAAAGCATAGCTGCTATTGCGTGTACCAGGTGCACTTGTGTTCAATCCAACAAAGAATGAACCGAAAAATTCCCTGAGACAATCTACGGTGTTTAGGTACTATACTTCTTTATACACGTGTTTGGGTGTGAGCGCGTGTGTGGATTTTCTGGGGCTTTGAGATATAAATTGGCGTGGCCCAAAGCTAACCCTGTTATCGTAGTGACTTTCGCATGAATGGCGTACGTTTGCTGAGGATTCTTGCAGCCACATGTAATTGATGTTCTGCCTGTTAACTCCGGCTTAATAAAGGAATAAGGACGAAATGACAACTTCGACATCAGCAAATACAGACTCTCGTCGCAGCATCGAGCATGCAACATCAAATGAACTTCCGATAGCCGCGGACGCTCAAATGTTTCTCTCTCCCGAACCGTCACGGCTCGACCCGCATAAGCACGAAATCGGAGATCTACTCTGTTTATTGCGACGGGCCACATCGCCTAGAATTTACAATTTGGACCGACCGAGTATCTGTAATGAACCTGATTAATAAGTTGGAGGGCTAAGGCGGATCGCCCCTGCAATGAAAACAATAGTCGTTTCCTTACGACGGGCTTGGGCTGCCTGATTTGGATCATTAAGCAGGTCCAGCACAAAGAATTGCGTCAAGCTTCCGCAGATTCCTATAATAAAAGAACAAACATCTCCAATCATAGGAGGTATTGGTACGGCTTTAGCTGAAAGGAACTTCCGAAAACCAAAGGGTTCATTACCTTTGCGTTCAATTGCGGGAAAACTTAAAAGCACACTTAATTACCTAAGGCCAAAACTGAGGAAACAAAATCGTAAATTATGTCTTAGTCAAACTGATTGATTGTTGAGGAAAAAAGAAGAAGCCCCCCTTGCGCTTACACGTGCGCATTCCATAGACCGGAGATTATTGTATAGTTTGTAAATGACGTTGATCGATATCATCTGAATCGTAAATTATATGGATCCCACAGTAAGGCCTGCACGATTGTCGATTTCGATGGGCTTAATCTATGTAAGTCATCCACCGTGCAATACTTTTTTTCCAGGAAGACGTTGCGCTCATGCCGTTTTGGGGACGGAGTATTGGTCCATCCAAGCATTGATTGATGAGATCTTCAGAGTCAGGCTTGGCAAGTGGCAAATGAAAGTCAAAGATGGCGAATTCTAGTAATCGCCTCACTACATAGAGCGCTAGATCCAGTACCACCTTTCGCTACATGCATACTCGTCTAGTCGGTACTTGACAATAATAATAATTATCTAGGTGTATTGCAAAATTTCGTCAAGTGAGAAAAGCCAGTGAAGTGCCAAAACATCCGGACTACGTGCTATCGGTATCGATGCTTCGGTCATCCTCAAAACCCTAGCATAATATCTGCAATCCTAGCTAGGTAGTACTCGAAACACGATATAGAGACAGGGACGTCGCCACTTCGAACGATCAAAGATATTGACACGGGGACAAGATCGAGGGATTGGGAAAACGTAAGAACACAAGGATTTGAGCACGGAACCATCTCATCACTGCATAGGCAAATTGATTCCCCACCCATCCCCCCACCTAATATTTACATCGCGAGGAGGTCGGTTTTCTTCCGCCGAGCAATCATATGTTCGCGACGGCCCGATTTTAATGTCGCACCATTTTAAGTCCCCATCCTAGGACGAAACCAATGAAAGAGAAGTGTCCCCCAATCTCGTAAGTTCGTCCACCATATTTATGGATGGTTCGCCCTTTTGCATGGCTGTTTTTCGAACTCAAAGGGCCGCTTTTCAACCCCAATGGACGATAGGGTAAGAGGGCAAGTTGGGTAAGGCTCGGAGCGATTGGATGAGTTGCAATCATCGGCTAGGATCGGCTCGATGCATGAACAGACAGCAACGTCGATGGTCAACCCCGGCCAGAACGAGAGGCATGCGTGGCGGATGACGCGCATGGGGCCAAAGGGCATCGGTCCAACCCCGTTCGGGCGATTGCCTAATCGTCCTACCTTCACGAGAGAAAAATCGTGCATGCGAAATCGACAGCTTTCCGGTACGTCTAAATGATTTGAGTTACGATCGCGATGTCTTGCATTTGCTAAAATACAGTGCGCGGTCCACCTTTTAGATTTGCTTAACCCCCTTTCCCCCTTTTTCTTTTTTCCTCCTCCTTTTGGAGTTATTCTGGGCGATTGGTCGAGAGAGGATTCGTTGTCCCCTCTCGTTGGCGCCGTCTGGATAACTGTGTTTTCGACGTGATTATCCTTTACACGTCAAGGGGACGCAAGCAAACGTAAAAAAAGAGCGACAATTAAAGTTAAATTGTACCGAGTGTTTAGTTGAAAATGAGATTTTGCCCAAATGGCGAAAAATCCTTTGTCAAAAGAGTTAGATTCTTGCGTTTTTTTTTTTGTGCGAAAACGGGCTCTGTGGCAATTTTGGATAGGAAAGTTTTTGCGTTTTTTGTTTTTTTGTATACAACACAGCCAAATTTTAAATAGTTGATCACCCATAGATTCAGTCAACATGATACTTGCTAAGCATCCATTGTTTCTCGTCGATATCGATGTTATGTAGTTAACGATGACCATATCATAAAGCTGTTGATATCCACGCCACATAGTTGTCAATTCCCCTATAGCCTTTTCCTTTTTTTTGGTCAGATTGCTCTATAGCTTGAGTCATCTATTTTTAACCTATCTCGACTAATTGATCAAACTTAATAATCTGTCTATTACAGAGAGCTGACTGTTTTTTTGGTGTAAACACCAAGAGATGGTGTAAGATTACTGTGAGACGAGGATAGGTGTTTACTAACACATTTTTATTTGTTGGGTGTATCCTACAAACTATGTTTCTTTTTGTTAATCATGTACAGCCAAGAGCCCTAGTTGCCGCCCCCCCAAAAAAGGAACCCTAGTATGGCCTACCTTTCCATCAACCAAATCTTTCAAAAGTAACGCTAAGATATTCAAAGTGCTTACAAAGATTTGTATATAAAGTTTTGGGGAAATTATTAAAAAAGTCCTAAACTTATTGTAATTGTGTCAAGTCATTCATAAATCTTTCAGTTATATCAATTGAGTCATACAACTTTTCACATTTTGCCAATTGAGTCCATCCGTTCAATTTTGGCCAGAATTCGCTAATGTAGATACCAACTATCCTATGTAATGGTATTGATATGCACATTTTTTTTTATTTTCAGTTATTTCTTTTTATTTCTTTTTTTTTGGGACTAAGGACCGGCTATCCAAGCCGGCCAACCCTCACTGGCCACAGGCGAGGGCCAGGACACCCTCAGTCCATAAAAAAGTAAAGAAAAAACAAAAAAATTATAGAAATTCATAAATTACTAAAATATTATTTAAAAATGTCAATGTCAGCGCCGATCATGCCACGTAGAACGGTCAACGTCAACGTCAACGATTTACAATTGAAATTGGCCGGATGAACTCTATTAGCAAAATGTGAAAATGTTTATGACTTAATTGACACAATTGAAAAAGTTTAGGACTGAATTGGCACAAGTATAATAAGTCTATGATTTTGTTGCTAATTGTCCCATAAAATCTTACACGGTTCCTAATATCTTTCGTCTCTGCATTAACAACACCAGCAGCCGCAAGAATTCGTCGTCATGATCTTTCCAAACCTTGTTGTTCTGTTACACTAAAAGTGACACGGTCTAAAATTCTTTTCCTCCTACTTATCGATCTTAATTTCGATTGAAATACTTACCGAACACCATAACTTTAGTCGAAGTATTCGCATAAAATTTGTAAATCGAACTCGTGACTTTTTCTCATTCGACAGGAAGGAAATTTTAGAGCCTCGACTCCCATGTTTGGCACAAATTGTCGCTAACAAGGCAAGGGTTCAAAACTTTGTCACTAAAAAAGTCTCGTTATGCACCGAATACCCAGCTCCTGACTTAGGGATTAGTTAAAGGTTTCATCGAATAATGACGAGATGCATTTTCATTCGCAAAGAGGCAGTACACCATGTGGAGGTTATAGCCAAACAGGGCAGGTCTTTGCTTCCTCGTTTTGATTGCAATGGTCCCCAAGTCATGTAACTCATTGACTATTAACACAAGTGGCTTATCTATAAACCCAACCAACGCTTTGACCTCTCCGCAACCCTGTATCTTAAAAAGAAATAACCATATAAACTCAATCTGTGCGGATTAGCACCACTATGGTCAGAATAGGCCCTCTAGTGAAACTCACATGTTCAATGACTATGATGATGTTAGTCTATATAGATTGAATTTCTGAATGTATATGTTTTTGTATGTCAAGAGGACTCGATTTATGGTCGAGAGAACATTAAGGCTTCGCTGGACCAACATTGTATGCCTTGCTTCATAAGAGACAAAGCGTTTGGGACAAGCTGTTGTAGTTCCACAACTTACACGATCACAGGTCATTACATAATCCACATTAGATCTGGTCTCTAGATATACAAACAAACGCATGGCCAGGATCTTTTATGTCCTCAAGCTACCACGTACTTCACCCACTACTGCCACAAAGTATGTACCCTCTCTCTCTTACACGACACCCTGGAACGACCTATTCAAATTCGACTGCACTTCCTTCGGGCTCTACTTATTTCCAAAGACAAAAACAAGCACCAAAAACCAAAATTCACCAAGTTAATACTCTTATCATATTCCTACATGTGTATAAAACGTGGCGAAAGCATTAGTATACTCTAGAACTGATTTATGGTAATCATCCTGGACGGGCTGAGCAGGCGGTACGCGCCGTAGCCCTGGCTGAAGCCGCACCCGACCCACCGCTTCGCGCTGAGGCCGCCTTTCCGGCCCCCGTCCTCGTCGTCGTCCTCGGAGTCCATCTCCATCAGCACCCTGTAGAAGACTGCCACTTCGCAGGGGAGCTCGATGGGCCCGCCGCTGCTGTACCCGTACTCGGCCTCGGCCTCGTCGAGGAGGGCCTTGAACAGCGGGTGGTTGGCGTACTCGGTCTTGATCACGAACTTCTGCTTCCCGGGCCCAACGTACACCGAGAAGCACCCTTCCGGAGCCACCCGCCGCCTGCTCCCGCGGCCACGCTCCACGGTGGTTGCCGCCGCCGCCGCCACAGCCGCCGCCCCATCCGCGGACCCGTTCCACGACTTGGTCTTCCTCGTGAGGCGACCCGGGGAGGCGGCCTTGCTGCCACCACCGCGGCCGATGGATTTGCACCGCTCCCACGTTTTGGTGATCAGGCCCTTCTTCGCTTTTTCCTTGCTGGCTTCCATCTCTTTGTCTTCCTCTCCCTTCTGCCAAGAAATCGAAAACACTTTTCTTTCTGCGGAGCGGTCGCTCGAAAAAGAGCACGAAAAGAAGGGGGGGAACTTTCGGGTCAAAAGAGAGCGAAAGAGCTATGCGCGATCAGCCTTTTACCCTCGGTCGTAGGCCAAATGGAGCGTGGCCTTCACTCTCGGCAACATCGGGTTGCTCATGTTGCTTCCCCTGGTCGAGACGAATTCGAGACCTGCAACATGCGAGAGAGGATCGAGAAAGCCAAAGGGGGACGATACGGTTTCAAGAAAACCGAGGGAGGATTCAAGTCGATAACGATGCCATCCTTCTGAGCTTCCAGGACAAACACCGACTGACAGATTTGGGGAAGAGGGAGAGGGAGAGGGAGTGAATATAAAAAGGAATCGATGGGAACCTCACGAGATGGGATCTGAGGAAGAAAAGTTATCGCGGTTTTAATGGGGGAAAGCACGGCACGGCCAACGACGCTGCTTTCATATATAGGGCCAAAAGGGTTAGCGTACAGAAATTTATTCTTGAAAATATTATCCACTTGTCAACGCCACAAGAGCAACCCCACTTCCTATTTAATCTAGTTTTTTTTTTCTTTAATTTGCACTTTGATCAGCTAGTGCTCCTCCAAAGACGCTCTTTGAACCACCCAATAACAATAACAAAATAATCTTAAAAGGTCTTAAACTTATTCTAAGACGGTCAATCAATTCAATCCTCAAAACTTTTAATCGTATTACTTCAATCATAAGTTTTTTTACGATTTATCAATTTAGTCATAAATCTTTTAATGAATTACTAATATAATCCTTTCGACTAATTTTAGTCGGAAACTACTGACGTGACGGTTTGGTCATTACTACGCTTCTATGTGGCACTAGCGTGGACTATTTTTTAAGATATCTTTTAAAATTTCCGAATTTTTATTTTCATCTTTTCTTTTCTTTCTTTTTTTTCTTCAAAGTGCTCGCCTAGGGGCTGGTGAAGGTGACTGGCACATTGAAGGAAAAAAGAAAAAAGAAAATATTCTTTCTTAAAGAATTAAAATATTATCTACTTTAGTACCGGTCAAGCGTCGATCGTGCCACATAGGATAGCCAGCATTGACGGACCTTCATGCTGGAGATTTTCGGTCAAAATTATCAGAAAGTACTACATTGGCAATAAAAACTTAGGACTAAATTGGCAAATCGTAAAAAGATTTTTCATTAAATTAGTACAATCGAAATGTTTATAACTGAATCGACAAATTGTCAAAATGTTTACGACTAAATTTGTACAATTGAAAAGTTTAAGAATGACTTGATTGCCATACAGCAGATTTAAGACTTTTTTTTGGATAATTTTTCGGTGCCGAAAGGGCTAGCGAACAAAAACCTATTCTTGAAAAGATTATTTACTTGTCAACTCCACAAGAGAGTCCCCACTTCTTATTTAATTCGTGTTTTTTTATTTGCATTTGTTCAACTAGTGAACTTCCAGCGGCCATCGTTGAACAACCCAATAAGAAATTTTCGACTTTCCAAACCCTAGCTTTACTTTCTTTCCCCCCTTCCTCCCGTGACAGGTATGATTAGCACCTCGAAAACTCGATTATCTTTAATTAAACCATGCTTAAAAACTCGTTGACACAGTCCTCTAATCTCTTTCTTCCTCATGTCTATGTACACCGGACCTGTCCTGGCGATCCTAACAAGGACGTGAAGCGGCCGGTTCCTTTGCATCGAGAAGACCCGCGGAAGGTGACGAACGGACGGGCTTTTGCCTTTGTTATTGTTGTTAGTCAGCGAGAAACATTTGAAATTAGAGCAATTATGGATCTTTGGTTAGATTCTCCAACTTCCCCACTAATTTCTTTTTCTTTTTTACTTTCCCCCTCCTTTTATTTTATTGGTTAATATTTATTTTAGTGAAATGATGATTAGCACTGAGTGGCAAGAACCTGGAGGCTCAGTTCCCACTTCGTACATTCTATAACATCCACCACGTGACTGAATGATGTAGAGCTGTATTCGATACTGACGTGCCATGATGACGACTAGGATGGATCCGCAGCTTAGGTACTTGGGGGTGGATTTCAGGAGTGGTGCTGTAAATTCTTCAACTGTCACTTCGGATCATATGAATACGCCACGGCATCGTACCGTGCGGAGATTACCGAGAGAAAGTCCAAATTCGAGCCTGTTGGTAAGTCGATGAATTTCAATTTTTTTTTTTACTTTTTTATCAGTGAAAACGATGGGGAGGCATGATCACCAATAATGGTCTCACGGCCTCCGTAGCTAAAGCTATCGAGTTCACCGGCAAGTACAGGAGCCCGTCGCACCAAAAGTCGGGGATTCACCACGTATGCTGTAGCAAATGCTCGAGGCGCAAGCGAATTGGAGTTTCGCTCGCTACGTGGCTTAAACTTATGATCTCTCAAAAAAATAGCGCGACCCGTTTTATCGCCAGAACACCACGCTATAAAGCGGACGTGGTGAGCATGTTTTACTCTCGTTCACTGCACGCATGGCTACTAATGTGTATTGAAAAATAGTGCAGACTTCCTATTTTTCTTCCTTTTTCAATATTGGACTCCTTCTTCATCTAGGCTTCTATGGACAATGATAGTCGACATGGACCGCGGCGGTCGGCATGGACGGCAGCTCATTCACAACATTACCTCCAAATCTAAACCAATAAAGGAAGCACTTCTTCTATATCTAGAGCAGTAAGCTGGCGTTTGGCAAGTTGCCAAATAGCAAAAAATTTTTATCTTTTATTCCTAGAATTAGTTTGGAAATCGAAATTTGTTTATTAAAATTTTTGTGCTCGGACACAAATTTATAAAAAATTGTTTCCAGAATTAGTTTTAGAACAGAATGAAGAAGCAAAAAAAGTAGCTTCTTGATTTTGGAACAATTTTTCCATTTCTGATTCTTCTTGCTTTTTTTCTTCCTTTTTGGTTTGTTCTTCTTCTTCTTCCCGGTCTATCGCCAACCGCTGACGACCGGCCACCGGCCAGGGCCGATGAGGGTGGCTCGTGGCCACAATGGCGAGTCCGACCTTACTGTCGCCACCAGCGAGGCTGGCAGCGAGGGCCGCAACGCCCTTGTCGGTCATGGCCAAGGAAGGGAAGGAAAAAAAATAAAAAAAAATGAAAAAAAAGAGAAAGAAATATTAAAAAATTCAAAATATTATTAATAAAAAAAATATGTATAGTTACCAAATGCATTTTGTTCTTTTTATATTCTAAGAATAAAAGTTTTGGGCAGTTACCAAATGCCTTATAATGCTTAGAAATTGTTTCCGAGCACAAAATAAAAAAGAATCATTTCTTAGCAGAATTAGTTCCCATGTATATAATCGTTACCATGCGCATCCTAAGTGGACGATTCCCAAATCTGGAGCCATGGCCGCAAGCAACACAGCTTGTTCACATATTCCAAATTTGGAGCTCGTCCATGGCCGCGACCCTTGACAGCAGGGTCCATGGCGAGTCCGTCAGTAGTGATGGTGGGTAGAGGCGCCGATTACTTCGCCGGCTTGGCTCAAGGTGGCTATAGCCACAAATGGAGGAGAAAGAGACAAGCGGATGGAGATTTTTAAATATTTTTTTTTACTCAAGTCCACGTTAGTATATACGCGTCGATTTCTAATTAGGTCGGAGTGAACAAATGCATGCCCATCAACCGATAACATGACTCTCGCAAATTACTGAATATTTCTCCCCGGTGGCAATAACACTTAAATCCACCAGCGCGCTCGAGTGTCGTAGTCAAGACGGGGAAGCTGCCACGGAGCTTGTGGGTCACAAAGATGGCAACCCATTGGCTCCGTTGGTAGACAAAACACACTGCAATTATGTCATCCCGAGTGGCCAAGTCAACCACAAAATGTAGCATGTACTACTCAGTGCACTTCCCCTGTGGCGAGTACCAAAAATAAAGAAATGAAAGAAAGAATTTGCGCAATCACCCGCCACGTCACTCCACACGATTTTCGCTACGATCGGCTCCAAAGTAGTGACGGCTACATCCCATGGTGGCGGACCCTCAATTATTTACCACGATCGCAATTTGCAACATAATTATTTCCCTTTAAAAGTCATTAGAACTCGATTGCTTTTGCCCCTCGCATATTCAGTTGCCTGCTTAATCATTGGACCCTTCAGCTACGGGGGTGGTCCTCCTGGCCTCGGCACATAGGAAAATTTTTCTCACCGGCTATTTCCAGGTGGCGCTTGTGTTCTTTTTTAGTTTGCTTTAGTCTCGGGTCTTAGTCTCGACATAAACAAACAATTCGATGGTTCAGATTCTATTTCTAAGTAAGTTAACTTCGTACCAAGTTTGCTGGATCTCTTCATTGTTGAAATGGTGTTCATACTTCCGATCGACAGGAAGGCACGGGGAACTTCTCCACGGCGAGAAGGCGGGGTCAGGGCCAATCGCCCCGACGGGAATTACAGGAGGCAGCACCCCCACGACGCCAATAAACTTTTATAGTTTGGGGCCGTATTTTATTGGTAGCTTGAGCTCCAATCCATTAATAGTTACTTAGTATATATAATATTTTTCTCTTATAATTTAGTGTTGTAACAGAGAGGTATGATGTGCTAGTTATACTGGAATCATATGCTGGATGTAGTTCTAATTTAAGAGTGAACAAGGATAAAATCTTGTATCTCGATTTTTCTTTCTCGCCTTTTTTACTCTATTCCGTTGTGTTCTTTTTTTTTTTATCAAAGAAACATTTTATCCATTTACCTAAAAAGTTAATTGCAAATTAAATCACATTTGGTTCTAACTTGAGCCTGCTCGCAAATGTAATGTTATACACGGGACAGAAATTATACGATACAAGGAGACATGCGAGTGCATATCGTCATTTCTGTTGAAAATACATGAACAGCTCGGCACTGTTATAAGAAGTGTTATATCATGAGTTTGCATGAATTGTATTATAAATAAGAAAATTTCGCATTAAAATATGGCCATTAAAGAAAAGACAGTGCTTCACGTTAATGTCATTTCTAATAATTGGACTTTATTACTACTTTGTGGGAATATAATATTTATAATGTTGCTTTTTAGGTATAAATGAAGTGACATGTTATACTATTAAACTGATTAATGATAGGATATAAAATTAGTGAAGAGTTGAATTATTTTTACATGAGCATGATACGACACGCATTTTTGACCCGTATTATTCATTTTACGATAAAAGAACGAGTATTATGGGTATTTCACAAATAGAGCACGCAACCCCTCGGAATCAGCCTACTGACCAAGGAATGGACGTGTGTAGATTGGGCACAAGATGTGAGATTTTATTGGACCACAGCTAACTGCTCTAAAATTTTTAAGCTATTTGACTAAGGCAACTTTGGCTCATTACTAAGCATGGAGACATATAATAAGCGAGGCAAATAAAGGGCCTGAAAATATTTAAACCCGGGATCTTCTGTTTTGACACTTTGTAAAATTTTGTGGGATCACGATCAACTGTTATAAAAATTTAAGCTATTAATGAATGCGTGATTTGGTATTTGATTATTCTCACGCGAGAAACGTGTTCTATATCATACAGTGTCAAGTGTAAATAACATCATATTTAGGTCATCCGTTTGGACTTTTAGCTTCATGAATTTGGTGGAAATTTCCCTCAAGGTGGCTTTTCTCAAGATAAGGAGAAAATGGAGATGGCCAAAACACATTCGACAATTTCAGGTCAGATCTTTCTCAATTGTGGAAGTTTGGCGATGGTAATTGCTCAGCCAAGCAGATCGACCTGTCCCAGATACAACGCCGTTGACAAATTTCATATTTCTTTAATCATGATTTGAAAAAAAAATGTATATTTCTGCCCCCAAAAAAGTCAGAATTCAAAAGTTTAATCAGTCAATTAATAAAACCCAAAGTGGAACCTAGTTGACCATCCAAAGTAAGCCCGAAAATGGATTTTGAATTTTCCGGAAACCGAGTGGGATTGCATGTTGAATTTTGGGTTTTTTTTTTTTGGGGGGGGGGGGGGGGGAACTAATCAATTAATTGTTGCATTGAATTTAGAAATGGTGCAAAAAGGTCTTGACGGTCTGTATTGACAACTTCAAAATTGACGGTGGTTGATAGCGATCTGTTTATCCAGTGAGAAGGCAAAAACTGGAAAATCAAAAATGATGGTCGCAATTAGTGTATATCATGAAATTTGTAAAGGGGGAAAGTGCGAAAAAAAATGTCCATGGCAGCATCGATCACTTCACTTAGGACGACCGACATTCACGTCAACGATTTCCAGTCAAAATAAGCCGAATAGATTGAATTGGCGTAAATGCAAAACGTTTAACATTAAATTGGTAAAATAAAAATATTTAAAACTAAACCAGTACCAATATAATAGATTTAAGACTTTTTTAGTACTTTTTTTCATTTTTCAACATCCTCCTCCTATATTTTATTTCATTTTTTTCAATTAAAATGGAACATTATTGATCCGGCGAAAATGTCAGCTCGAATGCCATTCTTCGCGGAGTCTATTTTATTAATTTTCAATGGAAACAAACAAAGGACTCGCCCCCCTCATTTGTCAAATCGGAAGATTTTCTTTTCGAACGAATATTTATGTAGGCAATATTTTATTGTAAATGTAAACGCACGTCTGATCTTAGCATTGTTCGTGAATAATAATAATAATAATTGTGCAGGGAATTAATAGAGTGTGTAGGATGGACAAATGCTCAATTTCTCGTCCTAGAGGTAGAACTGCATCGATCAGATTTCCAGCAAGGAAAAGGGGCGAGATATTGAATAAAAAAAAAAAACCATGCTTGACCATCATGAATTGCCGTTACCATGAACGAAACTACCGCGATCGAATATCATGAGAATGATACGTGCACAAGCTTCACTTAAAAGTATCGGTGATTCCGTAAAACAAATCACTCAAATACAATTTCTGATGTCGTTGTAGATCTCTATAATGTATCGACAAAACAATCGAATTAAAGGGAAAAATACAAAAAAAAGTCAAAAACCTATTACAGTGGTATCAATTCAATCCTAAACCTTAATTGAACCAATTTAGTTATAAATATTTTCACATTATGTCGATTGAGTCCATCTGGCCAATTAAGATTGGAAATTACCAACGTGGACGCCGGCCGTCCTACATGGCACGGTTAGTACTAACGTGAACACTTTTTCAAATTTTAAATCAAATTTTTTTTATTATTTTTTTTCCTTCTCTTTTCCTTCTTTTCTTTTTTTCTTTTCCACTGTGGCTACTAAGGGTCACCAGAGCTCGTCGGCCGCTGGATGAGGGCCACGAAGCCCTGTCCGTGGTTGGCAAGGCCATGGCCGTGAATCCATATATAGTACGAAGCGAACTGTAAAATTGCAAAGGAAATCTAGGGCTAATTAGCGAGACTTACTCGACAAGAGGAGGAGGGTTGTCAATAAGAGGACGGCGATGGCAGCGTATAGTTAAGTGGGAGGTATTTGGTGGACGTACCGAAGGCACTGATGGAGCAATTCACGAAGCCAACTAAGTCCAAAGATCGACCTGAATCGTCCATTGCACCATCCCTTCCATACTTTCACTTCCTTTGCTGTTAGGAGAAGACGAAAGAGCCGGACGAAGTCAAGATTGAGAGAGAGAGAGAGAGAGGCCCTAGACGAAGAAGACAATGTCAATGAGAATTGGTAAGCATTTCATGTCAATATCAGTCGTGCCATGTAGGACGCCCTGCATCTACATCGGCAATTTCCAGCCTAAATTGGTTGGATGTGTTCAATTGGTAAAATATGAAAATATTTAGCACTAAGTTGGTCCAATTGAAAAGGTTTTAATTACATTGGTACCAATAAAATAAATTTATGACTTTTTAATACTTTTTCCTCGAATTAACCTGTAGATCTCTCACCCACGGTAAAAATCTAAACTAATCTTCCTCGTCTCGCAGATCAACTTAAATCCATTTTTCCACAAATAACTCAAGTTACACTTTCTCTTCCTTTATCGATGTCCCCTTACAAGTTACATTTTTGCGCAAGCATACTAAAATAATTAGAAAGGGATTGTTGAACCACCAATTTGCCTTGGAAATTAAAAAAAAATTACGTACAATCTCAAGCTTTATATTTTCCACAAGTAGTCCCGTCGTCATTGGACTGATCACAAGTGACAACTACACATAATCGAGCGAATTAGTGCCCAAAAAAATGATTTATATAAATTCCTAATATTTTCATTTTTTAAAAACATCGTGGTGGAAAAAAATATTTTTCGAACATTAAAAAATTTGGGAGTATGGTCCTCCCAATTTGGCGTGCTACCAAACGCATCTTCTTCTTTTTTTTTCCTTTTCTTTTATCAAACCATGGTTTATGAAAACGGCCTAATAGGGTAAAAAAAACAGAGGTCTTGGAAAATAGCCAAATTATATTTTAATAACACGACATACGACTAGACTTATCGTAACCGATATTTTTCTTTCCTTCCATTATACAACACCCTTGCATATCATTTTATGTGCGCACATATGTCGTCATATTAGGTCGAATAGGATATAATTTATTTCCGAATAACGAAATGAAATATTGAATTCCCGTCGATAACACGGCTAGTCGAAAGGAAATCTTCCACATGCGTGCAGCAACTATCACCGTCGATGTATCAATTAGAGTAGCAATCCAACACACACATCGTCGTGACAAGGGCCACACGCAGACAAGATTTTCTCCGCCTACTTCAAAGGACGATCCCGAGATAGATAATGATTAACAAAAGCTTTTCTCCAACGCGAGTTAGTCTTTAGCTTCACCTAAGACAAGAAGAAAAGCGTGAAATGTCAGCCAAGTGGGACTTTAGGCAAATGACGGGTACATATCTGAAGCGACGTAAACTCGTCGCTTTTCCGCAAAGCGGGACATTTTTTAATGCATGATTGCGCAAGCTGAGTAAAACCCTAAACCGTACGCAATTGCGTGCGAGGTCCACGGTTCTTTTCCAATGCCATGCAACGAGTTGTTTTAGAAACAAGCCTTGTTCGATTTCAGAAGCTTTCGGGTTATTAACGAATTTAATATGATCACGTACGAGTAATACATATCTGGGGGCAGCCGAAACTTATGTCGATTTTGCTTAACTGATTTGATAACCATCTTCTTGGCCGGGTTAGACGGTGTGGTGTGCTTGCGGCGTATAAAAGAAGGGAAAATTCCTTTTAGATCTTCAAATCGAGTTACTTGTTCGTATGGCCACGCAAACACGAGCAGTTTTAATTGGAGAGGTTGCCCGTTTGAGTATCAAAGGTTTCTAATCTCATCCCATGCAATACGTATCTGCTTTCTTTCGGGTTCATTGCATATTCCTTCCGCTACTCTACAAATTCCACGGCCCACTTGTTTGAAGAACCATTCGTGGTCCGAAGTCAATTTCGTAAAGCAGTTTTAGTAAGCCTGACGATACCCGTTCGAGATTAGCTTCTTCTAAATCCAGAGATAGGCTCTAACTTGAATGTGACAGGGGTTCGGATTAGGAACAGCTCATGCGTTAGGCGAGTCTGGTGAATAAGCATCCGTCGCACGTGGGATGGCCTCTGGAAAGTTACATTGCAAAGGCGAACGAGATCGTTACATCTTCTGTTCGATGGCAACTTCATCTGATCGGCTTGAGGTCAGACGGTTTGAAATTCTTTCTTGTTGATAGTTTGTTTGACAGGTGCCTTGTCCCATATTGAAAAGGCGTGAATGTGTAGACCAATATACATGTGAAAGGCTTGTAGGCTTAAAATTGTAGATCATGCATTGGCTAAGGGAGCAAGATCCTACAATACTTTCCACGCTTGTGGATTGGAATTGACAATTATTGACAATTGCGGTGATAACTATGGGTGACATTTCAAATGAGACGAACTTCATATTTTTGAAAAACAACCTATTTATATAAATTACTAAGGAAACTAAATTATTGTATCTCAATTGTTATAAATGTATCTTGTTTTTGCGTGAAGCATGCGACGATTTTTTAATAAATGTGAAGATCGAAATATGATATTTGCTAATATAACTTCTTTCTCACTAGTTTACAATTTGGATATATGCATGCTGTAAGATAAAAGATATAAACACACATAGTTGAGAACGATATCCAAAATTTGAACGAGATATGCAAAATTCGAACGAGATATGCTTGATAACTAACTCAAAGCAATAGAAACTAAAATCAAAATTAACCTATATTCGAACTACTAGGGATGAGCACCGGGTTTGGTTTAGCCCAAGAATTGGATTGAATTATCCGGTTCAAGGCCAGTTATATGGAAAATTAGTTTGGTTCCCAGTTTTGGAAACCTAGATCAGGTGGTGCAATGTTTATTATATTACAAAAATCTGATTTTTTTGGCAAAACAATAATTGGACTGATTCCTGGGTAGAATTGAGAATCGATTGCCCGTACAAACTATTCTAAACCCTCGAGAACCAAAACTAGCAAAATTTGGAACAAAACCCAATTTGTGTTCAGAAAATATACAATGTGAAATGAAACGAGACTGAATGATACACATCCAACATGCACTTGAAATTCTACATACAAGAACAAAGCTAAATCTAACAATGATCCAAATTAAAAATTAAGCTATGTTTGTTTCGCAGAAAATGAATGATTTGGAAAATATTTTCCAAAATATAATTGCTTGATTCACTTAAAAAATGAATAGCAAAAAAATATTTTTATCGTTGACGAAAATATTTAGATATAAATTATTATCAATAATGAAAAATTTTTTATTAACTAATTATTTCAAGCGATATAATCGATTATTTTTAAGAAATTATTTTCTAAAATATTTATTTTCTGCAAAAAAAAAACGGAGAATCAAAGCCGATCCGACCTCATCCTTTGCTGCCACTGTCCTTATATGATTCTGGCGGAGCCGTCGATAATATTAGTTAAATTGGCACACTCAAAGGCAGCTGTCAACCTCCAAATTTTATGAAATTTTCATTAATACTAAAATTATAGGCTACTTGCTAAGGTGACACCACGAAATGTAACGTCGATGCAATTTCTAAGGCAGCTGTCAACCTCCAAATGTATATTTCTGTCCCCAAAAAAGTCAGAATTCAAAAGTTTAATCAGGCAATTAATAAAACCTAAAGTGGAACCTAGTTGACTGTTGACCATCCAAAAGTAAGCCCGAAAATGGATTTTGAATTTTCCGGAAACCAAGTGGGATTGCAAGTGGAATTTTGGGGTTTTTTTTGGGGGATACTAATCAATTAATTGTTGCATTGAATTTAGAAATGGTGCAAAAAGGTCTTGACGGTTGGTATTGACAACTTCAACATTGATGGCGGTCGATAGCGATCTGCTTATCCAGTGAGAAGGCAAAAAATGGAAGAGCGAAAATGATGGTCTCGATTAGTAGATATCATGAATTTGCGAAGGCGGGAAGTACAAAAAAATATGTCCATGTCAGCATTGGTCGCGCCACTTAGGACAGCCAGCGTCCACGTCAACGATTTCCAGCCAAAATAGGCCGGGTGGATTAAATTGACACAAATGCAAAACGTTTAAAATTAAATTGGTAAAATGAAAATGTTTAAAACTAAACCAGTATAAATATAATATATTTAAGACTTTTTTTAGTACTTTTTGTCATTTGTGAACATCCTCCTCCTATATTTTATTTCATTTTTTTAAATTAAGATGGAATATTATTGATCCGGTGAAAATGTCAGCTCGAATGCCAATCTTCGCGGAGTCGATTTTATTAATTTTCAGTGGAAACAAACAAAGGAGTCGGCCCCCCCTCATTTGTCAAATCGGAAGATTTTCTTTTCAAACGAATATTTATGTAGGCAATATTTTATTGTAAATGTAAAAGCATGTCTGATCTTAGCATTGTACGTGAATAATAATAATATATTCAGGGAGTTAATAGAGTGTGTAGAATGGACAAATGCTCAATTTCTCGTCGTAGAGGTAGAACTGCATCGATCAGATTTCCTGCTAGGGGCGAGATATTGAATGAAAAAAAAACCACGCTTGACCGTTACGAATTGCCATTACCATGAATGAAACTATCACGATCGAATATCGCGAGAATGATACGTGCACAAACTTCACTTAAAAGTATCGGCGATTTTGTAAAACAAATCATTGGAATACAATTTCTGATGTCGTTGCGGATCTCTATAATGTATGGACAAAAGAATCGAATTAAAGGGAAATGTATCAAAAAGTTCAAAACCTATTATATTGGTATAAATTCAATTCTAAATTTTGATTGAATCAATTTAGTTATAAACATTTTCACATTATTTTAATTGAGTCCATCCGACCAATTAAGATTAGAAACTGCCAACGTGGGCGCCGGCCGTCTTACAAATGTGGACACTTTTTAAAATTTTAAATTGAATTTTTTATTAATTTTTTTCCTTCTTTTCTTTTTTCTTTTCCACTGTGGCTATAGAGCTTGCCGGCCACCTGATGAGGGCCACGAAGCCCTCGCCTTGATAACATATCATCCTAAAATCTTTTAGGATAATTTCCCCGATTTGATTTTAAAATTCTTTCCTCCATTTGAGAATACTTTCCTTATTTAAGGAATCAATTTTACCCTCACCATGTAACTATGTATCTATTTAAACGTATTCTGTACATCAATAGAAGAATAAGGAAAATCAAAAAATTCAAAGCTTCTGTTACTTTCTTTATGGTATCAGAGTATTCTACATAATAGCGAGTTGTTTTGGAAACTAGCCTTGTTCGATTTCAGAAGCTTTCGGGTTATTAACGAATTTAATATGGTCATGCACGAGCAATACCAATACGTATTCGGGGCAGCCAAAACTTATGGTGATTTTGCTCATATGATTTGATAATCATCTTCTTGGCCGGATTAGACGGCGTGGTATGCTCGTGGCGTATAAAAAAAGGGCAAATTCCTTTTAGATCTTCGAATCGGATTACTCGTTTGTATAGCCACGCAAACACGAGCAGTTCCAATCTCATCCCATGCAATACGTATCTGCTTTCTTTCGGGTTCAATGCATATTCCATCCGCTACTCTACAAATTCCACGGGCCACTTGTTTGAAGGACCACTCGTGGTCCGAAGTCAATTTTGTAAAGCGGCTTTCGTAAGCCTTGATGATACCCGTTCGAGATTAGCTTCTTCTAAATCCAGAGATAGGCTCTAACTTGAAGTGACATGGATTCGGATTAGGAACAGCTCATGTGTTAGGCAAGTCTGGTCTGATGTGATTTCATCGGGCCTTTTCTCCGTAACTGGTGTATAAGCATCCGTCGCACGTGGGATGGGCTTTGGAAAGTTACATTGCAAAGGTGAATGAGATCGTTACATCTTCTGTTCGATGGCAACTTCATCTGATCGGCTTGAGGTCAGATAGTTTGAAATTCTTTCTTGTTGATAGTTTGCTTGACAGGTGCCTTGTCCCATATTGAAAATATGTGAATGTGTAGACCGATATATATGTGAAAGGCTTGGCACTTACAAACTTTTTTGAAGTTACTAGGGAAACTATATCTCAATTGTTATAAAATGTATCTTAAGGGATGAGCACTGGTCCAGTTTAGCCCAAGAATTGAATTGAATTATCTGGTTCGAGGCCAGTTATAAGGAAAATTGGTTTGGTTCCCAACTTGATGAGGTGGTGCAATGTTTATTATATTACAAAAATCTGATTTTTTTGGCAAAACAATAATTGGACCGATTTCTAGATAGAATTAAGAACGAACCAGTTATAAGGAAAATTGGTTTGGTTCCCAAAATTTGGGAACCTTGATGAGGTGGTGCAATGTTTATTCTATTACAAAAATCTGATTTTTTTGTCAAAACAATAATTGGACCGATTTCTAGATAGAATTGAGAACGAATTGCCCATAAAGACTATTTAAAACCCTAGAGAACCAAAACTAGCAAAATTTGGAACAAAACCCAATTTGCATTTAGAAAATATACAATGTGAAATGAAACGAGACTGAATGATATATTGTTGAGGAAAACTCCTAATGAATTTTGAAGCGGACAAAACTTTCTATGTTTATCTTGTAAATCTGACATGCATTCTATTCCACGTTAATATATTCTGAAAGTTCAAAAGGAAATATCAGACTTTACAAAATCTCAGAACTAAAAGTTCAGACTCAGAATGAGAAGTTCAGACTTTACCATAAAAGTCATTCAAACTTTTTTTAAGTCTTCAAAGAACTTCGAACCTATGAGAAATAGGTTCATATTTTATTAAAAAGAATCCCACTAATCTAAGTTTTGAAAGAAAGGCAGACACAAAAGTTATGCAGACGCAGACGCAAAAGTTTTTCAGACGCAGAAGCAAAACTCATTTAGAACGAATCACAACAGCTAGTGATCTGGCATGGATTTCACAAAAGGAAAGTTTTGATTGTCTCGATCTAAAGCTATAATTGATTGACAATCAAACATTATGACAAGTATGCATTACAACGGATAAAACTCTACTTATGAAAACCAAGATTCTAATTGTATGGGCAACCAGAATCAGCGGGATTCAGATTTTGTCAACCAACGGCTACTCAATCCATTTTATACAAATCTGTCTAAGATGAAGATTGGAAGATGATCCTCTAAAGACTGTCCAATGGCTAGTTTAAAAGTGGAGGAATATAAAAGGAGATCTACGAGGAGCAGCAAGTTAAGAACGAAATCGAGAATCAACAAGTCCAAAGTATAAGCATACTTCGATTCTTTCTCTTATCTTTCTTGAGCTAAACATTAAGATCTTGAGAGATACTTTGTAAGATAGATTGTGAGAGATAGAGAGTCATATCATACACAAGAGTGTTGTCACTCAGAATCTGTAATTCCTCTTGATTACATAGTGAAATCCGATCAATAGGCTGTCAACGTGGGAAAGTGAACGTAAGCTTGCTATAAGCCGAACCAATATAAACTTGTGTGCAGTTTTTCTATCTCTTATCTCTTACTTTCCATACTGTACATCAAGAGCACTGTCTATATAAATTGTTTTGAATCTGAATTTTATTTAGATTCTACTGTGTTCTATCATTTCCTCTATAAATTGATCAAAATTATTTAAAATTACCTATTCATCCCCTCTAGATGATCTTTGCTACGTACATCAGTTGGTATTAGAACAGATTGCTCGTTTATTGAAGTGTATTACTTCTGAGCTAACGATTTATATGGCTAGATTGAGTACTCCAGGTCTCATTGAAGGATAAAGTAATAACAGACCACCATATTTCGATGGCAAGAAATATAGTATCCGGAAGAATAAGATGAAGGCATTCATTAAGTCAATTGATCACATGTAATGGGATGTTATCATCAAAGGAGTCAAACCAAATCCTTCTAATTCTAAAGAAAAGATAGAAGAAAGCAAACCAATAGAACCTCCAAATTTTATGAAATTTTCATTAATACCAAAATTCTAGGCTACTTGCTAAGGTGACACCATGAAATGTAATGTCGATGCAATTTCTTTTCTAGTGTAAATAATTTGAACATTGTCTCAGTGAACTCCTCATTGTGCTAATTCGGTGTTCGCATCAACATAACTTAGTTTAATACTTCATAAATTTTTTAAAATAAATGAGAATTGTGGCGTCGTCGCTAGAGTTGATCAATAAGTGGGCGGCTGATCCCGGTTTGATATGTGAATAGGTGGATTTGCGCAAAGTTCTTACATGAGAAAGCCCAACCTGCACATCTTTGGCGCGGAAGATACCTGAAAATTCCTATACAAACTCTATAATAAGATCAGGCTTGGGTAACACATTAGGTTTGATCTTTGGCCCTAGCTCTATTGGGGCCATCCTGTGATCATCTTCATTCGCCACTCTCCGCCCATTGTTGTGAAGGGCGACAATCTACTGCTCGCTGTTGCAGAGGTAGCAGAGGGATTGTTGACCCTTGCGTCGGCGAATATGGGTCACCAGATCCCTTTCTGGAGAAAGCAAGAGGTCGCAACGCTCCACCACTGTCACAAGGATTGTAGGACTCCCGACCACTAAGGCGGGGTCTCACGACCCTCTTCCACAAAGGCGGGAGTTCACTCGGTCCACCCCGATGACGGTGGACGGTCACGCCACCCTCCGCCTAAGAAAGGCCGAGGGTCGCGTGACCCTATCATTTCTCTGCATAGGGTAAGGCGACCCTCCCCCGATCTAGGAAGGGTCGTGACCGGTCGTCCAACCCTTCTTCGCGCCGTCACTAAGGGCTGTGGGCAGAGAAGATTGCCAAAGCGAACGGCACCATGTGATTACCAAAGCGAACGGCACCAGGTTTTCTTTCTCTTTGGAGTTTCAATTTGAAAAAAGCTTCAATTTTCTTTTTTCAAATTTATGATGTACTAATACTACGCTAAGCTGTGCATAGAATGACGTGGATGCCATATTAGCACCTTGGTATTCCAATGACCCAATTTATCGGCTTGACAGGCTTATTTGGTATTCATGTTAACTAGTAATCACATTAGTTTCTCATTATTTGATTTCTAAAACGCAACAAGGTGTTTGATTATCTTAGCCAAAACCCAGGTGGTGTCCAAGTAATTTACCCTTTTTTCATAAAAAAAAGGTGAGATAATTTTCGGATAAAGCCTTTTAATCTCTCTTACATTCAAAATCTAAATTAAAATCTTTCACATCTCAAGTTTCATTTGTTTCACGGAAAACATTTTCCTCATTTTTCAGTATTTGGTTCGCTTAAAAAAATGAGTCAACGGAAAATATTTTCCTAGTAAACAAGAAAAATCTATACTTAAATTCAAGAAAACAACTCAGAAGCTATGAGACCTACGTGCTAGCCAACCGTGGCACCACCCCATTTTATGCATATATTTTTTGTGGCTAAGTATTAATGCTTGAGCCTGAAACTCTATACTTGGACATGGAAACTCAAACCCTGGTTCTCGAGTCCTAGTGTCCAGAACCATGGTTTTCGGTCCTAGGTTTGTGACCTCGGTGCCCATGCCCAAATCCTGGCACCCTCGCCCTCGTCCATCGAGGTAGAGCCAAGGACCTTGACGCTTGTGCCAGGGTTCCCAACTCCTACACCTGATCAATTGAGGCCGAGCCCGAAGCCCTAGCACCAGGGCCAAGTCCATAAAGGGCAAGTGCGGGATTCTGGTACTCGAGCTTGGATCCCTAACACACGAGACCGAGTCCACATAAGTTCTACCTGAGTCCATCAAGGCCGGGTCCAGGACCTCGGTGCCCATGCTTGGGTCTATTGAGGTCGGGCCCAGGACCTCGGTGCTTGGGCTTGGGACCTAGGTGCCCATACACTACAAAAAAACAAGGGATTAGCGACGAATTTTGCGACGAAAAATTTGACAAAATCCGTCACTAATCGAATTTGCGACGAAATTAGCGACAGAAAAAATTCCGTCGCATATTTGGCATCGCAAAATTTTGCGATGGAAAATTTTAATTTTTGTCGCTAAATTGCGACGAAAAAAAAATTTGTTGGAAATAATTCTTTGCAAATTAGCCACGAACTTTATTCGTCGCAAAATTCGTCGCAAATTAGCCACGAATTTCGTTCGTCGCAAAATTCGTCGCAAATTAGCTACGAAGTTTATCCGTTGCAAAATTCGTCGCAAAATTTTTCCGTCACAAAAATTGCGACGGATTTCAAAAATAAAGGGCATTTTTCAATCCGTCGCAAATTTGCAACAGATTTATTTTCCGTCATAAATTTTCGATGGATTCCAAAAATAAAGGGCATTTTCCAATCCGTCGCAAAATCCGTCGCTAATTCCAAAAATTGGTCATCGCTAATTTGCAACGAACAGTATTCGTAGCAAAATTCGTCGCTAATTTGCCATGAATTTTTTTTGTTTGTAATTTGCGAAAAACTTATTCGTGGTAAAATTCGTCACAAATTTGTCACGAAAAATTTTGACTTTTGCCATGAACATTATTCATAAACAAATTTAGCAACAATTTTTTTTATTAATTCTTTAGTGACGAACTCTGCGATGAATGTCGTTTAGGGACGAAATTTGCGACGAAAGTTTATTTTTATAACGAACTTTTATAATTTGTGATCATACAATAAAATCATTTATTTTATTTTTTGATTTTAAACTTAATTAAAAGAAAAATTAATATCTGAAATTTATATTTAACATTGATTAAGCACTTAATAACAGCAAAATATTATAATAATATGAAAATGAAATACATTCATATACATTTTCCACAAGAATGACATAAATATTTTTCTTTATAGTACACATAATGAGAGAATAAATAATCTTGCATAATAAGTAATCTTGCACAATAAACAATGACGACATAAATGAATAAAAAATGAATATCCGGCTTTTAGCGACAATCTCCATCATATAAATACTAAACAAAACTAAAGACAGTCCATGTGAGATGCTCACTTCCTTTGCTCTGTGAAGTTCACGTACTGATCAAGTGCTTTTATGTTTACATGACTAAACTGTTGGAGCTGCTTGTTGCATCTGTGAAGCATCTTCTGCAACTCTTTGATGCTCCTCCATCTATACCTATAATCTCAAACATATAAAATGAGGTATGATGAGCTTCAATAGTCGAAACCAAATTAAAATTCAGTAGCAAAGGGAACATACGCCTCAAAAGCATTTTCAAAGTCAAAACATTTTCATAGTTAGACAAGGGAACATACATATCAAAAGCATAAGAAACGGGCCCAAGTTCCTTATCTTTTTTGAGTACTCATCTTTTTAGCTATAAGAGTATTCCTTCAGCTAAAGAGTTGTTCAAGTTCTTTAGTTTCATCCTGAAGTGTTTTCTCATAGGTGTCCTCCAAAGCCTGCATTCAAGCAATCATTTGAGAAGAAACCAAAGAGTTGAATACCAACATTTAGGCCACACTAAAAAAATTAAATAGTACCTTTAACTTTGCCATCTCATCTTTGATCTTTTTGATTTGCTTATTTGTTTCCTCTGTACTTCTATTAATTCCTGATAATTTTTGTTTTAATCAAAAGCGCGAACAAAATCTAAAGCTTCAAGACAACAATATTCTGATCAATCCAAAATTTTCACCTTCTAATCGCTGGGTTGCATCAATGACTAGTGATTTAGTATCTTTTAGCTCCTGCCACTTTGATTCCGCTTCATTTTCATGCAAATCAGTCTCTGATGAGAATATAATAGCCTCATACTCTTGCTTTTGCCTCTTGAGATTAGTTGCAAGGTTAGTCTCAAGCTCTGCTTTTCTTGTTTCCATCTGCAAACAAACAAAAGTGATGATCAATATGCGCAAAAACAGCACAACTGTACTTTGGCAAGGTTCTCATTGCCAACCTCAATGCGAAAATCAACAATACATAGAACTATATCCTACCTTTTCAGTAGTTACATGCATTGTCAACTGACGATTGCGTTCTTGTTCTGAAGTGACAAGCAAGAGAATGAGCATCTATCCAAAGAAAGCTTCAAAAAAATTAACACATGAAGTACTACCTTCTGTAGGTGAAGTCTGAGTGTTCTTGAGCATCTAACCAATGATAGCTTTGTCCTCTCCATTTTCTTCCTTTCCCCTAAAAAAAAAAAGGAAGAACACCTAAGAAAGAACTCACGCCAATTCGAGCCTCGCCCCACTATTCGCAACAGCACAAAAAAGTCCAAAATTGCACGTCTATTCGCAAATTGGAGAACTGGGTCATTCATCAAGCGCTTGCTATAATATTTAGAAAAAAAAGGGGTCAAAAAGTCAAAAGCTGAACAGTAGGGCTTTAGCTTATTTAACCGAGAGCATGCTCGGCCGAGGAAGGGAAAAAGGAAAAGAAAGAAAGAGAGGAAGAGAGAAGGAAGAAGAAGAAGAAGGGAGAAGGGTTTTGCACCGCGCGAACCTCACCTCGCCGATCCAACTTAGTATCGCAACACTCGGTAAGCACTCGTGCCCCTCGTTTGTCTGATCGGAGAAGTTTTCCGATTTAGGGTTTAAATTTGGAATTTTGGGAAATTTGAGCCACAAATTCCGATTTTTGAGTCGTTGTACCGCGTATATATATAGAATTGATAGTTTAGAGTGTCGTGGAGTCGTATGATTTTACGGATCTTGATTTGGACCTACGGTTTGCCCAAAATGAATTTTTGAAGTTGGTCGTACAAGGTGAACAGTTCGTGACCAGTAGGCTTTAGGCTGATTTTCGTTAATTTTCGGCTCAATTTTGGGCTGGCCAAGTTGGGGCTTTTGTAATACTCGAAACGGGTTTTCTCTTGACTATAAGTTTGCTAGGATCGAAGCCTGATAGAGAAAATTATGGCGCGATCAAGTTTCGCGTTGTAGGCGATTTAGATAATCGCTTTGGAGGAGCGATTTGTGAGAGCGCCTGAGTCGTTTTGGTTAGCGTCCAAGCTTGGTTTAGTCGAGTCATAAGTGAAAATGGTATTTTACTTGGTATTGATGTCGATTCTCGTTTAATTGTTAGGATTATAAGATCGTCGGCGAGTTTAGCCACGTTGTTTGGTTATGGGGCATTTTCAAGTGAGTGGTATTATCTCTTCCATGAATTTCTAAACTCACGTCTTGAAAACAAAAGAGATTCGATATATTATGAGTTGTGAAAGAGCATATTTGTTGTATAAAAGGATGGATTGGGCATCTACTACATTTTGGTATTTGTAAATGATTTGAAATGCGTTTTGAGAATAGTGTTGCGAAATGAGGTATATATATATTGATTTGTGAATTTGGTTTATGAAATGGGTGTGTGAAATGTATTATGGTTTAAGAAACGAGTTTTCAAATAATTTGAGACATACTTTACAAAAGAGATTTTTAGTGGTTGAGTTGAGTTGTGAAATGCCATATACTTGGTTTGTGAAATGTGTTCAGTTTGACGAAAAAAGATTGTGTTCTATTTTCTAAAATCAATTAGTGATATTGATTGTGGATTATGAGACTTATTATGGATTTGGTATTGTGGATTATTGGAAGATGTGTGTTGGTGCTCAATATTGCTGTGAGCCCATTGAGGGGCTTATGGGTATGCGCATACTAGTCTAGGATATCCTTGTGGGCCAAGCCACCGGCTTATAGTAGGTAGAAACCTTGCCAAGGGGGGAATCTTGGTCGCCTTATCACAGGGCGAGATGCGTGATCACAGTTTGATATTGAACAATAGATTGGTCGATGGAATGGACCATCGACGTGTGATGTGATATGAGATTCATCAATGGAATAGACCATTAACGTGTGCTTTTGACGAGATTGGCCAATGGAATAAACCATTGGTTTCTGTTTTGGTATTATTGATTTAAAACGAGCATTTTCATTGTGAAAATGTTATGTTAAAGTAGTACATAACATATTTTGAATTGACATTTGAAATAAGCTGGAGTTGGACTACATAAGCTTTGGTTTGGTCGATGGATAGACCATCGATGTGTTTTCTACTATGCCAAGGCAAATCCTTAAGAGCGATGGCATTGTGGCTACGCCTCAAAAAGGATAATATCGGGTCGGGTTGAGGGATGGCAGTGTGGCTGTATCTCTACCCCCGAACGAGCCCTTTTATGATGAGATTACTCAATGGAACATACCATTGATACGTGAGTTATTGAGATTGGTCAATGGATTGGATCATTGACGTGTGATTTGACGAGATTAATCAATGGACTTGACCATTGATGATTGAATTATGATGTTGTACCAAATGAATGTTTTTTTATTTGTATCGAGTTTTGTGAAAACGAAAATAACTCATATTTGATTGATATGTATATGATATTGTGGGTTTAAATTACGAATTTTCGATATTATTTTATATGTACATAGTGGTTGCTCAATCTACTTAGAAGTGATAAGCACTACTTACTGAGTTGTAGTTGCTCACCCCTTTCTTTCCCCAATCTTTTCAGATTCTTTGGTTGGTAGCCATTAGAGCGAAAGCGATATCGTGGAGACTTTTGGGAGTTGGATTCCTTGTGATTTGAGGTTACGTCCTTTAGGTGGAAAGACGGCCGTGTCATCCCTTATCCTGATAGGTTTTGGGGTGTGACACTTGCAAAGCACCCTATCCTGACCCATTTACCCTATAAACTCATAAACATCATCTCTATTTCTCGATGAAGATTATACCTAATTCTAACGAAACAAGAGCAACGACAACCATTACAATAATCCGACGATGTATCTAACAGTTAACACACAAACATACTTAAGAACTTCAATAAAAAGGTCACAAAATTAGAGTAGACAGAACGTACAAATCTCGGAATGGGATCGACGAAAAGAAATCTCGGAATGGGACCGACGGAACGTACAAATCTCGAAATGGCTGGAAACTATTGGGGCCCTCCTCCCATAAGTAGCTGTCCCTCTCGATGGTGGTGATGTTGCCATCGACGCGGTCCCTGGCCTTGGTGATGACCACGTCGGGGGCCCTGTCGCGGTACTTCGTAGCGAGCGCCTGGGCGATGCAAAGCCCGTTGATCCCACCCCCGACCACCACACAATCAACCAATCCCCCGCCGACGGCCCTCGACTGGGAGATCGCGGGGCCCTCAGTGAAGGAGCATCGGATCTCAGCGGGGAGCGCGGGAGGGCTTGTGGGCGCAGAACGGGCAGATGGCAACGGAGGAGGAGGCAACGGCGGCGGCGGCAGTTGTAATGAGGGTGGCCATCATGGCTGGCGAAGGGGAGGAGGGAGCGACAAAGAGGTGTTTGGTGGAGGGGGGGTTCTGAGGAATAGAAGAGAGAGAGAGAGAAAAAAACTGGGGTGAGGGCAGACAGATTTGAGAGATTGGCAGGGGACTAAATTCAGAGTTCGTCGCTGAATTTAGCGATGGATTCAGCGACAAAGGTGCGTAAGTGATTTTCGTCGCTTAGCGACGGATTTAGCGACAAAAAAATAAAATAGTCGCGAATTTGCGACGGATTCAAAAAATAAAGGGCATTTTCCAATTCGTCGCAAATTTGCAACGGATTTATTTCATCGCAAATTTGCGAAGGATTCCAAAAATGAAGGGCGTTTTCCAATCCGTCGCAAATTTGCGACGGATTCATTTTCCATCGTAAATTTGCAACGGATTTATTTTTTCGTCGCAAATTTACGACGGATTCCAAAAATAAAGGGTATTTTCCAATCTGTCGCAAAATCCGTTGCTAATTAGTGACAAATTTATTTTCCGTTGCAAATTATCGATGGAAAATTGGTCGTCACTAATTTGCAACGAAATTAACGACGGATTTATTTTCCGTCGCTAAGTTGCGACAAATTTTTATTTCGTGGCAAATTCCATTGCAAATTAGCGACGGAAAATTGGTCGTCGCTAATTTGTGATGGAATTAGCAACGGATTTATTTTCCGTCACTAATTTGCAACGAATTTTTATTTCGTGGCAAATTCCGTCGCAAATTAGCGACGAAAATTATTCGTCACTAATTTGAGAAGGAAAAAAAAATCCGTTGCAAATTAGCGACGAAAAATTCCCCGTCGCAAATTTCCGTGGCAAAATCCATGTTTTTTTGTAGTGATACCCAAATCCCAACGCCTAGGTCAAGGTCCATTGTGGCCAAACCCGAACTCTAGTGCTTGTACTCGATTCCCTGGCTGCTTGCACATATGTTATTAGCACTCGAATAATGTATGTCAATTTAGGAAAATTAAATTTTCCATACCCAACGACGGAAAAATGTTTTCCACTTCATTTTCAGGTTTAAGCCAAACGCCGAAAAATATTATCATTTTCCTGAAAAATGACTTTCTAGAAAAAAAATTTCAAGTTTTTCACGAAACAAACAGATCCTTAATTCCTGTAGATTCATTTCCTCAAGCCTTTATAATCCTTTATTCATTCAAAACTCTTTTGTTTTGTATCAATCACCCATTCAAAATCTCATTTGGTTTTTTCGGCACGGACAGACGATATTCCTAGCCACCTAATACAATCGCGTTGAATATTATTAATTTCCTTAAATATTCAAAACGATAATGATTCTTACTAGATTTTGATTTAGGCAAATGAAACTAACAGAACTTGAAAATCTCTCCCTTAATATGCAAGCTTACTATTGTTTTGAAATTCACATTAATGTGAATATTTTTTGTAACACTGGATTCGTCAATCTTCTCGGCTCTTGATGAGCGGCCTTTGAAGGGATGGAGAGCGTAAATTTACTTCCTAAATTAAGAGTATATTAATTTTGGTCGATATTTCTTTCGATTTCCGCTAATATTTGGATAAGAAACTCTTTATTAATTGGATTCTTGGAAATGGATAAAAAATTCCCAATCACGGTCCGTGGCGGATTGGATGATTAAGGATAAAGAGACCATTAAGAAGAAAACAAAAGGCTTTTTTAGATCTTGATCTATTTTATGTTAACTTCCTCTTTTGCACAGAAAGATCACCATAAAGGAAAGGAAAAACAAAAAAAAATTATGAAAAATCCATGTCAGCACGCGTAATTTTTTGGCCAATATATATATACATCACTACAAAAAAGGCCGGGTTTAGCCACGAATTTTGCCACGAAAAAATAGGAAAAATTCGTGGCAAAATGAATTTGCGACGAAATTAGCGACGTAAAAAAATTCGTCGCTAATAGGTCGTCGCAAAATTTTGCCACGGAAAATTGCAATTTTCGTGGCTAATTTGCGACGGAAAAAATTCGTCGCAAAAATTCGTCGCTAATTTTTCGTGGCAAAATTCGTGGCTAATTTGTCACGAAAAAAATTCGTCGCAAAATTCGTGGCTAATTTGTCACGAAAAAAATTCGTCGCAAAATTCGTGGCTAATTATTCGTGGCAAAAATCCGTGGCTAATTTGCGACGAAAAAAATTCGTGGCAAAATTCGTGGCTAATTTGTCACGAAAAAAATTCGTCGCAAAATTCGTGGCTAATTATTCGTGGCTAATTATTCGTGGCAAAATTCGTGGCTAATTTGCGACGAAATAAATTCGTGGCAAAATTCGTGGCTAATTTGCGACGAAATAAATTCGTGGCAAAATTCGTGGCTAATTTGCGACGAAATAAATTCGCGGCAAAATTCGTGGCTAATTTGCGACGAAATATATTCGTGGCAAAATTCGTGGCTAATTTGCGACGAAATATATTCGTGGCAAAAATTCGTGGCTAATTTGCGACGAAATAAATTCGTGGCAAAAATTCGTGGCTAATTTGCGACGACATATATTCGTGGCAAAAATTCGTGGCTAATTTGCCATGAACATTATTCGTTGCAAAAATCCGTCGCTAATTTGCGACGACATATATTCGTCGCAAAGTTCGTGGCGAATTTTTTTTCAATTATTTGCGACGAATTTATTCGTGGCTAAAATTTGTGACTAATTTTTTTTTTGTGACGAACCCTTTTTTTTGTCGAATTTTTGTAAAATTCGTGGCTAAATTTGCCCTTTTTGTTTTTGCACGAACAAAAAATGACTTTTGCGGCAGAAAAATTTAGCAACGTCTAATGTTGTTTATGGACGATTTCGATTAGAAATCTAATTAACATTGATAGAAAAGTACAGTCAATACAAGAAGAAATCCCAAAAAGAAAGAAATAAAATAAAGTTCAACATTAGTCAGTTCGCAAACGGTTCATCTTGCCAAGAAGTTCTTCCACGTTGTCTATAGTGTTCATCCTGTCCATCCATCTGTAATGCAAACATCACAATATCAAACTCCTAACCCCCTGTTAATTTTTCACATCTATTCAATAGCAGAAGCATAAAGATATAAGTACCTCTTGGAAATTTAAACTAGCAATGATCATCAGCAGCATCATCATCAGCATCATCATCAGCATCGTCATCAGCATCATCAGCAGGGATCTCATTGTCATTATGATTGTGGCAATGACCTACTGGAGGAACGTCAAGACCTTGGATGTTGAGGTGTCGCATGATCAATTGCAAATGTTGTTTCACTCCTATCATTTCTTCATCCTTCTGTACCAGTAATTGTCTCAGGCGGTTCAATTCTTGGTCCGTTCGCTCATCGCGTTGTGCCCTTGAAAAAGCCGCACTGGAGGATGCAGTTGCAGCAACTGGCGTTTTGTACATCCTTGACAAGGATCCCATCCCAAATATTTGACCTTTTCTCATTCCACCCGATGCCTCCATCCATAACGCCATACTGTCAACCGATGGCTCGGATGCAGCAACACCATCACCATCACCACTACCACTACCACTAGCAGCAGCCGTGCTCATTACAAGTTCATCATATTTGTCCTACAATACAATAACAATATAGATAAAAATAAAAAAAAACTTCATATATATGTAAATACAAAATATAACCTTACATATATTACATACATACCTTAATAGCTTTTGCTCGATTGCCAGTCCATGTCTTATCTTTTTTCTGAAAGGTGCGTTCAAATGTAGCCATAAATGTTGGTTCCGTCCCCAATTCATGGGCCTACAAAATATAAACATAAATGAGTAATTATTGATTTAATTTACAACATGTCTTTTAAACAAGACTTACCATTCTTTTTCTATGCTCCGCGATATTGATAGAGCCCCCAGCATATGTGGCAGACCCTTCACTGGAACTAGAAGCTCGATTCTTTTTATTAACTTCATTGATTGTCTTATGCTTTTCGGTGTCCCAAGTTCTCTGAAATTCCGCCCAATTGTCAGCTGTAATAAAATCCGGCTTTTCTTGCTTTCTCTTTGCTCTATTCATCACATTTCGCATGTGATCACCGACTTTCTTCTTAAAAATTCTTTTAATTTCTCTCTCTTCCACTTCATCCCACCTGAACTTCCGCTGCAAGCAATCAAGCAATAGAAAAATAATTGTACACTTAATATACTAAATCGAACTTAGTTTGTGAGGAAATAGAATAACAAAACTTACCTTGAACTCATTCCACCACAATTCCTTTACTTCTTTTGGAGTGGTGGTCCAAGTACTATATTGCCCCATCCAATGGTTATTGATTATTTTATTAAGTATCCTCACAACTTGCGTAGCATCCGTGAATCTGCAAATGGGTTATACAAATAAAGAATATGCCCATACGTAGCATGTGAACATACGTAGCATCATACGGACAATTCAGTTGACATCCATAATTCACCATACGGACAATTCAGTTGACATCCATAATTCACATATAGTTAAAACAAGGAAATACTTACGAATCTCCAAATGGGGCTATCATGAATCGGGTATCTTCTTCATGTGTCGAGTGATGCGAAGAAGGTGGAACCGAAGGCGATGGAACTGAAGTAAATTCAGTTGGCATTTGAGGGAATTCAGTTGGCATGTGAGGGAATTCAGTTGGCATTTGAGGGAATTCAGTTGGCATGTGAGGGAATTCAGTTGGCATTTGAGGGTCGAAGGAAGGGCCAATGTGTCCATGTACTAGTTGAGGATTAGATGAAAGGGCAGGGGTAGGGGAAGCGGAAAGGGACGAGGCTGAAGCGGAAAGGGCCGGTCTTCTTTGTGAAGCATCACCACGACGCATGTGACCTCCACGTTTATACTAAAAATTGCAAGGTTAGATAAAAATGTAAAAAATAATGACCATTTGTTAAAGAACATAATGATGTACGTTGTGAAGCTTACCATTTTGTTATTGAGAGCAAGAGAGAAACTTGGCCCCTGAAAAAAATGAGGCAATTAGAGGCTTGATTGATTCAATTTGAACATACAGACTTGATTTTACATTTGATTGGTGTGTTATCTTACTCTAAAATATGATGTTTCAACGAAAAGAGAAAATCTAATAATATGTATCACATTGATGGATTTTTAGGAAAAACATTACCTTTGTTGATGGATTAAAGATTGCAAGAAAGGCAGGTAAATGTGCAAAAACTTAAAGATGAGAAAACATTGCAATAACAGGTATTCTGTGATTGATCTAGGGAACATTTATAAAGATTACCACATACTTACTTATATTGTACTAGCAGCAGTTACTACTTACAATCATTGATCAGCAATCATGTGCCTATGCACAATCCTTTATAATCTAATAGTTGTTTTCCACAAGGAGTTGCGTGTTCCAAGATCATAGGGATAAGCAAAATCGATCTATCATCTTTTCTTTTTCAAGCTCCAACACTCGGCAATAGCAATCACAAATTAGTGAAGGACCTCGGTCTATAACTGTTGTAATGTAGGCTATTGATGACTTTATTAGCGAGTTATCAATTTCCTTAAGTTATTGACTACTTTGTTCATTGATGACCTCCGTTCTTACCAAACTTTGTTCTTACATACAAAAAATTATATCCCAAGAAGGCCATACATACAAGAAAACTACATTTTTTAGTGTCAAGAAGGCCATACATACAAAAAAATTATATCCCAAGCTACAATAGATAACAGACTAGCAACTCTTAGAAGATGTTTACTAGAAAACTACAATATCATATTCCAACGATAGCATCATTAAAACAAGAAAATGCAGGAAATGAAGACAACTAACCTAAAGTTGCATTTCCAAATTGCCCCGATATAAGCTCGCTGTTACGGAAATAAACAAAACCAAAAACCAAAACCATCATTAGGGCACAAAATGACACCGAAACGAAAAAATAAAGATTAAACGTCCAAATGACTGCGAAACGAAAAAAAAACACAAAATGTCATAAAAAACACTATTCACCAGAATTGTTTTTCACCAAAAAACCCATCTAAACGACTTCAAAATGCAAAAAAACCACTTGCGTCACGGCCAAAGGCCGTGAAAATGGATCGGCGGGCCGTTTCCACTTGACCGACCAAATTTCAGCTCATTCCGACCATATTTCACCTCATTTCGATCAAATTTCAAACAAATTTCAACTAAATTTCAACCCAAATGTAATCAAATTTCAACTAAATTTCAACTAAATTTCAGCGCATTCCGATCAAATTTCCACCTAAATCCAACAACATTTCAACTTAAATATGAGCGAAACAGATTGGGTCTGTTTCGCCCACGAACATAATCAAATTCGTGGGCGAAACAGACCCAATACCATTCTGTTTCGCCCATGAACACACAAAAGCCGGCCAACAGAGTCAGCCAACACATACAGACGCAGCAGAACAGAACAGAAGCACAGAAGCAGCCAACGCAGAAGCAGCAGAACAGAAGCACAGAAGCAGAAGCAGCCAACACAGAAGCAGCAGAACAGAAGCAGAGGCACACCCAGCAGAAGCCAACGCAGAAGCAGCTGAACAGAAGCAGAGGCACACCCAGCAGAGGCACACCCAGCAGAAGCCAACGCAGAAGCAGAGGCACACCCAACACGCACACCCAGCACACGCACACCCAGCACACGCACACCCAGCAGAGGCACACCCAACGCGCACACCCAACCCAACATAGACGCTGAACAGAAGCAGAAGCGAAAGCACAGAAGCAAGCCCAGCCCAACACACACAAATGCAGAACAGAAGCGGAAGCAGCGAAAGCACAAAAGCAGAAACACAGAAGCAGAACAGAATGAAATTCGTGGGCGAGCAGAATGACGCAGACCAAACACAGAACCAGAAGCAAGCAGAAGCAAGCAGAAGCAAGCAGAAGCAGAAGCAGAAGCCGAAGCAGAAGCAGAAGCAGAAGCAGAACCGTCTCAGCCGCCGAAGATAATCGTTCGCCCGAGAGACACACTCTGAGGAACCCTAATTGCTAAAGGCCAAAGAAGAGGATGCTGTTTCGGAAATTTCAGCTGAAATTAGCCACGGATTAAAATTCGTGGCTAATTCCGTCGCAAATTAGCCACGGATTCAAATTCGTGGCTAATTCCGTCGCAAATTAGCCACGGATTCAAATTCGTGGCTAATTCCGTCGCAAAGGAGCCACGGATTCAAATTCGTGGCTAATTACGTCCCAAATTAGCAACGGATTAACATTCGTGGCTAATTCCGTCGCAAATTAGCCACGAATTTTAATCCGTCGCTAATTTGCGACGGAATTAGCCACGAATTTGAATTTTCTCGCGGCAAATTCAATTCAAAATGTAAAATTCTCGCGGCTATTTTTTAAAATTCGTGGCAAAAATCCGTGGCTAATTAGCCACGGATTTTTGCCACGAATTTCCTATAATATAAGAAAAAACTAAAAAAAATTCGAATTTTCAGCAAATTCGTGGCAAAAATCCGTGGCTAATTAGCCACGGATTTTTGCCACGAATTTCCTATAATATAAGAAAAAACTAAAAAAAATTCGAATTTTCAGCAAATTCGTGGCAAAAATCCGTGGCTAATTAGCCACGGATTTTTGCCACGAATTTCCTATAATATAAGAAAAAACAAAAAAAAATTCGAATTTCCTATAATATAATAAAAAACACAAAAAATTCGGAATTTTGAGGAAATTCGTGGCAAAAATCCGTGGCTAATTAGCCACGGATTTTTGCCACGAATTTCCTATAATATAAGAAAAAACTAAAAAAAATTCGAATTTTCAGCAAATTCGTGGCAAAAATCCGTGGCTAATTAGCCACGGATTTTTGCCACGAATTTCCTATAATATAAGAAAAAACTAAAAAAAATTCGAATTTCCTATAATATAATAAAAAACACCAAAAATTCGGAATTTTGAGGAAATTCGTGGCAAAAATCCGTGGCTAATTAGCCACGGATTTTTGCCACGAATTTCCTATAATATAAGAAAAAACAAAAAAAAATTCGAATTTTCAGCAAATTCGTGGCAAAAATCCGTGGCTAATTAGCCACGGATTTTTGCCACGAATTTCCTATAATATAATATAAAACTAAAAAAAATTCGAATTTTCAGCAAATTCGTGGCAAAAATCCGTGGCTAATTAGCCACGGATTTTTGCCACGAATTTCCTATAATATAAGAAAAAACTAAAAAAAATTCGAATTTTCAGCAAATTCGTGGCAAAAATCCGTGGCTAATTAGCCACGGATTTTTGCCACGAATTTCCTATAATATAAGAAAAAACAAAAAAAAATTCGAATTTCCTATAATATAATAAAAAACACCAAAAATTCGGAATTTTGAGGAAATTCGTGGCAAAAATCCGTGGCTAATTAGCCACGGATTTTTGCCACGAATTTCCTATAATATAAGAAAAAACTAAAAAAAATTCGAATTTTCAGCAAATTCGTGGCAAAAATCCGTGGCTAATTAGCCACGGATTTTTGCCACGAATTTCCTATAATATAAGAAAAAACTAAAAAAAATTCGAATTTTCAGCAAATTCGTGGCAAAAATCCGTGGCTAATTAGCCACGGATTTTTGCCACGAATTTCCTATAATATAAGAAAAAACAAAAAAAAATTCGAATTTCCTATAATATAATAAAAAACACCAAAAATTCGGAATTTTGAGGAAATTCGTGGCAAAAATCCGTGGCTAATTAGCCACGGATTTTTGCCACGAATTTCCTATAATATAAGAAAAAACTAAAAAAAATTCGAATTTTCAGCAAATTCGTGGCAAAAATCCGTGGCTAATTAGCCACGGATTTTTGCCACGAATTTCCTATAATATAAGAAAAAACTAAAAAAAATTCGAATTTTCAGCAAATTCGTGGCAAAAATCCGTGGCTAATTAGCCACGGATTTTTGCCACGAATTTCCTATAATATAAGAAAAAACTAAAAAAAATTCGAATTTTCAGCAAATTCGTGGCAAAAATCCGTGGCTAATTAGCCACGGATTTTTGCCACGAATTTCCTATAATATAAGAAAAAACAAAAAAAAATTCGAATTTCCTATAATATAATAAAAAACACAAAAAATTCGGAATTTTGAGGAAATTCGTGGCAAAAATCCGTGGCTAATTAGCCACGGATTTTTGCCACGAATTTCCTATAATATAATAAAAAACTAAAAAAAATTCGAATTTTCAGCAAATTCGTGGCAAAAATCCGTGGCTAATTAGCCACGGATTTTTGCCACGAATTTCATATAATATAATATAAAACAAAAAAAAATTCGAATTTCCTATAATATAATAAAAAACACAAAAAATTCGGAATTTTGAGGAAATTCGTGGCAAAAATCCGTGGCTAATTAGCCACGGATTTTTGCCACGAATTTCCTCAAAATATAATAAAAAACACAAAAAATTCCTGAATTTTCACTAAATTCGTGGCAAAAATCCGTGGCTAATTAGCCACGGATTTTTGCCACGAATTTCCTATAATATAAGAAAAAACTAAAAAAAATTCGAATATAATATAATATAATAAAAAACACAAAAAATTCGGAATTTTGAGGAAATTCGTGGCAAAAATCCGTGGCTAATTAGCCACGGATTTTTGCCACGAATTTCCTATAATATAAGAAAAAACTAAAAAAATTCGGAATTTTCAGCAAATTCGTGGCAAAAATCCGTGGCTAATTAGCCACGGATTTTTGCCACGAATTTCCTATAATATAATATAAAACTAAAAAAAATTCGGAATTTTGAGGAAATTCGTGGCAAAAATCCGTGGCTAATTAGCCACGGATTTTTGCCACGAATTTCCTCAAAATATAATAAAAAACACAAAAAATTCCTGAATTTTCACTAAATTCGTGGCAAAAATCCGTGGCTAATTAGCCACGGATTTTTGCCACGAATTTCCTCAAAATTACAAAGCCTAGAAAATTCTACTTCCTTAAAATTCGTGGCAAAAATCCGTGGCTAATTCGCCACGGATTTCATTTCTACTATCCCACACCCGTGTAATTCATTTTTTTTCCAAACAATAATATTAACAGTATTCAACAACAATTACAATGATAATAATAACAAAAAACAACAACAATAATAAACTTTTATCATAATAATAAGTACGACATAATTAGTAAAAATGTCTCAAAAACCTTCATCTTCATCTTCATCTTCATCTTCATCTTGACCTTCGTCTTCATCTTGATCTTCTTCTTGAGCATCATCATCCTCCTCATCATCGTCATCATCGTCATCATCGTCATCATCCTCATCGTCCTCATCATCCTCTGTCTCAAAATCTGATTCTGCAACACGTTCTAAATTTGATTCGCGAATTTCAGTTACAGCTACATCTATCATTGCTCCACATGGATCTCGTAGAGTAGGAATGTTATATTCCTCAGTTTGAACCACGTTACAAACTTCCTCTTGTTGATAGGCTGTATCCTTCCAGTGTTCCTCGACTTTTCTTCGTGCTTTGGTTTTACATACAGCCCACCAATCAGTTTTGTCACGTTTCAAACTAGGATATGATGCATAATATACTTGAATTGCTTGTTGTGCCAACACAAATGGTTCATATTTCTTATACCTTTTCTTGTGATTTATTTCAACCAAATTAAACTTCGTATGCACCTTCATTCCTTTGACGGGGTCGAACCACATGCACTTAAATAACACAACCCGCATTAATGGTCCGGGGTACTCTATCTCAATGATTTCATCCAACAAGCCATAAAAATCATCTTTTGAACTACCACAATTGGATGACCGAACACACACACCACTATTCATTGTGGCTTTTCCCATTCCATATGCTTGAGTGTGAAAATTATACCCGTTTATGAAATATGCTGGCCAAGTGCGTATGGTTGCTTGTGGACCCCATGATAGATAATATAGCAATCCTTGCTTTTCACCTTGATCACGGTGAACCTAAGATTACACACGCAAAGTCAATAATATATATGTATAAAATATTAATAACTTGGTTTTGGTCTATAGGCAACTTACATATGTTTTGAACCATGCTGCAAATTGTTCATCGCACAAACGGTCGAACTCATTTGCTGGTAGTCCATACATTGAATCTTGAAAAATCCTATTAACAATTTACATTTATATATTAGTAAATATTTGAGTGGCAATACATATATTTGCAAATATACACTTACTGGAAGTATGGCTCCACTGCTGGACAGTTCAGCAAAATATAGGTATGGGCAGCCTGCCATTCTTCGCCTGTTAAGCAACGAACTTGACATGCACCGCTTGGTCGACCGAGATAATTGAAAATAGAGAATGATTTGCAATTGGGATCGATGGGACCTTCATCATTTCTTCCTGCTCTCCGCCTCTTACACTGCACGTGCGGCTCAAAATAGTATGATGCAAATGTTGTCACTTCTTCCATAATATATGCATTACAAATTGAAGCTTCAACACATGCCTTATTCTTCACTTTTTTCTTCAAATGATATAAGAACCTTATTGCAATAGAAAGAAGTTTATCAGAACATAATATAATATTTACTAAAGTATTTTTAAATTTATTTTGAAATTTTTTTTACCTCTCAAATGGATACATCCATCGAAATTGGACGGGACCTGCAACTTTGGCCTCATAAGGCAAGTGAACTAAGAGATGCTCCATTGAATCGAAAAACGATGGAGGAAATATCCTTTCTAAATTGCAAAGAATAATTGGAATGTCTCTCTCCGGTTTCTCCATGTGTGATGCTTTTAACACTGTTGAGCAAATATCATGAAGGAAATTACTTAACTCTGTAATGGCACCCCATACAAAGTTTGGTAGAAGTTCCTTCAAAGCTATTGGAATTAGTCTTTCCATAAATATGTGACAATCATGACTCTTTAATCCTATCAACTTGCATTCGTTCAAATCAACACATCTTCCAATATTCGAAACATATCCATCAGGAAACCGCACAGATTTCAACCATTGACAAACGACTCGTCTCTGCTCCTTATCCAACGTATAAACTGCTTTTGGTTTTGGTCCCCTGCTGCTTGCAGCCACATCTAATGTTGGCCGATCACAAATATCTCTCATATCTTTTCTTGCATTCAAATTGTCTTTTGTTTTTCCCGTGACATCCATAACAGTATTTATGACATTGTCGAAAACATTCTTCTCAATATGCATGACGTCAAGATTATGATGAATAAGATGGGCCTTCCAATATGGTAGATCCCAAAATATACTGCGTTTAGTCCATTTATGTGCACTTCCGTACGCAATAGTTGTGTCATGAGGGTTTTCAACAACAGTTGGAAAGTCCTGCACTCGCTCCCATATTTGATCACCGGTCAACCTCAACGGTGGATGAGTTCTTTCAATCCTATTCTTGATGAACTCTTTTTTATTCCTTCTGAATGTATGATTCATCGGCAAAAATTGCCTGTGACAGTCAAAATAGCAGGGCTTCTTACCATGTCTTAATCTGAATGATTTCGATCTCTCCAAACATATCGGACATCCTAAAATCCCAGCTGTACTCCATCCAGATAACATTCCATATACTGGAAAGTCATTTATCGTCCAAAGAAGAGCAGCCTTCATTACAAATGTTTGCTTTGTAGAAACATCATACGTAACGACACCTTCATTCCATAGCCGTTGTAACTCTTCAATCAATGGTTGCATATAAACATCTATCAACTTTTTTGGATTTTGCGGGCCGGGCACGATCAATGTCAAAAACATATAAGGTGTCTTCATGCACATACCAGGTGGAAGATTGTACGGAGTTACGATAACTGGCCAACACGAATAACTTTTCCCTGATTTTCCAAATGGCGTAAATCCATCAGCACAGAGACCTAACCTGATATTTCGAGGCTCCATCGCAAACTCTGGGTATGTTATATCAAAATGTTTCCATGCCTCTGCATCTGAAGGATGACACATTAGACCCTCTTCTGTTTCATGATTTGCATGCCAAGTCATGTGTTCAGCAGTGGCTTGAGACGCATAAAGCCTTTGCAATCTGGGAATTAAAGGCAGATAAAACATTTGCTTGCATGGTCTACGCTTCTGATTATGACCCTGCCTTTATGACCCTGTGACCTGTTAATCTTGTACCTGGGAAGGCTACAGAATTTGCAAGATTCTGCATTTTCATCATCTCTCCAATATAACATACAACCCCTACTACATACATCAATCCTTTCAACTGGAAGACCTAAGTTATTCACTAACTTCTTCATATCGTAAAAATCACTTGGCATGATGCTATCACGAGGCATTGCTTCTCGCATTACTTCAACAAAAGAGTTAAAGCAATTCTCAGACACATTATGCTCTGCCTTGATATTTAACAATCTTGCTGTCACTGATAACTGAGTATGGTTGTCACAACCTGCCCATAAAGGTTCATCAGCTGCTTTCAACACTTCCCAGAACTGATTAGATGGAAACGTTTCATTACCCACATTCTCATCAAAACCTGTTACTCCTATCTCTTCCTCAAGTGTAGGAGTGAAACTAGTACTTGCATGGTTTGGATCTGAAACAACATTCCGACCAGTTGCATCAATCACCATCCTCTGATATGGGTTCAATTGATCATAATAGCTATATTCTTCCCTGACTGAAAATTGATCACTTATTCCATATCCTTCATCAGATATAAAAGGTTCACCATGACAAGTCCAATTATAGTAGTTCGGAGTAAACCCAAATCTACAAAGATGTTCTCTAACTGTATCACACACATGAAATTTCCCATTACTGCACTTTCTACACGGACACCTTAACTTATTTCCATCCATCAACTCATATTTACTACTAGCGAAGTCCAAAAATACTTCCAACCCAGCACAAAACTCATCGGTCAATCCTCGACGTCCAGGTAAGTTCTTATTATACATCCAAGCCCTGTCTCTTTGCATTGTGTCTATATAAAAATAACAAAATCTCGTAAAATATTTAAAACAAAAATAATCAATAAATTTATTACTTTGAAATTTTAAAAAATAAAACAATTACCCAAGTATTTGACTGAAATCTTTGTAGTTGAAAGTGCTCAATTTGATGAGAATTGCAACGTTCACTTCATCTGCGAAACTTTTAAACGGATACGTACCTACACAAAAAAAATAGACTTCATATTTTATTTTTTTATAATAATTTTTTTCCCGATATTTTTTTTAAAATTTTTAATTTTTTTTTCGAATTTTTTTCCGTACATATTTTTCTCTGGTCGCCGGTCTGGCGATCGGTGACCGGCTGAGGCCAACGAGTTGGACCTTGCCAGCCATGGGCAATGTCACCTCGCCTGCCAGATCTGGGCGGCGAGATCGAGAAGCATCACTATAATTACTTGGCATAACCATAAAAATAAATTATTTCCAAAAATCCCATAAATATTTTCATATAACAATTGATGACATAATCATCACCATACAAGTTGGCAATCATAATTTGAGATTCAAGATTTTCTGAAATAATAATAAATAAATGTGTGGAAATTAATTATTAAATAAGCATCCTAAAATAATTTATTTTCCACAATTCAAAATATTTTCTCGAATCGAAATCATTCAAATCATTTTCGAAATACGCCAACTTATACGGCGTAATCCAACATTCGCATCACAATTCGATATTGAAAATCATCCAAAATACTAATATTTAATTTTCGGAATTTAATTACTTAATAATAAAATATTAATATTTCAATTCGAAAATAATATAATAATAATTAATTCTGACAATATTAATATTAATAACATAATCAACAATAATAATATAATTGATAGCGTATCACCACATTCACGATAACGTATCGCACATCTACCGATACCTTGTCACCTAATCTCAATTAACTAAACAATTAATAAATTAATCTAAACAATATTTAAACTACCCTAAGCAAGTTTAACATCCTAAACACGGGATTAGGGGTTAACTTACTCGGCTAACGCAGGCGACGACGCGATGACAAGGGCGGCGACGAGGGCGGTCCGCGGCTCGGGCTCGGCCACCGGCGAACGGGCGACGAACGGCGGCAAACGAGCACGGCAAAGGGAGCGACTGAAATGGAGGTTGGCGATGGTAGTCTCAGCAGTCGGGACAACAATAGCAAGCGGCGAGGGCGGGCATAGGCGGAACGGCGGCTGGGTTGCGGGAGGTGCGACCCGCGTGTTGGCTGAAACAAGTCAGCAATGGCGGTCGTGGGCGGCAACGGGCTAGCCGGGGTGGTGGCGGTTTGGCAGCACGAAGGCGGTGCGTGGCGGAGCTGGTCCGACGAAGGGCAAGCCGGCAAGAAGTGCGGCAACAAGCAGAAGTCGAGCGGAAGAAGAGGACCAGCGAACGAAGGAGACGAAGAAAGGAAGAAAAGGAAAGAAGATAAAGAAAAGGAAGAAAAGGAAGAAAGGGGAAATAATGGGGGTAGGTGGTGTCAGGATGAGGGGGGGACCTGCAGCGTGGAAAAAGGGTAGAGAGAGAGAGAGCGAAGGAGAAGAAGAAAGGAAGAAAAGGAAAGAAGAAAAAGAAAAAGAAAAGGAAGAAAAGGACGAAAGGGGAAATAATGGGGGTAGGTGGTGTCAGGATGAGGGGGGGACCTGCAGCGTGGAAAAAGGGTAGAGAGAGACAGCGAAGGAGAAGAAGAAAGGAAGAAAATGAAAGAAGAAAAAGAAAAAGAAAAAGAAAAGGAAGAAAGGGGAAATGATGGGGTAGGTGGTGTCAGGCGCATGAGGGAGGGACCAGCGTGGAAAAAGGGTAAAGAGAGAGAGGGGAGAGAAAGAGGACAAGTTAGATTGCAATAATTGCGATCCAACGGCCACGATTCGAATTCAAAAACAATCTAACGGTCCCGAAAAATTCTAATTAATAATTTAGGATTTGACCAAATGGTATCAATAAAAATACACCGCGAGAGAAGTCTATCAGTCCAAATCAATACCCGGTCAAAAATTCACTTTTCACCTCACCCGAGTAATATCGCGGCTTGCCACAATAATATCGACATCGTCCAATTAAATTCATTCTAGAATTCCGAGAAATTTGACACTAAAGTTCGGGCTCCAAATAACGGCGAAATCCATCGCTAACTCCGACGCAAATTAGTTATGAAAAATTTTTCATCGCAAAATCCGTAGCAAATTTGCGATAAAAATATTTTCTTTCTTCGCAAATTAGCAACGGAAAAAATTCGTGGCTAATTTCGTCGCAAATTAGCCACGAATTTTTTTAGTGGCAAATTTCGTCGCAAATTAGCCACGAATTTTTTTTCGTGGCAAATTTCGTCGCAAATTAGCCACGAATTTTTTTTCGTGGCAAATTTCGTCGCAAATTAGCCACGAATTTTTTTTCGTGGCAAATTTCGTCGCAAATTAGCCATGAATTTTTTTTCGTGGCAAATTTCGTCGCAAATTTGCCACGAATTTTTTTCGTGGCAAATTTCGTCGCAAATTTGCCACGAATTTTTTTTCGTGGCAAATTTCGTCGCAAAAAATTAGCCACGAAACAAAATTCGTGGCAAATTTCGTCGCAAATTGGCCACGAAAAAAAATTCGTGGCAAATTTCGTCGGAAATTAGCCACGAAAAAAAATTCGTGGCAAATTTCGTCGCAAATTAGCCACGAATTTATTTCGTGGCTAATTCCGTCGCAAATTAGCCACGAATTTTTTTTCGTGAGAAATTCCGTCGCAAATTAGCCACGAATTATTTTTCGTGGCAAAATTTGTCGGTAATTTGCGACGAATTTTTTTTCCGTCGCTAATTTAATTTTTCGTCGCAAATTTGCGACGGAAAAAAATTCGTCGCAAAGTCCGTCGGAAATTAGCCACGAATTTTTATTCGTCGCAAATTTCCGTGGCTAAATCCTTGTTTTTTTGTAGTGCATATTTTGAAAGATCTTAGACAGTTTGTACAATATTAAGGTCGAGAATCGCAATATTTTAAAATAAAAGTTCAAAAAAACATATTGCTTGACAACTTTTGTGTATTTATCTTTCTTTTTTGTTTTTCCCAATCTATCTTCCACACTTTATCCTTTTTTTTATAATGACATAAATGGTTAATAAACTTTGACCCAATATATAATGTGATCCATGAACTTTTAATTTGTTCAATTTCCTTATGTACAATGCGATCCATAAACTTTTAATTTGTTTAATGTAATCCTTGAACTTTTTGTACATGTTTAATTTGGTCATTGGACTGTATAAAAACGTTCAATATTGTCATTCCTTTAATTCAAGTTTGGGGATAATATTGAATATTTTCATATACATTGACATGTATCAAAAGTCAGGGGACCACATCGAACAATTTCAAAATTCATGGATGACATTACACATTGGGTTAATGCTTAAGGACCACATCGAACAAATTAAAAGTTCAGACATCACATTGCATACTCGATTAAAATTCAAGGATCATTTGTGTCATTTTCGCTTTTTTTTTTCAAGTTCGAAATCTTCCACCTTTTATAAAATTCACGATTTTCATGTTAAAATAGAAAAAAAAATCGAAAAAAAAGAAAATCGCTGGAAATGGGAAAATCAAAGCTCGCTCTATCCATGGTGATAGCCAAACCCTAATAGCTAACCTTACTCCCGTGAAACTGTGACATTCCGAATTTCGGCCCATTTTTGAGATTTATAAAACGTGTAATTTGTTAGTATGCTTATAGTAAAATCTTGCCCGGGAATTGATCACTCCCGATTATTGTTTTTAAAATTGAGATTTCGCTAGAATCGCACTTGATCGAATTTAGCCGTTATTCAGAGCCCAAACTTTAGTGTCGAATTTCTCGGAGTTCCGGGACAAATTTAATTGGACGGTATCGATATTATTATGGCCCACCTCGATATTGCACGGGATATGTGGAAAGTGAATTTTTGACCGGGTGCGAATTTGGACTAGTATACCTCTCTTGAGGTGTGTTTTTATTAATACCCTTTGGCCAGATTCCAAATTATTAATTAGGATTTTTCAGGGACCGTTAGATCGTTTTTGGATTCAAATCATGGCCGTTGGATCGCGATTATTGCGATTTGACCTTTCCTCTCTCTCCTCTCTCTCTCCCTCCCTCTCTCTCCTCCCCTCTTTTCCGCCGATTCCCCCTACGGCTGACACCCCCACCTACCCCTCTTACCCTCTTTCTTTTCTTTTCCTTTTTCTTTTCTTCTTTTCCTTCTTGGCCGTTCCTTCTCCTTCGTGCGTGTGCTTCTTCTTCATCTGTTTCTTGCTCCTTTTGCTGCACACCAACTAGCCCTTATCGTTGGCCCAACCACCGCCGCCTACCGCCTCGTGCCGCCGTCACCCCGACTGAGCCGCGCCGTCACCCGTCGCCGCGACCGCTTGTCGTCGGCCACACCCGCTGCTCATCGGACCGAGCTCGCCCTTGCCTAGCTCCGCTCGCCGCCGTGCATCGCCGTCCCGGACACCATTGCCATTGTCTCGGCTGCCGGAACACCGTCACCAGCCGCCGTTCCACGCTTGGAACAGCCCTCAGGCAGCCACCGGACGGCCACCCACAGCAGTTGCTTCTTTGCCGCGCCGTTCATTGTCCGTCCATCGGCCGCCGAGCTCGAGCCAGAGCAATCCGAGGACACCGCGGACCACCCTCGTCGCCACCATCGTCCTCACGTCATCACCGTCGTTAACCGAGTAAGTTAACCCCTAATCCTATGTTTAGGGTATTAAACTTGCTTAGGGTAATTTAATTAAGGTTTTATTTAGTTAATTAGAATTAGGCGATAGGTCATCGGTAATAGTTCGATAGGCTATTGTTGAATGGCGATAAGTTATCGTGAATGTAGTGATAGGTTATCGATTATATTATTATTGTTGATTATTTTATTAAATAGAAATATTTTCGGAATTAATTATTATTTCATTATTTTCGGATTTAAATATTAATATTTTATTATTAAATAATTAATTTCCGAAAATTAAATATTAGAATTTTGAATGATTTTCAATACCGAATTGTGACGCCAATGTTAGATTTACCGTATAAATTGATATTTCTAGCAAATGATTTGAATGATTTTGATTCAAGAAATATTTCGAATTTTGGAAGAATAAATTATTTTTGGATATTATTAAATAATTAATTTCCTTTGTTATTTATTATTATTTCAGAAGAATCTTAAATCTCAAATTATGATTTCCAGCTTGTATGGTGACGATTATGTCGTGAATTGTTGTATTAAATTGATTATATGACTAACTGTTTTAAATGGAAGTTTTCAAGGAAAACTTATGTGATTTTTGGAATTAAACTATTTTTATTGTTATGCCAAGAAAGAAATGATATTGATACTTTGTGGTTGATAAACGTGTTTGGTATCGAAACTTGCAAGAATTGATTGACTGTTTGTATGTGTGACCACTTGGTTTATTATGCGGCATTGTATGAGCACTATTCATGGACGCATGGGCTAATTGAAAAGATAATAATTGGCTAGAATGCTTGTGTTCTCGTGTGGTCACACGTCGAAGCCGTCTTGCTGTAGATCGCTTGACGATGCCTGATTTATCGGGGTCTTGCTGTAGATCGCTTAACAATACTCAATTTATCGGATGCTTGGAGATTATCTGGATTGCCGATACTTTGGATGCTTTGTCGCGGTCCGAGGCCGGACTCGATGCTCCTTGCGGGATACCATCTTACTGTAGATCGTTTGATGTTGCCGTATTGGAATGCCGTCTTACTGTAGATCATTTGACGTAGCCGTGCCCGACGAGGCGAGACGGAGCCCGATTATACCGGTAGACTGCCATCTTGCTGCAGATCGCTTGATGTGTAGTGGCCCCGAGGGGGCGTAATAACTGGATATGTGTGATGCATAGTGCTTGATTATGGGGTAGAAACTGCTTGGCATGATATGGGACGTGTCCAAGTGGATTTTATCTTATAATCGAGACACGCACGACTGTGATGCATTAATGCATGGAAAAATTTCTTTAAATGCTTCGAGTTTGTGACATGTGCATTTCATCAACGAGTGTCCCAAGGCGAGGTAAGTATGCCGGTATTTGTTTAATGATGTGCTGTTGATGATGTATTGCCTGGTTAGGGACCCCCGTGTGAGTTGGCCTCCTAAGCGGGGCTTAAGCTGTCAACTTACTGAGACCTTCGTCTCATTTGTTGTTGTTATCCCCTTGTTCAGGCCCTTAGCACGTTGATGCACCCAGTCGGTTCAGGGTGTCTGAAAGCCGGTTTTTGGAGTTCGACTTATTGATGGAGTAGATTAACCCTAGCCTTTTGTCTTTTTGATGGCTTTTGTGGTAGCGTCCGAAGTGGGCTTGTAAGTATGTTCCCAGGGGTTAGTCAAGTGAATATTAAAAATGGCTTTTGTTATGACTGGTTTCCTTTGCTATCCCTGATTTGATTATTGTCTGGGGTTTGTGGTGTTTGTGATCGTTTCCGCTTGCGTAATTCAAAGATAAAAAGAAAAGAGTCGGCGACGAGTCCTGGGTCGTTGCATCATAACGATCATAACGGGATGTTTTGTATCTGTAGAGTTCGGGGCGTGACAGAAACCCACAGGCAGCTTTGCTTCCATTGCATACCCACACAATCGCCAATCTTCAGTTCATAGAAAAACCTCTTCCATTACCACAAGAATCATCGGTTACCCCTACATCCCCACAATGTAACCATCAATCCCCACCAAACCCATGGACAGACGCAACACCATAATCACTTCTGGAGTCCTAGTCACCATATCCATTTCACCCATTCCATGGCCTAAACCACAAAATCCAACCCTTTCGCATTAAACCTAATTCCTCTTAATCCATTGGCCCCTGAGCTCCCTTCATCCTTCAAGTTTATTGCCGTGAACCAGTGCTACTCGTCCATTACAGAAAGTTCTACACAAGCCCTATTTGCAGGAATAATAGTTTGAAATGGAAACTAGCAATCAATCTGAAAGTGGAAACTGTCATCCCTCTTGGTAAGCAAACGGCATTGTCTTCTCAAGGTTTTACATACCTGTTTAGAAACAACGAAGTGAGTAGAATGGAAAAGGACAGGTTAAAAGAACGTAGACTAGCAGCCCTTTATAATAGAATAGGGAAAATGTGGACGAAGAACTCTGTAGCCAATGTGTTCGAGGAAATTCCTGAGGAGAAATTGGAGGCTTGTAATTTGACTTTACCAGGCAAACTCCACTCTAGGCCCAATGTTAATTTTCGGGCCTTCCTAACTACTATGAAAAAAGCTTGGAAAACGGACAATGCGGTAGTAGATCAACAGCAACAAGGTCTGTTCACGTTTACATTCAGTTCAGAGAGCAACAAGAAGAGGGTATTGGATGGGAGCCCATGGTCTTTCTCAAGCAACTTACTCATCCTCGTGCAACAAAATCCCAAAATACCAATCCATTGCCATGTTTTCACGCATTGTGCCTTCTGGGTACAAGTTCATGGAATGCCGGTAGCAAGGATAACTGAAAACTCCTTGCAAGAGGTGGCCTCTAAGATTGGGAAAGTCATAGAGATAAAGATGGAAGCGAAAGAAGGGGGTCTATGCAAGATGGGGAAAGCTAGAGTTCTTCTAGATTTGGCACGACCTCTCACTTCAGGAATTGTGGTGAACTTTGAAGACGACCAATATTGGGTTGATTTCAAGTATGAACGTCTTCCCCTTTTTTGTTACTCTTGTGGGAAGATGGGGCACTTTACCACTAATTGCGAGGAAATATCTTATAAAGAAGCGGAAACAAGAGCAGTTAGTGAAGGAAATTATGGCTACTGGTTAAAAGCAGAAGTATGTAAGGCTAGCCCTTTTTGGAAACTGTTCCACGAAGAAGAGTTTATGGAATCATACGAAGAGGAACTTATTCTGGAAACCCCAGACCAGGATGGTGTGATGGAGGGTGTGCTGCCCACTGTAGTGGAAGAACCTAATGGTTTGAGAACTATGGAACTTCAACAAGAGGATAACGTTAGACTGAAGAGTAAAGGAAAAGAGATAGTGGTAAGGGAAACTCGAAGAAAGAGGAATCAAAGCACGCCATTCTTACCCTCAGATACTCTAGGGATGGAGGCGCCTCCCAAACAAAATCTCGGGAGTTATTCGAAAGGAAAGGAAGACTATCAAACCCCAACATCGAAGAAGTCGAAAAGGTACGAACCATACACTTCTAAAGGGGACAAAATCCACAATGTAGATGCTACACAGCTTCATGAGATCCATATTTCAATTGAGGATGGCTCAAAGGAGTGGGCTCTGGTGGCTAGCCCTAATAAGCCACCGGGGGATATATGAAGATTATGAGTTGGAATTGTCAGAGTCTGGGTTCTACCCTGACATTCCAGCACTTGAGAGCCTTAGAGGCTCAAGAAAGACCCAACGTGATATTCTTAATGGAAACAAAAAATAACAGAGCACGAGTGGAGAGAGTTAGAAATAGACTCAAGTTTCAGAATTCTGTGATAGTAGACCCAAGAGGTTTGGCTAGAGGTTTAGCAGCTATATGGGATGAGGAGGTGATGATGGAGGAGGTGGACAGCATGGACAATCTTGTAGATTTAATATGCAGGAATCTTAGTAGTGAAAAGAGGATGCGTGTTTCTTTTCTCTATGCACCAACTAACTTTCAGGATAGGCTCCTCCTATGGCGAAAGTTGAGATATATTCACCATGGAAATAGACTCCCTTGGATATGCATGGGTGACTTTAATGAGATACGGTATCAGCGGGAGAAGGTAGGTAAAAGAGAGGACGATTATTATTGATTGGTGGCTTTCCGGGATATGTTAAATGATTGTGAACTCATGGATGTAGCAAGTAAAGGGTGCGCTTATATGTGGGCAAATAATAGAGAAGGTGAGGAATTGGTAAGGAAAAGACTAGATAGGGTCATATGTAACATGGAATGGAGGGTATTATTCCATGAGGCGGAAGCTTATGCTCTACCGGCCATTGGCTTCGACCATAGCTCAATCTTACTATCCCTAGCCCCACCCAAGGAAAAAAGGAAAAAGGATTTCTGGTTTGAGGCTTATTAGCTAGACAAACCAGAATGTAGAGATATTATGGAGGAGGCATGGCATGACCAGGCAAACGATAATGCAAATTTTGTGAGTAAGTCCAGAAAAGTGGTTGAAGCCTTGACTAGGTGGAGTAGGAGGAGATTCTCAAATACACATAAACAAATACAATGCTTGATGGGGAGATTAACGAACCTGACAAACAACACGGATGGGGGAAGGGGAAAAGTGGCCATTCAACAAATCAAGGAGCAAATTGAGAGACAATGAAAACAAGAAGAGATGTATTGGAGTATGAGATCCCGAATTAGCTGGTTAAAGTGGGGAGATAGAAACACCAAATACTTCCACACCACCACCATTCAAAGAAGACAAAGAAACAGAATCTCTATGCTAAAAGTGGGGGAGAACAGATGGAGTCGGGATCCTTTAGAGCTCAAGTCACATATCCAATCATTTTATCAAGCCTTATATGAGTCAACAGGACACAGAAATTTCCAACCAGTAATTGATCAATGCCCATACACTCCAAAAGAGGGGATGAACGAGGCCTTAATGAGAAAAGTGTCGATTGAAGAGGCGAAAAAAGTTGTGTTCCAAATGGGTGCCACCAAGGCCCCCGGACCGGATGGATTAAATGGCCAATTCTATCAGCATAACTGGGAGAGTATACAGCATGATGTCTACTATTTGGTGGATAATTTCTTCACCTTAGGTGTGCTCGACCCCACCCTAAATCATACTTCTATAACCCTTATTCCTAAGGTGGCGAACCCTGAGTGCATTACTCAATATCGGCCAATTAGCTTATGTAATTTCAGTTACAAAATCATTTCTAAAGTCATGGCCAACTGTCTAAAACCTTGGCTTTCTGAACTCATTTCCACTAAACAAAGTGCATTCGTGAGTGGAAGGCAAATTCAAGACAACATATTAGTAGTTCAGGAAGTAATCCACCAGCTGCATACTATGAAAAGGGAAAGAAAGTTCCAAGCAATACTCAAGCTGGACATGCAGAAAGCTTATGATAGAGTTGAGTGGGATTTACTGTGTGCTAGTATGCTGAAAATGGGCTTCAATAACAAATGGGTTCAGTTAATCAGGGAATGCATATCTACGGTCTCCTTTAGCGTCCGAGTTAATGGGGAATCCCTACAGGACTTCCAGCCATCCCGGGGCATAAGGCAAGGGGATCTTGGTGCCGAAACACGATAGAAAATTTGACTAAACAAGAAAGTTCGACAGAAGAACAATTCGTCCACCAAATATGATTATCAAATCAAAATATCCAAAGTCTGCTCAAAGGAAACTCTAAAACAAGCTTATATATCCCAAAACCTAACCCTACTAGGATTAGTAAACATCAAAACGTAAAATTACAAAACTGCCCTTTATTAAATTAACAAAAAAAATACTAAAAAAAATAGAAAAATCCATTTAAACAATCTCGAATCGTGAAAATCCATCGCTAATCACGGCTAAAGGCTAAGTATTGATCAGCACGCCGTTTCGCTTCAGCCGACTGAATTTGAGCTCAATCTAATATCGTCGACTTCAACCTGCCGATTCACCCAGTCGCATAACGGGTCCGCCGGTCCCCCTAAGTGCATCATCCTTCCCTGCTAAAAAAAGATTCGTCCTCGAATCTACTTCGCCTTCATTGTCGTTGTCAATCTCCTCAGGATCTTCTTCCTCTTCAGGGTAGTAAGGTGACAAATCTGTTACATTAAAAGTTTCGGATACATTATATTTACCCGGCAATTCGATCTTGTAAGCATTGTCACTAATTCGCTCCAAAACTTTGAAAGGTCCATCAGCTCTAGGTTGAAGCTTGCCAAACCTACCCGCTGGAAATCGTTCCTTCCCAAGATGAATCCAAACTAGATCACCTTCCTTGAAGACAACTCTTTTCTTGCGTATATCCACTCGTCGCTTATACTTCATGTTCTGCCTATTGATTTGATTATGGACCTGGGAATACAGCTCTTTGATATGCTTTGCATGTTCTTCATCTTCCGAACTAAATTGCTTGAGAACTGGTATCGGTGTGAGATCTAATGGAGTAATTGGATTACGCCCATAAACCATCTCAAAAGGAGTCTTGCCAGTAGTTCGGTTCTCTGACCTGTTATATGCAAATTCCGCCTAAGGCAATGCCAAGTCCCACTGTCGCAGATTATCTCCAATCAAACTCCGCAGCAAATTCCCTAAGATTCAATTGACAACTTCTGTTTGACCATCAGTCTGAAGATGATGAGATGAACTAAACTTCAAACTTGTACCCATGTACCTCCAAAGAGTGCGCCAGAAATGACTCACAAATTTCACGTCACGATCTGAGGTAATGGATTTAGGAATTATATGCAGCTTAACAATCTCCTGTAGAAATAATCGAGCAACCTGTGAAGCATCATAGGACTTGCTACACAGGACAAAGTGGGCCATCTTCGAGAATCTATCGACAACCACCATTATTGAATCCTTACTCCGTTGTGCTCTTGGCAAACCCAAGACAAAGTCAAGACTGACATCCTCCCACGGTGTAACTGGAATAGGTAGAGGCATATACAATCCTGCATTAGTACTTTTGGTCTTTGCCACATGACATACCCCACACCTCTCTATAAAATGTGTCACATCACGCTCTATCCGAAGCCAATAAAAGTATTCACTCAACAAGGCCTTCATCTTATCCACGCCAAAGTGCCCAGCTAAACCGCCCGCATGTCCCTCAATAATAATAGATTCCCTCAAAGAACATTGAGGAATGCATAATTTATTACCTTTAAATAAGTAACCCTCCACGATCTGAAATTGCTGAAAAGGCTCCGTTTTACTCTTCCTCCAGATATCCCCAAAATGAGGATCATCAACATATAAATCTTTAAAAGTGTCAAAGCCTAGAACTTTTACCTGCATCGTAGACAGCAAAGAGTGTTTTCTACTCAATGCATCTGCCATACTATTTAGCACTCCTACCTTATGTTTGATGGAAAAACTAAAAACTTGAAGGAACTCCACCCACTTTGCATGCCTTGCATTCAATTTGTGCTGCTCATTGATGTATTTCAAGGCTTCATGATCAGAAAATAAGATAAACTCTTTTGAAATAAGATAGTGCCTCCAATGCTCCAAACTCCTTACAATAGCATAAAATTCTTTATCATAAGTTGAATATTTCCTTTTCGCCTCGTTCAACTTCTCACTAAAGAATGTCACAGGTTTACATTTTTTATTTAGGACACCCCCAATACTAACACGTGAAGCATCACAATGCACCTCAAAAATCTCATTAAAATCAGGAAGCATGAGAATAGGTGCTTCAGTCACCTTCTTCTTTAATAATTGAAAGGCAGTTTCTGCCTCCTTAGTCCACACAAATTTACTTCCTTTCAAACAATCCGTCAGAGGTGCAATAATAGTACTGAAATTCCGAATAAATCTCCAATAAAAAGACGCAAGCCCATGAAAGCTACGTACCTCATGAATATTTTTTGGAATCTCCCAATTTGTAATAGTCTCAACCTTAGCTAGGTCCATATGAATGCCCTCCTTAGTTACTATATAGCCCAAAAAGGTTACACAATCGGTCAAAAAGTGACACTTCTTGGTATTAGCATATAATTTATGTTCCCTCAATGTCTCGAACACCATTCTCAAATGCTGCAAGTGTTGATCAGTCGATACACTATAAACCAAAATATCATCGAAATATATGACGACAAATTGGCCAATAAAAGGTCGAAACACCTGATTCATCAGTCTCATAAAGGTGCTCGGTGCGTTAGATAACTCGAAATGCATCACCATCCACTCATACAGACCATCTCGAGTTTTAAAAGCGGTCTTCCACTCATCTTCAGGACACACTCTAATTTAATGATATCCACTCCTCAAGTCTATCGTTGAAAAGATTGTCGCTCCATGCAGTTGATCAATTAAATCATCAAATCTCGGGATAGGAAAGCGATACCTGATCGTGATCTTGTTAACAGTTCTGCTATCCACGTACATTCTCCACGACCCATCTTTCTTAGGAACCAATAAAGCTAGCACTACACAAAAGCTCATGCTCTCTCAAATTGTACCTTTTTCTAATAGTTCCTGCACTTGCCTCTGCATCTACTCATGCTCCTTAGGATTTATTTTGTAAGCTGCCTTATTAGGAATAGTAGCTCCTGGAACGAGATCTATACAATGCTAAATATCCCTCATGGGTGGCAATACAGGTGGCAATTCCTCTGGCACTACATCAGCAAACTCCTCAAGTATAGGCAGAACTTGAGTTGAAATTTCTGGACTATCAAGATTCTGCTCCACGATTACGACAGCAAAAAGCTCTGGGGCATTCACCACCTCCTCCTGGAACTCTAATTTGGAAAGCAGATTACTTTTCCCTTCTTTTCTCAAATCTGAAGTACCCAGAGTAATGGTTCGGCCATCCTTCTTGAAGATGTATATATTTTTGAATCCATCATGCTGTGTTTTCCTGTCAAACTGCCAAGGCCTCCCCAACAGAATATGACAAGCATCCATTGGAGCAACGTCACCCCACACTTCATCAGTATATTTGTTCCCAATCGAAAACTGCATTAGACACCTCTTGCTCACTTTTACCTCATTCCCCTTCCTAAGCCATGACAGCTTATATGGCTGAGGAAGTTCGACAGTTTTCAACCCCAACTTTTCTACCATAGTGGTAGATATTACATTCTTGCAACTACCCCCGTCAATTATCATACTACACATATTTTCCCCACTAGTGCACTTAGTATGAAAGATATTATACCTGAGCCATGATTCATCATCTACCTCAGCAATATTTAAAACCTGACGCACAACTAAAGACTCACCAGAATCGGCATAGACATTGTCCTCCGGATCTAGATCCGCATCTGCTTGCTCGCCATCAGAGTTAGGTCTTCATCAAAAGTTGGATTATCTACAAGTGTCACAAACTGTTGGTTCGGACAATCAGCAGCAAAGTGCCCGAGTTCTTGACACTTAAAACATCGCTTGCCTGTAGCTCCTCTCCTGCTAGATCTAACACTACCCTGCTCTCCTTTTGTTGCAGATTTTGAACCAGCGCCCTTAACTGCTGCCGGGGCCGAAGAACTCTCTGTTTTTCCCCAGGACTCTTTATTTGACCACTTGGAACTGTTGCCTGTCCACTTAGAACCGCTGCTAGACCACTTGGACTTACTGCTCTTTCTTTTAAACTGCCCCTCCACCTTTAGAGCTAGTTTGCACACATCCTCATATGTCCAATATTGCTGCAATTGGACAACATCAGAGATCTCATATTGCAGCCTTGCCAAATATAGTGTAATCATCTGCTCGTCTTCCTCTGCCACATCACAACGTATCCGCAAGCGATCAAATTCTTCTATGAATTCCTCAACTGTTTTATCATCTTGCTTGACGTTATGATATTCAATAAACGCCTCTTGCCTATAATGGGTAGGCAAAAAAATTTTCTGCAATAACTTTTTCATCTTCTCCCACCGATCCACCTTCGACTTCCCCTCTCTAGCGCATTGCTTTTTCACGTGTTCCTAGTAAATCGAAGCATGTTTTCGCAGCCTAATAGCCACTAACTTCACTTTTTGCCCCTCGGTTAGGTCTTTAAAATCAAAAATCCGTTCTACCGTATGCAACCAATCAATAAACTCATCAGGATGAGCCTTACCATTAAACTCGGGAATCTTGATCTTCATTCCGAAATTTTGAGAAGAACGCTGATTTCCAGGTCGTACTCCTCGATTCCGCCCCTAGTTCAGAACCCCGAAAGGGTTTACGTCTTCTTCTTCATCATCGGATGAATCCTCAGATTCCGCTCCTTCTTCGGATTAAACGCCCAACCTCGCCTCCGCAAATTGTCGCTCCAAATCCTGGATTCGTCTTCTTTGATCTTCAATTTCTACGTCTCACAGATCTCTTAGATGCGGTTGGTTGTTTGCTTCAAGAACGCCTCCACGCCCCCGGCCACCACGAGCCCGCCATCCACGACTGCGATTCTGTTCAGCCATTGATTCAAGCAACCTGTGCTTTGATACTCATTGGTGCCGAAACACAATAGAAAATTTAACTGAATAAGAAAGTTCGACAGAAGAACAATTTGTCCTCCAAATATGATTATCAAATCAAAATATCCAAAGTCTGCTCAAAGGAAACCCTAAAACAAGCTTATATATCCCCAAACCTAACCTTACTAGAATTAGTAAATATCAAAACGTAAAATTACGAAACTACCATTTATTAAATTAACCCAAAATAAATACTAAAAAAATAGAAAAAACCATCTAAACAATCTTGAATCGCGAAAATCCATCGTTAATCACGGCCAAAGGCCGTGAGTATTGATCAGCACGCCATTTCGCTTCAGCCGACCAAATTTGAGCTCAATCTGATATTGTCGACTTCAACCCGCCGATTCTCCCAGTCGCATAACAGGTCCGCTGGTCTCCCTAGGTGCATCAGATCCACTATCACCATACTTGTTTATTATCCTGGCCAATGCCTTATCATCTCTAATGAACAAAGCAATTGAGGAGGGCAGCATTAGAGGTATAAAGCTGAATAGGTGGTGTCCAACATTATCACATCTATTATTTGCGGACAACGCAATTGTTTTCTTGAATGGAACAGTCCGCGAATGTAAGAACTTGGCAAGTATTTTGAACCAATATTGCTATGCTTCGAGTCAGGCTATCAATTTAAACAAGTCAAGCATCTTCTTTAGCAAAGGATGCCCTGAGTTACTAAAGAGGAATATGGTAGAGCAACTACGAGTTCCTATTATTGAAAAAACTGGTAAGTATTTAGGCATTCCATTAGATTCGGGGCAGTCAAAGAAACAAATTTTTGCCTGGATATTAGCAAGAGTCAATATGAAGCTAGAGGGGTGGAAGGAAAAGCTAATGACCAAAGCAGGGAAGGAGATCTTAATTAAAACTGTCATTCAAGTTTTGCCACAGTACGCAATGTCCATTTTTAAGATTCCTATCTCGATTTGTCGAGCGATTGAGCAGAAGATATCCTCCTTCTGGTGGAAGCAAAGTGCAGACAAAGTAGGTATCCATTGGAGAAAATGAGAACTTCTGAAAATCAGGAAAGACGCGGGTGGCTTAGGCTTTAAGGATTTAACTACTTTTAATAAGGCAATGCTAGGAAAACATGCCTGGTGACTAATACAAGCACCGAATGCCCTTTGGAGTCAGGTAATGAAGGGAGTCTATTTTCCCGTGCTGAGTTTTGGCAAGCAAACAAGGGCCATCGCCCATCTTGGGGGTGGCAGAGTCTATTAATGGGCAGAGACGTAATTGAAGCATATGCTAGATGGAAAGTAGGTGACGGCAAAAAGATAAAAATTAAAGAGGACAGGTGGCTCCCTTCTGGCAAAATTATTGGCCCCTTGAACCAGGAGGTATCGAAATTCATAGCAGAACTGATTAATCAAGAGACTCATGAATGGAAATCACATTTGATAAAGGAAATTTACGAGGAAGAGACGGCGCAAGAAATACTGACAGTCCCACTAAGCACAAACCCTTCGGAGGATACTTTGGTGTGGACAGGGAACACAAAAGGAGTCTACTCAGTTAAAAGTGGCTACAATAGGTTATGCTCCCAAATTTCGCAACAACAGATGAATCAAGCATCATCATCATATCAACCTTCCCGGAACTTATGGACTAAAATATGGCAAATCCCAGTCTACTCCAAGGTTCGTCACTTCTTATGGAGCATATGCACAAATGCTTTACCGACAAAAGAAAATCTGTATAGAAGAAAGATGGCACCTGATCCCCTCTGCCCGATTTGTCGCCAAGCCCCAGAGACCCCCGAACACCTGCTCCTCCTTTGCGATTGGACAAGAAACGTTTGGTTAGACTCTTGGTTAAATCTAGACACCTCAGTCACCAAAATCTCCAGAATGGACAAGTGGCTTGCAGATTACCTATCGTGTGTCACCCTCTCCTCCTTGGAAGACCTTCCCACGTCGGCGATATTGGCCGACATAACCTGGTTGATCTGGATGGCACGAAACACCTCGGTATTCCAGCAGCACAAACCGAACCCATGGAGCATAATGGAAGAAGCAATCGGTGACTATAAAGTGTTTGAGTGGTGGAACACAAACAAAAAGGCAAGAACACAACAGGTGAAAACCTTAGTAGATCGTTGGTCTCCGCCAGCAAAGGGGAACCTCAAGCTGAATGTCGATGTGGCTTGGTGCAGCGAAACACGAGAGGCTGCTGTTGCGGGAGTCCTCTAGAACCAAGATGGACTCCTAATTTCTGGGTTCGTGAGGGATTTTAGAGCTCCATCAGCTAGTGTGGTGGAAACCCTTGCTCTACGCAACGGCCTCTCCTTTCTGTTGAAGCTTCGAAGTCAAAGGGATAAGGAAACTGATCTGCACAATGACTTCTCTGATCTGCGCGTGGAAGTGGTGTCTGACAGCCAAGCGTGCGTGAGGTGGATCTTGGGCCAAGAAGAGAGCCCGTGGACCGTGAGTTCAGTGGTTGAAGACTGTCGAAAATTAATGGGCCAACTAAAAGAGATATTTGTAGCCCATTGTTCCAAAAACTCCAACCAGGCCGCGGATTGGGTGGCGAAAGCCCAGCGTACTCATTCCTTAACTCCAAATTGGTTTTCTAAACGTCCCCGTACCCTTTGGTCTCTCTTATGTTATGATTGTGGAAACTCATGTGAGTCAATATCTAGTGTCTAATGAAAAGTTAAGTATATTATCGTCCAAAAAAAAAAATCAGCGTCACGCCACTTCTCTCTCTCTCCCTCTCTCTCCGCTTCTGCAGCAAATCTCGCAGCCTTAGAAGAAGCTGTTGCACTCACTGCAGCGGACCAACACCGGCTTCCTTTCTCCGATGGACTCCATCGTCAAGAGTGAACCTGACGAGTTCGCACGGACACGGAGCGACCGAACGCCGATCATCACGCCGATTTACATCACCAGCTGTGGCGACAGCGGCGGCAGCGACGGCGACGGCGATGGCGATGACAGCGGATGCAGCGATCGCAGCACCAGCGACAGCCGGTGCACATGAGCCACCGCTCGGGAGCGCCGGAAGATGAGGAGCCTGAAGGAGATAGACCGTGACTTGGCGCTGAAGAAACCGAAGCTTGACGAGGAAGCTGTCCACGTCGCGGTCCCCGTCGATTTCCTCGCTCCGCTACCGCCGTGCTCGCCCGTGGAGGTTGTCGATGGCGACCGGGCAGCTCGGGCTCGTGCCAACCGCAGGCAGTTCTGGAAGGCTGGGGATTACGAGGGGGAGAGCAATCGCGACGTCCTTGCTTCTCGCGATGGTACGCAATGTGTCTTCCGTACTTGCCACTTCGCTAACGAAATAGTATTTGCTTGCATGGACACTGTCTTTCAAAGAGGCTAGAAATACTTCCAGAGGCAATTTGCTGTCCTGTAGTTTCTTGTAAACGTGCATTGTCGTCCTGTTTCATTGGTGCGCTGTGGAAAAAGTAGTTTCTATTTCTTACATTTGTCTTGATCCTGAGCTTCGTTTCTTCCTCGTCAAGATACGAAATGCAAAACGGGCGGTTGTCTGACAATTTATAGTATGTCGATGTCGACGGCCATAGGTCTTGAGTTTGATTTCTTCTAAGCATGTTACTTGGCGTATGTCGACTGCAATTGCATGTCTAACTGACCAATCTGTCTTCGTGTCTCTTACAATTTTGTTCGCTTCAGTTGGCATGGATCGTGTCAGAGTCCATCCCAAGTTTCTCCATTCCAATGCAACCAGCCATAAATGGGCTCTAGGAGGTATCCTTCTCTGATTAGCTAGACGCTGGAGTCTCAGTCCTTTAGAGCTTTTTGCTTGTTTGCCATATCTCCACGAGAAAGAGTCGGCTTCGTGTGTAAGGTGGAGCAATCTTACTTTCTAGCATTTTGATTTGCAGCTTTTGCGGAGCTTCTTGACAACGCTCTAGATGAGGTAACGATCTAAATCTTGTAAATCTGTGCATCTGTTCATGGTGGACATTTCGTTATTATGATAATGGTAGGTTTGCAATGGAGCCACTTATGTTCACATCGATTTGTTGGAAAATAAAAGGAAGAATTTCATAGTCTTGGTTATTGAAGGTACTCCTCTCCAACACATGCTATGATATTGGTGATTTGTTTCACCATTCTTGCATTGCAACTCCCTGAAAATAGGCCTGTGAAATATTTTTGCAGCATAACCTTCATTTGCTTGCAAGAGGCAGCATTGTGTGTATTATGTTTGTAATGCTTTACCATCTAATGATCTTAGAGGACAGATGATTTCATGTTATTAATTTTTTCATGATGACATTGTTGGAGGATCAATCCTGATTGAATTTACCCAGATCGTAACGAATGCATTTGCTGACTCATTAACTGCAGATAATGGTGGAGGGATGACTCCTGACAAAATGAGGCAGTGCATGTCTCTCGGATATTCTGCCAAAAGCAAAGCTGCAAACACGATTGGTCAATGTGAGCTCTGCTTTTCATTTTGTTTTGTTTGTGGCAAAAGGTTGTATTTTATTTTCCTGTTTCTGTCTTCAGAAAGACAATAGTTACATAAGGTTTTTATTCTTATGCACCTCCTTTTTCTTTCCTTCTTTATAGATGGAAATGGGTTCAAGACGAGTACCATGAGGCTGGGAGCAGATGTGATTGTCTTCTCACGTAGTGGGAAATTAGGAGGAATGAGGTGTTTGTCTTCAGTTTAGCATGGAAACTTAATTTCAGGGCTTGTTTTTGCTCCCTTGCTGATTGACTGTCGTTAAAAGCTCTGCTATATATTTGGTTAAATGGCAATTCTGAAAGCAACTTGAATTATTTCTGTTATTTACTGAAGATTAGCATAGAATATTATGCTATAAAGTGCTTTGATAACTGAAAACATATTATTCCTTTCAGCGCATCACGAAGCATTGGAATGTTGTCCTACACATTTCTAAGGGCAACTGGGAAGGAAGATATAATTGTTCCTATTGTAAGTATATTAAACTTTCATCCCAATTTAGTCTTTGATGTGTCCCTCAACTCTTTTCACGAGCAACTTTTTATAGCAAAATGGCACTATGAGAGAGCCAACCCATGTAACTGATTAGTAGGTACATCTCATACTGTCAATAAAGTCTATCAAAGACTGTAGCCAGTAAAGAAACTCTCATGCCACCAAAAGTTTAAAGTGGGTACAAATCTATTTCCTTAAACCAAATAGGTGTCATCTCTATTTTAAATTACTCCTATCCCAGTTTTTCCATTTTTATCTTTACTAGTTTCTGTTGGGATGAAAAAGGCCTTGTCAACGATTGGATGTGTTTGCACAGATCTTTTTCACCAACTTTTGCTCAGTTATTATGAATTTTATCCTCTATTCTCTGTTTATAGCTGTATGTTGCATACTCAAGGAAACTCAAATTTCGACAATGACGTGTAATGACAATGAGAGAAACTATTTAAGATGTTCTCTAGATTGCAGGGTCCAGATGTTCACATAGTACGATAGAATGCTGTTAATAGATATTATAGCCCTACATCCTGTTGTCATCTTCTTAATGGTATAAGCAATCTTAGGTCTATTACTACAGATTACTAACAACAATACTTTATCTTCAGTATATGTATGAAGTGTGGTAATTCTGAACTCCCAAATGTTTAAGAAGCTATAAGTTTCGGTTGCTTGTGAGATGGTATTGGTTGGTTGATTTGAGTGATTACAGGAAAAGATGCCTTGTGTTTATTGTATCAATGTCTACTACTTCAAAAGAATATAAGACACAAGCACTTTCCGTCTAATATTGTTGACCAATTTCTATAAAATCTTTGTGATGACTTGTGTGTCATCGGAAATTGTAAGGTTGATTATGAGAAAAAGGGACAAGAATGGGGCAAGATACTCAGATCTTCTACAGATGATTGGAATAGAAACTTTGGAACCATTTTGCATTGGTCACCATTTGAAAGTGAGGAAGAACTTCTTCAGCAGGTAATTTGGTGTTGTAAGGATTTCTCACTGATTTGTCCTTATTATTGTTCCGCATTACACTTTGCTTCTATTTTGACAAAGGAATGACATTTTCTGACGCGTATTATCTATGAAAAAAAGAGGATAAGTTCTTTCACATCCAATGATCCTCCTGGTCTTCCTATTCTATTGAGGTCATTTTGATTTATTGCTTTTCTTATAGTGTTTGAATTTGGCTTTGACGATTGATTTAATTATATTATAAATTTGACTAGGCAGACCAAGTTTTCCGCGAGCATTATGGTATAAAAGAGTTCCATGGAAGATTGCTTGCTGGCTGGAATTGGTTATAGATCTCTATTACTTACTCATGCTATTGCCCTGCAGTTCAATTCGTTACAAAATCAAGGTACACGCATAATGATATATAATCTCTGGGAAGATGATGACGGACAGCTGGAACTCAATTTTGATACCGATCCCCATGTATGCCTTAAGCACCTTTAGTTTCTTATGCCAAGTTTAACTTTAACCCTGACAATAGAAAGGTGGAATACTGCTTGGTGAGCTTCTAAGTTGATGAATTTCACGTGTGAATTTGCAGGATATTCAAATCAGGGGAGTAAATCGGGAAGAGAAGAAAATAAAGATGGCTAAACAGTTTCCTAACTCAAGACATTTTCTGACTTATCGACATTCGTTGAGGGTACATGTCATGTGCTCAATCAAAACGCTGTAATTTTTAGATATATGCGGTAGTATTAGTAAGTTTTGTTGAATGGAGGATCTCATCATGTTCTCACTTCTGTTTTGATAAAAAATGTCAGTTCTTTTTTCTCGAAAAACAATCTCCGTCTTCTGTCTTGCAAAGCGGTACCACCTTACCAGTAATTTCCATGAAGCTTACTTGATCCATTGGTAGGCTGATCTGGCTTCTTCTATGGAAAGTTTTATTACACTTCAGCTCTTCAGAGATGAGAAAGATTCTAATATGTGCATCAAGAGGGTTTTTTCTGCTTCTTGCCGGGAAGATATCCTGACAATTAGTATATCTGCTAAGCATTTGGTCAAGTTTTGTTTCTACTAATATTTGTGTTGTGTGTATGGATGGACACACAAATGCATGTGCTAGCTCACTGTGTTGCGTATATTTGACTTTGATTGTAATACTTTTAAAGTGCTGTCTGGACTGGATGTTATCTGAAATGTCTGTTTATGTCTAAAATTTACGTAGATTGATAAAAATCTGTGAATCTGGCACAAATGCCAGCAAAGCACCATGTATTACAGCTATCTATGTCATTCTTGAATGATACTTAGGTTTGGATGGCGGCCATCCTAAACAAAAAAGAATTTGTACTAAGTTGTATGCTACACAGCAAAATTTGGAAAAATGGTCATGTATTCATTTGGTGGGGTTTGCACATATTGATCGGATATTCGGATGTTAAATTTGTATGATGATCATTACTTATGTTTCCCTTTTCATATTGCCAGAGTTATGCATCAATCCTCTATCTCAGGCTGCCACCTGATTTCAGGATTATTTTGCGTGGGGAAGATGTTAAACACCACAACCTTGTGAAGGACATGATGCTGAGACAGAAGATAACATACAAGCCTTCAAATGTTGCTGAGAGTGCGCACAACGATTCAAATGTAATATTATTTGCTTTGACCTGCCGGATGGCTTTAATTTTGGATCATATTAACATGTTTTATTTTTCAACAAATGGTTGCCAATGTGACCATTGGCTTTGTGAAGGATGCTTCCTTTCACATCGATGTTCAAGGTTTCAATGTTTACCATAAGAATCGACTTATTAAGGTTTGTCTTAAAATTCTGTTGAAAATTTTTCCCTTTGTTTCGTTGTACCTAATATGAATCAATTATCGAAGTTGAGAGACTGAGGACCTGGATTTATATCAAATTTTTGTTCGAATAAATACAGACATGAGTCTGAGGGCCTGATTTTTTTTTTTTGAGCAGTTGATTTGATTAGGTGCTTGATCTATGATATAGGATGCGTTCGTTTTGCAAAAAATGAGTAATTTGGAAAATATTTTTCGAAAAATAATCAGTTATATCACTTATAAAAACAAATAAATGGAAAAAATTTTCATCGCCTATGAAAATAGTTAGGCATAAATTGTTATCGATGATAGAAACATTGTCCATTGATTAATTTTATAAATGAAACAATCAATTATTTTTCAGAAAATATTTTTCAAATCACTCATTTTCTGCGAAACGAACACACCCTTAATTTTGAAAGTTTTCTACTGTAGTTTAACCTGCGATACCCATGAAGAGAAATGCTATATCAACTATCCTTCTTACACGGATTTATTTCACTTCAAATTTTTATCAATGACGGTTTTTCCTGGATGCTGGTTATATGTCTTTTATATTGCAGTTGATGTTGTAAGTTTTACAGTCCCTGATTCATAATACATCTTTATTTTCTCGAGTGTCATGATTTCCTACTTGCACTCTGTTCTTCTCTTTAACTGTTTAAACAGTAGTAACTCTTAAAACACTCGTGCATGAAATTGGAAATTAACTACTCTTTTTTGAGTCGTTGAGAGAGAAATTACAATGGAGGGTAGATTCATATTATTAAATTCTCCAGTGCTTGTTTTCTGTTCTCTGGACTTCCTTTAGTCATGTCCCTGTCCTGTTTGTCAGCCCTTCTGGAGGGTTTGGAGTGCTTCTGGAAGTGACGGCCGCGGGATAATAGGTAAGATTCTTCCCCTGAAAGGATTAGATTGACTGTACTTTCCTTGGGGAGGAAGAATTAGACGGATGCTCTTGATTTCGCATGGCAATAATAGCTCTTGGAAGGAGCGGCTTTTCAACCTTGCTCTACATATGTTTCTTTCTATGACAGGTGTATTGGAAGCGAACTTCATTGAACCTGCTCATGACAAACAAGACTTTGAGCGCACAATAGTGCTTTCAAGACTAGAGGCACGCCTGGTGGTGATGCAGAGAAATTACTGGTCTGTTTTACATTTCTCCTGGGTCTATAATGTGATTTAGGGCTATTTTGTTGAATCTTGCGTGGTCTTTTATCCACAAATGTTCGTAGCTTGATCAAGTGTATTCCCCTCTCTTTTGGGGGCTAGGAAGGTAATTACCAATTAACAAATTGCTATTAAATCATTTATCAGGAACACAAATTGCCATCATATTGGTTATGCAGCAACGCGACCGTCAAAGAAACCAGTTTCGTCCCAAACAGAAGGCTCTAATAAAAGTAAATCACGTTCCTCGTCTGTAGGGAAGGGGAGTGGAGTAATCAGTCCATGTTCTAGGTTGAAGCAGAATGTGAAGCAGGAGGAGGCATCTATGGATTTGGATGGATCAAGTGAGGATAGAAGTTCTTACAAGGCTTCCCGAGCTAATGTTAATGGCCAAAAATCTTCGGCATGTAATTTCAAAATTGGTCCCTTGGGAAGAGCTTCACAAACAACGGTAGATTCTCAGTTTTACGGTCTCACACTACTTTCCATAATTACTTGTTCAGGAAACTTGATGCTTCTTGCTGCTTATAAATATGTACACATCATAAAAATTTTCATAAGCATAGAATGTATCTAGTTTTCCAAGGCTGACTTTTCATGTATGACAACGATGGTCTCTATTCTGTTATTTACTTGAATAAATTGCCATCAGATTTTCAATTTCAATGTGAGTCCACACTTCCTGGTGTAGCAAGATTGGTGCTGAGGTCTTGGTTCCTTGCGAGCAGGCATTTTTACCAACTCGTCTCTTTAAAATTTTCCATGTTTCTTGTTCACTCCACAGGATGTTATCGGAAACAGCGATGCTCGTGTTTCTGCTTGCCAAACAGACATGTTAGTCAGGTTGAAAGAAGAGAACCGGGATTTAAAGCAAAGGTAAAAGAAGTGTTATTTGAAACGGCCCAATTCCAAAAAAAACCCTCAACTTTACACTTTGTCCCAAATATATCCTGAACTTTTTTTTGTCTCAAGAAAAATCACCAACTTTTCTCTAAGTCTCAAATCTACCCTCCCGTCCCAAAAAAAAAAAAATAGAGACCCGGTAGCTGCGGCGGTGGCCAAGCCTTCGCCGGTGGCCGCCACCACAGCCGCTGGGAAGGAGCGGCGGCCCTCACCTGGGCCTTCTCGAGGGCCGGTGAGGGTTGCCGGCCCCGGGCGAGCCGCCAGCGAGGCCATGCAGGCCCCGATCTGGCGCGAGGGTTGCGACCTCCCCCAGATTGGGGCTTGCACGGCCTCGTCGGCGGCTCGCCCGGAGCCGGCGACCCTTGCTGGCCCTCGCCTGGGCCTTCTCGAAGGCCGGCGGCCCTCGCCCGGGGCTGGCGACCCTCGCCGGCCCTCGCCTAGGGCTGCGCGAGCCCTCGGCCCAGGATCGGCGGTCTCGAGCGCGCTCGCCGGCGAGGCTCGCCCAGGGCTGGCGACCCTCGCCGGCCCTCGCCTAGGCCTTCTCGAGGGCCGGCGAGGATCGCCGGTCCCGAGCGAGCCGCCGGCGAGGGCGTGCAGCCCCCGATCTGGGGGAGGGCGCGACCCTTGCGCCAGATCGAGGCCTGCACGGCCTCGCCGACGGCTCGCCCGGGGCCGGTGACCCTCGCCGGCTCTCGAGAAGGCCTAGGCGAGGGTCGCCGCTCCTTCCCGGCGACTGTGGCGACGGCCACTGGCGAAGGCTTGGCCACCGCCGCAGCTACCGGGTCTTTTCTTTTTTTTCCCGGGACGGGAGGGTAGATTTGGGACTTAGAGAAAAGTTGGTGGTTTTTCTTGAGACAAAAAAAGTTCAGGATATATTTGGGACAAAATGTAAAGTTGAGGGTTTTTTTTGGAATTAGGCCTATTTGAAACTCCTTTTTTCACAACTTTAGAAGTCGCTACTAATTAGTAATGTCAAATCATATTTCTACTGTTCGTTCTTTGCAAGATTGAAAGAAAAAAGGGGATTGGATACAATCGATTTGCTGCACCAGTTGCAGGTGGAGAGAGACAGATGCAAATCACTTGAAACAAAAGTAGGTGGAAAAAAATAGTCGTATGTTAATCAGTATCATCCAGTGAATTGCAATGCCTTGCTCACAGATTGCAGATGTTAACAATGGACACTGCCTGTACACGTGCTTTTCTGTTCTTGCTTCTTTTTAGTTTCTCAATACAAGTAGTCGTATATCTGCTTGATTAATCTTAAGAGTGGCGGTTTGCATTCTTTTTGGGTGCAATACAGCTTCAGGAAAGAGGAAAAAAAATAGTAGAGGTAGACAAGGAGCAAACGGCACTAATAAACATCCTTGTGGAAGAAAGGATCCAGGGAGAACGTGTGGAGGACGAACTCAGGGATGAATTGACGGTCCGTACACGCTTTTCCTATCGTTATAATTGGTCAAATATCATTCTTTTTTGCTTAGTCGTATCATCCATTTCACACAGGCTTCATCTAGTACGATTGATCAACTGCTCCATAGGGTAAGGCAGTTACGAGACATGAAGGTCTTGATTGGCAAAGTCAAACGCTGAAGCACAGATTACAGGTGAGAAGCTCGTTGGATTCGACGATGACATAGTATGAGCTCCTGCTTATGGAAGGATTTCCGACAACCGTGAAATCGCAGGACCATACATCCATTAATTTCATGAGTAAGGCTTCCAGTTTATCTGATAGACAGAGGTATATCTTAGTTTTTGTTCAGTCCTGTAGTCAGTGTTTCTCCAAATACATTACAATCAAAACAAGGTTAGACGGAGGTTATACTTACACAAACGTGAGCCCCAAAAGTGGTCATGTCGGAGTGTATTCCTGTCCTGGTAATGCGATCCCGGACGGTATCTCCCGACGAATATGACCCGACACAAACGGACTAAACACAGTCAGATCCGTAACACGTGCTCAAAACTTTCTCCTTACATTGCCATTATCAAAATGTCAATTGAACTTTTACATCATCCCAAGTAATGATTGTCAAGAACGTACCAAAAAATTGCATCGACCCGACTCCGTCATCTTGCCAGAAAACAATAATCAATGATTATTATTTATCTAACAAAAAGGAATCATCATCCTCGCTGTTAATCGCCACTCCCTCACCATATGAAAGTCACGTCCTTCTCCTTCCCATTGACGTGGGGTTGCCATCAAACAACTCATCGACGAGAGATTCAATGTCCTCGGGCTGATACTTGATGTACTTCTCGCTCTGCCTTCCCGGGTCCAAGTACTGGTTGAACCGGCCGAGGAACGACCGGTACGCTGGTGTGATGACTGCGGAGATTGAGACCCTAAGCTCAGACTGCAGCTGCTCGTCGTTCACTACCCATGTGGTCTGCGTCTTGTGGATGTCGTCGAACATGGCGTTGAAGCTCTTGAACCGCTCCTTGAGCACCGGCTTCAACACCTTCCCGTTCACCTGCAGGCCCTCGTGGTTCAGGCACTGAAGCAGCCGGTACCATGTCTCGCGCTGGTAGTTCTTGTGGTACTGCCTTAGGTCCGACGACCTCCTCCGGCACCATGTGTCCCCCATCAGCTCATGTATCTTGCTGGACCCCTTGATCTTCTGCACAATATACCTCCCGTTGTTCATCAGGAATATGTACCTCAGCGATAGGTCCTTGTATAGCTTCGATTTCATCTCCAGGTTCGCGTCCAGGAGCTCCATCACCGTCATCATCTGCACCGAAAACGGCGACGTTTTCGGGGACGAGGAGTCTGTATTGTCCATGGGTTCGCCATCGGAGGTGTCGTCGACGGCCTTTTCGTGGTGTTGCTGAAACACCTGCTCCAGGGTGTCCTTGTACTCGCAGGCGTACTCGAGGTAATTCATCGTGTACCGAGTGAGGGGATGCACGGCGCCGCTCGGGACGGGGACCTTGCTGCTGTCGCTCTTGATCGAGCTCTCCAGCTGGCAGAATATGCTCACCGCCGCCTCCCCAATCCTTCCCTTCACCGCCCTCATCTCCGCCCTGACCTCCTCCTTCTTGGCATCATCTGAGTACTGCTTAGCGCCATCAACCGCCACGATCAGGTCTTGCAGTGTCTCGTACATGTCGAGGAACTTGAACAGCTTCTCCGCGGACCGGTTCGTCAGCACAACAGCCTCCGCAAAGTTGAGGAGCCAGATGGAGACGGAGCGGGCAAGGTTGCCGAACAGGGCCTGCACAATCTCTGGCTGGCCCAAGAACACCGAATCGCTGAGGGCGCCCTCGCCGGGTAAGAGGATGGTGCAGCATCGCTTGACAGCGGCGATCCATGTGCCAATCTCTCTTTCCAGGGAATCCCACTGCATCCGCTGGACATCGTCGATGCTGAGGACGTCGAGCCCTCCCTTGCTCAATGCTGACTTGAATGCCCTCCGCCTCATGATCATCCACAGCAAGCAGCACTCAGTCTTGTAGCCTGCGGAGATCATCACATCCGCGATCTTGCTCATGACAGAGATCTCTTCGGGTGAAAATGACGGAAACTCCTCCTCCGCTGAGGCGGGCTCGGGCTCAGGAAGGATGCACCGATCCGAATCGTGACCGCAATTATTGAACGATGACAAGTGCTTCGTCTTGGAAAATTTCTGATCTGAATCATCTCTTCCAGTCTTGGAGTCCTCGTCGAGGATGGCGCGAAACTCCTCCTCCAAAAATGACATCGCTCGCTGCAGCACGGAGCTGGTCCTGTTCAGAGAAGAAGAACACAGTGCATTCGCATTCTCACCGCTCGGCTTTAAATCCCCAATCTTGTCCACGATCTTCGAGAGCCGGCTCACCGAACCAAAGAAGCACGAGTCCTCCTCCGGGTCGCGGCTGAACCTGGACTTGCCCCCGTCCGACGCGTACTTATTGATCGCAGACTCGACATTCTTGGAAAGCAACTCGACCGCTCTCAGGATCTCAACAGAATCCGAATCCGCATTCATCTCCCTGTCGTCCCACGGCGAATCGGAATTACGTCTGAGGAACGCGTCGATCTCTTCCCAGACCTGAGGGAGGGTCAAATCAGCCTCCACGGCATTAGAGTCCTCCACTGCCTCGTCCTCCTTGGCCGGTTCTTCAAGGACTTCGGGGCCCGTGTCCTCGACCGTCGGAGACTCGGGAGACGCCGCGACATCCTCGATCTCAACGCCATCGTTTCTCGTGAAGCTACTGGATTTCTCGAGAGCCGGCGGTCTCTCCATCGATGTGGATTGATGATGGTGACGATACAGATACAGGCGATGGCGATGTAATTTGGTGGGGGACAAGAGATCTACCAGCTGGCGAAGGAGGAAAATGGAGGGGAGACCTGACAGATCATATCGGAATCATCACGGTACGAAATGTGGGAAATGTTACGAGATCGTTTCGTGATCTCTGCGCAGGTCTTGCATGGGGTGGGACGTGGGAGGAGGAGGCTATTTTTGGAGGGAAGGAGGAGGAGCAGCAGCAGCAACGACGACGAAGTCCCTTCTCGTTTCCTTTCCTTTGTATTTTCGTGACCGGGATCGGCAGGAGTTAATGCAGGGGAGTGGGCCACGTGGCGGTCAATGTGCTCGGTCGTTGACCCTGATGGGAAGGTCAGCTTCATCATTCATCTGCATGCATGTTTCACGTTGGTGGCCGCCACGTCGGTTTCTGCGGCCTACGTTGTTCGCACGTCCTTGTGTGTTCTCGGAAGTATAGGTTTTTGCGGGCGATTGCTTTTTAGATTAAGATGCATATCTTTTAAATTTTAATATACACCGATTAAAGAAGAAAGCTATCAAGTAAAAACAATATATATATATATATATATGACACACACACACATAGTATTTGATCAATAAAATCAAGGTTATTACGAAAAACCTTAAACTGATACACCTGTAACAAATTTACCCCAAATTAATTTTTGACCATCAAAAACTCTAAACTGGTACATTTATAATAATTTTACCCTCTGTTGGTTTCCGTTAAATTGGATTAATGCCACGAAAAACCACAAAGCAATACATTTGTGACAAACGGAGAATAAAACCCCAAATTGGTCCACCCATCAACTGTCACGTCATTTGACTCGGTAATTTGACGGTAAAATTTGACGGAAACTAACTAGAGTAAATTTGTCACGGATGTCATAATTTAGGGTTTTGGGTAAATTTATCATAAGTGTACCAGTTGGTATTAACCCAAATATCAAATTCAGTATGAAAATTAATAACAAAGCTTGCGTTTGTATTAAGAACTCGGTGTCGATTTCATGGTCACGGAGCATTGGCCTATATGATTGGATAGATCTAGCGCTTTTATTATAATTTTTTCGAGGCAGCGTGAACTTTAACCCTGACTCAGTCGTGCTCCCCATCTGTGCGTTTTGGAGGATAAGGGGCGGGCGCAAACATTTACCATTCCCTTCATGTCTCATGGATCAATCCAACAGCTGCGACCTCCCGATTCGTCGTTTCGGCCGTCCTCGGCCTCTTCATCTCCGTCATTTTCTTTATAAAGCATTCCGACCGGTCGATCTTTAGGGCGGAATCCCACGTTATCAAAACCGAGTCCAAAGGAAGTAATTTGATTTCCCTCGTTCGAGATCTGGGCTCGATTCCTCTGCACGTCGCCATGCCAAGAGCATTCGGAAGCCCTATTTTGCACCGCGGCTAGGTTTTCTCATAGTAGAACAGAGAGTTTTGTTTTCAGAGAATTTTGGTGAGCTGTGAGGTTTTGTTGTTGTTTCGACTTCTGAAATTTTGTACTCTCTCTTTGATTATAGTGGAATTTTTTCGTGCCTCGCCCGTGGACGTAGATCACTTCGTGATCGAACCACGTAAATTTCTGGTGTTCTGTTCTTTTCGTTTCCGCATCCGTTTCCAACACCTATTCTGGTTGAAATTCATTGTGGAGTAACGTTAAGAGATGCAGAGGCCAGTTTGCGATATGATCTGATCCAATCCATGTTGAGTGTTTGGTGCAATTCACTTATATGCTCACTCGAGATTTGTCACATCGATTTGAATGATGAAGCCTTGTGATTTCAATGTTCTAATCTTCAAAGTTTAGCGATGACTATAACATAAGTATCCAATTTACCAAATATTAATTGTCTATTATAAATGTAAAAAAATTATCCAAAAAGTCCTAATCTTATTGCACAGCGGCCGATTCAATCATAAACTTTTCAATCTGACCAATTTAGTTCTAAACATTTTAACGATTTTTCAATGTAGCCATTGCGCCCAATTTTGGCCAAAAATTGCTGACGTGGATACTAGCAATTTCCACATCGACGATTTCCGACTAAAATTGACTGGATGGAATATATTGGAAGATTATCAAAACATTTATGTCCAAATTGATCAAATTGGAGATTTTAGGACTGAATTGGCCGTTACACTATAGGGTTGTGATTTTTTGGACAATTATACCTTATGAATGCATAAATTACAATGGATCAAACTAGTACACTCATGCTGCATTTATCAAGAATTGGATTTTATCACAAAAAATCACAAATTGGTGCACTTGTGCCACATTTATTCTAAAATATTTTTCCAGTCACCAAAATCCCAAATTTGTTTACCCATGCCATATTTACCCCATATTAATTTAGCGTCATAATAAATTATGGATTTTAGCAAATTTTCGAAACTTGAGAGAGTTCTTAGGGCAAAATTAGCAAATTTTAGCATATTTGTCAATCTAAGATTTTGGATTTTCTATGATACAAACATTAGTTTGGGGTAAATGTCGTATCGAAGCACCACTTTAGGAGTTTTGTGATGCGGAAGTTAGTTTAATATAAATGTGACACAAGTGTACTAATTTGGAATTTTGGTAGTATTAGCCCTTGAAATTATAATTAGATAATTTATTATCGAACTATGCTACCATTAATATTGGAAATTAAAAAATATTTTATGTTAATTTTTAATAATTTTTTATTATATCATAAACGATCTAATCATAGTAATTGAATAATAACTATAGAGTAATTAGACCATCGGTAAATAATAACAACATAATTATTTGATTATAACAATCATTAGATATTTTATATTTTTAATAATTATTTCATTATTTAATCGTTACTAATGATGTGATAGTGATTATATTAAATTCACTATTAGAAATTAATAAGAATTATTGTGCACAAATTGTAATATCCTTTCATTTATTGATTTCTAAGATTACGATAATGGAAGAAATTAGGCCTCAACTATCTATCTTGAAAGGCTATTATGTGAATTCTCATAATTTATTCCTAACTTATTTCCCCAAGTATATTGATAAACTATTCTATTTCTGTCTTTATCTTTTACGTGTGTTAGTATGTACCAAGGACTGGAAATGCTAGTGTTACGGGCTGTGTCCAGACAGATTTTATGGGCTCTGTGTTGCACGAACTTGGGTTGGGCTCTACAAATTTTGACGATTTGGTACTTTCTGATTAAGCATCGCTGTAACTACAAACTTTACACATCCAGAAAGTAAGAAACATACTAAACTGAGGAATCAAAAACAAAACAAAGAAAAAGAGACCCGCCAAGACATGGAGAGCCTGAAATTATTTTGACATAAGAAACTTATTATTCACAAAATGCTCTTTCTATCATATGCTATCAACAGAAGAGGTGAGTTTCTCACGTAACAAACGTGAATAAATTTAGTAATAATTATATAGAAAAGTTAGTAATTTCAAACGAGAGCAGGTAACTCTTATAAAGGATGGAAATGTCATATAAAAGTTGACAACTTTAGTGGAGGTAGTTAAATTTAAAGCAAAGTTGGTCATTTGAAAATAATCTAATCCATGCCGATAGTCCTGTCAAATGGGCGGCTTTGGTTGGAATTGGGTTGAGTAGAAAATGGCATGACCCAAATCGACCATATTATTTTATATTGATCCCTTTTTATGCAATACAATTTCAGGTACCCATATCCGATTTAATCAGGAATCAACCCAACCCGGGTTTTAATCTTAGCAATTTTTCTCCTTTAAATTATTAGTTCTAAAGAATAGCGACTCCATGGCCCACTCGTTGAGTTAGTAAGGGAGCTCAAGTGCTCGAGCCGGGTTGTGAACTATGATTTCACGTGGCTTATGAGCAGCATGGAGACGTAGGTGAGCGTCACGCTGATGAACAAGCACATTTGTGTGGACATGCATGTTTGGGGATCTGGTTATGGATGGGGGCGTGAAGGTGAAGGGGGTGGTCGATCTTGCCCGACTAAGGAAAGTCTTCTTGCAAATGTCCATTCAATTACAGAATGCAAACACACTAAATTTTGAGTTGTTATACAGTGAGCATCCCCGTATCAATGTTGCATCCTCGACAATAAGGAGTTCCTATGATGAGTAAATTCCCAAAACCTCAGCAAATGAATGAAATTGCAAAGATAATGACTATACTGACAATTAAAAAATCTTCAAATAACGAAAGTTGTATAAATATTAAAAAATTGAAGCAATTGTGAGATCTAAATGACGGGGACAAACAGTGCACTATTTCCTTTACTTCAATAACCCCACCATTTTATTTATACATTATTTCCTACCACTACCTTTTTCTCGTTTCATTTTATCAAAGTTTGACCCTTGTGAAGAAAGTGAACCGAAGGTGTGTGCTTATAGCTAAAATGAATCCACAAAAACTCATTCAAGTAGCGATGACACCAACAATGATATCAATGGCAATACCCCATCATAGTCATAACTGGGCTAAGCATCTCTATCCCTCTACACAGCAATGTACGAAGCAGAGCATTAGTTCTGGATCAAATGGACAATAACTTCACTTCAAAGATTTCAACATCCCTGGAAGCAATGCTTAACAATAAATCTAATAGTTCGAACAATGCTGTGGACGAAAGGAGCAGACCGAGGAAGCGGCGTAGAATTTCTTGACCATCACCTGGATTTAATGAAAATAATTACAGTGGAAAAATTGGAATTAAACTATTGCCTTCGGTCACCAACTGAATAATGGCGTCTACAATTGCCGGTTTTTCCGTTGCAGAAAAATTTTCCACTTTCACAATGTTCAAGTTTGCACTAAAAAAATCGAGAGATTACATGAAACTGTGTATGCAAATGCATGCAAGTTGCATAACATTGAAAATATATTCGATAGAGGATTGAAGTTCAGAGGTGCGCAAAGCTAGATCAACCAGAAAAGCAGGAAGACCAGTGACGGCGGAGACAGATGAGCTGCGCTCCTCAGAGGGCCACCGGAGATGGCGGCGGCAAAGCCGATCAGTTGGGATCAAAGAGTAGAGAGAAGCTCGCAAGTCACAATCGATGAAATCGAGAAGGGAGGGAGGGAAGAGACTTGCGAAGAAGAAGAAAAGCCTAAGACCTGTTTATCAAGGGGGTCAAAAGTGGGGTTATACCAGACTCACTAAAACCCATATTTTGGGCTTTCCAATTTAAAATCCATTATCACTTATATTTCAAATTTGAGGCGGCCTATTCATAACCTACTTCAACAAATTTGGGATAGAATATAGTTATGTGACCCATTTTGATAGTCCTACGTAGTGGGGAAAATTACTAAAACGGTTCTAAACATGTTACACTTGTGCCAATTCAATCCTAAATCTTTTGCATTCATGCAAATTTAGTCCATCCAGCCGATGTTGACATGGCAATTTTTAATTTTTTCGATTTATTTTGATTATTTATTTTCCCTTCTTTTTCCTTTTCGTTTTCTTTCCTTCTTCCCCTAGCTGGTTCGCGATCAACCAAAGGCTAGGGCCGGCGAGATCGACCTGGCCAACCAGGGGAAGAGGGAAAGAAAAAAAAGGAAAGAGAAAGGAAAAAAAATGAAAAAAAATTATTTAAAAAAGTTTAAAACTGAATTGGTAAAAAATATAAAAGTGGCCGAATGGACTAAATTGGTACAAATATAAAAGGTTTATGACTGAATTGGCCCAAAAAAAAAGATTTAGAACTGAATTGGCACAATTGCAATAGGTTGAGGACTATTTTAGTTTCGACCAAAAAAAAAAGGATTGTTTTAGTAATTTTCCTCTGCATAATGGTAAGCGGAACCTAAAATTAGCTTATAATTTTATCAGGGAAAAAAAGTCGGTAAGTAACTCAAATAAATTGATACATCGCTGTAAGAAACATAACTTCAATAAAAAAAATCAGTAATTCGGAATTGGTTAATTAACGTAAGTAAGGGACTCAAATAAGAATCAATAATCTTAAACTACCTGTTAATGTTAGAAATGTCGGTAACTGCTCAAGCTAAGGTTGACAATTTCTCATAAAAGTTGATAACTCTAACACGTTAGTACACTAAGCCGATAAAAGATGGTAATTTATCAGAAACAATTATCATTTATAAACAAACACATAACTATTGGTAATTCCCCCACAAGAGACGCTAAGGTTCTGCACCACACGCTCATCTTCATACATCAACATGACGCAAAGGAAATAGTCGGTCTTGTACCGTATCTCCCACCGGGCCATTGCCTGATTAACTCAATTCTGTAGTGGACTTTTGAGGGACCGATCCATGTGCGAGCACCGCTTCCATCCAAAGGCGGTGCCGCGTCACCTCGGTGGGCTTGGCGGCGGGGGCTTCTCACCTGAAGGTTCGTCTGCAGAGTACTCGCGACGCGCAAACATCGAGTCAAGGAACTGACCGCCCGCCAAAAGAAGGGAAAAGACAGGAGAATTTATTTGTCTCCAATGAACTAGTTCATCAATGGCGTACAGATCTTAATAGGACCCGCAAAAGAAAGGAGAAGACAAGAGAATTTGTCTCTAATGAACTAGTTCGTCAATGGCATTCAGATCTTAATAGGACGTGCGAATCTTCCCCTTCAGTTTCCTCTCTGCGCGACCGGACTTCATCTTTTCTGTCTTGCAAGCAGCTGCATTGCCTGTCTTGGTCTTGCATTATGGTTTTTCCTGCGGCTCCACATGTTTTGGGTGGATCCATCTCTCCACTTGCCAATGCCCGATTTCCTCCAATTTTCTTTTGTCTTTTGACTTCGTCAAACTTTTACAGAAATTGGATCTTACCCACCATATCAACACGGTCTCAGATATGATTTGCTTTAAAAAGAAAAACGAAACTGTTTATGCTTATTATATACCACGAGTTGTCATGTACAATGAAATAGGCCAGACGAGTTGGAACTTGGCCCTTCATCCCCATGTCATATTGTGATGGAAATACTTTGCACCATATCAAGCACTTTGTTGTATAAATTGTCAACAGAAAAAAAAAAAAAGAAGAACCCTTTTAACCAGAGAAGCGAATTATGTATCTCTTCAACTCGTAGACATGCGTACGATCTCAATTACTTTGTCTCCTCCTATTAAGGGTGATATTACGGTTGTTAAACCGTAAGTCGTCACATTCATTTGCCCTACTAGGTGACACAGATCGAAACGTTCATGAATGATTTTCATCCTTTAATCATTACAATACACTGGAAAAAGTATACCCTAACATCATTAGGACCAATACAATGGTGAAGTTATCCAATAGTCTCCCTGAAATCATCACCTTCTGCAGCGGAGTGGGGAATGCTGTCCAGCCCATAAATTTGGGAAGATCTTCAGCATATTTTTATATGTTCGAGATCAAAAGCAAAACTCGACCAATGAAATCCAAACCCCATGATGCTTCGATGAAATCGTCGAATCCTCTCACGAAGCTGCGAATTCAAAAGTCGTTTGAGCTGGGTTGTTGCTGTAGTCGATCTGTGTTTGGAGCGAGCTCGGTCTTCTTCTGTTGTCATTTTCACCATCAAGTTTCGGTGATCTTTGTCGCTTCATGAATTCAAAATCCAGTATCTGCCCTCGATAAGCAATTCGAATAATCTCATTTAAATAAAACCCGATCGGTGCTTCAGTATATGATAATGACAGTTTAGCCGTGTAAAAAAATACCAAGTCAAAAGAGAAGAAACGCCAAAACCAAATACGCTGTCATTAGCTTTCAAACGCTCCAGAATCTGTTCTCCTACATCATCGGCGAGCGAGTCTCGTACGCGCATGAAAGCAAAATCTCTGCCCTTTATGTGATGTTCAATGTCCGTACGCATGAATTGAGATATCTAAAGCTGTCAGGGAGGACGATACGAAACTTGGCAGAAATGTAGGGCAAAGCTCTCTACCAAATCGTGTCTGGTGTATCAGAATACACCAACTCCTTAATTGAATTCCATCTCCGGACAAAACCAAAACAGGGGGCAGTGCACCAACTCCATCCGAGTCCATTTCATATATCTTGTCGATTCGTTCGTTTCAGTGAAACTTAGTGTAGATTATTCCTTTTGGTATAGCATAAAGCTTAATATAGAAAAGACCTTGAATCAAACAAAAGATTGGAGTGCCTACATATGTCTGTGTGTAATCTAGCCCCCTCTAATTTCAGTTTCTCGTAGCGCCTTTCCGTTAAGACCAGTATTTACGTTCGATTTACTTACCCAATGTATGTTAATATGTTCGTATTTTCCTTCGAGAAAGCGCCTGCCGATATTCATTTATGCTTTCCCCATATTTTCTAAGCTAGTTAGAACCATGGTTTAGTTGTTCAAGGTGGATTTTCTGCTGACAATAGAAAATGGATGGCAAGAGTGAATGTCCGAGAAGAATCAAAAGTCAACGTGCTAACACCAGATGGGCTCGAGAACTTGCCCTTTATAAAGATTTCTCAGAAGGAGCTCGCTCATGGCTTCCAGGTCATAGATGGTCGGATTTGGCGCTAAGTGGGTACTCGGGGAAGGCTAGGGTTGGGATCTTCACAGCATATTATGGGTTAAGACCCAACACCCATTGGACATGTATCACGCAACCGAACCGAATGATTCTCTCCCGGGTTTTGAATAAAGATCGATCGATCTTGCATTTTCCCTTTATTCGATAGTGCCAAGCGAGAAAGAACAAGAAGCAGAACATGTTGGTTGAGGCTACACATGCACATGATGACATTATCATCCACCTCTGCTGCAGACTTCTTCTGACCCGAATACACATGTACACTTAGATTCCCACGAGTATTTAGAAGTTTCTTGGCGCACCTTTCTTTTCGGTTTCTGCATTCTTTTGATTAAGAAAAGAAATCAGATTGGTTCAGCGGTTGAAGAACCGTCCATGCCTATATGAGGTCAAAACTTTTGAATTTGGCCGACATATGGAACTGCCCGAGGTATCTTTGGTAAATAATATTCTCTTAATGAGTAAAGATTGGGCAGAACCGTAATCCAATGTGCGGAGAAGGAGAGAACGGTTTTTATAATTTTCATTATTTTGCACCAATTATCTCTGAAGACGGAGAGAGGAGCTGGGAGAAACTGATGGGCAATATCTATGAATGTTGAAGTGGGAATCGGGAATCGGATTTGCTATCAAGGGCACCTTCATTTTGCGAAATATAAAGGATTTAGAAAATATTTTTCGAAAAATGATTGCCCGTATCACTTGAAATGATTAACTAATAAATGGTATTTTCATTATCAATAGCAATTTGTATCTAAATATTCGATGTCATTTATTTTTGTAAATGATACAGTCCATCGTTTCTAGGAAATTGCTTTTCGAATCATTTACTTTCCGTAAAATAAGGTGGTCCCATAAGTATCCACCGGTACGTACATATGGGTGAAGCGAATGACAAACGTTTGATCCCCGACTGCTTGGAATGCGGACAATTTAATGTTTACATTATCTATTTAGATTTTGACTCATATCCCACTTAATTCGCGAGGTTAGCAATGCCTTTAATTTCCCTCCCGCCCCCCTTCCGGCGGCACGCGGAGGTGTAGTAGGCGAGTGATTAGTTAAAGTATATTATATATTTGATCAATGGGTAATTTTTTCAAAACAAATTATTGTAAGATGTCATTCGGTAGGATAAATTACCTAAGCGGACATACGAAAATCCACGGAATTGTGAATATTTTTTTTTTTGAAAAAGATGAATAAATGTAAAACAGCATAATTTATTTTCATGAAAATTATATAACCGTACATTTGTTTTAAGTATTCATATGAAAGCAAGGAAAAAGAAAACAACCTGAAACGACATTAACCAATGAAAAAGAATATATTCAAGAAACCGCAGCGTCTGAAATCCTCGGCCAAACGACGACCAAACTGTAGAATGGAGCGGTCGCAAAGACACGGGGCTTTTGCTCGTGCTGCGCCGCCGGTCCCGCCACTGGGCACGTTTTTTCGTCTACGAATTCCCCATTTTGCCTCCGCCACCGCCACCGCCACCACGACCACGACCGCCACCACTTTCACACCGTGAACTTCGTACAAACCCACTGCTCTGTTTTTGTTTCCTTCTTGCAGTAGACTGAAAGTTAGAGCCGCAGTAAATGCGAGTAATCGGACCTTTTTCTTTTCTTTTCTTTTTTTTCTTCTGGTCGAGTAAAAGTAAAGGGTCAACAGTTGAAGTTGCTCCGCAACCAAAAAAAACGCAAAGAAAAAGAGAAAAAGGATCAAAGTTTCTCTCGAAGGAAGAAGGGAGAAAATCTAGAGGAATAGAAGTGGTGAAATGGGGAAGAAGTTACGTGGATTCCTTCCTTGTTATAAATACGTCGTCTTCCTCAGAGGGGAGATCAGTTGAAACCGGGAAGGAGAATCGAGCCTCCCGTTCGAGGTGCCACCGTTCTGTTGTCTTTCTGCTGGTACCCACCTGCTCGATCAGATAAAGGCTCAACCTTTTTCGTGTTTTCTGCGGTTGGGTTGCCGTGAAGGCTAGTGTTGAGGGGTCTGAATCTGATTTGGGTGTTCGTGAGAGCATTGGATTGGTGAGGCGTCGTCAAGGGATGGCTCCCTCCGGATGAGCTTCTTGTTGTTGGGATTGTGAGGATCGATTCGAGGTCCCATTTGAGAGGATGGGTTGCTTTTCGTGTTTTGATTCGAGGGAGGACGTGAAGCTGAATCCTGAGAACGTGAGCGACGATCGGAATCAAGGGCATCTCTCGTCTGACATTTCCAGATTGGCCTCTGGTCAGCCCTGTCAAGACCCCTAATTTTCTTTGTTAAAAACGTGACACTTGTGTTGGTTTTTCTGTGATTTACCTTCTTGATCTGTTCTGGGCGTGTCTGATGTTGCCTATGCGACTTAAAGGAAGATAATGATGATGCTGGCTTTGTTGTCGCTGTTGTGTGGATCGTTGTTTGTTTGATTATCTGATGATAAAATTGTTATTCTTTGCTGTTAAGAAGCAGACCCACATAGAGGATTGTCTCCTGTGTCTTTTGGTGGAATGAGATCTCCTTATGACTGCATAGACAATCTTCGTGTGGATTATACTTCTGGTTAGTGTAAGAGAAATGACTGAGCTGAATCGGATTCTTTTGCTGGCACCACCCAGTTTGGTGCAAATCAGAAATGTGAACCTTTTGATCTTTGTCTTGAAGTCAATGAATTAAATGTGATGATCGTCCCTTTTGATCTTTGTCTTGAAGTCAATGAAATTGATGTATTTGTAAAGTTGCATTTCTAATGGGCAACTCTGACAAATTACGTTTGCAGGAGTGGACAGACCACGATTGAGAGGCAATGCAGGAGTCAAAAGAGAATTACCTGGCCTTAAGGATGCCCCTGGTATCGCTGCTCAGACATTTACTTTCCGTGAGCTTGCAGCTGCAACGAAGAATTTCCGGTCCGAGTGTTTCTTAGGAGAAGGGGGATTTGGCCGTGTATATAAAGGACGACTTGAGAGTACCGGTCAGGTAAATTATCCGGTGATTTACCTGCAGAAGCGAGCTATATGATGTGCTCGGTTATACTTTAATTTATTTATTTTCTTGTTTGTGCTCTAATTGACAACTTTAGAGACGTTAAATGTCGGCTAATTTGATGTTCGAGTTATGAACAATCTCCTTTATAATGAGTTCCTAAAATGTCATGACCCATGGTTATTTACATGGGACCAAAGTGAGGGTTAGTTCACATGCATCCCTAGTTTATGGTGGTCTTACTTGACTTGGTATTCTCTTTACCACCCACCTGGGTGGCGCTGCTGGAGCGCGCACTCTTCCTCTCACAAAAGGTTGAGTGTTCGAATCACGGGCGCCGCAGGGTGACTTAACCGGTGGCACGTGTGTGGTGGCTAGCACGTGTCGCCCCCAGGGTTTACTCCCCGGCTGTCGGCTGTGCGGGGGTTCCCCGGGTTACCAAAAAAATAATAATAATAATTGTTGGATATGCTCTCATTGAAGCACCTATTTCACGATACTTCATCATATGTTTGATGAAGATCTGTTGGAGTTTTCAAACCAATGTAGTTCACTCAGAAAGACTTAGCGAATCAGGTGTAAAAAGCTAGTGAGTGAATTTCTGTTTTCTGATGTCTATTCGGTAGTTACTTTTCAGATGCATATGAAACTATCCTACTGGATTTCATGTTGCTTATTTTGTTAACACTTCTAACAGTCCTTGGTGAGTAATGAGTATGGCCGGACTTTTTTATTAATTACTTTGTCCTTGCCGCTACAGGTGGTTGCTGTTAAGCAATTGGATAGGAATGGTCTTCAGGGTAACCGAGAATTTTTGGTGGAGGTTCTCATGTTGAGCCTTCTACATCACCCTAACCTGGTGAATTTGATTGGGTACTGTGCTGATGGTGACCAGCGTCTTCTTGTCTATGAATTTATGCCCTTGGGATCATTGGAAGATCACCTCCACGGTGCGATTTTCTTGTCAATAATTGTCTGATTTCCCTTATATGAGTGAAAGTCCATTATCTACTTATATGATGATCTGTGTCTTGGTAATGCAATTGTTTACAAAATGTTCTGTTTGTGCCAAAAGGATGAGGCTTGGTGGTATTAGCTGTGACAAGAAACCGGGTTGGGTTTTCTAAAGTTTGAATCAATAATGGTAAACACTTGGATCTGGCAAGAATGGTGGTAGGCAAAGAGGTTCTCTATTTTTCCAGCTATTTTATTGTGCTGAAAATGCTTGAATCTTTTGAAAATGTGGAAATTAGCAACCGAGACACAAAGTATCTGCAAAAGACCGAGCTAAGCAGTTTTCTGTTTTTGAATGAGAAAAGATGTGTGCGGGAGTGCTAAGAGTTGCATCATGGACATAGTAGATGAGAGTATGCGGAGAATGCGGGTTGAAAATAGTAGGGAAACATTAAAAAGTCTTGAGAGTGGAGTAAAATCTTTAGGGTGGTACTATATAGAATGTGATGCTGTGAGAGGATCTATAATGACGAATGCCAAATGGTGGTAAAATACATGATTAGTTTTGCTGTTGTATTGGTAGAATAAAATCATAACTAAGGACGCCGGCTTGATATTCAACATTTTCAAAAACTCATGCATAATCATGCTTCCCCCAAGATGCTTTAGCAACATTTGCCAAGCTTTTGCTGCTCTGTTAACAGATTTCATAATTCTTTATAAAATAAATATCAGTCAATGACATGCTAGGAAAGTAAATTGCTTGAGCACCTTGAATAACTATTATTGTGGACCAAATTTAGCTGCTACTCGAGTAGCACTGATTGTTTAATTTCAAGAAATAAATCTATACTGCATCACATGTGATTATTTACTCACTTTAAGAAAAATAACCGCTTTCTGCTCCACACAACTCAGCAGACCCCCACACCATCATTGAGCCTCTGGCTCAACGCCGCATGAATGCGGCAACTTGACCCTGCCGTTGATGCCCTTGTGGCCTGTGGCTGACCCTGATTGTATCAAGCTCATTTACAGTGACGTGGGCACGAGCTGTGCGACGTTGGCCTTGTGCTCACAAGGGAAAGGAGGCCTTGTGAGCTCCACAGTAGAGCTTGGCCATGGCCATGGGAGCTCTGTAGTAGAGCTCAGCCCTGGCGACCATGGCTGCTCGAGCTATGCTACCAAGCTTAGCTATGGCTGCTTTTGAGAAGAAAAAATATTAAAAAGACAAAAAAAAGTTGAAGAGGAACATGAAGGAACTAGGAGAGAGAAAGTTTTACCGGGCCAAAAAAGTAAAGAAAAGAGAGGGAGTGGTCTCACGTGGAGAGAAAGAGAGAGAAATGGTGGTGGGGCCAGCTTATTATATGAGAAGAGGAGAGTGTGAGGTTGAATGCACAAATACATAATAAAATCAGCAATAGATGAGTATGCCTAGGAAGCAGCAGCTAATTCTTGGCCCATCTGCATATACAGAGACCATGTTCTACTAGCTTGTATTTTGTATAATACTATGTGGTCATGATACAGCTTGTTAATTTCTCATTTTTTAAATGTGCTTGGCCCTTGGAACTTACTATTCATGCCGATCTTTTGATAATAATGTGAAAAGAACATTATCTAAAATTTCAATTTAAATTATGACAGGAGATGACTCTGGAGTCTAAACTCGTTTGATTAGAAATAATCATGCATGATTCTCTCCCTTTCTATTAGCCTTCACTTGCATTTCTGTGTGCCTAGTTTATTTCTCATGCACACTGAACACTATCATGGGCGTTGTCTCGATATATAAAGAGTAAGGAATGATGCTCCCAATGGCCAACATAGATGAGGGGACTGTTGATTGTAGCTAGCCTAGCCGCCATGGAGTTATGGTTTAAACTGGATTTGGAACGGTCTTAGGGGCAAGTGAATCTTAATATGACAAAAATAATGTACGGAATAAATTACATTTAATGCTAATCGATTCAAATTTGTTTAGAACATCGCATCTCTCTCGATATTACAAGTGCACGTTAGCAAGCACATGGTTCTGATTATGCTCCTAATCCCCACTAGAGTTGCTGATGCTGTTGTTGGTGTTTCTGGATTATGCCCACAGCACTCTATGCTGTTGCTAATACTCAGTGTTGGTCATTCCACAGATCTTCCTCTTGGGAAGGAGCCTCTGAATTGGAACACTAGAATGAAGATAGCTGCTGGTGCTGCTAGAGGTTTGGAATACCTGCATGACAAAGCGAATCCACCAGTTATATATAGAGATTTCAAGTCGTCAAATATATTGCTAGAGGAAGGATTCCATCCAAAGCTTTCTGATTTTGGGCTCGCAAAGCTTGGGCCAACTGGAGATAAATCGCATGTTTCTACAAGGGTTATGGGGACTTATGGGTACTGTGCTCCCGAGTATGCTATGACTGGACAACTCACGGTAAAATCTGATGTGTACAGTTTTGGGGTGGTCTTATTAGAGCTGATTACTGGACGTAAGGCGATCGATAGTAGCCTTCCTCATGGAGAACAGAATTTAGTTGCATGGGTAAGGCTGGTTTCTCTCTCTTTGTTTTTGTTGTAGCAAGAAAGGGCATAAGGTGAAAACATTATAAAATAAGGGTACCAACGATCAGATTGGATGACCACATTGAATTATGAATTGGGATTGATAGGGGTTCAATTCTGCTTGACAACGGAAATGGACATACCTAACCCAATCGGTTTTTTCCTCCTCCTTTGTATACGTGTAGCTTGACTAATATAGAAAACTTAAAAGACTTTTAGTCGCTGATTCTAGTTTATGCAGGAAATAGACATTTCTATCACAATGTAGGCTGCTGCTGTTCCTTTTTTTTATTTGTTTTTCTTGTCGAGTTGCTATATAGTCACAGGAAAACCAGCCCGGCCTAGCTTCTCTGCATCCATTCTGGCTAGTGCAATCTGTCATTGATTTTCGATTCGATGCCTGCAATTTAATTCATTTCTAGCAAGAACCAAAATGAACTACATGCATCATGGATTTGTCCTTACCAGGCACGTCCGCTGATCAATGACCGCCGTAAGTTTTCTAGACTGGCGGACCCAAGTCTCCAGGGGCAGTACCCAATGCGTGGGCTCTACCAGGCGCTTGCCGTGGCATCCATGTGCATCCAAGAGCAGGCGGCAGCTCGTCCTCTCACAAGGGATGTAGTCACAGCTCTTTCTTATCTAGCAAACCAAGCATACGACCCAAACACGGCCGCTGGGCACGCATTCAAAGGATCTGGAGGTGTTAGGGAGGGTAAGAGCAGCGGAGACGATCGGGGAGGGAAGATCCTGAGGAACGAGGAAGGAGAAGAATCGGGGCGTAGGTGGGATTTAGAAGGGTCGTCGGAGAAAGATGATTCTCCGAGAGACACGGCAAGGATATTGAACAAGGATTTAGACAGGGAAAGAGCCGTGGCAGAGGCCAAGATGTGGGGCGAGAACTGGCGAGATAAGAGACGGCAGACCGCTAAAGGCAGTTTTGATGGCTCTAATGGTGTGACATCTTAAGCCTTCCGTATCTTTGCTTCGAGCTCGGATGGTGATGCTTTTCTTCGACTTGATTCTTGCATTTTGCTTGCTGAGAAGCCAGAGATTTTGATGAAATGTGACAGAACTTTTGATATTCCATGTCTAAATCCTCCCCCGGAAGATCAAAAAGAGTGGGGGAAATGCTTTGCTTTTATGTACTTCTCCGTGTCCTTTGTGTACAACACAGACGAAAGAAACTCAGAACAGGAGGTACATGATGGGTTTGTATTGCCTCCACAGAGTGTGCAAGAATGTTAAACCAAAACAAGAAATTGAAAGTCTTTGGACACGTTGCAGTTTATTTGCCAGGCTGTCTCTGCAAACGAAACATTCCTGAAGTATCTTTGTCTGAGTTTAGGCTTCTTCAGCTGAACTTACGACGAGTCTGACTCGAAACTGAGGGAATGGCGCTGCTTCTCCTTGTATCGGATGTACCATGGGCTTGTGTTTTCTTTTACGCGCCATGAATGAACTACCTGAAAGGTAATTGGAGATGTTGCACTCACATGCGCGAGGGGAGCAACATTTTGTTAGCTGCAACAGCTGTATTGTTATCCTCTAAAAGACTACGGCAAGAAAGAACCGTTTAGCTCCTTAAATAGGATGAATCTAAGTTCATCAGCGTCGTTAGACTATCGAGTCGTGATGGACTCGAGGAATCAGCGCCACCGTGTATATAAGGAGAACATGGAGCAATTCAGCAAGTTCAGACAATTTGATCCGAGCAATTGCAGGCGAAACAGATGAGACGTGCCTAAATTTTAGAGGAGAAGAGTTCCATACTTTCAGTGATTATTTGAAATGAAGGAAGATATTCCCAAGAAGTGGTTCTATGGTGTAGTGGTTAGCACTCTGGACTTTGAATCCAGCGACCTGGGTTCGACTCCCGGTAGGACCTCCTTTTCCTTTTTGTTTTTTGTAAAATCTGACGAACGCTACCCGACATAAAAATTGAAAAGGTAAACGGGGTAAACGTTTAACAATGGATTTTGAGGTCCGTGAAACAGACAACAAATAGAAAACTCCATTCCGACATGATAGAGTGGTGGGAACGAGCTTTTCAAATTGGTACGCGAATTGTTGCGCTCCCTCTGGTTGGATTTATGTCTATCCGGACGCTTCAGAAAGTCATTAGTATCCGCATCCGAGTCAATCCCCTCCAATTGAGAAAAACTCATCCTCGAGTCATTTAGAGGATCCGGGTATAATGGCCCATCATTAGAATGAGACTCATCGATCAACAACATTGAAAGTGGAAGAGACACTCATCGAACTTGGAAGATCAAAGATATAAGCACCGTCGTTAATTGGCTTCTGGACCTTATATGGTCGGTACTTCTTCGATCGCAACTTGTCATATCGAACCACTGGAAACCACTCTTTCCGCAAGAAAAGCATCACATCATCAGCTTCAAACAAGTATTTTTTTTCCGACAATAACGATCTTCAGCAAGCTTAAGCTTAGTGTAACCCCCCCCCCCCCCCCCCTAGTTTCCGTTTAACAACCTCACGAGTCGACTGCGCCTGTGCCACCAAATTCTGAGCTGCTAGACTTTTCTCGGTTGACTTACGAACCATACGTAGGTCAAGCACATGCGAAAACAACATCTTGCCAGTGTTTTAGTCATGGCATTATGAGATTCAATTCGAGCATTGAAGATTACCTTTTCAAATCACAAATCGTGCATAAATTCATTTTATCACGGCGGCTCGCATAAACCAAAGGCCTGATTTCTTGGAGAGTGATTTACGGACCTCTGCATTCGCGCCTTTAGATCATAAAAATAGGATTTACAACAACATAATCCCTGTTTTATTAATAATTTCCTTGCATTAACAAAGTTGAGGTTTGACTCTGCCCTGAGGAGGTCTACAATCACCAAGAAACTGCGACGATGTTGCATAGACCAATAAGTAGAAACATGACATGAGCAAGTGGAATGTCCGCGTGTTACCAAGTGCATTCCAGCTAGAATGAGCACAATATGGTTGCTGCGCAGGTTAGGATAAACTCAAAAATTATCATGATCATGTGGAATTCTTATATTATCCACGTTTTACTCGGGTACAGACATGCACGCATACTATCATATTGCCAAACATATAAGAAAACTTATTATTCAAATATGGAAAAGTGACAAAAATAGTCACTGAACTTTGATATAACGTGCAATGTGATCCTTGAATTTTTAATTTATTTAATGTTATCTCTGAAATATTAGTACATATTCAGTGTAGTCCCTAAACTACATGAAAAAGGCCCGGGATCACATTAAATATTAGGTTAAAGTTCATGGACTATATTGAATAAATTAAAAATTTAGGGGTCACATTAAATATTAGGCCAAAGTTCAGAGACCATTTATGTTATTATCCCTTTCATTCGAGAACAGGAAAATCACAAATGAAGGAAACTCAGAAGAGGCGAGAATGACGTGCAAGACCACTTCCCCTTGCTCACAAGATCAGTTCAGGATGGCACCGGAGTCGAGAATCGAGGACGCAAATAAGAGACTCAAAGAAATCTGAACACGGCATTCTTTTTCATTTTGATACTCGGTACATGGAATTTCGTAGGACCGATGGATGTCGAACTGCTCTGAAACGCCAAACCATTAGATGAAATGCAGAGAAAAGTGCCAAAAAAGTCCTAAACCTTTTGCATTAGTGCCACTTTAATCCTAAACTTTTTTTGTGTCAATTTAGTCCTAAATCTTTTGCATTGGTACCAATTTAGTCCTAAACCTTTTTATGGTGCCAATTCAGTCCTAAACCTTTTAAATTAGTGCTAATTCAATCATAAATCTTTTGTTTTTGTGCTAATTTAATCCTTCCGGCCAATTTTGATCGGAATTTGCCGACGTGGACGCCTACCGGCCAGTGGCCGGTCACCGGTGTCGACGTGGCACCAACATGGTCAACTTTAATAATATTTTAATATTTGTTTTGAACTTTTATTTTTTTCCTTTTTCTTCACTTTTTTTTTGTCTCTCTCTCCTTCCTCTGGCCGGCGAGCTCAACCTCGCCGGCCACTGGTGAGGGCGAGGCTCGACCTCACCAAATCCAGCGAGGTCGGGCCTTGCTTGACCATGGCAAGGCTCGAGCCCTCGTCGGAGGCCGCGGCGAGGTCGAGCCTCGCCCAGCGACCTCACCGGATCCGACGAAGTCGAGCCTCGCCCGACCATGGCGAGGCTTGAGCCCTTGCCGGAGGCCGCGGCAAGGGCAAGCCTCGCCATGGTCAAGCAAGGCCCAACCTTGCCGGATCTAGCGAGGTCGAGCCTCACCCAACCAAGGCGAGGCTTGCCCTTGCCAGTGGCTGGCGAGGTCGAGCTCGCCGATCTCTAGCCTTTGGTCGATCTTTGGTTTGGCGACCGACCAGAGGAAGGAGGGAGAGACCAAAAAAACAAGTGAAAAAAAAGGAAAAAAATAAAAATTCAAAAAATATTAAAATATTATTAAAATTGTCCACGCCAACGTCAGTGATCGGCTGCCGGCCGACAGGTGTCCACGTCAGCAAATTCCGATCAAAATTGGCCGAAAGGACTAAATTGGCACAAAAATAAAAAGTTTAGGATTAAATCGGCATCAATTTAAAAGATTTAGAACTTAATTGACACCAAAAAAAGGTTTAGGACTAAACTGGCACTAATGCAAAAGGTTTAGGACTTTTTTGGCACTTTTCCCATGAAATGCATGATGATTCGACATTCAATAACTCACTAATTCAATACCATGATGGGATCAAAAAGTAGGAGGAGGAGAATTCATCGTGCATGTAGCCACCAAGAGAGAGAAAGGGAAGAACGGGGAAAGGTGATAGAAACCTTTTTCTTCTCGGGATATTAGAAAACAGACAAGCAATTGACGTGATTAGACACCTTTGCTCTTCCCTTCATCGTTCGAGATGCTTCATGCCTCGCAACTTTTATATCGTGCACGCACTAGGAATCTTCTTTTTCCCCTTGCTTCCACCATTGACGATGATCCGCAGGTCGATGAACAGTGAGTGGCCACTGACCGACCAATCCTCTCCTTTCCATGTTCTGTGGTGATCGTCTCTTTGTCTCTCCGTGGTTTTTAGGATTTCCAAAATATTTCTGTACCTCGCTAAAATGTAAATGTTTGTTAAAGAAAAAGAAAGGAATAAAAGAAACCCTACCATGAAATTCTTTGAAAGTCTACTAGTGTTTATATCGTTAGAAAATCCAACATAAAAATTTAAGCTAATATATGTAAAGAGAGGCTGGTATGGAGTCAAGCGATGTGAGATATTTCAACATCCTTTCTTACATGCAAGCCAAATTATGAATGACACGTGAAATTTGATAAACGGAATTGACACACACGCAAGATAAATTGGGGCAAAACTTGGCTCTAACACAATATGAGATTTTGTGAGACGACAATTGATAGCCCTCTCAAAAAATATGTCGTGGTATCAAAGCAATGGGTTCCTTAATTCAAATATTTCCATGGTCCTTATTTGTCCCCCTTATAATATGTTTCCACGCTTGGTTTTAGATTAAAGTCTGACCTGACCTACGTGTGAGGAGTAGCGTAAGAATATTTTATATTGAAACCCGTTTTTATCCAACAGCCTAAGTCTTTTCAAATAGCTAGCTAGCAGCAGTAGCACAAATTTTTTTTACATATTATGAAATTGTGCAATAAAATTATTATGAGATATCATTCTTTAATAATGCTATATTTGGGAGACTGAAGAGGGAGGAAAATGAAAGAAAGTACCAATGATTTAGAACATTTTATTTTCTTCCTTCTCACGAATATTTGAACTTTTCCGTAACTCTTTGAGCCAAATACTCCTCGCCTTGCTCCCATTATCAGACATAGCCCCGTGGGCATAGAACAGAATAACAGGGTCATTGTTCCTTTCTCTTAATCACCGGTTTCTTCGAAGGCCTTCCAAACGGAAAAAGTGCACAGGCAATTGTGCGTCACACGAATGTCTGAATGTGCAACCATGCTTTCCATGATTTACGTAATATTCTCAAGCAAGCGATCTCATTATCAAACACCATCCACTCGCAGTGCCCTGCAAGCTGACAAGAAAGAGTCTAATCAATGCAGAAGCACGGGCCAGGCATTGAGATGTGGTTAATACTCTCAATTTTATAGTTTAAGTCTGTATTTTATTGATAATTTGAGCTTGGATCATGAATAATTATTGTCTATATAGAATATCTTTCTTTTATAATTGAGAGTTGTAACAAAGAAACGGAAGGTGCCAATTATGTGAAAAGGTGAACAAAGATAAATCATGTGTCTTATTCTCTATTTATTGCCTTTATTCTCTATTTCGTTATGTTTGTATGCCTAATCCTAACAAAGGTTATCAGGTTGAGTCGAGCCACTCGTGAATAGTTCAATCCATCAATCGACTGCAATATCCGGAAACTTTTGGTTTTCTTCTTTCTATCAATTTCACCAAACACTGACGAAATATCCTTCAAGAATATGTATGGATCGATATAAGGTTCATTTGTTGACCATAGACAGGAAAGCAAATGATAAGAAATTTAAATGTATGAGGACAGTAGTCAATTATAACAAGACATATAATGTGTAGAAAAGTAAAAATAAAGATAAATTTGCAAAGAACATTGAGTTCTGTGATTGATTGGAGAGACCTAACCCTCTACCAATGATTAAATATAGTTGTCACCGAAAAGAAACCTAATCCTATCTATGGTTAAAAGAAATAACACAATCTCCTATTATCTAGCAACACTTATCCACAAGAAGTTATATATCCGAAATGTTTACATATATGATAATATCGTTATTCAACAGTTACATGTTGATGTCGATGACTTCATTCCGGTGAAGGTTCTTGTTGATAACTGATGCTTGCTGTCAATGACTTCATCGAAGAATTGTTGATTATCTTTATGTTGTTGACAGTTCTGTTCGTTGATGACTTTTGTTTACCAAATTCTACTATTATTGACTATCTTTCACTTGCCTATTATAATAAAAAGCTGGCCATTTTTTGGTGTCAACATATGCTCCCTTTTAAAAGAATTGAATGATCAAATTAGCTAATTAAGGGTCTTTATATGCTCCCTATCATCGGCAATTTTTTATTTTTCCTTACCGAATTACTTCTTAAATTATTTTCTTAAAAACAATACAATTAATTGTTATATGGCTCCATTAATGATGCCACTTGCAATTTTTTTTGTTTACTGATTCTTCTTTACTCAAGAGGCCTTTGGTTAATTTTATCATGTCATCTTTTAAGAGTAAATCGAAGATTTCGTCCAACTTATTGATGTTGAACGAGTAAACTTGAGTGTCTTTAGCACTAGCCATTCTTGTTTTTATATTGGCACGTTCAAGGATCAACAAACGTAAGACTTGTCAAATTATCATTTTTGCCACATTTATTTCAATGTTTAAATTCAGGTAAGCTTCGTATTCTGACTCATAATTTTCCATTAAGTCACATTTTGTGTAAAGCCTTGATGTGGCCATTTATCTCAGGCTTTTAATAATTGCTCATACTTAGACACTCTCATTGCTAATTGAAATAAATCGGCAAAGTCTTGGCCTTCAAATCTTTCTTGCAAGTTAAACTTTAAACCATTGAAAGCCAATCCATGAGTGTTTTATCTTAAAGCGAAGTGAGGCACCTATTTCTAACCTTCTTAACCCGAGCAATAAATTGATTGACCGACTCACTATCATGTTGATACAGTCTAGCCAGATTAGCGACTGATACTTCCAGTATACTTCTATAAATTGAGAATGGAATGGTTATGTCTGCCAAGTTACATATCAAATTAAGAAGTAAATTGGTGTACCAAGTGAAAGAAGCTTTTGACAAAGACAAAGGTAATGGCCTAAGTATTAAAAATTCATTTGTCCTTGTTTCCCCACACTTGGCCAATAAATCAAACAATGTTTTTGATGGTCGGTTATTCTTCTTCGCCACTAAAAAGGGCAAAGTCAAGGATTTTGAAACCTATTGGAAAAGATTGATTATCAATCCATTCGGAGTGTGGTTTCTTACGAGCAATGATGCTGGTCTTGCAAGATTATTTATGTTGATCGGCACGTTAGGCCCAACAGGAATATTCATATTGGGTAAAGCCATTGGCCTTACACTTTCAACGTTAGGCAGTTGACTAGCCAATCGATCAATTTGATTTGCCAAATTATTGTTATCAATTTGGTTATTTTGACCAACATTAGCATGATTATTCTCATTATTTTGAATTATTTAGAAGATTCAGACCTTTGCATAATTCTTATAGGGGTTTGACTACGTTGACCAACATTATTAGCATCAATAAATAGGGAGGTACTAGGAATGTATCCCGTTGGATTGACTTGGAATGAGGTTGGTCGATTGAACGATCTTGATCTTTTACAAAGCTTCATTTACGGCATTAATAACAATGGGCTCAATCACATCTGATATGTCACTCACAATTTAATTAGCCATATCATTTTGTTGTTCATCAAACAATCTTCTCATGGTACAGATCACGCTGGAATTTGGAGCAATATCCCTTAACTGCTCTTCATTCTGATGCCTTGGAAGATGTTCTTCGCATCGATTTTGTTCAACCACCCTCCCATTGACAGAAGATTTAGAATTGGCAACAACCTCGTTAGCAGTTTGTGGCATTGGATTGTTGGTGCCAATAACATTGTCGAACTCTTGTTGATTTCTGGTTCTTGCCATTCTGGTCTCCTCGAATCAACAAAACTAGTCCTACCAAGCATACTAAAAAGATGTTTCACCAAAAATATCCTTCAAGAGTATGGATGGATGGATATGCGAATCGACAAATGTTGTGAAGGGTCTTTTGTTGATTTTGGACATAAAAGTAAATAACAAGAGTTTTATAGGTATGAGGACCAAAGGCAATTGTGGCCAGTCATGTCAAGTGCGGGAAAGTAAAGACAAAAATAAATTTGCAAAGAACGTTGACTTCTTTAATTAATCGGAGAGACTTTACAACGAGTATACTTGGGGTATTTATAACCCTCTAATGACGCTTACATACATCCGAAAGTAACTTATAGGTGGTTACAAGAAGTTATACAGTTTCCTATTATCTAACAACACTTATCTACAATAAGCTACATATTCCGAAAAAATATCGCTACTCGACAGTTACATGGCGATATCGATAACTTTATTACCAGTGAAGGTTCCCGTCGATAACTTTGAGAGTTGTTGATTCTCTTCAAGTTGTTGACTGTCCCGTTCATCGATAACTTATGTCGTTCACTAAATTCCGCTATTATCAACTAAGTCTTTCGCTCATCGATTACAACCAAAAGTTGGTGATATGTGGGTTGTCAACCATTACACCCATTAATGATCTCCGATCGAATCAGCGAAAGCATTATGCACGTTTTTCTTTATCCTTTTTCATGACTAACCACGCAGTTCAAACAGAGCTAACGATCCAACGGGCGTTATCGGTTGCCCTTGTTCGGGAACGAATTGCGGGAGCTTCTTGCGAAGCTAACAGACGAACAGAACTTTGAATCGACCGCGGTCTTCTACTTTTTGTCCAATGATATTCCTCGGCATATTCCCCAGAAATCTCTACGAGCGCCCTACGTGGAGTAAGGTTAACGTTGATAGACATCTCAAGAGCGCAATCTTGAAGCTACCCGAACGATTTCAGAGCTGGATGGAGATGGAGCACCGCGAATTGTGGAAATATCGAGACCTTTTCTATTTTGAAGATCGCTAGCCTCGCCAGAGAGAGAGAGAGAGAGAGAGGAAGAGAGTGGAATTTTCGCCCAGAAAACAATGTCTCGCGTCTCTCTAGTCCTTTCCGACTGAACCCTCTTCGAACATGCCCGACACAAAGAAGAGAAACTGTAGAAACATCCTGATAGATCGCCATGACGAGACTGTTTTCTTTCCTTCTCCTTTTTGGGGTCTCCAACTCTATAAATACCGCTTCTTTCTTCTGTGATTTCACGAGACCGAGAGGAGACTGAAATCCCCGTTCTGTCCCCTTCCTCCTCCTCCTCCTCCTCCTCCTCCTCTATTCTGTTTCTCTCTGCCAACGTTGAAAAGAAAACATTCAAGAATGGCTCTGAAAGCAGTTCACGTCTCCGACGTCCCGAGTCTTGATATAGTCCCGGAGACCGCCACATTAGACCTCTCTTCCCAACCCCGCTTCCGTCGAGGTGCGTAGACTACAGATTGCCTAATCTGTTCTTCCTTCTCTTCTTTATTTTCTTGAGCATTTTGCGATTCTTGATGTGTCGACGTTCTTTCGGTACGTAGAAGCGAACAAGGTCGACGGTGAGCCGAAGAAGATGTTGGTGATCGGACACAGAGGAAGCGGAATGAACGTGGTGCGATCGAGCGACCAGAGGATGCGAGCCATCAGAGAGAACTCGATCCTCTCTTTCGAGGCCGCCACCGCTTTCCCTGTCGACTTTGTCGAATTCGACGTTCAGGTAGGACGCGGTTCTCAACGCATTGTCTTTCCTGTTGATATGGAGTGCGCAATTACTGTTGGGAAAAGAATTAAGAGTTTCTATTCTCGTTCTAGAATTTGTTTGACAATTTTTTAAGCCTGGAAGAGACGCTCATGAACATAATCCCGACTTATCGCAGCAGTTCCGCGATAAAGAAAAACGTTTGACAGCGTTCTAGGAGAGTTGTTGAGGTGATCAGAGACGAGGTGGGATCAGGCGTCGCCGGCGGGATTTGCCGGTGGATGATTAGGGCGGAGAGGGTGTGTTCTTGATTTGCGGCGCCCTGAAACTGAGTCCTGATTTCTGCGGAACAACACGTGACGGTTTCTGTCTCTACTTGCCGCGAAAGCGTCGCTTCTCCCCAGAAAAAAAGCTCAGTTTAGGAGCGAAATTGAAACACGTAAGGGAGTGAGGTCACGGTCGCGGGGTGTTACAGCTTCTTGTCACCTGTCCTGTGCTGTCCAATTCTGTGGTCCTAACTAAACAAGAAAACAACAATTTCAATGGACAAGATTCACTAAATCGGTGTATGAAATCAAGATGATGCAATAAATCACTGTTTGACCAACTTCTTAAGAAGCCCTTTATGAATCCAGCATCTACTAGATTCGATCTAGTTGACTGGTTCAATTTATTGGACTATCAGGGCTTTAGGTGATAACACCATTCTTGATGGATGATCCTTCTTCTTTTCGGGCAAACTGTGGATGTATGTGACAGGCCTGTCGGGATCCTTGAACAGTTCAATTTGCAGATTTCAAAATTTTCCAGCTTCCTCGATCCAGTGAACAAACTTAACCCCCCCCCCATTAATTTCATCCGTCGCGTTTATATTCCGATCTATTTCTGGTTCTTCGACTCTTGTCTAGATATATAATCCCTCTCCATGGTTTCTTCTAATCTAAATCGGCCGATAATTGGTCAAGAACCCAAAGCTTGAGCTCCATTTCATGTTTGAAGCTGTAACTAGCGAAATCATATCCATGAAGTGGTTGAGCTGTCCAGTTTAAGATTTTTCTCTTACTTTGCTATAGAATTTGTTATCTCGAATTTTCAGGGGGACTGATTGGTTTTACTTGCTGGTGTTTTTTCTCTTTTTCTCTCGTTTAAACTAATTGGTGATCATCGAAGAGCCCCGTAGAAGCAACTGTGTTGTAAACCAAAAAACAAAACTGTTTTTGTAGGTGACTAAAGATGACTGCCCAGTCATTTTCCATGACAACTTTATCCTATCCGAACTCGAGGTTGGTAATCCTCATTGTTTGCAATTCACTTTGCTTTGTGCACTTGATTGACTGATCTAACAATTTTAGCTGTGTTTCTTTCCTTCTTTTTTCCAATCGTAACCTGAATTCAGTCCTTGGTCGCAGGGAGAGGTAATTGAGAAAAGGGTCACGGACCTTACCTTAGACGAGTTTCTCTCATACGGACCACAAGATTCGCCTGGAAAGGTGATCCAATTGTCGTCCATTTTGTGTCTCTGTCAGCAAGATTAGTGAAAGAACGATAGCTTATGGTTTGACACTGCGTTTCTAAATTTCAGATGGGAAAGCCTCTCTTTAGGAAAACCAAGGATGGGAAGATTTTTGAGTGGAAGGTTGAGAATGATGCTCCTCTATGCACCTTGCAAGAAGCATTCGAGAAAGTCAATCCCTCGATCAGCTTCAACATCGAATTGAAGTTTGACGATCAGATTGAGTACAAAGAAGACGAACCCGTCCATGTTCTTCAAGTTATTCTCAATGTATGCTTTCAAAAGATACAAATATTCTATTTTTTGGGTTGATCTTTGCCGTTTTGCTACATAAAGTCATGATTTTTCTTGAGCAGGTAGTGAGCAATTATGCCAAGGACAGGCCTATTCTATTCTCAAGTTTCCAACCTGATGCAGCCATTTTGATCCGGAAGCTGCAAAGCAATTACCCGGTAAGATCACTCTTGATTGCTCAGCTTTGCTCATCCAGTATCCGATTCTATAGATAACGGGCAGGAAAATGGGCTTAAAGAAATCTAACTATTTGATGATCATCCATGAATGACCCATTTTCATACTTGTTGCGATCGACTTCTGACTCAGGTATTCTTCCTCACTAATGGAGGGACCGAAATTTACAAGGACCAAAGAAGGAACTCGTTGGATGAGGCGATTAAGCTATGTTTAGCCAGCGGACTGCAAGGGATCGTGTCTCAAGTGAAGGCCATCTTCAGAAATCCCAGTGCCATCAACGGAATCAAGGAGTCCAAGCTGTCCCTAATCACCTATGGCCAGCTAAAGTGAGCTTTTTGTTCAGCGCCTCTCTTTTTCCCCTTTTTTTTCCGTCTTAATAATTTCCATTTCGCCACTTCAACTGATGTTGTATGTTTATGATCAGTAACGTTCCTGAGGTCGTGTACATGCAATATCTGATGGGCATCGAGGGAGTGATCGTCGATTTCGTCCCTGAGATCACGGAGGCAGTCTCGGACATCATGGGTCCTGTCAAAGAGGGCGACAGAGAGACGGCTTCAGCAGAGGAAGCCAAAGCCAAGCCCCAGTTTTCGCAGCACGAACTCTCTTTCCTGCTGAAGCTTATACCAGAGTTGATACAGTCCTGAAGTGTCTTCAAATTGTTCAGAAAAACCAATTTCTGTGAAACCCCTCTCTAACAATTTTAGCAAGTCTAAATGCCTTCAATGTCCTTTTATCACCCTCAGGCTTGGTTCTTGAAGATCAGTGGCCATGTTATTCGTGTACAGATTAGTTCTCACAACCTATCAAGACTTTGTATCACTAGCTCTCCCCTCTGATCATGTTGCTTGGTTGCACTCTTAACCCAAGTCCTCTAGCACGAAATGTATGGTACGAGACTCGGCATGGTGTCGCCGACAAGTTTCTCGACAAATTCCTTGACGTTGTTCCTTACATTGTAGCCAACCTGCGAGCGAGACTGTAGATGAGAATACAAAATGAGAGAGCAGATCTCCATCCCTTCAAAGTGCAAGGGTGCTCTAGATTCGTGGATCCATGAAAAGGAAGTAAGGAACAGGGCTCACTCACTTGCCCCTTAGTGCAGACCAAATCCGCAATAGCTTACTGTTAATTTCGTGTTGAGCCCAGCCCACTAGACCTGCTTAAAGGCATGAACCGAACCCATTAGGGACTGGGCTGATCTCTAACTATATTGGAGCTAAACGAAGAGGGAAGAAGAACGGGTCATGCTACGAGCAAAGCTCTCTTGAGTTCATCTCATCTAATTTCCCTTTTCTCAACCTCTTCTGCTTTGCTCATGTTTTGATCCCAAAACACCCACACACGCGCATGTGCACACCCCATAAAAAGACCACAACTTTACCATTAATACAGCCTTCTCTATGCAGAGAGGGAGAGAAAAAGAGCGGATCTCTTTGGGGGGGACAAGAAAAAGATTAGCGAAATCAAAAGGCAAAAGCAAATGCCCTAAAACAGTATGGAAAAGCAAGGTGTGCGTGAGCATATGCCCTTGTGACCAAAATGTACATGCACAGCACAGACTTGCTCATCCCAGTCGAGGAGGAATCTGTAGCTTGTAAGTTACCAAGATAACACACCAAACCAAATTGACTTATCAACGAGATTGTGACGTCAAAGGGCAGGCCGGCTGGTGTTGGTGCACATGCAGATGCTCGACTGCATGTGTTTTTGTTGTTGTCTGATGCAGGAAGTTTCTTTGATGTGCGGTTTCACTCGTTTATGGAGTGTGGCTTGCGGTTGCAAGCTATGTAAAGCAATCTCGGTCTATTGGTAGTTGAAGCATACATGCAAGTGGAGCGAACAGAGGGAGGAAGGTACTTTCATGTGTCTTTTGGGATCAGGGTACTGTTGCAGACGTTCAAGACCTGTACCTTCTTTGACCCACCTACGGAATGTCATCCATTGGTTGTGTTTCGCTCTCAAACATATTTTGTAGGATTCGCTTCCATCTTTGCTTGATTGATTTTTTTTGTTTTTTTTGGTAATTTTTCTCTTTTGGGGGTATATAGAATTCGCAAATTATATGAATCAAGTCGCCTAAATCGTGATTTAGCTTAATTTGGCTGGTTTTGCAGAATCACGATGACTGAATCTTTTTTCCCTTTTTAGTTTTCATTTTGGGGTTAAGGCACTGTATTAATGTGACAAGACCGACATGCTACTAATGGCTTGAAATTATAATAGCACTAGATAATAAAAACGAAAGCATTGATCGGTTGGTGAACCGATTCAATCGCAACGAATGGAATTTTCGAAATCAAAAAGGATTAAGTAACCGGTCCATTAACCAAGAACTTATATATAACCCCGATTCCTCAAAATGGCACAGGAAAAGAAACTTATCTAAGCGTTAATGGGACATAACAAAACATAGACAAATTACCAACTTAAAACAAGGTGTCAATGGTGAAAATGTTCAATAACCAAGAACCGAAATGGATGAAGTAGCTTAGTGACTAAATTGGGTTTTCGAGGTAACTTGACATTAGTGGCTGGGAATGTTAGGAACGGGCATACAAACACAACGAAATAGAGAATAAATATGAGAAAGAGAAATTGAGACACAAAGTTTATCCTGGTTTATCATTAAACTAGGATTACATCTAGCAAAGATTCCACTATAATTAGCACATTCCACATCTCTGTTGTAACCATCAATTATAAGAAAAAGGGATTATATATACTCAATAGAATTATCAATAAAATACAAGTCCAAATTATAAAACCCCCCGATGGCCAGGAGGTGCTGCCCCCTGTGACCATCGGGGCGGCTATCTCGGACCCCCGCCCGCTCATCGAGGAGCGAGACTCTCGTGCCTTATTATCGATGAGGCGTATGAATCACACCCCTCCAAGGAATATATACCAAAAATCAATCAGTCACAAAGTATCTCAACAAGTTAAGCATGCATTAGAAATTGTAAGTGTATTCCAAGAATAGGGTTAGGTGATGCGGCTTATACATGCATTATTTTCTTGATGTCTTCTTGAATCCATGATTCCCGCGTTGTCAACTATCGAAAATGATATATCGGGGTCATTGTAACTTGCGGACTCAACATATCAATACCTAAAAGAAATTTTAAAAAAATAAAAGACAAACTTGTGAGGGCTTAACCCTAGTTGTTAATCCTATCTTTGTTCTAATATCGTTCATAAAAAAAAAAAAAAAGGCAAACTTGTGAGGGTTCAACCCCAGTTGTTTATTCCATATTTGCTCTATTGTCGTTCATATTTCGTCGTCCAAAACTCAGGGTTACCTATTAACGAAGGTAGACAGCGACTTGTTGTCTTCAGATGTATATGTTTATTTATTTTTTAAAAAAATTGCTTGTTAATAAATTCTCTTCGGCATATACATTAGCTGCAAAATATGTGCGTTGCTTCAAGGAGGGGTTGACAAAACTAGCTTCAAAATGAAGAAAAATCCAACTCAACCACCCTCGTGATTTATGATGAGTTTGAGCGAGGGAACTCCCTCCGAAGTCATTTCGCATCATTGAAGGATTCTGATTTCTCTAAGTCAACCTCGAAATCGATGGAGATTTTGAATTTTCTGCCTGGCCACATGGGTTTATCTAGAAGTAACCCCATTTTGAGTTTTCAGTGGAATTTCAAAATTTTGCTTGTTTAGCATGGATTGAACACCAATTTGGGTGAAATCGCATGCCCTCGTGACGTCATGATACGTATTGCTATTAGGGTTTTTTTGTGTAGATGAAAGAAATTAATGTTCCAAAGGGAACACTTCTATGGTGGGCTAGCTCCATGCTCCTTGATTAAAAATTTTTGCTTGAATGAGATAGACGCGATATTATGAATTGAGATTACTAATCTTCACATCATATGTACATGTATATGTATTTGTATATGTATGGGAATACTTAAATAAAGACATTGCTTGTGGAGAACCTATTATGCCGCTTCCTTTTTTTGCCACTTTCCGGAGTATCGATGATATTATATTTGACCTCGCTACTAATAATATCTCTAGTTAGCGGGGATGTCGTGATGTTTATTCTCAAGAGCCATCACCACACACGAATCCAAGTCATAGTCACGGCATTGAAGCACGCTTTAGCTAATTGCAACTTGCATGTGATGATGCCTTGTGGAATTGAAAGTCACTATAAAGAAAAGCCATCAAGGAAAGTCACTTGGAAAAATCGAGAGCCCGAAAAGGATACGAGATAGGAAAAGGAAGAGGGGAAAGGAAAATTAGTAGAGAGAGAAGTGCGAAGAGTTGCTTCTCCAAAAGATCTTTCCAATATTATAATAACCTCGACAGGAAGAAGAAGATCATCACCCACTCGAGGCCCATTGGGTAAGGCGTAGCAATCTCGAGTGCATAGTCAGCTTGTAGATTATTCAAAGGAGATCAAACTTAAGGCGACATAAAATATACTTTTATATACAAATTAAATGGAAGCTCCTTTCAAGTTAATGAAGGGGTTCAAGTCAATTTGCCCATAAGAAACCCCCAAAACTTTAGCCCTGGTTTTCAAGTTCAATAATGTATGCGTTCTTTGCTATTCCTTCCAAGTAATCGAATTTGGCCTTGCATCATTCTTTTGCTCGACGTTTCAACTTCTAGATCTCAGATACAATGAATTCAAAGATATTTGCTTCTTTTGAAAACACTCTTTCTCTCTCTCTCTCTCTCTCTCTCTCTCTCTCTCTCTCTCTCTCTCTCTCTCCAAATTCGTTGTGTGTGTGATGGGCACATGTAATATGACAAAATCCATGTATTAACCAAAGTGACCTATCTTGGGAATCCAAAATGCTTCAGAAGTGGGCAAACCCAAAAAGGGATAAGGCAATTTTGGAGAACACAAGTCCAATTAAAGCAAAAAAAGGGAGGGGGGGTTAATAAGTTTTTTTAGAAAATAATAATTTAGAAAGAAAAGTGTGGCCTTTACCCAATTACAGCACCAAGAAAACAAGGAGTCGTACGGGAAAAAAAAAAAAACGAACAATTTATGTGAACCCGAGAACAGAAAGACATTTCCAGTGGACAGCATATTTTACTCAAAACGCAAATAATTGCAGACTTTGACGTTTCTCTCTTTGCTCCTCGAAACCCTCTTCCTCGCCCACACGCAAACGCCTTTGACCTCCCAAAACAAGAATAAGCAGACAGACACATATTGGTGATGATGAAAGAGAGAGAGAGAGAGAGAGAGAGAGAGAGAGAGAGAGAGAGAGATGTCCATTTAAATCTTATTCAAGTGCAATTCTGAGAAAAATTCAAGGGAAGGAGTTTTATAGAAACAGGTTATTCACATCACAGCCGCAAATTGGCTTGGAAAAGCCAACTTACCTTTCCATGTTGCATGCAAGTGGCCTGAGACCATTTGCTTGCGGGAATCTTTAATCTTTCCAAAAAATTTACCCGCTCATTTTTCGTTGCCCGATCTAGCCCTCCACATCGAGGTCTCGTTCTTTTCAATTGCATGATAAACTATGGTATTCGGGGAGGTTCCCCAGCGCATACGGAACCAGAGCAGGGAAGGTTTCTTCTTCAACCTGTCCATGTCCTGCAGCTGCTGTTTACATAACTCAGCACCCACCCTCGACCGTCCACACGTTACATCCACCTCCAATTTCTGTCGTCTCTCTATTCTCCTCTCTTGCCTCATTTGAAATGATCTCATCCAGACATGTAGTATCAAAATGATCTGCACTCTGAGATTTCTTTCTTTCATTTATTATAATTCATTTCTCGAGTTGAATATGAGAGCATCTGAGTTTGACAAGAACTGCAATAAGAAAGAGACCCGAGCGATTCCCATTCAAAAGCGAAAATTGAAAATCTTTGGGGGGCCAGTATCTTCTAGGAGGACTTGATAAGGAATTGCTAAGAATTGTCAACATTTTTTCCTCGTCCAAGTTTCGTACTTTGGCACCTCAATCATCGTAGTATCGTTTGTTTCGTAGCACGACTTCTCGGGTACATGCATGCGAAGTCCGGATGAGATTTTAATGATGAGTAACGGGACACTACATGTTCGTCCGAAAAGAAACCTCCGAACTCCGAAAACTCGTTAAAGTACTTAATTGGACGTATTATTCAAGTGGATAGCGCCCGCAGATAAGCCGTGGAATCATATACGCTTGAACTATCGCGACGCGCCACATAGAATTTCCCTATATACGGAGGCTAACTCATTATTATATATCGCTAGTTTCGACTGGATATAGTGCGATACAAATTGAAAACGGGAAAATGAATCGAATTGAATCGTTTATTTATTTTTTTTTTTCGATGGAATGGAAGGGCACGTTTGTCCCGTCACAAAGGTGACAGATGCTGGGGGCGAAGATTTTTCCCTAAAATGATAAAAACCTGATCCAAATGAGTGAGACAAGAAGATATTAGGAAATCTTGAAATGGGACATCACTTTGAAGGTGGCACCTTTGGCGGCTACCTTCGATCCGACGTGGGTGGCTGTCGTTTTGGAGGCAAGTGGGTCCCCCCACCTCCTCTTTCTTTTGCCCTCTCTCTGTCTCTCTCTCTCTCTCTCTCTGACTCTTCCTCCGCTATTCCCTTGCCCCGCCCAAATGACCAAAACGACCCTGCCATTCTAGTTTGTCGTGGTTGAAATTGAGATTGAAATTGAAGAGAAATTGCACTCCTTGCCTTAGGTCTAAACGATTTTCGCAATTTAGTCTCTGCTCCTCCTCTTTTTAAGAGCTGATTTTTGCTGCGTGAACTATTCCTTTTCGTGTAATTTGAGATTTATATGCCGGGAATTCTCGCAAATTCTGTGCAGTGATTATCAAATACAACGGGGGCTTTACGCGCATAGGTGAGGATCGTATGATTATATGGTGATCCAACTTAAATGGCTCATACCAAGTAATCAGAATACGACATAAATGAGGATTAAACAGAGACTTTTAAACTTACACGAGTGAGCATTTAGGGAGTTAAATCTCGCTAGTGATATATTTTGGACTAAGCAAATAATACTTTTGAATGATGAATGCAAATTGTTTCCAAAACTTAGTATTTATTTTTTTCATTTCATTGAGAATTTTTAAAGTGGATGTCGTTTATGTCTATGTACCAAGTAGTTGACGGCACGTCCCTTCTTAGGACCATCCCTCTTTGATGTTGATTTATATCCATGCCCTGTCAATTTTAGGGAGCGCCTGTTTCTAATTTTTGGGGACCTCGGAAAAATGGCTAACTGTTCGAATAATTATTTGATTGTAAATTTTCATACCCTGTAAAAACTCGAGACCCGAAAGATTGTACTTTTTAATTGAAAATTAGAGACTACACTTGTGAAATAAAGTGGGTGCCGGAACACGACTCCGGTATCACCATGTTGGAAAAACTCGACCCAAAAGCTTAAACCTAAAGGCAGAGGAAAACCGTGTATTTCTCGAAATTTTGTGAAAAACTCGATGAATGAAGGCTTCATTTGTCTTGCTAAAAACAAATGATTTGGAAAATACTTTCTTAAAAATAATTGTTTGTATCGCTTATAAAAATGAATCGACCAGAAAATATTTCCATTCACAACAAGAGTATCTCTCCATCCACCAATTACTTAAGACGATACAAACAATCATTCTTATCATTCATTTCCAACGAATGAAGAGAGCCGAGCACCACGATTGTCAATTGCTTTAATTACCACATCGTTTTTCCTATCCCAACGATTGGAGTTAAAAAAAAAAGGATAAGTACAATAAAAGTCTTAAAACTTTTCACGAAAGTACAATTAAGTCATAAAACTTTAAAAAAGTGCAATTAAATCATAAAACTTATCAAATATGTGAAATCAAGTCCTTCTGTTAACTCCGTTCAATTTGACTAACGGAAAATGTCGACGTGACTTTTTTTTACTATTTCTCTCGTGACGTGGCTAAAATGATGTCTTTTTGATCAAAATATGATTTTTAATATAAAGTATGTTATAAATAAATAAATAAAAGAGAGAAAGAAGCAGGCGATGCTATTGTCGCCTTACCATCATCGGGCAGGGCTCGCCAACCATAGGTGAGTGTCGCCAGTAGCCAGATTTGGGCGAGGACCTGCCCTCGCCTACGGTCGGCAATGGTCATTAACCCCATGGCTAGGGCCCGTCGACTCCTGCCGACCCTTCCCCCACCATCGCCGCGATGGCGGCAGCAGCAGCAACAACGAGGGCTTACAGCCCTTGCCTACTTCTTTTTCTTGTATTATTTTTTTAAAAAAAATTTTATTCTTTTTTAGTCATTTATATATCATGTTTTAATCACATCATCGCCACGTAGGAAAGAGAAAATAACAAAAAAAAGGGTCACGGTAGCATTAAGTTGGACGGACTTAATAAAACGACTTAATTGTACAAATTTAATAAGTTTGAGGACTTGATCATATTTTTTTGATAGTTTTATGACTTAATTATATTTTCGTGATAAGTTTAAAGCTTTTCGATGCAATTTATGAAAAATAAAAATATAAAAGGGGAAGACGGGAAAGGACAAAAGAGGAGAGTTCGAATAGAAGTCGAAGAAGGAAGTGGCAAAAGGCAACTTGCGGGACAAGGCAGACACCCCCCCCTGGGAGGAGGACGTGCGGCAAGGGGTACACTAACGTACGCCCAACCCCCCTCCCCTCCCCTCAGGACAACGGCGGCTTTTCTGACCTTTTCCTCCTCCTCTTCCTCTTCTTCTCGTTCTTTTTCTTCTTGGCCCAGGGACAGCTTCGTACTTTCACGTCGCCGGTCCGAAAGGCGTCTTTCCTGGTGAGCTCCAGCTGTAAGCATGACGTCACGTGACTTCACCTCCCCGGGCTCCCCTCCCCCTCCCCTCTCATGTCCCCGCGGGGATTGAATTTACCGCATTGCCCCCAACCCCCCCCCCCCCCCACCCCACCAACAAAAGGAGGAGCTCGTTATGAGCTTATTTTCCATGGCTTCCTTACCCCGAACGGAAGCATTTTAGGTAAGGTTGGTTCTTTGCCACATTTTCATTGAAAAATGTTGGAATCGAATTGAGAATTAAACTTCGATGATAGTAGCTCAATCTCAATTTCAAATTATTTCTAATCAAATCTCCCTGCATTTTACTTGTTCGTGAATAAATCTAGTCTTCGCAAATTTTCTAACCAAGCCTCTCGGTCATGGTTACATGACCTAGAGAGAGTTTAATCAATATAACTCTCATATTGGAAAAATCTTGTGGCGTGTATATTTGAAAAACTTTATTCACGTCAAACTCTTGTCTATAATTTTCTGGGTTTTGGCTTTGTTTTGTCGAATTTTGTGCTTTGCTTTACTTTGATTTGCTTTGCCACGAAAGTCTATGTATTTCTCATATCTCATTCTGAGCAATCACAATTTTTCTATCAATAAAAAAAACTCCAATACTGTCTATATTGATTAAATTTTTGCAACCATGTCCATACGGGCGTCCGCACATTTTATCCACATCGGTATTGTCCGATGTCATCCGCAACGACCAAATCCGGTTAGATATGGCTTCGGTGGGACTTGATTAGAAAATCCGACAGAGACCCAATTAAGTAAATTACGAGTATATCGTCCCGATACGAAAAGGCGCAAAATTAGAGGGACAAAAAGTGAAATTTCGACGGGAAGGGAGCAGCGGCAGCGGGAGGAGAAGTGTTCAAAGGAGAGCTTTTTAACAGCTTCGGTTAATCCAATGAAGAAAAGGGTCGACTCGAACTGAGCTCGATTCCTCTTTTAATTTCAGATTTGCCATTGATGAAACTAGAAGAAGAGACGAAAAAATATCGGTTTAACCTTTTCGCTGTGCCCCCCCGGGAAATCTCCAAACTCTGTTCTCGAGATGAGACGTACTTGTTGAAATGGCGTCGTGGAAAAAGGAGTTTGAGTCTGGTTTACGCCAAGTATGTCGTCCCCATTATTCTATTCTCCCTCTCCCTCTCCTGATCCCGTCGCCCGCTTACTATAAAGCCCGGCATTTTCACTCTCTCCCAAACGCACTCTTCAACGACCCCCCCCCCCCCCCCCCACACCCCCTCGCCATCCCTAATTTCTGCCACGGTTGGAGAGCACTGGCCACCATCAAACTTGTTGCTCTGAAGGCCCTTCTTGTTTTTGAGCCGTGATCTTTTTGGAGAGAGGGAGAGAGAGAGAGACAGAGGAGACCCTTGCTTTTTTTCATGTTGGGAAGACCGGTGCAGCCGTGAATTTGAGCCTAGAACTGTTGAGGAAAGCCTAGATTTCTTCGTCGGTTTTTGGGAGGCAGAAAGAGGTTTGATAAGGCGGCATATGGAGAAGCTGAATTTCGTGAAGAATGGGGTTCTGCGATTGCCTCCTGGGTTTCGGTTCCACCCGACGGACGAAGAGCTTGTGCTTCAGTACCTGAGGAGGAAGGTCTTCTCCTTCCCTCTGCCCGCCTCCATCATCCCTGAAGTCGAGGTCTGCAAGTCCGATCCTTGGGACCTGCCTGGTCAGTTTGTGTGTTTTCATCTTTCTTTTTTCCACTCTTCCCAGTTGGAAAAACTTATTGGGAACTGAACGTGTTCTGATGACGTTTTGGCTATCTGGGCGTCTGGAAATTTCAGGCGATTTGGATCAAGAGAGGTACTTCTTCAGCACGAGGGAGGCCAAGTATCCGAATGGGAACAGGTCCAACAGGGCCACCGTCTCGGGGTACTGGAAGGCCACTGGGATCGACCGGCAAATCCTGAGCTCGAGAGGCAGCCAAAGCCAAGTGGTGGGGATGAAGAAGACCCTCGTCTTCTACAGAGGGAAGCCACCGAGTGGCTCCAAGACCGATTGGATCATGCATGAGTATCGCCTGGTCAACTCTGAAGCCTCGGCCCCTCACAAGATCATGAACTTAAACCAGGTGAGAAGTCTCGAGAGAGCTTTCCACTTCGCTTTGTGTGTCGAAATGTGTGTCTCGAGCTCCAAAAGCTCATCAAGATTGGAACTTTCAGTGACCCCGTCGCTGCTAATTCGTCCTCTCCTTTTGGGTTCTTTTACGCTTCTTTCTCGAAATTTTGCTGATTCTGATTTGTGAAATTGTGCAGAGCCCTGTTGAGCCAATGGAAAGCTGGGTCTTGTGCCGAATATTCTTGAAGAGGAGGAGCTCCAAGAACGAAGGCGAAACCGCAGTCTCTTGCCAACTCCTCAAGGAAGCTCCGAAATCCAGGAAAACTAAGCCTGTGTTCTATGACTTCATGACCAGGGACTTGAACCTTGCTCCTTCGTCTTCTTCCTCTGGGTCAAGTGGGGTCACCGAGGTGTCCTCCCAAAACAATACAGATGATCACGAAGAGAGTAGTTGCAATAGCCTCAGAAAAGCCCTACAGCACTAGGAATTCACACCAAATCTAGGTTTTCTTGAACCAAGTTCCCGGGGCTTCTCTGATTAAGCCAGTTTGGAAGAAGAAGAATAACAACCCTCGAGGAGTCCACATATCTGGTCGTGTTAGCTTTTTCTTTTGGTTCTCATCTCTGTCTCTGTAATATCACGGGACTAGAGACGGAGAGATGTGCAGAAGTAAAGTTGAAAAGGGAGAAGTTTCGGCAATTAACTTGTTTTGCTAACATCTAGAGCCCATGGATGCTGTTAGATCATCACCAATGCTGTCATGTATTAATCTAGGGAATTTCAGAGTTTTTTTTCTATGTTTATAATGTCTTTTGGAATGTCCAAATCTCAATTCATGCTCTCCAACACGGTTTGTTCTCTTTAGGGGGCAAAAGACACCCCCGTTTTTGATTTAGCGAAAAAGGCATTCGAATTTTTGGGGACTACATCAATCAAAAGTTTGGAAAAAGAAAATAGCAACTCCTCGCAAAGACACAGGAAATGGGTGGAAAAGAGGGGTAATGTCTCAGGATCTCACAAGATCAATGGTTGTCATTCGTTTGGTACAAAATTATATATGGGCGCAAACAGAAAAATCTCTTATGAACTCGGACCTGTTCTAAAAAAGTCAAGAGGCATTTCAAATTGTTTGTTCCAAAGAAAGAAACATCATGAGGAGCACAGGAATGGCTCTTGCACGGGTCTCTCTCAGTCTCTGAGAAAGGGCTGTTGCTTTGCAGAACCCAATTCTTCTACGTTCTTGGCCCAGAAAGACAGATTCCAACTATGTCTTTTCCCACTGGCTGGAATCTCCAACTTCAAGGTGAACTTTCAAGCCAGTCTTCGCACATACTCCTCCAAAATCTTCTAAAGAGGACGGTACCCTATACAAGAGAACCTAATTCTCCCTTATATCCCCAAGAATTTGGACCCAACCTTGGGCAATCTTGAAAAATATTCTTCACTTTAACATTGAAAAATTAGCGGAATCCTATTCACGGAAGAGGGGGGAAATAAAGTTATTCTCGAAGCATTTACGTTTTTCGGCCACTTAGGATGCGATTCGCGAGAGTTGGTATGTGGTGATTAGGAAACAGGATGAGGAGGAGGAGTTGGTCTCAACCGTCCAGTTAGAAAGTAGGTAATTACTTGCGCAATCTGTTGCTGGTTAAGTGTAATTGACGGTTCAGAATGAACTCAACTCACGAAATGGGTTAAGCATGTTAACATTCGAGAATTGGTCAGATTGATGATGGCGAGTCGCTTGAATCTGTGCCCTATTGACAAGGGGTGGACCCAAATTCTGAACTCAGCTACACGCCCAATAAATTATACAATATGCCGTATGGCAAATGGCACAGGTTCTCCCCGCTATCTTCCAACCCATCCCCCAACTTTGACCACAAATGGATTGGAAGAAAAAAAAGTAGTTTGATCCTCGATGGGATCGTGTTTATTTTAGTGCGCACTTGCACAAGGGGTTAAAGCGCATATCGTCAAACACGGGACGGTCCAGACCGAAACGCACGCATTAGCAAACACATACTACCCGCATGACGAAATGGCCATCCCCCCCGCCTCGCATCAAGAATTGACGCGAGATTCATCGCAAGAGGATGCAATTTGTCCGGTCAACATCAGCGACAGGGAGATATCGCCATCGCCTAATGAGCCTAGCCCAACGCAACGCAACTCCCATCTTTTATTCAAAACATTTTGCGTATCGCCTCAAGCAAAACCGCGGGGTTTATGTAAAGAAAGGAATATCAATTGCCCGTAAGGTAGGCTGTCAGCTTATTACCTACAAAGCGGGCGAAGCCCTAGTTTCGGCAAAGGGGGAGAGAGAGTGTCACAAGAAGCGGGTCACGGAGGGGAAATTTTTGTCCGGAGGCCCAAACGGAAGCAAGGGGACGGCATTTGAAGGGAAATGGGGGAAAGGGTCGAGACGCTTTTTTGGATCGTCATCGGTTGAACGGTCCATAATTGAGCTTTCGGCACGATGCCATGCCATAACGGGAAGGCAAAACCTAAACCCAACACCCCCATTTTCGCAAGACACCACCAGCAAGAAAACGATGGATGGACAGAAGAGGGAGGGAGAGTTTTCGACCGACCAAAGGAGGTTTCTTGTGGCAGTGGCTTACGGGGATCACGTATACCGGAGTTGTTCACGTCACTGCCTGGATGAAAATATTCAAGTTTTTTTTAACTTCCGCCCCCTTGATGACAAAAGGGGGAAGGAGGGGGGAAGTGAAGGAAAGATGCGTGTGGATTGCTGACTTAGGCACCCACCCTCCCGCCCCTTCTTTTCTCATTATAAGAAGAAATTGTCAATCACGTGGGTAGCCCGTCATGTGGCTGTAGACCCACGAAGAAGTCGCAATTTAAGGGCCACTCCCTTGTTGTCAAAATTGCTTCCTTTTCAATTAAATTAGGGCACGAATTTTAATTTTAATTCTTGTTTTTTGATGGGGGGTTAGGTTCATCTGATTAGGTCAATTTCATTTCAGGGAGAGAGAGAATCCTACCTGTTTGTAATTGTTATGCATGATTCGGGAAGAGAGGCCTGCACGTCTTTTTTGTGTTCGCTCTACGTGGAGGGGCAGATTGGGGCGTTTTGGAAGATTGGGGCACTTTGCCTTTGCGGATTGGGAATGTTGTATTATATCAATTTGTACGTTGACCCGATCTCGAACCAACCGCTATTATTATAAATTGCAAAGTCTGTTCCGGACAAGATCTAGTTCTCGGGGTTGCTTAGGATCTCTGTAACAAGGACGTGTCCCGCAATTCCTCCCTTTTTTCTTTTCTTATCTAATTCCTCAATTACGTCCAAATAATTCGAGAGAATCCAAATCCAGATGGAATAATAATAACAATAATTGCTGCGTGGGGGTGTCCCCCCCGCCCCTTTTTTTGTGTGATATAGTGGCTTAGCGTCTCTAACCCTAACCATCGCTCGAAGAACTCTAGACGAAGGAAAATGTATGAGATGATGGCGGTGCTTAGTTTCTGAAACATCACTCGAGATTCACGTGACAATAGCAGTGATTCTTGCCATCCCGAGGCTGAGATGGACCGTTCATCATGATTGCGAAGAAAAAGGAACCGGGCTATTCATTACTTGATTGATGACACATGAAAGGGGCGCATGGGGATGATTTGTGCTGCGAACTCGCACCTTCGCACGCAACAGCAACGGCTACGGCCAAAGAACCAGGTCCTCAAGAGATCGAGACCAATTGGTCAGCGATATATCATTATGGATCTTTAATAGAGAGGCTCAAGAGATTGGGCGTGGAAGAGGACGTGTGAACCTTCACAGCCGACAACTTGCAGACATTACGAATAGATCAAGGGTATAAAAAAGGAAGTAAGAATTGCTGAGAAGCAAGCTCTGCTCTAGAGCGAGGGCATGACCCCAGCAGCAGTAGGGGGCTTTGAATTATGGCCATAGATATGTCGGGGAGCTTTTTCCAAAGATTTGTCCTGATCCACTCCTCGCAAAATCAATTACTTGTCAAAACCCATCTTCCAACTTCGTAGTCAAGAGGGGGGGTCCCCGCGAAGGCGGTGTTTTCCTTTCCTCCTATCTCGTTCCGTGGGGGTTTCGTATCAACTCGTACACCTTCAAGCATCAATTTTAATAACCTGTAGCAAGGAAGTAAAGATGGACCCCATCTAGGTGCATTACATGCAACTTCCTCCATGACCCTGTCGTGTCAAATAGAATAAGCATCATAGATCCTGCAAAATACCTTGCCTTTGCTTCTCGAGCAGAGAGAGAGAGAGAGAGAGAGATTTCACAGTAAATTCATACCTCCGTTGCATGTATTCAGTTCAAGGCCCCCCAGAGTCATTCCAAATCAAATTCTCGACATAAAGAGTATTGAAGTCCTCGCAGACATGACGAAATGAAATTAGACGAACGAGACGATGAAAAAGGACAGTGAAGCAAGATTTCTTGAATTTGAGAGATTGTTTTTGGATGGCGTCCCCTTAAGGTAAAACCTTGCATTTGGGCAGATATGAGATCATTATCCAAATTCTGCCTGTTGAGTGTCTTCAGACCCGGGGCCAAAAAAACAGTAGGTAGGATATACTAAGTTAACCTTTACAAAAACGTTTTACCGTACATCATCAGGTCTAATTTTGAAATCAAAGCAACGGCATCGGTATCCATTAGATCAAAGGGAACAGAACGGACAGACAAAGTGACATAATCTGCCGACATATATTTTCAAACAAAAAATTCCTGCAATTGAATTAACTTCGAAAGAAAGCAAAATACTCACTTACGGCCGTAGGGCATGATAGCATGGTTGATCCAACGTGCATGGTCTCTTAGAAAATCTCAGATGCTTGGTGGAATGAAGATGATGGCATTCAGAGGCTTACAAAGGTAAAAGCACTAAGCAACAAAAGTTGGATGAGGTATGATTAAGCCCTCAAGAAAGTTTTACCCGCAACTAATTAAAGCTTAGGAGAACCATTGCAACTGTATTAGCTCCACATGGTCAATATAAAAAAATGAACTAAGAGGCCAAAACGTTTCTTTCTGTAGGCCACACATCAGCACCACTGCTTCAAACACGATTTCTTACGATTCTCCATTGCCAACTTGACTACTCTTTCCCTCTGATCTCACAGTAGCATCAGCAGCAAGCCTAGAATTTTTCGAAGGAGGTGCTTCTGAACATGCCTTGAGGACAGCCTCATTCTGCAAAAAGCATTGAATTTTTCAGTATTTCGAGAGATAGTGAATGCAGACATTCTTCAATTGTTCAATAAACAGTAGATAATCCACTATCCACAAAAATCAAGTGTAGGTTGTCCAGCATCTCCATATGTAGCATGGAACAAAAGGGTTCATCCTGAGACCACAAATTCACACAAAAAGCAAAAAGAAAAAGTTCTTGGCAATGGAAAATAAAATTGCGCCAGCCCTAGATATAATAATTTCGGCTGGCACTAATAAAAATTCAATGACTCAGCTCGGATGGGATGCATTTAAGTACTGCATGCGAGTCCATGAATTCTACACACTTAACATGCAGTATAAAATGAAAGTTTAAAAACACGAAAGTAATTTAAAAAAAAAGTACCGAGAACAGGTGCATGAACATGAATGTACAATTGTTAGATACAGAAGGAGAGGATCGTGAAGAGATAACAGAAAATTTTTACAACCAAGGTGTTCATTCAAGCATAAAGCATGTCTTGAATGGTTATATATCATTATCACCTTCGCTCATTCAAACATAGCGCCTATAGTGAAACACGCCACAGGAGAAGCACAACTAAAATAAATCCTCAAACTCCTAAAACGATGTTCTATATCTAAGAGGACAGAAGGCGCCGCATTAAGCCGAACTTCCAATTGCTTGTAGCTTGCAAGATTTGAACCATTAGTTTGCTTGCACAGAACACAATAGACAGACGAGCATTCACTATGACATGCAAAGATTACAGCCGACTTTGGTGCATTTCTTAGACTGATTAGTCTTTAAAATCCGATAATGTTATGCAAATAATCAAATACATCAGTTAATCATAGTTTACAGAACATATATACCTACGGGTACGGGTGTGCGGAAGTTTGTAAGCTTCAGCAAACTCCATGGCAAGCTTACGTATTCATTTCTATACAAAAGATGATTCCGTGGTGGAGCAGACATTATCGAGAAGTATAACACGAATTTCAGGATAGGAGTGACAAATGAACAGTTCGCATTCTACCAACTATATAACAGAACAAGAACAAACTGAAAGTGCACTCCACCGGTTACGACACCTTCCTCGACACTAAGATTGTTTGAACAACAAGAACCAAGAACCCTGAATCCGAGGGTATGAGGACCATATCCGTGCCTTGTTTCTGACAACATTTTGCATAAAAACATGCGGCCGGCATCTGTGGAAAGATAACTACCGCAGATCCTATAAAGGCTGTTTGTCCCGCAATTCTCAGCTCAGTGAAGACCGTGACACGGGGCCTTTTCAAACAATCAATCACACGTGATAACACTCCACTTCTTACCACATTTATGCGCAATCTAGCTTCGCCTTGAGGACCCGACCTCGATAGACAATGCATCAAGCCGCACGAGGATACAATGTCAAGTCCGCTCACAATGCATCCCGCACGAGGGATTCGCAGGCTACCCTGGACAGTTATACCGATCGACACCTCCCGCGAGCGAGCGAGCGAGCTCGAAGAAAGGGAGAGACAAGCACCATCAACAATAACCCGAGTAACCGGACCGAAAACCTCCCTCCTTCCCCCTCTAGTTGACCTGGCAACAATTCCCCCCTCAGCTCCTCCAAAGCTCACAATGCACATAGGAAAACGCCCGCCATCGTTTCATTTCCGCCTAATCCCAGGCTCGAGCCACTCCAGCTAAGGAGGCAAAGCAAGCAAGGAGCGACATTTCGCATCGAGAGCAAAAGCGCCAACGAGGCCCGCAAGCCGGAAGCGGAAAGAAAACGGTCGCAACGGGAACAGGAACAGCGAGCGAGCAATCCGTCACGAACCGCGACAAACCCTAGCGACACAAAAACCCTAGGAGGAGGAGGAGGAGGAGAGGGAGAGAGAGGGAGAGAGAGGGGGAGGGAGAGGACCTGCCAGACGCGGAGGAGACGCTTCTTGGCGTTGGCTTTGCGGGTGGTGGTGAGCTTGATCCGCTTCCAGACGAGGCCTCCCGAGTCGTGCTTCTTCACTATCTCCATCACCCGAGTGCCCCAAAACGCCATTTCTCCTCCCCCGCCCTCCCCTGCTTTTGCGCGAACGCCAATCGCCCCCCCTCTCTGTTTTTGTTCTGCTTCCAACCTCAACATCACGCCGCGGCTAGCTCGCGATGAATGAATGGGCCCGTGCCTTAAAGCCCACCATCACTGTTCGTTGGGAATAGAGGAAGGCGGGACAGAAAAGTCCCGACGTCCCGGATCAAGCCCCCCGTTCTGCAAGCGCATCTGACAAGGATTCGAGCCCCTCCTGGTTCATCGCGATCGGAGTGATTTCCAGAGCCAGGACGTGAGTCCGGAGTCGTGCTAATTTCGAATGCCGGGGGGGGGGGGGGTTCGATTTGGGAATTGCTAAGCTGTGAATGACGTGGAGATGATGGTTCCGGGCACCGCGGAAACGTGGGTCCGGCGGAAATCGGGTTTCCGTGTTCCGGGTTCGATCGAAACGGATATTTTCGAGTTTCTCCGTTAGCGCGCGGGAGCCGATTGGTCGATGGATAAACACGGTTTGGTCGAGTTGTTCGTTAGGGTAGCGTTTTACTTGGATTTCGACGCCGTTCTTTTATTAATCGATATTGGTAAGCACGCGTAACGACGAGTTTTTGAATACTCGAAAACTCTGGCAACGCATGACATGAAAACGGAAAATTAGAAAAATATTAATTTATTTTTCTTTTTTCGAATTTGATTCCTCAGCAATTCTTTTAGGTATTTATGCCAATTAGCCGGTAATCACAGCAAAGTGTGAAAAATAAACAAAATAAAACCGTCCGTCCGTCATGCGGCCAATCAGGACAAAGCCCAGTTTTGCCGGCGGTGCTCCATGGGCCGACCCAATTGACGACGTGGGCCTAGCCCGATCACGTCCGTCCGGACCACGGACAGCACAAAGTACTTACGTTGTTTGCTCCAAAGTACGTAATCAAATTCAAAGCCGTATTGCGAGTTCCGACGACTTCAGATGATTTTCAAACTTCGCTTTTAGGTCGTCGTTCCATGCTTCTGATCGAGTCTCGTTAATCAGCGGATTAATTATTGTGTAGGCCCGGAGCAATTAAAATAGGGATCTCGAGCCTTCCCCTATCATTTTTCCGGGCCGGCCCGTCCCGCCGCGAGCAGTCGGCGCAGCAAAGTCGTCGGAGAAATCGGGATGACCCGGCGAGATTCGTACTCGATCCGGCGGTAACGATGGCTGCCGATCGATAATTAGCACCGAATATCATTCATCGGATGGGTTCATGCAATCTTCGACGACTGCTTTATATACGAGGGCACGATCAGTTGAGATGACCGCGAGTCTTTCTGGGTAATAAATTATTTTTTGGACAAGTAAGTACATTGGAAGTCCTGAAAGTCTTCGCGAAAGTGCGATCGAATACTAAAAATTTCAAAAACGACAATTAAATCTTAAAACTTGTCGCGAAAGTACAATTAAGTCATAATACTTTCGAAAAGTGCAATCGAGGATGAAAGGACTTGATTGATCGTACCGACTTGACAAATTTCAAGAATCGATTGCACTTTTCAAAAGTTGCAGAATTCAATTACAAGTTCTAAGACTTCTGGTGCACTTATCCCTCCTTCTTTTTTTCGACGTTCTTCATTTTCGACCGTTCTGCCACTTGCTTTAGGTTCCTCCTTTGTTGTTGTTGTTTTTATGGTTTCTGGAACGAATTCGTCAAAAGTTTGGAACCGGGAAGTCAGGCGTAGCGTGCCGTGAGATGGTTAAACAAGTGAATTTGATTTGGCATGGTCCAGGAAGTATCAAAGTTCGTGTTTTGGTCAAAGAAAACTTCGTGACATCGCACGACTTGATTTTGATAATCAAGGTACGACCGGACCTTCATGGGTTCTTTGTTTAATCCACATTGGAATCGTAACTCGTACGGAGAACCATTGGGAACGAAACTTAAAGTGATGTCCTTAGATTTCATCCCGTAGATTTTCCATCGTTTCTTCCCGCTCGGTCCACGACCTCCTCCTCCTCCTCCTTTTTCAACAATCGCGCCCTTCGCCCGACGCGTTTGTTCCCCCCCCCCTCCTCTTTCGTGATTTTAACATTGGAAGTTATCCAATCATTCATGAATTATTATATTGATGTCAATTCGATTTTGAACTTTCTAATTTTGTTGGATTAGTCATAAATCTTCGCGCGGAATTTCAATGTTATCCTTTTGGTTAAATCGCCAACTTGGTTATGTGCCATACAGGACGGCCGACGATAACTGAACTGTCATGTCGGTGATTTTCGGCGAAAATTGACTGAAAAGATTATCTTGGAATTTCTCATGAAGATTTAGGATTAAATTAACAAAATTGAGAAGTTTATAATTGAATTGATATCCGTATGATAAGTTTAGGATTTAGTGGATGATTTTTCCAGTTTCATTGTGTCTGGAATTTGGCAACGTCATCGATGAGTGATAGGATACTTTGTTGGATGACTCATATGGGTTAAGACCACTTTGAATAACTATAGAATGAATTAGATTAACACGTGTCAGACATGTATTGTTTTGGATAACGAAAAAAACAGTTCGGGTACTTTTAAAGAAAATTTTGACAGTTAGGTATGTATTTGTCGGGTCACTGTATCATCTTCCCCCGTGGTCAGCTCCGAAAGACATGATGCGTGTTCGATTCTCTTCACCGGCGGGTGCGGACATTCCCCTGCCGCGGCCATCCATATGGATTTCGACTCTCGTCTTCGCTCGGATTCGCAAGGCCGGCGGAGCATTTCGCACGCGCGCGCAGGGTTCGCCCGCTCACACGGGCTCATCTCCCGTGAGGGCCGGCCACGGGAGCAGGAGGAGCGGCCAGACCGCGGTTGCCAAGAAATGACCGGCGAAATTGCGCAGCGACGGAGACCCCGGGAATTTCTTTCGGTCATACAAGAGGAGGCTTCTTAGCTAAAAATCTAGGCAAACGCGCATGCCTCGTTGACCATGGAAAATCCCCTTGCCGAAAGCTTCTGATGGGGCCCCGGAGAGACCTTTTGGTTTGGCATTGCAAGCTATCGAACATAGTCAATTATTAGGGGGAATTGACAATTCCCCCCCCCCCCGGGTTTCGCTTTGTGCCGGAACACGGTTCGACTAAATTGGCCCGATTGAAAAAGAAGCTGTGCGTAGTTTTCAATCCCTGGATCGTGCCGATAATTGAGCTCGATGTTTCCCGAGGTGACGGTCGATTTCATGTCAATCTCCCGAATAAGCATCTTGCCCCTGTTCTCTCGACGACAAACTTTGATTTTTAAGACGGAAGAACCCAGTTCTATTCCATTTAAATGAGGAATCTCCTCGGTGTTTCTTTTCCAATTAGGTAAAGAAGAGCTCGTTCGAATCATGCGCTCGTAAAAGAAAGGACAGTCATTTCATGGCAAAGTTGGTCGAAGGATTGACAAGCTCGCTTGCCTATAGGAGATATAGGCTAACACAAGACAACGAAGTTTAAGGGTGCGTTTGTTCTTACGAAGAGGATTTGCATGGAAAAGAATTTCCGATCGAGAAGAACAATGAATACTTAAAACCGAAGAAGATGATTTCTCCATTCTTAAAAGAGGAGATCGATTTCCCATGGTTCTTTTCCACACGTACCGGACTTCTCTTCTCCAGGATGCCTTTGGTACCTTTATCTTCTTCTCTCCACAGCAAAAGTTTCCGTCTTGTCTTCGAATCGGTTCTTGCTATCAACTTCGATCGCACATGAGCGCTCAATTCGTCGCCAGTCTGTCGGACCGAATCATCGTCCGGTCATATGATTTTCCACTCGACTGCGCGAATCGTATTTCCGGAGGATAGTATCGGAGGCGCTCGTGGAAAATGCCCTTTTCTTTTTTAGATGTTTAGCATGGCGTCACCCTTCAATTGCTTTTTTTGGAACGGAGAATCATTCTCGCACGTCATGAGCACCGAGAGATTTAAGTCCTTCAATTATTTGCTCTCTTTTTCTTCTTTTCGGCATCTTTTCTTCGGTTTCTTTATATCAACAATAATAACAGAAAAACAAATTAAAAATCCATGCACCGCGCACTAGTTATATCTTAAAAAAAAAAAAAGGCTTCGACATCATCATGGTATCCTCAAAGCCAAAAAAAAAATTTGACAATTAAAACGAAGAGAATAATTTCCGAAAGCGAGATCGGAGGCATCGAAAAATAAAAAAGGAAAGAGCCTTTTTTTTTTTACCATTTCACCTTTCGAGCGTATAACCAAACATCTAAGGGAGCGTTCGTTTCCTCGAAAAGTGAGCGATGAAAAACGATCGCTTCGATCGCTCATATATAAAAAACTAAAAGAACGGAAATTTTTTCCTTTCTCGTCGATTCATTTTTTTCCGGAGCAATGCGAACGATGGCATTTTCTGATTCGTTCGCTCGTATTTTTTCGCGAAACGAACGGAACCCAAGATTCAATTACAAAACGGCTTTTTTTACGGCGGAAAAAAAATGTTTTCCTCCGACGAGAGGTGATCCGCGCAACCATAACACGGGCCTTTACGTTCTTGCTTTTTCCTTCTCGTTGCTCATCCCGCACACGCCGCGCAAAGAAATGGCGCGAAACCGGGGAACGTCGAAAAGTCAAAGTCACCCCCCGTCCCCCAGCCCCCCCGCTCCTTTTCATTTCGTTTTTCCCTTTTTTTTTTCTTCCTCCTTTTAATTTTGTCTTTCCAAAAATTTCCGCCACCTTTCCTATTAATTTCTTTTAATAATATCATACATACATACATACATACATATATATATATACATATTTTTTGGGGGGAGGCGATGAAGATCGATCGCGCTCGCGTCATTGCGCGTCTACAGTTCCGGACATGACCACCCAAAAGTTCCCACCCAACTCGCCATACGTCTCCTCCTTTGACCGCCACCCCCCCCCCCCCCCCGCGCTCACGCGCCCAGTCAGAAACAGGGAGAAAGAGAGAGAGAGAGGGATTTTTGTTGGGTTAAATAGGGATTTGGTGTTCCCTCGTCCCTTCGATCGTTCCTTGATTTGACTCTCGTTTACCCCAGGCAGGAGGAAACCCGTCGTCGTCGTCGTCGTCGACCGCCACCTCATCGCCCGCCACCCCCCGCCGCCGCCGCCGCCGTCGCCATTCTCTCGCTCCGCCGCGCGCTGGTTCCTCCTCCTCCTCCTACTCCTGCTCCTGCTCGAGATCTCGCGATCTCGGCGATCCGGCGGTTCCCATCGGGGCCCGAGGGCGGCTCCTCCGCGAGGCTCGATTTCGGTCGCCCGGCGCGGGACTTGGATTGCTCGGGTCCCGCGGCGGTGAAGGAGAGCGGGATCGTCGACTCGCCGGGTGGGGTGGGGGTGGGGTGGGGGGCGCGATCGTCGACGGAGTTCTTTGGCGTTCCTTCCTTTCTCTTCTCTCTCCTCTCTTCCTTGCTTTCCTCGTTTCTCGGCGGGGGTTCATGATGAGGAATTCGCTCAGGAAGTTGCGAGGGTTCGGAATCCACAACCACAAGCACGACGGCGCCAGGGACAACAGGCGGGATCTTCGATGCCTTTCTCAATTGGACGAGCTCGCTCAGGCTTCTCAGGTACCCCGCCTCTCTCCCTCCCTCCCTCTCTCTCTCTCTCTCTCTCTCTCTCTCTCTCTCTCTCTCTCTCTGCGCGCGCGCGCTCGTGAGTAGCTTTTGGCGGCCGCGACTATCTGGAATGAAGTAAAGGGCAAAACAGGTGGCGGTGCGGTTCGGTTTAGGTTGGCGAGCATGTTGTTGCGGTCTCGCGGCGCAGCGTTTGCGATGGGTGTTGTTCTATTCGGAGCCGGCTAAATTTCGCCAGTGCTTGTGAACAAGGCCGTAATCGGGATGCTTGGTTTTGCTTGCATCATCGAGCCTCTTTGTTTTGAGTATCTGGTGTTTCGTCTCAGATTTCTTGGCTCGTGATTAGGGCCGTTGATCTCCGAATTGATTTCGGTGACCGTCGCTCTTCAGCATGCGATTTCCAGCTGAATTTTCTTCTTGTCTTTTTGGAAATAACGAAGATGCAGAGTTTAAAGCGCATCGCCATCCGTTTCTCGCGGCACACAGATTGTCCGCGCTTTTGACTCTATTCTTTATCTTTTGCTGCAGGACCTGGACGATATGAGAGATTGCTATGATAATTTGCTCTCTGCTGCTGCAGCTACCACAAATAGCGCTTATGGTACTCTTTTTTTTTTATTTGTTCCTTCTTTTTTCCGGGGATAAGTGTGCTTGTGGTGGACAACGAGAGTGTGCTTACGGTAATCGGTAGGACTAGTTGTGCCTATCGTGTTTAGTGTAATACTGAGTATCTAACTCGTCGGTGATGTGGTTCCGAAATCGTAAATCAGATTAGCCCGTGCGCTCATGAGTAGCTGATGTTGCTGTGTATTTGTTTAGTTCAAAGATAACTCGGGTCCCTGCGGTGGCTAAAATTTGATCTGTTGCTGAATTATGAGCCCAGATAATCGACTTTGTTGATGCAGCTTCTACTTAACTTTCCTTTGGATCCAGCGTGTTTGATCACATCGGTAAAGTTGTGCCATAAAATGATGTCAGGAGCAAGTGCATTTATAATGCCCCAAACGAAGTGTTCATGACAAGTGATGCCATTTAGATCTAATTGTAGTTTTGTCCCCTACCTATTGTCCGAATTCGTGTCAAAACCAATAATGTCATTGAAACTTTGCTGTTTCTTGGTAAGGCAATTTCTTGACTTATTTTGGAAGTCAACTTCGCTTGTAGTACGTTGACGCGATCGCTAATGAGTTTGCTGATCTTCATTTGTATAAAGTATGCTCGGATGCTAGTAACTTCCTCGAGACGAAATCTCTTGCATCTCCTTCGAAGTTGGCTTCTGGCTGATGGTGAATGTCAAGATTTTTTTTTGGTGTGATGAATGCAATTGTAGTGACCGTGCTTGGCTAATTTGGTTTAAACCTTTGACATGCTGATGTGCCAATATCTGATGTAAGTTCTGCTCGACTCCGTCATTTTCTGGAGATCTTAAGCAATGTCATCGTTGCTGTACTTTCAGAGTTCTCAGAGTCTTTGCGGGAATTGGGTGCTTGCCTTCTTGAAAAGAATGCATTAAATGATGATGAAGATAGTGGTAAGTATGTAAACATTTGTTTGGGAGTGCACGCGAGTGCCGGGAAGGAGAGAGAGACTTTGACAGCTTCTTATAATGCAGGAGAGGTGTTGCTCATGCTTGGTAAAGTACAGTATGAACTCCAGAAACACCTTGATGCCTATGTAAGTCCTTTCTCAGGTTTGAAAAGCTGGAAATAGTTTTTCTACTACTCAATCATGCTGACAAATTCTTAATTATTTTCAGCGCTCTCACATATCACGGACAATCACAATCCCTTCGCAGTCTCTTCTTAATGAACTTCGAACGGTTGAGGTTTGTCTGTTTGGATCATCTTGTATCACCTTCTTTATTTGAAGTAATTATGGTTAGGTTGTTATTTGCTTATGATCCTAGAATGGTTCGATTCGGCTGACGATGACGGTATTTTTTAAGAAACCTGTTCCCTACCTGTTGTTGTTAACAACTACGCCAGACATTTGGCAGTGGCTTTTAATGACTATAGACTCCGTTTGCTCCATTACCATTGTGTCTGGTTTTCTAGGGTTCGCAACTTTAGGTTCTCGATAATAACTAGGGATCGGGGTTGTCTTCATGTTGGCAGCTGCGACAGTGCCTCTTGATCAAGAAAGACCTGTAGCCTTATAGTGGAATATGTTTTCTTTTGTGTTATCAGAGAATGTGAGTAAAATACTAGGCCCATTAATTAATTGGCTGAACGTGGCATTTGGATGCAAATGTTTAATTCATCAAATGGATTTGCATCATCGACTTATGACTCCTACGTAATTCGTGAAAATGAGTGTAGCTTCAGCATTCTCGTGGTATTTTATCTTTAGTTAGTGAGTAGCTTTTAGATGACCAAAGAAGTAGTGATGGTAACAATTACTAAGGCTTTTCTGTTGACGTTGATGCAGGAGATGAAGCAACAATGCGATGAAAAAAGGTGCTTATTGGTTATTGGGTTTGTTTTACTTTCAATTCTCCCCGTTGAGGTTACTGCCTTTTCACACTGGTTGCGGTCCACAGGAGCATATATGAAGACATGCGAAAGAAACAGAGAGAGAAAGGTCGATCAAGAACTGTTAAGGGAGAGGTTTTCACCCAGCAGCAACTCCAGGAAGCTCATGAACAATTTGATGTTGAGGCGGCCATGTTTATATTCCGGCTGAAATCTCTGAAACGAGGGCAATCTCATAGTCTTCTTACACAGGCAGCTCGTCATCATGCTGCTCAGGTTAATTTCTCAGTATTTCTTTTTTATCCCTCCCTTTTTATAGGTGTGATGCCAGTTAAAACCACGTTAGTCATAAAGTCAAGGCTACTTACATTAGTTTTTTGCAATAGTTGAACTTCTTCAAGAAAGCCCTCAAGTCTCTTGAGGCGGTGGAGCCACACGTACAGTTTATTTCTGAGCAGCAGCATATTGATTACCTGTTCGATGGACTTGAAGATGCTGAAGGGGATGAAATGGATGATGATCAGGATGATGACAGTTATGACGCTCGTGATGATGGGGAATTGAGCTTCGACTACGGGCAATCTGATCAAGCTCCAGTGACTGAGGCGAGTATTACACGATCAATGGAGGTAAACATCTATTCTACCCTGATAGGAAGTTGTTAAAGGCTACATCTTTCCACTTAAAAATCCGTACCTTGTTAGGCTAATTTAATTAGCACCACATTTATTTAGGGGAAAGTGGTTACATTTTGGAGGTATTGATGAGTATGCATCGCATATGCCACTCCTATGCACGTGCATGCACTCAGAAAGTCATTTCCTTGTATTTCAGAGTCATGCCTTTACATCTTTACTGGGCAGAAGTCTTTTGTCCAGTTACAGAAGTCATTCCTTACTTGGTGATGGATTAATAACAGCATGTGAGACTGAAAATTCTAAGTTTAATGCATAGTCTAAGGTGGTTCACAACTTTGGTCATGTACTTTTGAGCCACAATCTCACTGAGAAGACACATTGAAGAAAATAGTTGACAGTGTGGTTATTCTTGGTCCAATAAATGGTCTGCAGGGCAAAGCATGTATATCCTGAACCGTGGTCAAATTTACGACGTGGTGTTCTATCTTTATTGTATAAGTAATTAGCGATACGATGAACCTTTGGCACTGAAGCACGCCTTTTAGTTTTCTGCTAACTTCATCTTAGCATCTTGCCATATTAACTTGTCAGCAATTAACTTTTGTGCAGTTGGATCAGGTGGACCTTACATTTCCTCAAGTTCCAACGGCTGAAGCCATGAAGGTAGTACCTGGCTGGTTGCTTATCTTTTGTGCATGTCCTGGGTCTATGCTCATGACTGTATCTGGGCTGGAAAATGTATTTCCTATGGGATGATTTTGAATGCTTTATGTTCTCCCACTCTAAGTTTGCTGAATCCCATTAGTACCATGCCTGATCTTTCTTCTATATCTGTTTGATTAAAGGAACTATCTTACTGGAGACATACGGTTGAAATATGGACAAAGATTGTACAAGCTACTTGTCATATGGCCCGTTATAAGCATATCAACCTTTTCCAATGAGTGGGAATGCATGCTGCATACGTCTAAAAAAGCCTTTGCAAAACTCAAGGGTCTAGATATATTCGAATATACTTTTTTCCACTGCGATATTTGTTTCTAGGACTTGCAGTTAACTGTGTTCTCTTTCCAGTTGATGTCAAATGCCATATAAGATGCAGAAGAAACGTTATTAATCTTGTCGACGTGCAGGAAAATGCAGAGAAAATTGTTCGGGAATATTTTGGTGGAGAAATCAGGAAGATCACCCAGTCAGCCCCGCTCTATCCAGAAAAGAAGTTGGATCCTACAGACAAAATGGGGCCAATGAGACAATCATCAACCCGGAAGCTTCAAACCTATGTCTTGCCCACACCGATGGATGCGAAGAGTTCAATCACCGCATCATCAATCAAACCATTTCCACCCTCCAGACAGGCTAGTTTGAGCTGGCGTAACCCAAAGTTGTGGCATTCATCTCCCCTGGAACCAAAGAATATTGGGAGAAGCTCAGCTGATGGGAAATTCTCGGGGACTTCTGTCTCGAATAATCATGGCATTTTCAAGGAGAGAAACAACAATGCCACATCCCCATTACTACCTCCTCCTTTGGCAGACGGGCTCTTATTCACTAATATCGATCCCCTCGGTGCTCCTGGTTCTAAGAAATTCAAAAGACAAGCATTCTCTGGACCATTGAATAATAAGCCGCAGCCTAACCAGTCAGCGCCATCGGAACATCCCCATTTATTATATTCAGGACCAATCTTGCGAAATCCAATTTCCCAACCACTTTCATCTCCTCCAAAAGTGTCTCCAATGTCTTCTCCGCCTCTTACATCCTCACCTAAAATAAGTGAGCTCCATGAGCTTCCAAGGCCCCCTGCCAGTTCAAACACCGTATCTAACAGACATTCAGGATTCGTGGGTCATTCAGCTCCATTGTTCTTGCGAGGACAAGATCTTTTGGTTAAGAAGGAGCCCGTGGCAATGACTTCAGCAGCCCCACTGCCAATTCCTCCTCAGGTTGTCCCCCGTAGTTTTTCCATTCCTTCAAGTGGTTTGAGGACAGTGATCTCACAGGGTTCAAAGCCATCGGAAGTTCCAATTATCATAGAGACAGCAGAAGATGCGTCTTCTCCGCCTCTAACGCCAATATCTCTATCTAACATCCAGCATCCACCAACTAATGCACGAGCTATCCTTCCATCCGTCCGGATAGGAGGTAATTAAAAAGTCTCTGCTGACGGATATTGTTTACTTAAGAGGGGATGCCTTTAACAAATGATTTACTTGCCATCAGGGAAAATAGTTTTGAAAGAATCGAATTAATCCTATTGGTGAACAGGCCCATTCATTTTTATCATCTGAATCACTCAACTGGTCTATTGATTGCACTTTTTATGATTATATTTACTTTTGTAGACTCTAGGTTCTAGCTACGTTGAGCCTGCCTGTTTTCGGTGTCGATTTCCTAAGTAGATAGAATTTCGGCGAATCTTTGATGGGTTTGAGACATTTTTAACACTTGCTTTACTAGTTTCAAGAAGCATTATTCTGTAATTGCCCTTTTTTTGCACAGCTTCCCTTCTGGTTAGGCGAAAAATTTGGTCTGTATCTGTTCCTAAATAGCTCTAGAGCTTTATACCGGTGCCTCAAAACTCATTTTTGAAATCCTATGTATTTGCTGGATGCAGGGACAAACTGATGATTTCATTTGTTGGAGCTTTCTTTGTGCAATCCATGGTTGTCCAATACAAGGTAGCTTGTGGTAATTTCTCGCAGTTGCATATTTGTAAATATATATTTTTCCACTTAAAGCCATTTCTGGGGGGAGCCGTTGGTAGAAAATTACGTAATTGTCCTAACGTGTTGAGCCAGGGAATTTGTACATACTCATAGGAATTAAATACGAAGATGTTTTTGGCTTTCTTTCCACTTTTTGACACGGACAGATCTCTTTTGTTTAGTAGTGGAGTGGGAATTCATTCTCCCATTAGCAGATCATAGCCCCACTAATGTCAAGCACAATTCAGTAATGCAACACGCCATTCGGATTCTTGAACACGTCCTCATGAATTGACAAGTGAGACCTGTGTTGAGACTTGAGAGTGTGTACCTTCTCTTTTGGTATGCATAATTTCTTTCCCCTCTCAAGAGCTTTCGAAACAGTTTGGCATCTGCGATGGTAATGAGTTTCCCTGTTGCTCATGCGGATGCTAACCTCGAATCGATTTTCATAGTTATTGCTACTGCGGTTCATCACTCACGATTGTTGATCGTGCCAGTTTTGAGTTCCTATTCTTGATAATTTTATGTACTTTTGAGTCCTGTCCTGTTCATCGAAGAAATTGTTTACATAACGTGTAGCGTTCATGTGAAGAGGCGTGCTTCATGCAAATGAAGACGCATTGCCCTTTGACGAATTGGGACACGATCGAGTCGCTTGAAATCTACCCGTTCAAAGATGGTCACTGCCTATAGCTATGTGCAATGACTGCGTATTACATGCTTCTCCATCTGATAAAAATCAAATCTGCAAGGCATTACAAGGTACATGAAATGAAGGCTGTGTCCTAAAAACAGAAGGAGGATCTTCTGATTCTCGAATCGGTAGAACAGCTCAGCTCTGCTCTTTGGGTACGACATGATCCGTCAGTTGCAGCTCCCTCCAGCGTCGTATCTCACAAATCCTACCAGCTCCGGACCTGCCAATCTGGGATTTTTGGCGTAACTGCAACCAAAACAACCCCCCCTCTTAATTGCTTTGACTCGTACAACAACTTAAAGGCAGTAGTAGAGCACAAAGTCAAACACGAGAGGACATCACAAGTTTCCACGACACAACACAACAAAGAGAGTTGTTGCCGAGTTCAGTGAGTGCGTGCCGGTGCTGGGTCTTAAAGGAAAATTCACGATGGAGGGGGGAGAGGCGGTGTCTCGAACCTCTGCTCTGAGAACTTGGAAAATGAACCGGAGGTCGGAATAGCACCGCACAAATCATTGCTCGACAGGTCGCTGCACGATCAGGTTTCCAACTCGAAGGAGTGAGATTTCACGACACGAAGAAAAAACCATCTTATTCCCACTATACAAGGAAATTAAGACAAATGAAAAAACGACAAGTAAAAGAGAGACTTACAGAATCTTGAGATTCCGGAGCTCAGTAAGTTGTCTGGGGATTTCACCGGTCAGCCTGTTGCCGCTCAGTCGCCTGCATGGCGTGGACCAGTAACGTTACAAACAGTGCCATCATTGCATTGCTTTTTTTTTATTTCCATTTCATATTCAGAACCCACAGAACAAAAAGAAAGAAAGAAGCAAACGACTTTGTGTGGCCTCTTTGAAAACGATAGTCAATAAATGCTTCTTCATAATTGCTTTTCAAACCACTGAGGAAGAGTCCGAGAGATGACAAGATGTCTGATGAAAGGTCCGGTTGACCGACCTTCATCATCAAAACTGAAGATGAAAACCTTCGGATTGGAAAGACATTCTAAATACCGAAAAGAGATGAACATAACAAGTACGGCTTAACGTAAATCAAAGACAATATGCTGCTACGCTTGCATCTTGATACCACTATAGCTAGACATGGCCATGGGCCGGTTTCGGTCCGGAATCGGCTTGAAACCGGCCCAGGTCAAACCCAGAACCAGCTCATTGACTAGGCTCACGGTTTGGAACCGGAACCGTCCCGAGTCTCGGTTCCAGGTCCAACAATTTTGGAACCGGTTCCAAAAAAAAAAAACTGCAGCAAAGCCTACGGATTTTTTTTTTCGGTGGGTTCCGAACCGGCCCGGAACCGTTGGTTCATACATGGCCACGAACCGGAACCGGCCGGTTCCGAACCGTGGCCATGTCTAGCCACACCTCCTCCTAGTCCTTGTACCATTGGCCTCGAGAATTGAGAAATTTCCATAATCTCTAATGGTGAAAACATCGAAGCGCGGCCATTAATGGTGAACCAGGTTGAGATGATTAACAGCACCTCTCTAAAGTCATTTGCTAAGAAGGGAAAAAAAGAAGCAAGAGAAAGGTGCTCACAGGAATTTGAGATTGGAGAGCTTGGAGAGAGAAGCAGGAATGGAGCCGGTGAGATTGTTCTGGTACAAATCCAAGCTCATGAGGCTCTTCAGCCCTCCAAGCTCTTCCGGTATCGCGCCCCTTAAGTCGTTCATGTACATCTCCCTGCTCACACGGATGCATTTGTCCAAATGATTTTATCGATTCCATGGCGAAAGACGAACGCTTTATCATACGAAACCAAAGCACAGAACGACCCACTAAATTTCCGCAGACGGATTGTGTGCCGAACAGGAGCGTGCGGTCACGCAGCATGAACAACATGCAACTTGTGTGTGTGCTTAGTACTTCCACCTTAATAGAGAATTGAACTCGTTTCCTCCCATCCAGTTTTGTCAATTCTGGCGATCAATGCATCTCCAGAACACATTCTCTGTTTCGGCCAAAGATGAAGAGGACAGTGCGCAAAAACAGGGATGATAAGGGAATTACTCACAGATACTGAAGGTGCTCGAGCTTCCCCAGATCGGGAACGAGACTACCTGACAGATTCGCATTCCCCAGGTCTCTGCATCAACATATGATACCACGGAGAGAGGAAGAGAGATCATACGACAGATAGATAGAGAAAGCTTGGCAGAGAAAGAATAAGAAGAAGAAGAAGAAGAATACAGTCGGGTGACCCGATTATGGCGGTCGCAGGTGACATGAAACCAAGTGCAGGGATCCACCAGGGTCGGGTCCCAGCTCTGCAAAACGCTATCCGGGTCCTTCACTGCGCTCCTCAACGCGTACAACGCATCCCCTGCTCGTTTCTCCGAAATCATCACTCACCAATCATATCTCATAAAGCGACGAGACCCCAAAAAGAAAGGCAGAAAAAGATGGAACTTTGAAGACACAAGAATGAAGAATGCTGCATGCGTTTCTTCCCAAGTGATTTGCTCCTTTTCATCTTCATCTTTTTACCTTCTGAGTTTGCGCTGGCGAGGTTCAGTGGCGCTGGCAGGAGGAGCAAACCGGCCATATGGAACAGAGCCAAGAACGCCATGAGTTGAAGCTTGTGCGTAAGAAAGAAACAGAGGGAGAGAGAGAGAGGTGAGAATTGAAATGAAGTTGGCTTTGTTCTTGGCTGTCTAAAGACAAATTCATATATTTATATATGTGTGAATAAATTTTGTAGATAAATCTCAATATATGGGATATTAGTCCAATAACTTCTTTTATTGTTGCCATTCCTTCTTCTTTTTTTAAAAAATAAAGATAAAAATAAAGCAAGGCACTGATATTATAGACATGGGCGAGAGAACAAAAACAAGTTTCGTCTGCCGTAATTACAAGGAAGTAGCTAGCAACTCACTTTGAGCATGATCTTGTCTCGCCCTTTTCAGATGTAACGCTGTGTGAAGAGTCGAAAGACTTTCATAATAATCATGCCCTAAAAGTACAATTAAATTTGACACAATTAAGGCTGCAGGAATCATTCACGTTCTATATAATCTCTCTATTCTAGTATACATATAATATCGGGAGAGTTAACTTATTGTTAGGAAAAGCTTTACAAAATGACTAGGCAAAGTTCTTTTCTCTCACTCTCCTCAATAACTTGATTTTTCAGAATCTAAAAGAGGAGAAAATATTAGGTGAGTGGAATACTCCACGTAGGCCATGCATAAGACCATTCTGCTGATGACATGTGGACAGTCAGGCCCACCATTCATAATTTCAAAAAACTTCCGATTTTCCCTTCTCTCTCCACGTCTATCTCCGTTACTGTCTTTCACTCTTTACGATATTCTCTCTCCCTCCTCATGCCCGCACACCTGCAAATATTTCTTTCTTTTTCTCTCTCTTCAGTTCTTTCCTTCTCTGAACAAGAAAACCAACGCGCTTCTCTCTCCATTGAAGGCCTTCTTTCTCCCTTTTCTCTCCGGCGCTCTGCTCCGCCTCTATCGGTTGCCTTCGCCTTCACCTCCCGGAGCCCCGTTAGTGGCTACAATTCGTCCCCTGCCGCTGTCTCTTTGTCCCAAGAAGCGGCTTCGCTCAGAACTTATCTAGGTTTATCGTGGTTTGGGTTCCCTTGAATATGCACACAAGGTGTTTGGTCAAATTCCACACCCGGAAGTGTCTCTATGCACTCTGCATGTCGGGTATCTGAGATGTGAGCTATAGGATGAGGCCCTTGCACTTTGCGAATTTTCTCGTGAGTTCGATGGTAAATTTTATGATGAAATTTGGGAGGGTAAAATAAGCAAGAATGGTTTTTGATGGTGTCCCCGACAGAGATGTTGTTATGTGCAAGCAAGATAGTTTAATGATGTTTTGTTTTTTTTTTTTATCTTCGAGATGTTTAAATGTGGCCTTAGAGCTACTTATGATGATGTTTTGGTTCTCACATCAATGATTTATATGTAAGTTGGGTGATGTTGTGAATCCTTTCGTCGAGTTTTCGATGCTATGACGATGAGAAATTATATTACATTAATATAAGCTCTTATTGATGTTGGAGAAAGGGATGACCATTTTATAGCACATTTTGTTTCCCCTTGTTACCTTTCAAAAGAATCTTGCCCATACAAACTCATGGTATACAACAAAACACGAAATAAAGAACAATTCCGTGCCAGAAATATATTTGGAAAAACGAAATCTTGTTCAAATTGTACAAGATAGAGATTAAGGAAAATAAATAAGGAAAACTAATGGATAATCCCAATGCTACAAACCAGAAACAGAATTGAAGCAAAATCTCTTCAACAGCTAACATTTTCGACCAATAAAAGATAACCAAAAGCTAACATCCGATCCAAAAAAAAACAAAAGCTAACGCCTTTTGACAAAATAAAAAAAATGAAAGCAACGCCTGCTATGCTCGGCAACACCAACATCATTCACTCCTTCGCCACCACCTTTGTCTTCGCCGTTCTCATCCCCGTTCGTCGGCAGTACCAGCGGCCATGGCCTGACATTTGTGATGCTACCGTCCCCGACTTCTCGACAGCCTCTTTTGGCGGCCACATTAGCCTCTTCGACACTAAAACAACAGAGCAGAGCGCTGGAGCAGCAAATCTAAGAGCAAAGAAGAGATCCAAAATTTGATTTAAGGAGAGGGAGAAAGAAGGCCTTCAATGGAGAGAGAAGCGCGTTGGTTTTCTTGTTCAGAGAAGGAAAGAACTGAAGAGAGAGAATATAAGAGAGAGAAAAAGAAAGAAATGTTTGCAGGTGTGCGGGCATGAGGAGGGAGAGAGAATATCGTAAAGAGTGAAAGACAGTAACGGAGATAGACGTGGAGAGAGAAGGGAAAATCGGAAGTTTTTTGAAATTATGAATGGTGGGCTTGACTGTCCACATGTCATCAGCAGAATGGTCTTATGCATGGCCTACGTGGAGTATTCCACTCATCTAATATTTTCTCCTAAAAGAGAGAAAAGAAAGAAAAAAAGAAAAAGAGCAAACCTTCCAAGATAGAGATCATTCTAATCGTAGCATGGGTCGTGCCCCGAACACCCAGGCATGGTAGCCGAGGTTGTCCTATCTATCTTTTCAATCAGTTTAATGTAATGTAAAGGCTTTTTACAATAATGAAATGTCGCGAGACATAATATATTTGACAAGAAGGAATACGTACAAGCAACGAGGCCGAAGCCCCTCTAAGCCTTCTTCTTCTTCTGCTTATTAACCGCTCAATTTTTGACAAAGGCAGAAATGTAATGAGAAATTGGAGTGGATGCGATGCTTAAAGGGTTGATGGGGAAATGGCGCGGGGGGAAATCTGAGACATATCTTTTGGACTCAGGGAACAAGTTTCGCAGTTTCAGCTTTTTATTTTCTTAAGGAATAACAATTATTGCACTACCGTGCTGCTGGAAAAGCTTCTCTTCGGGTTGCAGAAGGAATAAGCTTTTCTTGTATCCCACTTTATTTGTTTCTGTTGTTCGGCAATCATACTTCCATAAATTATAGGCATTCTTGACCAAAATGTCGGGCATAGGGAGTGCCTCTTTAATTGAGCGATTTCATATTTCGTACGGGCTCCACTTGGCACCTCGATATTGCCTGTGAACAAGTTTTTTATTTTTTGGAACTTAAAATATATACTTTGAAACCTAGAATATTCTCTATCGCAGATTTTAAGATTAGTTTCAGGATTATCCATATTCTACCTGTATTATTAATTAAACGATTAAGTGAATCATTACCATTTATGATCATTGCTTGCTGCTATAATCCACTGATAACAATTTATATTTAGACACTCAAAAAATATAAAATATTAACAAACTAAAAGTCTCCGTTATAAAATGAAAGCTTAAAGATACACTCATCATCGGACACTATCGCGCAAAGACATAAATCACCAAAAACATAAAAACTTGTTTATGGTTTTAGGTTTCAGGTTCCACCAATCTAGAATCTGGAACCTACCCATCGAAATAGGTTTTCTAATTTTTGAAACCTGCAACTTGAAAATGGACAGGTTTCCACTGATCCGATTATTTGGTTCTAAGTTTTACCGTGAAATCATGCTCATCCCTAGTGCTTATTAAAAAAAATGCATATATACGATAGAAAATAGAAAAGAATGTGAGCAACAGGTGAATACAATCAATATTTCCGTAGCAAGTGTTCTGGACCCTTACTCCACCCTTTTACTAGTTAAAAAAAAAAAAGCCTGCACATTCCCTTAAAAAAAAGGCATACCAATATTCGAGCAATCACGGATATAATAAAAAGTGATATATTTTCCTTTATCTCCGATCAAAGGGAAAAATCACCGGCACTGAATAATTAAGGATGAATGCGGTTGGTGTTTATAACTTACAACTCACCAATCAAAAATAGGATTGAAAGAAGATTGGGAGATAAAGGAAAACATTACCCTCTTAAAACCATATTTTGTTGAGCCGGGTCAGTAAATATTAGGATGAAATCAGTGTTCTGAATGATGTTGGAAAGTGCGCCCTACTCGACGAGAATTTATGTAACGTCGCTTAACTTGATAAATCATATTTTGTATAGCCCGGGCAGTAAATATTAGTAATTTTCGTACGGTGATGATGCATCTCCTTTCTTTTGACCTTTTTTTCAGGTCATTTGACAAGACATAGTCACTGTGGAGAGCCGGGACATGTTACTTTTTCCCCCTTCTTCAGAGCAAAAGTGACTTTCTATACGGACCATCGATCGTGCAATCACTTTCGCACGGTCACTCTTTGAGTGTTTTTTGGGCCGAATGGAGACTCTTGGATTGGAACTTATACATTTTTTATTTTTTTTTGGTCTGTATCGGACCTTATAGATGAGAAAGCGAAAACCATCGCAAATTGGCATCTCGTGCTCAATTACTGCCGTAAAATACCTAACCTAATCTCATGAATTCGGTAGGATGCGATTCAAAACTTTTGGCGACTGGCTTGGATATTAGGTTTACCTGTGGGTGATGTGAAGAATCGAATCTGTCATGTGATTGATTCACATGCGTATGTTCGCTCCTTAACCACGAGCCGACCCTTTGAGATTTACTTTGCCCGATGGCCTTTTGAGTTACTGCTATTCAAAGTGGATTTGGGCTAGGAAATTAGGGCATTCTAAGATCTTACGAACGTGTAATACGGACATCTTTACTTTGTTTTTCTACTATTGTTTGTTATATTAAACAATATCACCAGAGATGTTGAAATTGACTACTAAAATGATGTGGCGGACTCTTAATAATATTTTGCGCATGACCGATTTATTTAATGTTTAGTCAAGATTCTCATGTTATTTGGTAAATTAATTTTATGGATCGGTCTTAGTATTTCGAGTATGTTACTCAATCACATAAATGCTGGCAACACCATGGGACTTGGACTTTAATAAGAAAAAGAACAATCAGAGATTATCTTGGTCAATCCTTAATCAAACTTCATAAGCCAAAATTCTTTAAAAAAATCGCTAACTTAAAATCCAATTCAAATTTTGTCTCAAGCTTTTTTTTTGCTTCAGAAAAAATCACAAACTTTCATTTTAGTCTCAAATCTGTCCCCATTTACCACTTATCCAAAAATCACCAACTGATTTTTCAAACTTAACAACATCTAGAGACTGTTGTTGATCCATACGAAGGAGAGGATATTGATGAAGATGCATGTTCTGATAATAAATTTCTAGGTGGCTCTGTTGTTGATAATTTTGAAGAAATCAATGATGATTTTTGGACTTATGGGCAAATTTGGTATTAAAGTAAAGGTTGGTGATTTTTTTAGACAAAAAAGTTTTTAGTAAAATTGAGATTTGACTTAAAGTAAAGAATTTTTTTTGGGAATTAGCACTTCTTTATAAATTTCCCAATCAAGTGATCTTGAGGGTTGTCTTGAGCCATGCACATTGAGATTCAGACTTAATGGTCAAAATGTAATCGATTCCATGAACAACGAGCTCAGTTTCTTAAATGTAGATAACACAAAGACAGCCAAGACATTTTTAAATTGGTCATCACCGTTTTAATACATAGATAGCATCACTCCCATTTCCTTTGGTTTCTTAAAATGAAGAGAACAAAGACATCCAAAACATTTTAAAATTAGTCATCACTGTTTTGATACATAGATCACATCTCTCCCATATCCTTTTCCCCTAAGAATACGTTTGCTTTGCAAAAAATGAATAATTTGGATATATTTTCCTAAAAATGATCAATTATATTGCTTATAAAAATGAATGAATTGAAAAATATTATCATTGGTCACAAAAATATGTAAGACATAAATTATTATTAATAATAAAAATAATTTTTTATTGACTAATTATTTTAAGCGATTATTTTTAAGAAAATACTTTTCGAATTATTCATTTTCCCAAAAACAAATGAAACCTTAGATTTTCAAGGTTTTCATAGTTTCTCCTAATCTCGTTCTAAGTTCTAATAATCAAACAATAGCATGTAGTTCTGACGCTTTGCATGTAGCAACTTGTAATAATTTCTGCGTGCATGTAGTCTAGTACAAAGCAAAGGAGTCAAATAACTTGGCTTGATATCAGAATAATATCAGATTAATATAATGGGGTTTGTCCCAGCCCTCAGTACGGCCCATAATATAAGCGAGACTGGATTAGGGTTTAGAGCTTCCCGGGGGGGCAGTTGAACTTTTCTCTTTTGTTCTTGGCAAATGATATTACGTACCTGGTCAATGCTTTTAAGTTATTAACACATCCGAGGGAAATTGAAAACCGACACAATAGAAAACCGAACATCTTACAAGGATTAGTACTTTTGACTCATGAACTTTTAGGGTTTGACGAATCAACTCGTCAAGCTAAGTCTTTTCAGCCGATTTGCGAATCTCAGTTCGTATTATTTCATCAAAATTTTGCTATCTTATCTTACCTAGTTGCATCACCAAAAGTACCATATAGAGCTGATATATTCACAATCAATAACCAATGACCAGCCTTGTGTAGTTTCTATCTACGCCTCTTCCCTTTCAAAGATTGAAGACCAAAGTTCTTTCTAAAGCCCCCATCAAAGACTCAAATCTGTCTGAAACACAAGAATCTCTACGAAGAGGAGGAAGGTACCATAGTTACTTATTGGGCTAACTTGGTCTCAGATACCTTTTCAATGACCTCTGATCCCAAATTTTTTTTTTTAAAAATCACCCTTTATGATAAAAAGAGAAGAAAAAGTGAACCCAAAAAAATGAGTTTGTGCCTTCTGGGACTAATCATCAGGTATTCCGAGCAAGAATGCTGATAGGAAAGATGAAAAGGATGTGATGGCTAATGAGTAATGACAGCTAACACACGTAATCTAAGACTTGCTCAAATCATACACTACAACATGGGGAGAGACTGATTGTCAAAAGATTATTTACAAGCAAACAAAGAATTAAGGGAAAAAGAGAGAGAGAGAGAGAGAGAGAGAGAGAGAGAGAGAGAGAGTAAAGAAGGGAGCAGCTCATCTGGCAACTACAGGCAACCCAATCAAGGGGCTTCGCTAGCCTTCACGAACCGACCCTTGACTCGCTTCCTAGTGTCAGCTCTCGCCTTCCTTGACTCATACCTTATGTGCTTGTCGTATCTGTTCGTGATGAGAAAGAATCGATGGTTTAATGCTCGCGAAGAAGTGCCCTAAAGTGGGCAAGCTGTTATGAGCTGGAAAGAAAAAGAAGCAGATAGACAAAAAGACACCTCCGGTTTTTCTTCTTCTCCTTGTAACGGAGCATGGCGTTGCCTCTGTTTTGAGCCAGTAACTCCAAGTCAGCCTTTGTCTTCACCGCTGTTTCACTGCCACTCGTGATCAATGTCTGATCCGCAAAATTGTAACTCTTGGAGTTAGCAGAGCCTTTGGCTTTAGCAAGAGCTGAACCAGACGATGGCCTGGGCACAGGTAAGTTGTTACTCTCAGATGTTGCTGGCCCTTGGCTAGCAGCCAGGTTACTTGAACTGGCCTGCGGTGTTAGAAATAACCCGATATTCACTTTGAGAAAAGAAGCTTGAATGTAGAAGTAGAAAGATATTTCTAAGTCCATCTCAGTAACATCAGAAAGTGCAAAGGTTACCAGCCTTTCCATCTCAATGAAGTAGAGAATATATGACTTGAACACATAAACTAAATAGATAGTGATTCCTATTCACCAAAACAAAAGATGATTCCTACAGTGCCCAAAGGGTTCTTGTCAAGCATATACTAATATAAAAAGTACGATATTTAAGCATTGAACATCACGAGAAACATAAGTAAATTGAACACTGTGACATTTCTTATTTGATTACTTAACAAGTTTCTCAAGGACGCTATACAACAAAACCCATATGACCATGTCTAGTTTTACAGGGAAACAGAAACTATTCTCTAGAATGAGGTTTTGAAAACATGATGATTGAATGATATAGTCACAGTATCATTGGTAACACGTAATCAGTAACATCACACAAAATCATGCAATATACACAAGTTCACTTGCAAGCTTTGATCAAAGGATATATTACATTTCGACATTATATATTGTCAATCTTCTTTTGTCAAGAAAATCTAGTGGCGAACTTTGTCTCATTTAACCACTACGGCAAACCTTAGTGGCCACCCTTCCTACTTGGGAAGGAGAAGGTGAGAAGTTTGATTCCCCACCTTCTCAGGGGGGTCAGGGGTAGGAACGTTTAGTTTCAAATGTAGATTTTGGACTTCCACACTATACAAGGAGGCAGGGCAAAAATCTGAAAGTGAGTTGAAAGTTAGAGTAGGACAGACAAAAAAAAAACTGTCTCATTTCAAAGAAAAATAGAAAGGAAATTAAAGCGCCTAATGCTAAGCCTTGTGGCTTTTAAGCATAAGAAAGCCATCACATCGACGGAAGGTACGGTTATCAAATCACACCAAACTTCAAACATCTTAAGGACATGCAACGACGTGAAGCATTGCCTAGGCCTACAGGTTGCAGGATCAAACAACACCAAGAAATGCAGCACATAATGGGGGGCCATAGGCATGTTTCATACAATTAAACTGGTAATATCCATCTTGAAACTTCAAGATGGTCTAAGCGGCAGACTGGCAGGAGAAGAGCAAGAAATTTGAAGAAAATATTTAAATGTCTATGCTTCTATTCCGGAACAAAAACACTACAATATAACGGATGGTGCAATCCAAGAGGCAGATACTTGTACCTACTGTTATCGAAACCATAATTCATGTTCAGCTAAGATTTGATCATCAGGTGTTTCTTAGCTAGTTCTTGTCAAAGCGTTCCAGGCCTTGTCGAGCAAGATATAAAGATAAATAAATGCAAGACGGGAATCAGGACGGAAAAAATGTGGAGGTACTTAGAAGCTAGACTCACTTACATTGTACAACGCACTATCTTCAGGCATGACATAACCATTCAGCTGGTACACATCCCCCAACATTTTTGTAGTCGTGATTGATGTCTCTTTCATTAGTTCATTGTAACTCTTGATCATAAAACCTTCGTTACTTTTGCCATATCCAACTTCCACTGCATTAGCTTCTTCTTGGCTCCTCAACCGTCCCAAGTTGAAATCCCAGATCTGAGAGGAAGCAAACATACCAACGGTTAGCTTCACTACATACTACACAAAACAACAGTTTGACCATTTAAGAATCACATGAGTAAACATACTATCACAGAACGGGATTAAAATGAGAAACAGCATCAAAGCGCAGTGAACTTAAGTCCTCAAAGTCCAAGAGAAGCTCGGCCTAAGGGTGTGTGCCAGAAACGACCGAACAATGTAAGCGAAAGACTAAGCAAGTCCTCAGAAATCAATGATAGGCTCATAACCCTAACCAACGTGAGAATGCTGCACTCTTAGAATGATAAAAGCCCGTCGCCTAAACGTTGCATGAGAGAGAGTTCTTGATCTTCGATTCCAAATTGATTACAAAAACCAGTGAAAACGAGAGGAAGCAGGCTTTCCCAGAAACAGAAATCATGACATGAAGAAAGCCAAAAAGAGATCCAGCCCTAAACCCAACACAACCTCTGGAGATCTTCTGACATGAAAACTAGGCCGTTTTCCAAGAGCACGACGGTCGGGAAAATCAGTCGCCAGCCCCAACCACGAGCGAACCATCCCCAGAGCTCGTAATCAACACACGCTAATAACAAAGCATGAAATCTATCATTGCAAGAAGCCATCCCCAGATCATATGACGAACTATAAGCACCAGACGTAGCTAACTGACCAACTAAAAGGCTAGAAATCAAGTAAACCAAAGTGAAAACGCAATCAAAATCCAAACCTGAGTACTCTGGCCGCCAACATTACTAGTCCCCACTCCCACGGCACTCCGTCCGCTCTCCTCCAAATCTCGCTGCGTCGGGAACATCAGCAAAGAAGTAAAAGTGGGCTGCGGTTGAAATGGCTGATGATGATCCATCACCACCGCATCAACCCCATCACTCCCGTGTTGATGCTCCCCACAGATCCCTTCCCCATCCTCCGGCCACGCGGCCGTCGTCCTGTTCGGCGTCCTCGGCACCAAATTATCTCCTCCCCCTCCGCCTCCTCCTCCGCCTCCGCCGTCGGAATTATCCTCGAAATCCCTCTTCAGCAACTCCACCAACTGCTTATGCATCTCCTGCTTGCGCCTCCCGCAGTTCGTCCGACCCGTCGATCCCTGCTTGACGACGCCGGTGTAGGGAGCCGACAAAGCCGTGTCGTTGGGCACCATCAGGTCCTGAAACCCGAACCCGTTTCCGCTGGCCCCGTACACCCAACCCTCCATGCTCGAAATCACCTCTTGCATCAGCTGGCCATCGTTCCGGGGGAGGCCCGACTGGCCCGACTTCTTGTCCTCGTCGGCGGCCAAATCGAGGCCCAAGAGGGAGGCGAGCTCGACGGCGGAGGGGCAGCCGGAGAAGCCGTCGACCCGGGAGCGGAGGTGGGAGGAGGGGACGGGGGAGGCGGCGTGGGCGTCCCAGTCGCAGTCCTGGCAGAGGACGAGGTTGTCGGTGGAGCAGCGGGCGGAGGCCGGGGCGGAGGCGCAGTTGTCGCAGATCTGGGAGCGGAGGTGCTTCCGGGAGAGGAGGTTCGCGGAGTGGACGTGGTGGTCGCACAGGAGGCACAGCTTGGCCGCGTCGCTCCGGCAGTAGAGGACGGCGAACCGGTCGGTGCAGAAGTCGCAGGGGACCCTCTTCTCGCCGGCGGTCCTCGAATCGGGGCCCACCATTCTCGTGCCCTTCTTCTCTCGGTCGGGCAGACACAGACGCACGCGCACGCGCAGACACCTACCTACGACTGCGGTGCAAGTATATGAGCAGCAAAGGAAGGAAGGGAGGAAGAGGAGAGAGAGAGAGAGAGAAGTTCCTTCTTATGGGGCGAAGGGATTGCTAGGATTTGTTCCAAAAAGGCACATGAGAAACACGAAACATATGAGCATATGAGGCTCTCTCTCTCTCTGTCTGTATCTTTCGGAGCGTTTTACGTTTCCATCGACACTCATCCCGTCTTTGGTTAGGAGTCCTTACGAAACACTTTGTTCAATTTGCTTAGTTATGCAAATATTTGGCTTTCGAAATAGTTTTCGTGTACATCATGAGAACAATCGGTATACTTAACTTTTTTTTCATCTCGTTGGGATTTGTTTTTCGGTTAATTAATTGATGCCCCGATGGCATTTTTGGTTGAGATTGTGAGGTCGGCCATTCCCTTTCGAAGCTCTTTCATGTGCGCTCGCAATATCGAGGAGGAACAAGCATGTCATGGCAATTAGGGGTGATTAGTCTCTCGGTGATCTGGTTCTCACCCTAGAACCGAAAATGAAATCACTTGATCTTGGAATCGGACCGGATTGGACCGGTTGATCCGATCCAGTTTTCGGTTGGTCTAATGGAACCGGTTGCAACCTTATGAGTGTTGAAAACCATAAACATTTCCACCATTATAAGCAAAATCCTAAACTGCAAGATCACGCAACCTCACATTCCCGTTAGCCTATAATTTGTATTTTGTATGAAAAAGGGCAAAAAAACAGGGAAATGGATATTACCTTGGTGAGATGCAAGAAATAGAGCGAGGAGAGAGGCGAGAGTCGAGAGTCGAGAGTCAAGAGTCGAGAGTCGAGAGTCAAGAGTCGAGAGTCGAGATGAGATCGAGAGAGGGAGATGTTGAGCTCGAGCGAGACGGACGCAACTCAGGTGAGAGAAGGTGGTGTTGTTTGAGAGTCAGGCAAAAGAGAGGATGGCGCCGTTTGAGAGTCGAGCAAGAGAGCGACTGAGAGAGCCATGAGTCATAAGTGACAGTCGAGCAAAGAGAGGCGTGAGAGAGAAAGAGCGATTAGGGTTTATGATTGTGAAAGAGGTGCGAGAGCCGACAGGGAATGAGCGTGAGAGAGAACGGGGAAAGAGCAAGTGTGAATATGTGATTAGGGTTTCTTTAAAGATTTTTTTGGAAAAAAAAAATATTCAATCTGATTTGGGCAATCTGAGTGAGTGGGTCCATCCTTTGAAACCAGGAATTAGACCAAAAAACATCGATTCCAATTTTATGGAACTAGGAACTGGATCGGCGCCTTTGAGAACCACTTAGAATCGGTCCGTTCGATCCGATCCGAACAGTTCCCATTGCTCACCCGTAGTGGCAACCCCATCATTTTGCGAGCAGCTTTCTTACATAACATTAAAGGAGTTCCGTACTTGCTACCCAACTGTTCATTTGGCACATAACTAATCCTATTTTGAGTAGAGTCCATCATTGCTAAATCTCAATCAACGCACTAGAGAAAGCAGGATTTTTTAAAATCGAAAGATAAATGAAAAACTTTAGACGGTGACGAAGAAAATTACATATGATATGAATACGAGCCTTAGTCAACTAGACCAAACCATCCCCATGATCAATGTATTTCAATTTGTGGCACGAGTGACGAAAGTAATTAGATTTCTGATCATGCCATGTGAGTAGAAATGGGTTGATGCACCATGTCAATATGGAGTGCTCGAGCCTTTCATGTTATCGGTTGGCTTCAATGTTTGAGCTCACAATCTCACGCGATGCTTAACTACTATATCCAAACCCTAACTTGACTTCACTTGATCATCCTTATGTCAACACTAAACTAGTGTTGGAAGTTTTCATTCAAGTAGTACAAATTGCAAAACGAGGCAGAAAGACGTTCACCTCGCGTCTGCCATTTTTAAGCATCTAGCTATGACATTCATTAGTTGACTACAACTAGTAACAAATTATTAATTGTCGTTAATTTTTTTTTTTAATTTGTGCAAGACCGGAACATGTATTTTAGCATAAATTACTCGTTAAACTGTACCCGGTTCCTTATGAATCTTCACCTTTCGAATAGAATGAAGGCGGAAATCTTTGTACATATCATAGAGCAAAGTAAAACATAGGGACTCGACGGTACTTAGATAATTTCGAATTGCCGCCATTATGTGATGTGAGAAAATTTCATATTGTATGTGATCACATTATTTGTAATATCGAGGGAAGATAGTGACAACATTCCAGAGGAATAGATAATAGGAAGAGCCACGCAAGATGGTAGAATTTTCCTACGCAATTGCCGATTTGCAACATTCAAACTCATTAAAATCGGTATTATTTTTTTATCCACCGAATAGAATTTCACGGCATCGAACGAGACAAGCACAGGTCCTGGTCGGAAGCAAAACGAATGGAGAGCGCAAGAAAAGTGCTTCTTGCAGAGAGCACGCGATCGATCTCTTCATCATTTAGAGTCTTATAAAAGTAGATACTCAATGGACCGATGGTCCGAGGTGGGTTAACCTTCGGGCAAAATAACAGGAGCTAGAGGACGGATTTGGAAATATCAAAAGTGGAAGCCCTTTCGGGGAAAGGAAAGTCTTTCTGACCCTCTTATTTTTTCTTTTTCCGGATCCTGGTTGTTTCCTCAATTCGGCAATTTTCCCCAAAACAAAAAATTTCGGCGACCTTTGCCAAACGGCGCGCCCCACCGCCCGGCCCACCAATTATTCCGAATTTAAAAATCAGCCCCCGGAAATGTTATTTTATTGGGATCTAAGTCCATTTTTAAATCCCAAATTCACCCCCCACAAGCCCAACCTCGGATTTGATTAAAGGCCAAATTGGGGTGGGGCGATTGAATTTGGGACAGCTTTGGGGTTCGTTGGTTCCTTTTGTCCGTACGGGTCAATTTGTATTATTCTTCCTCTTTTGGGTCAGCCATCGTGGTGGTAATGCTGGTGGTGGTAGGTGTTCTGAGGTATCGTAATTGACAATTAAGACGAATAATTTATTAGATTACGAGGTTAATTTAAACGCGATAATTGATGAAAGGGAAAGGAGGAAAAAGGAAAGGGAAGAATCGGGTGCTGTCGAGTACACACTTTTCAATTTTTGGTTGGTCGATGGGCCTAGTTTGATGGGAGGAAGATTTGGATATTTTTAATATTGGCCCATCCAGTAAATTGGAAAAGCCACATTAAATTAAGAAAATTCAAGCTAGGTTTAAAATATTGGCTTTTGCATAATCACTATTTTGGTTTTTTTTGGCTCACATACGAGGAGTTCTCGGGGTCTTTTGGCTATACCCCCTTATGATCATTAAGCGGTTGCTTCCTTTTACTTTTTTATTTTTTAATTTATCACGTGCTTCGTGTTTGTGCTTATCTGGCAATTTGACGAAAAGGTTGTCGTAATTTGCAAAGAAGATTCCCTAATAAAATATGAAAATTGCTCATTTGGGGGGGGGGGGGGGGGGGGGTGTGGTGTTGGTGGGGGGTTGGTGGGTGTGGGAATTTTTATTAAGATAAAATTTTATTGGGTCGAAGGCCGAAAGAAATTCCGTGTAAATTCGCAAAGCCCTTCAAATTCATCCGAATATGGCAAGGTCGATGTAGGAGAAAAGTGTCAAAAAAGTTTTAAAATTTTGGTATCGGTGTCAATTTAGTCCTAAACTTTTTTTTGTGTAAATTCAGCTCTAAATATTTTATCTTTGTGCCAATTCAGTCCTTCTGGCCAAGTTTGACTGAATTTTGCTGACGTGGATGTCGATCGGGCACCATTGCTGAGATGGATAATTTTTCATATTTTTTGAATTTTTATTTTTTTCCCTCCTCTCTCTCCTTTCTCCAGTCGGTCGTCGATCCGGTGACCAGCCAAAGGCCAAAGACCTTGCTGGCCACTGGCGAGGCTCGCCCTTGCCAGCGACGACGAAAGCGAGTCTCGCTATGACTGGGCGAGGCTGGACCTCGCTAAATTTGGCGAGGTCATGCTTTCGGCAAGGCTCGAGCCCTCGCCAGAGGCCTTCAACCTCGCGGCCTCCGGCGAGGGCTCTAGCCTCGCTTGCGCCTAGGCAAGGCCCAACCTCCCCGGAGGCCGCGAGGTCGAAGGCCTCTAGTGAGGGTCGAGCCTCGCCCACCCAGTGAGAGGCCGTCCTCGCGGCCATTCGGCGAGGGCGAGCCTCGCTAGTGCCCTTCGACTTCGCACCCCCCAGCGAGGTCGAGCCTCTGGCCTCTGGCCGGTCTCCCGTTCGACGACCGGCTAGAGGAAAGAAAGAGAGGAGGAAAAAAAATAAAAGAAAAATAAATACTAAAAAAATATTAAGATATTATTAAAAGTTATTCACCTCAACGCCGGTGACCGGTCAATATTCACGTCAGTAAAATTCAGCCAAAATTAGTTGGAACGACTGAATTGGCACAAAGAAAAAAGGTTTAGGACTGAATTAGCACCAATGTAAAAAGTTTAGGACTGAATTAACACAAAAAAAAAGATTTAAGACTAAATTGGTACAAATGCAAAAGGTCTAGGTCTTTTTTGACATTTTCCCATTGATGAAGCTAGAAGAAAAAACCTCCCCATTCTCATTCGTACCCTTATTTTTTACCTTCATTTCTAAACACTTAAAACTTTGTTTAGATCACAACGCATTCGTTTTCATTCACTTCCAGCGCTAGTGTCGACCCTTTGATCTCTACCATTCTTCCCGTCGATTGACTCTCCACTAAGTACAATGAAAAATCCACCGTAGAGTCGGTGACGAATCAACTCGGTCCATTTGACGATCAAAATCTATGTACTTCTCAATTATTAGTCACGTGATTGTATACCACAAATTGATTGTTAGCTTTCATCCTCTCATTTCTTCTCATTTCCCTCTTCCTTTCTCTCGAAAACGCATCACCCCCAAATAAATCCCCTAAATTCAGGATCCCGTCTCGAGATATTTCGCAACACTAAGTTTCACATCAATGCCTCAACTCAAAATCTGTCTCCAAGCCTCCCACTAGCGTTCCATCATCGAGCCATCGGGGAAAAAAGGCTGCAACAGTGATTAGCACAGCATAAAGAGCGATTAGCTGAGAGTAGGAGGGCTTTGTCGCGAGATTAAGACTATATTATAGTTAATAAAAGACGAGATTACGAAGATCATCGTCGTGATCATGGTGGGCGGTGGGGGGGACCACGACGGGGGAGGAGGGGGAATGCAAATCACGTGGAGACACGACGCATCGTTTAGAGGCCGAGACGCACAAATCAAAAACCAAAAGCAGAAAACTTTATATTATACCTCAAATCATGGAGAGTGGGGAGATACATATTGTGGCTACCTAGGCTAAAAAAACTAATAAGATGGCGATGGCGTCATGCATGACGCATGCACGAAAAGCGCACCAGTCTTCCTCTCTCTTCCTCTGGGGCTCTCTGCCCACCGTCCTCCCGTCCTAGGAGGCCTCTTTCTGTACTTTCCACCACCATCGCCACCATCCTAGGATTATGTTCGGCTCTTGTCGTCGATCTTCTTGTTGTTGCTTAGGGTTTAGCTTTCTCTTTTTTTTTTTATGTATTTACTTACATGGTTGTATTGGATGGTCCAATGAGGATGTGTTTCTGAAAGTGTTTGATGGGATCGAGCAAAGGGAAGCTCGAAGCAAGTTCGGGTTGATTCTTGAGAGAGATAGAGAGAGAGAGAGAGAGGTATCATTGCAATTCGGTTTAGAGAATACTTTGATGCATTAGCACGAGGGGTTCTGTCCCTTCCATAGCGGGGATGATGATGAATCCATGCCACAAATTATTGGTTAAGCATAAGAATTTGTGGCATGGCTGTCAACCGATCGAGCAAATCGTTAATCGCAATATTAATCGTTATCTTTGAATAAGCATTTGTTGTTATGTAGATACAATATCCCCGTGGTCTTGGAAGTAGTTACTTGCGAGTAAATTTGATTTGGGCTGGCCGAGTCAGGTAACCTAAAAATTTCTGCTCATCAATTTAAAAATTTCAACGCGGAATGATCGAGCCTTAGGCAGGTTCCTGCGGGGCCTATATGGGCGAGCCCGATCCACATTAGGAAATTATTTGTCTAGACTTGCTCGAATTGTGCTTTGGAGTTTATTGGCTCGGAGGGGTGTAACGAGCCCTTAAACCCATGATAGGTTTCCGTACAAACCATCTAGAGGTGATGTTTGGTCTCAATGAAATGCTTGCACGCTCGCCTTAACACGTCCATGTGGTTTCTGTCCACCTTATATATACATTTGGCCACCTCCATTTAGTCATTCCAAATTCCGAGCTAGACATCCAATTAATAGCGCGCAAATAGTACGCTTCTCCCTTGTATTTAGAGGGCTTCTCTTTCATCCCCAAATCAAGGGTGGCATTCATGGCCCTTTTATATATGAACTTGATGTACTTCTTGAATGATTTCCCTTACAATTTATCCGAAGAGAAGATTAGGTCATGTCCTGTTGTTCCTCTTTCCTTTGTGGGTAAATTTTCATATTTCTCTTGTTGTCGTGCCCTAGCTCTTGCCCAATATAGCCATAGCCAAGACTCGCAACACTTAGAACGAGCAGCCAAACGCATTTGGGAGAATCTGCACAATCCTTCCTATTCTCGTAGGTAGAGGAGGCTGAGTGAAAACAAAATTATGGGACTTGATAAACTATGAATATCTTGATTCAAACTTAATTGGAACACCCAAGCCTGCAGTGGTGGACGAAATGTCTGGAACTCAATATTAAACTGCAAGTCCATAGGGGTTCTTATCCATTAAACTAAACCGCAAGTGTTGGGGCGGCGACTAATCAATGAAAAGAAATCGAAAGCGACTCGACCGATATCACGGCATCATTATGGCGGATCGTTTAGTGGTAAACCAGCGAGTTTAGTCTTTAAATATTGCAAAAACTGAGGTTCAGGTTTGCGCCGTGAAGTTGCTTTTCTTGACAAAAGGACAACGCGAGCTAAATGCCGAGGTACCTACATTCGTTTATATATTGTATATTCTGGGTGCTACAACGTTAATTTCTGCTCCCTCAAGCTTCAGTTTCCACCGAACTCGAGATGTTTTCTTAATTTATTAATCACATCCCACTAGCCACCTTGTATATCGATTAGCTCCAAACTAGTACTTAAATCAGCAACTCTCTCTCTCTCTCTCTCTCTCTCTCTCTCTCTAAAGAAGAGACGAACTAGGCGCCCACAGTTTTGCATTATATAGACAGGGTTTAATTCTAATAAGAAAGCAACAAAGGCCTCAGAATATCGGTTTATGACCCTGCATATTACGCAGATCTCCTGTGTCGTTAATCACAAGAGGAATACAGTATACATGATCAGTGAATGGAGCCATAAGTGGAGGAAAAAGTTTGGAAATGATAGCACTGCATCACTGTCACATGCACGCGATATCGTCATTTTTGTCCTGCGAGCTGCGATGAAGATAAGCCATGTCGCCGGTGATTATGGTGGATCTGGCATTCTTTATCTCGTTGGCAATTCATGCCTACCCTAGTTATATACATATGAACATATCCTAAAGACATCCGTAGATCCGAAAAACTCTTTCCCTCCTCTTAATCACACACCTCACTGATCTCTCTCTCACTCATCCGCCGTCACTGTTGCCTTCACTACCACCACAACCCCGACGAGCACTCTTCGGGAGCGTATTTTCTTCTAGGGTTTACGCTATACACGGCGTATTGAAACTAGTCTGAACAATATGCACATTCCCTTTATACGTATGTACACATGTTCTGACCATATGTTAGCTTCAAATATATATATATATATTTTGGTAACCCAGGAACCCCTCGCACAGTTGATAGCTGGAGGGGTAAATCTGGAGTGACGCTAGCGCAGGACCGACCACCACGGCGTCACACTTAAGAATCTCTAACGACTAGACTGAGGTTTGAACTCTGATCCCTTCGTGGGGGGACAAGAGCGCAAGCCAACGCAGCCGCTGCAGACGGTGGTTGTTAGCTTCAATATTTGTTAGATATCAATATTTGTTAGCTTCAAATATTGATATCTAATAGGCACAACAAAATACATGTCCGATGTTCCTGTGAAAGGAAAACATGATATCATGTAATGACTACTTTCTAACTATTGCCAAGAACGTACGATTGCTATTCACAGGTTGATGAAGAATTCATGGAATAAAAGGTTGAGCTTAGGACGCTCGAACAGCTTGCGTTTAGGAGTTTTTTGCATATGTTGATTGTCAAAAGAAAATTTGGAAGGAGGGTTAATGGGGCAGTTTTGAGACTCAAGTAAAAGTTTATGATTTTTATGAGACAAAATTTTTTTAGGGTAGATTGATATTGTACCTAAAGTTGGAGTCTTTTTATGGGATAAAAATAAAGTTTATGATAAAATTGGGATAGAAATTAAAGTTGGAGGTTAAAAAAAGTTTAGAATAGAATTGCGACTAAACTTAAAGTAGAGGTTTTTTTAGGGTGTTAGGCCCTCACGTGGGACACATGTTGTTCAATGGTTGAGATGGAGTGAGAATCTTTTCTCAAGAGGAGCATTGCAAGCCTCAACCTGGTGCAAAAACGACACATCGAGGCACTCCATCATCAAATTCATCCATTAGGGACATGTCTGTGACGGAGGTTTTGACCTTCTACTTTCAAGAAAAGTATCAAAAAAGTCCTAAACCTATTGCATTTGCGCCAATCTAGTCCTAAATCATTTTATGGTACCAATTCATTCCTAATTTTTTTTGACATGAAGCCAATTTAGTCTTTCTAACTAATTTTGGCTGGATATTGATGATGTGAACATCGACTGACTGGCGTTGACGTGGACAGTCTTAATAATATTTTCTTTTTTTTCCTTTTTTTTCTCTCTTTTTTTGCTCCTCTTTCCTCCGGTGGCCGACGAGGCCATTCTTGCTAGATTTCGACAGCCCAACCATTGCCTGGGCGAGGGTTGGCCTCGCCTTGGCCCATGCGAGGCTGACCCTTGGCCAAGCTTGGGTGAGGACGGTAGAGTGACGCTTGGGCTCACTAGATTTGGGAAGGGCGGCCTCGCTGGTGCTCACTCTTGCCAGCCATGGCCAAGTTGGCCATAGAAGGAAAGAGGAGGAAAAAAAAAGAAATGAAAAAAAGAGAGCAAAAAAAAAAAGAAAGGAAGGGAAAAAAAAGAGAAAGAAAAAGAAGAAAGGAAAAAAAGAACAAAAAAGAAAACTATTAAAATATTATTAAAAAATGTTAAGGTCAGAGCTAGCCATGCCACGTAGGCTTGCCAACATCTATGTCAGCGATATTCGACTAAAATTATTCAAAAGGACTGAAACGGCTCTAGGTCAAAATATTTAAGACTAAATTGACATTATTAAAAGGTATAAGATTAAATTGGCACCAATGGAATAGGTTTTTGACACTTTCCCTTCGGTTTTCCCTTGTTGGTGGACACGTGGCTACTTGTCGAGTTGATCATCGGGGGACAATTATTTTGGAGAGAACAAACGAGAGAAAACTATCAGTTACATGCGGTGCATACAATCCACTGGATCATGAGGACTCCAATGGGGGGGGGGGGGGGACTCAAACGGATCACACGTATGAAAGTGATGAAAGAGGCAACTGATAAAAGTAGAACGAATACTAAATAGAGGGCGGTTGACAAGCGCGGGGTTCTTGTCTCTCGCCTGGGACTTTCCTCTTTCTAACGTGAGTGTCTCGTGAAAATGAGCTACTGATTCTGCGACTTTGCCAGTTCCAATTCATCCCTCCTATTAGCTGTCCGTCCAATCCAACGAGCTTTCTCTCCAAGTGCACCGGTAGTGGTGGTCGCGCAGGTCATCATCACCACAGGAGCAAAGCAAAAGGTCCGTTATGGCTGTCGACGCTATTCTTCCCGACGTGAGCTAGCTGGTTTTAATAGACCCTTCCGTTCATACTAATAAACATATGTTGATTGTACAATGTGCTTGCCAAATCATCTTGCAAAAACGCGTAGATATTCGCATTCAGCACGTTCCTATAGGCAGTATGCCTTACGTTGCATGGGTGCATGCGATGACTGCCATGCATTTCACCTGAGAAGTACGCTGACCTTTCGGAGTTGCATGTATACAAAGATATTCGCGCCTCTAGCTGGATTCCCCCCCATATATATAAGATATGACGTCTCGAGCTAGTTCAACGCATCCACTGTTTGCAAAATGTGTCTGCGATCATGATTGACTACGTACCGATTCCTTTAATTTCAGATCGCGAGGTGGCGAAGCCCACATGACTTCATCAACTTTTGGCAAAATAAAATCTCCTAAATTGCAAGATAACTAAATAGATCGATCTCCAACCCTAATATATCAACTTAACCTCCACAAGTGATTTGAGAATTAGTTTATCACTGAGCTCAACTGATTAGAAAATTAGAATCTGTCAAGTGATTCAGCGACTAAATAACTCTTAATCGTTCGCCTCGGTAACTTGCATGTTCTGTCCGGAAAAAGAAAGATGTAGAGAGCACATTACAAGGAAACCACGAATCGTGAGGATTAACAGGAGAAACTCAAAACCAGGAGATGATCACTGGAAATTGAGACGTGATCTCTGCTATCCACAATGCTAGTTTGAAGAGACAGATGCTTATTCGGGAATTGCAATCCTCTATATAAACAAAAGATCGAGTCTTTACCTTCTCACAACATGGATATTTATGGAGAACCATAGACACGAGTATGTGTCCCCAGGGATTCCTATAACATACATGTAGCAGAAGCATATACAAAACATCGTCCGAAAAAAGTACTGCAAGAGACATGAACAGTAATGTATTGGCAGAAGGTATATCAACGATGCGTCATATATCATGCTGGCAATGCAAAGCTCTCTTGATTCCACTGTGAAGGATCCACCACAGCACAAGCGTCCGACTTTTCGAAATCAGCAACCTACAAAGGTTGATTTGTCAACATGAAAGATCAACTAAAATGCCCGACAGATTTTTACGACCACGAGCCTGTCACCCAGTAGATTAGCAAATAAAGTGAAATCATACAGATGATTAAAGTCCAACCTTTTCTTTGCAGCTTGGGCAGTAGTGATATTTATGCCAGAGGCAGTCCATTGAAGGACAAAGAAAGCAAATTCCAAGCATCATTGGCATCATGCAACCAACAACGGCTGCCAGACTAGGCTTTGATCTGGAAAACAAAACGAAACATAAGAAGTCACTACACACACCACCATCCAGTATCCAGAAAAGTCATCCTGAACACTGACAATTCCACAGAGGTTTTCCAGTTTAGTGGAGTTTTTCAAAAGTTACTACAGAAGTTATCTGCAAACATGTGACTTCTAGGTAAACAATCAGTTGGAAATTTGGGAAAATGAACTGCCACTCGCAACTAATCTAAAGACTGCATCCGGCATATGAAATCTCCGGTTAATAGAGAACCAACTAACAATGCCTTTTTATAAAGGAGAGGAATTGATCTCTCTTAAAACACCTAACCAATAAGCATTCAAAGAAGACAGGCTACTTGCGTCATCTAAAATCTAAATTTGCAATTTCCTGTTCTCCTCGAGAATCAAGACGATTTAAATGGGCTTTCCAGTAATAAACTTCAACTGTAAACATTAGACTGAATGTCCCATAAGAGACAATATTAGATTCCGAACTTCACATGCTGTATGTATGAAAACACAGCTCTGCTACACGGGCCAACAGTTTCGGCCAAAAACCTCATGCTATTCACTCAGAGGGCATGCATTGCAGTGGCAAAGATAAGAACAAAAGACAGAACCTAAAAAAGTATTAACACTACCGGTTATAAGAACCCTACACTTTCAAACAACCAAAGTTTCGACCAAACCAAAAGAAAAAAGCAACCAAAGAAATGCAAAAGTATGATTCTTCGCCACTAGAGAAAGAGCAGAAGGGCTGCAGGGCCGAAACCGCGACTAAATCATACCACAAGAGAAGGGGAAAATTTGGAGTCCTCCAATTCAGCTCGTTCAAGCATAGGTTTCTGCCATCATCATCGTCACAACCTCCGCACGACCACCACCAACCACCACCTCCGTTCGTCGATACTACCAATACCCTCCCGCCACCAACAGCCTGCCATCACCGTCATCTTTTACAATATCGGACCTTCACCTCCAAGGCCATCAATCGACCAAATTTGACCATTATAGGATGAAATCCATTGTCCCGAGTTAGTACGAGACCGCCCAATTACCTTCGTCGTTTTTTGGTAATGCCCAAACTACTCGAACTCCAATTTGCAGAATTACAAAGTGTCAAAAAAAATAAAATTTGCAAATTCCAATAGCAAGGACACGCGATTCTCGACTGCAATTCGAGGAATCCAACTCCAATTGGATTCCGAGTCCACACAACCAATCGTAAACAGAAGAGAAACCACGGAGGGAAAAAGTCAACGAAAGCTCGCGTTGCGACGACGCGGGAATCACTCGACACGCAAACTACGAACAAAGATACCCAAACCTCGCCTCTCAAAACCATCAGAAAGGAGCCGTAGCCAGAAGCGCGAGCAATTAAGGGGGCGAGAAAGAGGGCGGCGAGAGAGAGAGAGTGGGGGAAGCGGATGAGTTACTTGACGGTGGTGACCCCGGAACCGCCGCAGTAGACGCAGCTGAACGGAGCGGGGGTGTCCCGGTAGATCGTCTGCTGGATCGGGATCCCCTTCGGATCCCCGAAGATGGCGTGGGGCGGTATCATCCCGGCCTGGTATGGGTTCCGCGCCGCCGGGTAGTACGGCACTCCGATGACCGGCTCCTCCTTCTTCTCCATCGCGATCGCCGGCGATGCGCCGATCGAAGAGAACTTCGCTTCCGATCGCTTCGGCTGGACTCCTCCTCTTCTTCTTCGTCGTCACGGCTATGGCGTCGGTTCGCTCCTGAAGGAGGCTTGACCCGCCTATGGATTTAGATGGGGGGGAAGACGGACCAAAACGACCGGTGGGGGGGAGGGGTGGAAATGACCGAAAGGTCCTCCCCGGAGACTTTCCTTCTGAGAGGTGACGGTGATTGGTCAGCGGTCGCACGTCTAGAAAACTGGGGAGCATTATTAATTTTATTTTTTGGATCGAAAACTAGGAACATTCCATCGCCGCGTTTCTTCCTCTTTTTTCCCCCCTTAGATTCTTTAATTTATTCAATATTTGATCGAATATGCAATGCCGTCTCTGAACTTTTAATTTGTTCGGTATAGTCCCTTAACTTTGATCCGGTATGTAATGTCATCCTTGGATTTTTAAACGTATTTATATAGTTTAGGGATTACACCGAACATTTATTAATAGTTCACGGGCCACTATAAACAGACTAAAAGCCTAGGGACAATATTATTCATTGGGTCAAAGTTCAAGAACTACGTCGTACAAAATTAAAAATTCAGGACGACACTGCACGCTGGATCAAAGTTCGATGCCATTTGTACCATGTGCGATATTATCCCTCGGCATAATTTCCATAAACGTGTAATAATTTATCCCATCTCTCTCACGTATCAAATTTCGAATTTGACTTAGCGCGGCGTTGGAGTGTGGCGCTTGTTGGGGGTCACGTTCATGCGGGCTCATGCACCACGGACTGTTCTAGTCTTCTTTGCTTTTGAGCCCGTCGCGGCAATGAGCAATTGAGTTTGAGCGGTTTACCCCGGCCTAATTCGGGCCCAGCTTAAGCCCATTAGAATATTGGGCCAAGTTCCGGCCCATCGTGCTCTCTTGAGCAAGGCCCATCACGTATCGGCCACCGCTCCTATACTTTGCCACAACATCATCGCACATCAATCGCATCGTACCGACTACCGAGTCACACGTCCTTAGCTATTCTTATTTGCCAATTCATTCCCACTACTCTACGCCGTCGAAGGTGTAGAGAGAGAGAGAGAGCGCGCGCGAGCGTGCCACCATCGGAACGGCGGCGACACCGTCGTTTGCTTTCTTTAATAAGTAGGTAAAGAGGAGATTTACACCGACTTTTAGAGGGTATTGGTAAAAGTCTCTGGTATCAATTTGCGGGAGCTTGTGTGTAGATCGTTGGACTATTATCACAATTAGCCGAGGGCCGTGCGCCATTCACGATCGCTGTTTTAGAAGTTCGTAAACGTCGGACACGGACCTGGATATACACCAGAGTTATGTCGATGTGTAATAACTTTGTAAGCATCGACTAATGGCCGTTTTGAGGAAGGAAGTTCGCATTGATTAGTCATATAATATGACTCATATTATCGGTGTGGAAGAGCCTTTGCGATAGCAATAGCCTATGATGTGCTTTCTTCATCTAAAAGTAGCTCATGCATAATTTTCTAGAAATGCCTGAATGTAAAGTAATAGGTGCGGAGCGACATTGGACATGCCTCGAGCTTCAACCCCAAGTGCCAACTGCCGAGGTGGTGTACGTATGGAGCATTGATCGCGGTTTTATAAGTTGATTAATGAAAGGAAATTAGCACTAATGATTCATAAACTTTGGCTCAATGTGTAACGTGATTTTTAGATTTTTAATTTATTCAATGTGGTCCCCTAAGTATTGATAAACGTTAAATATAGTCATTTCATTTGCTTAAACAACTGATCGGACATTATTTAATGACGTGAACTATGACGTGTTAAGTTGGATTTGTACAGATGATAAGTCAGCATGTCTATCTTTTTATTCGTCTACTTTAGAAAAGGAACAAAAATTAGGGCGTCAACATGTCTATTGTTATTTGATAACGTGGATTATTATATTTTGAATCGAGATGAATTTCCTATGTAGATAATCCGCTGTAACTTTTATTTTTGTCCATCACTCAAGCTTAATGGATTTGAAGCCACGTCAACATATTCCATTTAATTTGAATTAATAGAAGGATAATACTGAACAATTTCACTATAGTGACCGTATTGAGCAAATTAGAACTCCAATGACCATATTGCACATCGAACCAATGTTCAAAAACCATTTGTGTCATTTCCTCCCAAAATAAACACATGATTGATGATTAAGCTGCTGGCAAGGAAATTTTCCAACATAGGCCTCAATTTTATAATGAGATAGAAAAAACGCCTGTGCATTATGTGTATGCTTTAAAGATTCTGCAAGATCGAATTGTTCGAAAAAATAAATAAATTATCAACTGGTGAAAAGAATTTATCAAGATGAGATGAAGAAATTGTGAGGATATATGCAGAAAAGAAAAGTATTTCCAAATCTGAACTTTGCAGGATAAAATTGTTTGTGAGATAGAAATTAAAATTGAAATACGTATGAGAGATGGGATGTATAATCAATTTATGCATTTTCCATATAATCCATTAGATATATATATATATTGAAGGATGGAAGAAGCTAGTTGGGTGGGCTTGCCCAAAAGGAAACCATGCATATTGCCCTTTGTTTTGACCGTGTCCATCTGCTGGTTGAGCCTAAAATAGGCTGAGACAGGCTCTTCTCCGGCCCAAACAAGAGAGGTGCAAATGCTCGCTCCAAAATGAGATGTCATTCTCGGAAACAGCAGGGACAGAGCAGCTTTTTGAAGGAGCACGAAGGAAACGAATATTTTCTAAGTTTTCGGTTGTTCTGCGGAAAATATTTGTATTTTTTACTTTTTGACGTTTGGATCGTTTAAGAAATGAGTTAGCAAAAAATGTTTTCCTTGTCAACGAATCTACCGAAACTTAAATTCGGGAAAATGATTTTCTCTTTAGAAAATCGGAAAAACATTTTCCAAATATATAACTAGGTATTGTTGTTTTTTTTAACTAAAAATTTTGTGCTTTGGCACAGGAACCCCAACGCTCGTTCCCAGGCCTTTGGTAATGAGACTGGACCCGGGACCGATCTGCCCTAGCTCGGATCCATCAAGGTCGCGCCCAGGACACTAATGCCCTTGCTCGAGATGCCAGGCTTGCAAATATCGAGGCCGAACTTGGGTCCTCGACACCCGTGCCCAGGTCCATCGAGGCTAGGCCTTGAACCCTAACGCTCATGCATGGGTCCTCAAGTTTTGAGCCCGAGATTCTCGTGCCCGTGCCTGGGTCCCTTGTGGCCATGCCCTCGGTCCATAGATGCTGGGCCCAGGCCTGAGCGCCGGGAACTGGAGCTTGGCCTCGATGGATCCGAGCATGACCCAACCTCGATGGACCTAAGTCTAGGCTCAGAGGATTGAGTCCCGGGTGCCAAGGCATGGGCTTGGCCTCTATAGACTGGGGCTAGGGAGCTGGACACGATCATCAAGTTCTTGGATGTTGTAAAAAAAACTTAGAAAATTTGACTAGGATGTTGTAAAAAATAGAGGTAAATAATGGAATTAGGAAACCTAATCCAATCCAAAATTCAAATTCAAACTCATGAAAATATCTAATCTAATTCGATATGCTATGAACTGTTAACGGAAATGACTAAAATGCACGGACAAAGTAAAAAACTTATAAAATATGTCACAGATGTTTTGGTAAATAAAGATAAATATCGGAGTTAGGAAACCTAATTATACTCTCATCTTCGTCGATGATTGTTATTTTTTTAATGTGATGTTGTCATTTTTTCTATGCCCACCATTGATTCCATTTGTGTCTTTTTTGGGTCGAAATTCTTCTTGTGTCTTTAAATGGACGATTTCGTTATGCATTTTGATCTTCGTCCGCAAAAATTCAGATCGATTGACCTGCTTCGACTCAATTGACCGTCAACACATGTCATGTACTTCCCTTGATTCTGACCATTGGAAGCTCACCATCGATAAGCTCATCAATCATTCTATCGATGGCCCCTATAGGCGAGAATTGTATTGTCGTAACCTAATTTCGGCCGTTATAAGCTACGTTTGAGTCCAAATTTTATGCCTGGTGTCAAGAGCGACATAACTTGGACGTCACATCGTAGAGCAACCTTAATGAAAGTGAGTTTTGCGAGCTTCTGTTCTCCAAATGCGAGAAAATTCATGGATTAATTTCTACAAAGAAACAATATACATACATACATACATTATGACGTCACCTTCCAAATGACTCATTCTAATTCAAGGAGTGTCATATCATATGCTCCCCCAAAAAATCAAACTCGTGCAAAGAATAGTGGACGCAGTTCCCCAAAAGTAGTATAGTTGTTTGACTTTGATTCCGCCCGAGAAATTAGATAAAAAAGATAGAAGTCGCCTACGGCCGGCCAGCTAAAGAAGATCATGACTTTGTTTTTTGTGGGATCCGAATATCCTTAGCTTGAAGTTGCAATTGCCTTGCTTTTCCAAGACAAGTTGCACCCAATTAGCCGCTAGGAAGTTATAACCGGTCAAACTTGGATTTTTCGCGTCCAGAAAGGTCGATGATCTAACATTTGAATTCCTTTCGTACGCCCGTTTTCCTTTTGGACCCGAACTGATCTAGTTGAGAAAATTTTCGGGCATGTGGTGAGGAGTGATGAGTACGGCGAATTTCATAGAATTCGAGTTAATATATTGTCAACAATGTATATTTCATCTAGAAGGGCAACGAAACGAGCAAGAAGCATATTGGTATAAGCGAACTCGTCTTGTTTTTGTTTGTACGCCAAGAAGTTTAGCTATGCATGTATCATGTAAACATTTCGCCTTCAAAAAACATCGTCTAAACTATATTAAAGAATATGCATCTTCTCAAGATTAATAGCGTCATCACCTCCTATATAGGCAATCGAAAACTGAATCCACAATTCACAAATCAACCCTTTATTGCTTAGAAAAAAAGGCTTGAGAAAGTTTGATTTGCTTTATAGGTTTAACTTCGTGGGTTTGATTTGGCTTAAAACTTGCTTAACTAATTAGTGTAAAACCCTATTTTGATCCAATGATTGGAAATGAAGCTAGACAGTTACAGGATGTTAGAGGATTTTCAGCTCGGGAACTTGAGTCATTCTTATAAATCCAACCAATCACGGGGAAAATTGTCCAAAAATACATACACCTATTGTCCACATCAGTGGCGGCTCTTAACAATAAAAAAAAAGTAACGGATGAAAAGAAAAAGAAATAAAAGAAAAAGATAAATATTAAAATTTCATTAAAAATTGTCCACGTCAGTATCGGTTGTGCCATGTAGGATGGCCGGATGGACTCAATCGACAACACGTGAAAATATTCATAACTTAATTAGTATAATTAAAATATTTATGATCGAATTGACAAAAGTGCAATAGATTTAATACTTTTTAGGTAATTTTTTCACCAATCACATGCAAACTGCTATGGACCGATGCTGCCTACACAAAACACAGGCTCATGCTTACCAGGTTCATGCAGCCTGTAAAGTGTTTCGTGGATTTACAAATAACCGATCTCCACATACATAGCCCGAAAGATAAAAGAAATGAAGTTAAAGATCAGGGCAAAAAGCAATATAGCTGTCACATAAAGTGCATCTTTTAAGCGCACCTAACATTCAAACACGCTGGTTCATTCATTTTGACCTGGACGTACCCGCAACATGGGATACAGATATACAAACCGATATCTTTGGAAATGTCGGTTCAAATCTTTGAATTGAAGAACCTCCTCCCTATCTATAATGAAAGACCAGTCGACTCAAGATGGTCATACCTGCGACGGAAGCTTCCTTAGCGCTTTCGGGGCAAAACCCATCGCGTGAAATCGGGACAAGGTGAGTTCCGCTTCCAGTAGACAATCACTGTCGCGTCAATGATCCGAGTCCAGAAGAATAAATTATGTCGGACTCTGACTACAATGGTGGAGGATCCCACCAGGGGAAGAAAAGAACAAAGAGAGAGCAGAAACGAAGAAGAAGAAAATTCAATCACGTGCTTCTCGAGTTTCGTCCGTTGCCGTTCACGTTTCTCGCGGCTGCTGCTGCTGCTGCGTGTACGCTTCGGTGCGAGCCGGGACGACTTGGAATCTGCCGTTCCTGTGTGTTGACTTTGACAGCAAAGCGACGCCGGAGCCTGCTTAAATTATTGGTTTTCCCACTTACTTCCCCCAACTAAAACCAATCCCCAAAACCACGTTCTACCGAATACTGTACTCCATTTGCCGACACGTTCGACTTTCTCGGTAAACCTCGATAAAGAAAAACAAAGATTCCACATCACGTTACGTTCCGTGCTTGAATAGATTTGGAGTTGCATGCACGCGCCCTCCTCGTAGTTTAGGTCTTTTGAAAAATTTGCTTATGTTTCTGCAAGTACTTCGAAGTTGCCTCCCTCCAAACAAAGTGCTCCCCTCAATCTAGACTTGTCAAATGGATGAGTCGGATTGAAAATGATCCTATCCAAATAAATCCATTTAACCCGTTTTGATTAATTTTCATGCAATACAAATCCATTGACTCAATACCCAACTTGACTTATTTTGTTAAAATACTTTGATATTTAACCTAAGAAAACCCATATCCAAACTGAGGTGAAAATTCCAAATGAGTGAGGGCAAGATCGAACGAGGGTGAGAGAAAATAAACAAAGAGTTATAAATGTTGATTGTGTTTAAGTAAGTTGTAAACTATTAGTGATCTATTTACAATCCATTTATGACTTATCTAACACTTATATTATGTTTAAACCTATTTATGACCTATTGATTGAATATAACTAATGCATGTAACAAATCAGCTCATTATATATAGGTTAAAAAATGGGTTTATGATCAATTTTGACGGATCTAGTTCTATCGCGTCATCTGGAAATATAAGGACTAAGTTGTCCTTTAATTGCGCTCGAATGCAGATCAACGGTCACCTATTATGAAACCATATGCTCTCCCTTTCATCATATTTTGACACGTGTCCAACTGGATAATTTTCCCACCAAATATGCTCCCCCTTTCATTGTATTCTAACACGTGTCCGACCGGATAATTTTCCTACCAATTCCAAGCCCTAACTCAACTCAACCTAACCCGAACCGAACCATTGCCCTTAGCCCCTTTGCCACCACGCCTCCCGTCACCTTAGCGACGGCGACTGCTTGAGGTATCGGACTTGTACACGGGGTCTTGAATTTTTCGCAATAAGAAGAACAACGTGACTTGTGGGAACCATAAACATGCAATATTCCCATAACATGACCCAACGGGGCCCCATTTACCCAATCTTTTTCTTCAGATTGAATCGCATTGCTTCTCATGCAACGCTAACAAAGAAACTAGTCACTTGCTTTATGAACTACAGTGGCACGTCGCTTCGGTATGGATCTGTATCAGCGAGACTTTTTATGCAGAAGACAAGGTCCTCACGCTTCGTGCAGTCACCAGAGTTGGTGTTCTTGCCTAATAAGTCGGGAGGTCGACAAACATTCAAAAGTTTGATTGTGTGAATCTAAGGTTGAAAAATCCGTCCCATATCATCATATTTCGAGTTTACATGCGTGGAGTCATGACTCACCTTAAAGTTCAGCTTATACATCATTGCTAATACACATATTGAGGCGGGATAAAATTAGAAGATCTTGACCGGATCAATTTCCTCGGCGATTACCGTAGCAACAGATGGAGATCCTAATGTGTGTTTATTACCAAAGATGAGTTCGGTGATCAGCCATCGATTTGATCTGAAAAAATCCCTAATCTGCTCCTTGAGCGTATGATCAATAAATTTGTTAAGATGATTCATCTTCTTATTAGAACTTATTTTGTTGTTTTGATTTATAGTTAGACTGCGTATCTCTTTTGTATATCCGTGAAAACGAATAAAATGTTTTTTTGACCAAAAAAAAAATCCCTGGAGGTTCATCTCCAATTTTCCATGGAGGTTCATCTCCAATTTTGCACGGAAAATCCAGCCTTTCCCCCCGCTATCTCAGGACAACTTTTCCTTTTCTTTTTAAATTCAAAAGCAAAGGTGATTTTCTATTGTCATAGGGAACCAACTTCTGCACGACATCTCTAGTTTACATAAATGCTTCCTCGATTTGAGTAAAGGGAAAAAGCCACAAAAAATCTTAAATTTTATCACTTGTGATATATTTACTCTGAAATTTTTTTTGTGACACTAAAAAACCCAAACTTTACTATTTGTGACACATTTACCCTAATGCATTTAGTTCATGGGCATTTTTATCTTTTTTTTCTTTTTGGCGAGGGGGGCCCTCGCCGGCGTCGAGTGAGGGTGGCTCTCGCCGGATCCGGTGAGATTGGCCCTAGCCGGCATCAGGCAAGGGCGGCCCTCGCCTGGGCGAGTGAGGGTGGCCCTCGCTCGACTCAGGCGAGGTCGACCCTTGCCGGCTTCGGGCAAGGGCAACCCTCACCGGCGTCGGGCGAGGGTCGCCCTCACCTGGGCGAGCGAGGGCCGCCCTCGCCGACACCGGGCGAGGGTGGCCCTCACTAAATCCGGCGAGGGTGATTCTCGCCAGCGTAGGGCGACCTTCGCCGGCGTAGGGCGAGGGTCGCCCTCGCTGGATCTGGTGGATCCGGCGAGGGTCGCCCTCACCCGACGCCGACGAGGGCGGCCCTCGCCGGATCGGGCGAGGGCTGCCCTCGCTCGACGCCGGCGAGGGCGGCCCTCACCGGCGTTGGGCGAGGGTCACCCTCGCCTGGGCGAGCGAGGGCGAGCCTCGCCCAACTCAGGCGAGGGCCGCCCTCGCTCGCCCAGGCAAGGGGGGCCCTCGCCGGAAAGGAAAAAAAAAGAAAAAGTAATAAAGACGAAAATGCCCATGGACTAAATATATTGGGGTAAATGTGCTACAAATAGCAAAGTTTGGGGTTTTTGGTGGCTTTTTTACTTGAGTAAAAGGCTAAGGAAGCAAGGAAAAATACAAAAAAAAGTCCTAAATCAATTGTAATTATGTCAATTTAGTCATAAACTTTTAAATTATACCTATTTATTTTTACACATTTTTACATTTTACCAATTAAGTCCACTCAGTCAATTTTGGCCAGAAATCGCCGACATGAATGTCGATCATCTTACATTACACGACAGACGCTAATGTGAATATTTTTTAATAATATTTTAATAAAATTTGAATTTTTTGTTCTTTTCTTTTATTATTATTGTTTTCGTTTTTCTTTTTTCCTTTCAATTAGGTTGCCAACGGCTGGCGAGGGTCGTACCCCTCGCCCAAGCCCTCGCCAGATCTGGGCGAGGGCCTTTGCGCCCTTGGTCATGGCCAGAAGAATTCAATTGGCAAATTGCGAAAAAAGGTTTATGACTAAATTGGTTCAATTGAAAGTTTAGGATTTAATTGATACAAGTGTAATGAATTTAAGTCTTATTCGGTACTTTTCCCTTTAGAAAGTATGTACAATTCACCTTCATGACCCACAACACACACATATGTACATAAATATAAAGATTCGTTGACGAGTGTATAGTAACAAGGCTATCAAGATCAAAAATTGGTTGGAGGAATAGTTAAGACAAAAAGAAACACGTGAACAAATGGTAGTTGTATATATATAGAGTCATACAAGTCGAGTTCACACTCGCGTGCAATGTGTGAACTTCGTAATAAAAATGAAAAATTGTTTGCTAAATTAGTTGGCACGTCGGAGCATGACGACCCAAAAAAAGATTCCAAAGGAGACAGCGGACTTCGGTGTCGGTCCAAGACGACAACGCCTTTAAAAACCGCACCTGGAACAAACATCACATTAAGCTAGCACGGCTGCGCACTATCTGCTAACATAGACATGGTACAGCAATTAAATAATGGTGACAATCCTTCCTTGACCGGGCCTTCTTCGTCTTCTTCTTTTTCCCCATTCTCACTAAACTAACATGAGATAGTCGTGTGGAAATTGCCTCGAGCCAGCCTACGCGTGGTGGTCATCTTCTTCAATTTTTGAACCCGGAAACGCGTGGTGGTCGGTGCGCTGGGTCATGGTACGGCGAAGCCGAAGTCAACCTGTTTGACAGGTCGATTAGGAACGTAGCGTTAGAGGCATAATCTTTTCAAAAAAAAATTAAGGGCTCCATCGTTCTTCGATGGCCAGGAGCGAAAGGGGTCCTGCATGGAACCTGTGAATATGGGAGGGATGTGTTCACGGATGTGCACTGTGATCATGTGCGTGTACTAGTCCTAGTGCGAGGAGGCGCGACAAAAGCAGTGGAGAAGCTTTTAGGTATCTTTATTGGAAGGTGTGGCATTATTATATGCATCAAACTTGACATTTCGTTTCGATTATGACATGGGATCGCACAGGAATTAAATGAAGTTTGATCAGAGAGTTTCAATGGATGCAGTGTGGTAAAAGTAGTTTGATATTTTACCTCTCTTTACGCTTCTCCAGAAATCTCTGCAGGGATTTTCTCCTGGCCATTGGCAGATCTGCACGATCATAAATTATTTTCTTGTTCAACAAGGGGAAATGAATAAGGAAAATCAGTGCGTAACGTGTCAGTCTAAAGAAACCAGATATGAAAGAAAATTTGATGGATGGCACTAACATTTATTAAGAGATTCAAACCACTGATGCTGGTGTGATGGAGCAGGCATTGCAGTCTCTGGTTTCTCTGATTCAGGGTTCTTGGAGCATTCTTCCATGGCAAGCTTCAGAATGTTCTCGGCCTGTACATATTCAAGCGACAGCGAAACACGATCAGGATTAATCTTTTCCTTTCTTAATCCATGTGTTTCCAATTTTCGCTGGATAATATATTCTGAAGCTGTCGGATTAACGAGGAATGATTTTCTTGTGTCCTAAACCGGAAAGATCTAATGTGGAAGTCGCCTCTATTTGATTATCGCCATGAAAATAGGATCGCTAGGGGGAAAAGAAGGCAACGTACCATAATGCGAGGGACGTCGACAACGGTCATCTTTCCATTGTAGAATATTGTCATCGGAGCAATCCTGCCATTTTTGTCTGAGGTAGGCCTGCACAAATAAGAAGCTTAATACAAGAAATATACGTATATCAGCAGAACTTTAAACCGTACAAGCAATAGAATATAGATACGCAAGTTTCACGGGTGATGTTCTAGCCAAACAAAAACAAAAAGTCACAAGGGTGATACAGAGGAGTCTTTGGATCGACTAGTCCGTGTATGTTGATGCGATTCGCCGAACCTGAGAAGAGGACTGTGCGCTGGTGTTGGGGCAGGAAACCCATTTGGACGATCTCTTTTGAAAGACGACGCCAGCGGAGAAACAAAGAAGGGATCGCAGGGAGCGAACTGAATGCCATTTTCAACACTCGGTATCGTGGGATTGGCGGCACTTCGGATGCCTATCAATGTTAAATTCAGTAGAGATCAGCGATCTTCGCCAACAAAAAAGGGAAGCACAACCGATGCATATTAACTAGCTACAGGACTGATGAATAGGACTTGGGTTCCACGTGAGAACAAGGATGGAGATTTTACCACTCCTGATGCGGTCATGAACATATCCGCTTCGAGCTCCGGCGACCATACCGGGAGAGCTAGTCCACCGGTGCTCAGGAGGGCCGGAGGCCGTCGTCTGCTTCTCCAAAGCAAAGAAATCGAGCTCGACCATCGCTGCCTGTGGCATGATCTCGTCGCAGCCCCGGGGAATATCCAGAGAGACCTTCGGGTGGTGGTGGTGGCGATAGTGGCGTGAAGTATATGAGAATGTTCAGAGCCGGAGGCTGTTACACACGGGCTTACGTGAAGTGGGGGAGGAGGCCATAGGTATGTGTTCTATATATACCTATAGGCAGGTGTAAACACTAGAGCTCATCACGGATTCCACGAGGTTGGTTTCGATCTTGAAGACGAGGCGAAGAAGGAGAAGGGGGTGTCGAAGAAATGGTGGGGAGTGGTGGGGGCGGGTCCTTTTCACACCGCTGGTGCGACCATCTGGTCCTCCTCGTGACCGGGTCGGCTCCCTCTGTGCTTTGACGAACTTTTAGGAACAGCAACTTGTTCTGATTGGAGCTGCGTTTTTTTTTGTTATGTGCCACTTACATGCGAACGATTTATGGCTAGATTCGTGCACGGTTTCTCGCAATCCATTGATGCTCTCTGCATAGTATGCTCCCTCTAAAATTCTCTACCATCCTTAGACGAGGAAAGACAGTACGCGAAGAAAACACTGAGGTCCTGTTCGGTTCGGTTGGGTTCGAGGGCCCCGTTGCCCTCGTTTGGCCTGTGACCCGGCAGATGACCGGTTGCCTAGTGCCGAAGTAAGGGACCGTGATATTGCGCAAGTCCGAGCTCTTAGAGGTGGATCGCGGTTCGTGAAAGAGTAACTCCATTTACATATTGAAATAGATGCGGACTTGGAATTTGCGAGCATAACGGTCTTTGGGCTACTGTGAGAGTAACAATATATCGTGAGCCATAAATTCTTGAAATAGTAGACCTCACAATAATTTCTACTTATTTATTATTTTTTTGGGCCCAAAAATAGATGATTAATCTCACAATTTATCAAAAACGATCACTTAATCATTTCTCTCGTTAAATAGCGATTTCCATCTTCTCTAATGGGCCCCTTGTTCTTCTCTATTCAATTAATCACATGTTTCTTACCATAGAGAAGACCAGAAAACAGCGATTTCCATCTTCTCTAATGGGCCCCTTGTTCTTCTCTATTCAATTAATCACATGTTTCTTACCATAGAGCAGACCAGATTAGTGACATAAAGTCCCACTTTCTTGATTTCGACTTTTATTTTTTGAGTTGTTTTACAGAGTTTTATTGAATTTTACAATTGGGTGTTTTTATTTTAACAAGAGATAACCCATGCGAAATCTCATGTGGGTTCTCTCAAACTTTTTTTTTTTGCCCTTGAAAACTTAAACTATGTTTTCCTTTTTTTTTTTTTTTCCCAAATATGTTTCTTCTAGGAAATTTACAAGAAAAACCTTGTTTCACAATAAAGAACGGACAGGCATTTGTCCCCAAGCAATGATCAAATGGAACGAGCATGGAGGCGCTCCGACCGAGCTGCTCATCGGAGCAGTTGATTCTCGCGCATTCGGCAGCGTGAGCTCGGCAATCGCTGCGGTCTCAGCAACCTGCGAAAGATCAGGTTCCTCGTTTTAGTTTCGTTCGTCGAACTTGTTTTCAAGAAAAGACTAGTCGAATCTATCTGATGCAGCTGAGCTGTTTGATGTAATTCACGAAAAGAAATACATTAGTTGGTTTCCTTGCGTCGGTCATGTTTGAAACCGGTGCATCCATGCTTGTGATGGGCGTTTGTTGGTATTTTGAAATGTCTGTAGCCAATGGATGATGATGCCTAGTCTTGGCGTTTGACTGGATGGAAGTGAATCTAATACTGAGGTGGTGGCCTGGCCTCTCTAGCTGAAACAGGATGCTATTAATGGGGTTAGCGAAACAGAGAGTGAAATGCGGTTGGAAACGCATTGAGATGAGACCTCTTCCACCGAACGGGAATAGTTGCGTGATCGAGAATTCCTTTTTCTGTTGTTGATGTTGCATTGATGGGTGCATGTAAAAAGACTTTTATGATAGCTCAGGTTGGCCACAGTTGACTACACACGGTGGTTTTTGTGTTAGAGTTTCCTGAAAACAATTTCTTGACGTGTCACTTTGTTCCCGGTGACGTGCAGCTGAGAAAAGCTAGTAAATTTGTTTTCTCCTAAATTACTTGTAGCACGAATCTTTTTCTTTGCTTGAAGGAAATGGGATTTGCGAAAGCGGTACCCTTTACTTCGAGATTTTTGCTTAGATGGAGATATCTGTGATTACTTCAAACACTGAGCATTGTCTGGAACACGTATGGGGAGTCAGTAATGTCACCATTCTATTTGCTAATTCAAGGTTTTTGTTCCTACCAATACCTTCCTGTTTCAATCGTCGCTGTGTTGGAGACCTTCAGTGTGTTGATATCAATCTTGCCGTGCTGTGCGGTGAAGCGGTTCAATACATGAGCAACTACCGATCACGTACCTGCGTAACTTTACTGTATTGATGATGGATGATCTTCATAGGATCCAATATTCTTGAAGTGCTCAACTATTTTTCTCCACATGGATTTGTACAATTCTTGCTCTTTTCTTTTTTTGAGAGAAGGTAAATTACAGGCATTGAGACAGTGTTTATCAAAAACAAGCAAAGCTATGATATCTAGGGAAAGCATAGACCGGGAACTTTTTCCATAATTTATAAACTGATCATGCTTACATCATGTGGGAAATTTTCTGCGAATTGAGATAAGTACTGTCTCATTAAGATTTGTTCAATTGTTCAATCATTGTGAGAGGAATAAATGTTACCTACACATGAAACTCCAAAACCCAAAACCTATCCAAAATCCAACTCACAAATCAAGGCCCATACTTAAGGTGGATTAATCCACCCAAGATTGCAGGGCAATCCTGGAGAGATGACTTTCTTTGGAAGCTATATGCATATGAAAAGCCCACAGATCATCTTTGTTATCTAATTTGCTTAATTGATTGTGGATGGAGAAGGTGGAAATGGAAAAAGCAAAGTCAGATATATTGTGCCATAAGGTAGCAATCATTATTGCATTTTTTTTCAATTTTTTTCTGTGTTTCTTCAGTTTTTATGATTTCGAAATTTCTGAGGGTGTGCTTTCGTAGTAGTTTGCTGTGTAAGCAACCTGATTGAAGGTTGATTTATGCGGAAGATTTCTACTGTTTAATGATTCATTATACTATTTCTCTGGCCACTAAATTTATTTAGCGCCTAAACAAAATACAAGTTGCAGATGCAACTTTAAATTTATGTGCGTGTTATTCCTGCATTTGATATGATTCTGAAAGTGAATGGATGGGTTAAAGTCTATGGCATAAGGTGATTATGCCTCTTGAAATATTAGGTTGTAGAGTAGTGCTAAGTCAGTACTACTTAATGATGAAGGGGGCGATAGCAATTCTTTACTTTTACAATGTTGGTTCCAAAAGCTAGTCAAGTGTTTGATTTTTCATATTCAAGTTAGGTCATGATAGATTGTGACAAGAGATTGTGAATCGTTGGACAGAAAATCCAGAGTGCTGATCCTTTTCTTTGTAGGCTGTAGAACGCCTTTTGTGGTTGTCAACTTCTTTTGATTCCCGTGTAACGTCTTTTCTAGCATAATACACCTTTTAGCACTCACAACTGTCGGTATCGTGATGCATTCATGAGTCATAATTCTTATCTTCAACATTTCGTAAACACCACCATTTGGGATGGAAGTAGCTAGGGGACGTTATTTGTCGTATATAAGTTCTACTCTTTTGCATATTTTTGTGCTGTCCTCATCTTGGTTATGAAAGTCATGCATCTTTTGACATCAGTTGGGTGAGTTGTGGCATTGTTTCTAGGATAATTTTCGCAGGTGGTCTTTAAACTTTGATGAATCTTGCAATTGGATCACTGAATTTCTTTGCAATTGATGCACTCTGTCCATTTTCCAACCAAATGTCCAGCAAAAAACTGACATGGCCTGTTATGTGGCAATTTTTACTGCTTTGGCTGACAGCTGACGCATAACGTTGATGTGGTGCCATGTAGACGGCATGAAAATTTTAAAAAAGAGAAAAACAAACTGCGACCCTCTGTTTCTTCTTCTCTCTTTTTTAATATTTCCATATTTAACTTCTTCCTTAAGTTAGGGCTGATGTGGTGGCTGATATACCATGTCATCTCCATCGAGACATAGAGAATGCCACAGTTACCATGGTCAAAGTGCATCAGTTCAACTACAAAAAGTTAAAAGTTTTGTGCTTTGGATTGTTGCAATCAAAGTTCAGTGACCCAAATTGCAAAATAATTGAAATTTGGGAATCACCGGTGGGAAGTCTATTCTGCTATGTATTTGGCTGATATTGGAATCTGATGGTTGCACTACTTACCGTAGACTTAGGTTAGCCAATCCAGACAGATTTCGAGTAGATTAACTCTAATTTGGACTAACACGTGTCAGGTTTAGACAGTCCTATTCTTTTCCACGAATACACTTTTTAGCCCAGTTTTGTGTTGATGCTGGTGCTGTGCCCTTTTGTTCTTGTAATGCGCTTTCTTAATCTCATTGGCTCCGAGTTTTTAAGGTTCTTGATAATAATTCTGAAGAGGTCACACTTGAGCGTGGACTTTTGAACCCTTGTTTTCTTCATGATAAGAACTTGTTTTGTTTGCATATACTTTAGCTTACAAGAAGCTCCTCCTCTCTTTCAACTTCTAACTTCCCGAAAGGAGTATAGTTTTATGCATAGATGGAGACACTATAGTTCTTCGTAGGAGGCAGACAGCTTAACAAATCTTCTGTACTGTCTACACAAGGAATGTGATCCACAAATTATTATATTACTTGTTACTCTTTTCTATTGAAGGTGACACGAGCTGTGGAAATCATGATCCATTTGAAACATTTGTTGTGATTGTTAACTAGTGACCTAAGTTAGATGGGGCAGTTCATCTTTCTCATGTTTCAAGTTGAGCATTTGGCTTTTTAATTTGGACATATCATGTAGATTGCTGCGAATGGCTTATAGTGGTTAGAAAAGGACACTTTGAGGATAAAAAAATAGATTTCCCTGAGAACTTTGCTAAATTTTGTGAATATATCTTGTATTTGAAGTATGCATTACCAAAAACAGTATACTAAATAGCTGAAGATAACCAATTCCTTCAGTGTGTAGCTGAAGATAACCAATTCTTTCAGTGTGTGGCAATATTGGGTGCCACTTTTGACTTAACAGGCAGAGTTCTGTATTCCCTCTCATGGGCCATATATTAAATACCTCTGCAAATTATGAGAGATCCAGCAATTTTCATTAATCAAGTATTCTGAAAGCTTAATTATGGAAATTGGATTTACATTGTAATTGAGTAATCAGATTATATAGTCTGTGTTGGTAAATTTATCATATTTGAAGTCAATGATAGCTGCAGTAGATGATGAGAAAGAAAATTGATTTTCTTGCCCATTATGGTCGGATTTTCCTTGACTATGTGACTAAGATGTTTGGTTTGCTTTTCTTATCCGCTTGGTATCGTGGCTTTAAGTGAAAGCTAAGAATTATCTTCTGATAATGGATACTTCAAGTCTGTTTAAGGTTTGATTTTGACGTATATGAGATAAGATAAAAAGGATGGGAATTGGAGGCTGAAAACGATTGAGCAGTAGGTTCACCGATGTCTTACTAATTCAGAAAATTTGGTACTGCTTGGTGAAATCTATAAAATTTTCAATTTCCTTGGGATTGATGGCCTGCAGAATGTATGATCTTCAGGGGCCTGCATTTTCTTGGATTACCCATTGGATATGTTCAACTCAAGACAATTTTTATTGTCTCTTGTGCTTTTCGTGTTTGTAATTGTCAAATTCTCTGGAAAAAAGAGGAGCGAATAAATCCTTGGGGAGTAAAAGGAGAAACATTAGTCCCTATCAATTGCTTAGATCATTTGGATTACCTTTTCAGTTCTGAGAAAGCTACAGTTCATCTTTCAAGTTTTTTCTATTGGTAAGATTATGCCTCATGACAGTGGATAACCAACTAAATTTGTGCCTCCATGGTCATCCCAACATTCCCAATGCAGTTGACCACACCAATTTTTGTCTCTCTGAGAGGAAATTTTAGCTTCATCAGTCCATATATGGAGCAACAGCTTATAGAAGATTAATAAGCGTGTATTTGGAAATGTCTGTCTTGTCCTTCTACTGACGTCGTGAAAGTGGGTCAAGCAGCCTCACTGCCACCGGTGCTTTGAGAATGTGCAAGAATGTCCTAACATGTATTCGAACTCGCAATTCTTACTTCAATATGCTGTTGTAGGGTTTTGTACAGCTTCTAACTTACGGAAAAAGTGCCAAAAAAGTCATAAACCTTTTGCATTGATGCCAATTCAGTCCTGAACCTTTTTGTGTTTGTGCCAATTTAGTCATTCTTGTCAATTTTGGTCGGATTTTACTGACATGGATGCCGGCCGGTCACTGGTGCTGACGTAGACAACTTTTAATAATATTTTAATAATTTTTTGAATTTATTTATTTATTTATTCTTTTCTTCTTCTTTTTTCCCTCCCTCCTTCCTCCAGTCGATCACCGATCCATAGATCAACTGGAGGCTAGAGGCTGGCGAGGCTCGCCCTCGCCAGTGTCGGCAAAGGCTAGCCTTGCCATGGTTGGGCAAGGTTGGACCTTGTCGGATCCAGCGAGGTTGTGCCTTGCCCAATGGTCGACGAGGTCGAGCCTCGCCCAACCGCCGGCGAGGCCCGACCTCGCCTGATCTGGTGAGGTCGACCTTGCTGGCGGCTGGGTGACGCACAACCTTGCCAATGGTCGACGGCGAGCTGAAGGAAGGAGGGGGTAGAGAAAAAAAAAGAAAATAAAAAATATTAAAAATATTATTAAAAAGTTATCCACGTCAGCGCTGGTGATCGGCTAGCCGGCGTTTACGTCAGCAAAATCCGGCCAAAATATACTGGAAGGACTGAATTGACACAAAAACAAAAATATTTATGACTAAATTGGCACAAAAAAAGGTTTTACACTAAATTGGCACAAATGGAAAAATTTTAGGACTAAATTGGCACAAAAAAAAGATTTAGGATTAAATTGGCATAAATACAAAAGGTTTATGATTTTTTTGGTAAGTTTCCCTCTGACTTACTCGCACAGGCCCATAAGGGAAACTTGGGAGACAAAATACTATGTAAAAATTGTTCTTACTGTACGTCTTTCCTTGTGTGCGCATGTCTGGACCAACCACTTTCCTTGCAATCAGGAAGGTGACCTTTTTAACAGGAATGTGCCAGGGTTTCCATTCCGTTCGTGTTAGGGTTTGTTGCCCTGGAGAGACTACCCTGTCATATCCTGAGACCAGAATCTGATGAAGATGCAAAGATATACTTGACATGACGATAGAAGAATCTCTGCTGGTGTAACATAATCTGTGTGCTCCAGTTCATCACCAATTAAGGTATGAGATATGGTTCAAGCTCGCAATCTGAACCGATTAACACCGGCTGCCACATAGAATGTGTTCCTCCCACCAATGGTGTCATGTTCAAGCTGAGAACTAGGGATCTTCTTACGAGTCACGATAGCAGCAACAAGATTTAATACAGTCTGCAGTTCTCATCTAAGGAAAGTCGTTGACGTTTTCTAAAATAGTTGGAAATTACTTAATTTGGACTTAACTTCGAAAGGACGACAAGATACCAAGAACAGGGCTCACGACTCGATCTTCTTGGCAGAACTCATCAACATCGACGATTGTCTGAATATATATCGTCACGACTTCACTTTAAAAGGAGGGCACGTCGACACTCGATCGTCTCCAAGCGTTCAGAGCTCTTTCGAGTCTCATTATCATCAATTTGACTTCGGGGCTAGGTAGCTGGGCTTCGTGTGAGATTTCGGACAGAAAAGTTGACGTGCACAGTGTACTGCTGATAATAAGAAAGGAAAAATTCTTTTCTAGGAAACAAGTGTTCCACAATCAAAGCTCTAATTGCAGTATTACGGTAAGAATTTCATTCAAAGGACACATGAGGTAATGCGACAGTGATTTGGGTATGCAATTAAAATATAAACGATGCATGATGATGGCCATTAAGAAAATGAAAGATACGTGTGGAAAAAGGCAGAGTCGGCCCCCAGCAAAGAAGAGCTTCCACAAGGTTCGGCCCTGCGCACACGCAGAGCAAGTCTTGCACGCATCCGCACAAATGAGCTCACTTCATCTCAACCATTGCATCGTGCGGGTTTCATGTGACCGAGATGAGGTGGGCTCACATGTTACAGGTGCATGCAAGAATTTTTCGCAAGTGCGGCAGCAGGATGTTGTTAAGGAAAATTCCCAATAGATTTTGAAGTTGACAAAACTGTCCATGAGTGTTTTATAAGTCTGATAAATGCTTTGAAGTATTTTGATTCAGGAAGTTATTTTTGGAAGAAAATCATATGTCAATCTTGATCTAGTTCGTGTTCAGATTATGAAAGAACGAAAAGTTCAGACTCAGACGCAGAAGCCGAAATTATTCAGATGCAGGCTCTGAAATTATTCAGACGCAGACGCTGAAGTTCTTCAGAAGCAGACGAAGATGCAGTAATTCTTCAGAAGCAAAACTCAGAACGAAAAACATAACAGCTAGTGATCTGGCATGGATTTCACAGAAGGAAAGTTTTGATTAGATCAATCTTAATCGAATTGATTAACAATCAAATACTACGACAAGAATGCTTTACAACGGACAAAACTCTACTTTTGGAAACCAAGATTCTGATTGTATGGGCGATCAGAATCAACGGGATTCAGATTTTATCAACCAACGGCTACTCAATCCATTTTATACAAATCTGTCCAGAGGTGAATATTAGAAGATGATCCTCTGAAGACTGTCCAACGGCTAGTTTGGAAGTGGAGGAGTATAAAAGGAGATCAACGAAGAGCAGAAGGTAAAGAACGAAATCAAGAATCAACAAGTCCAAAGTCTGAGCATACTCCGATTCAATCTCTTGTCTTTCATGAGCTTAAATGTGTAATCATTTGAGAGGTGTAAACAGTGTTACAAGTGTGTGCTTAGGTGTGAGATAGTGTGATCTATCAGCTTGGTATAAGAAGCACCAACTTCGGGGAGAAGTACTTGGGTTTAAACGGCACAACTTGCTGTAACTTCTCATTGATTTGATTAGTGGAATCCAGCCAGTAGGCTGTCAGCGTGGGAGAGTGGACGTAGGCTTTCTATAAGCCGAACCACTATAAACTTGTGTGCAGTTTTTCTATCCCTTATCTCTTATCTTATATACTGCACATCAAGAGCTTTGTCTATATAAACTGTCTTGAATCTGAATTTTATTCAGACTCAACCATGATCTTTTATTTCAGCATAATCTGATAAAAATTATTTAAGATCACCTATTCACCCCCCTCTAGGTGATCCTTGCTAGCCACTTCAATTGGTATCAGAGCAGGTTGCTCGTTTATTGAAGTGTTTTACTTCTGAGCTAACGATCTATATGGCTAGCATGATTGCTCCAGGTCTCATTGAAGGACAAAGCAATTCCAGGCCACCATATTTCGATGGCAATGAATATAGCGTCTGGAAAAACAAGATGAAGGCATTCATTAAATCAATTGATCACATGCAATGAGATGTTATCATCAGAGGAGTCAACTTAAAGTCTTCAAACTCAAAAGAGAAAGCAGATGCAAGCAAATCAGCAGATCTTCCTTTATCTCAAACTGAGATATCTAAAAGAGAGACTTTAGATTCAAAAGTAATTTATTCTCTCTATTGTGCTTTATCTCCTATTGAGTATAAGAAAATTGCTACTTGTGAATCAGCAAAAGAAATCTGGGATACTCTTTATGTTTGTCGCGACCCCTAAAAATTTTTATAAATTTTTCGGGCTAATGGATTATCAAGATTGAACTTAACTCGGACCCTCCCAAGTCCTACCAATTCGCAACTTAGGGTTTAAATTCTTAACACGCAATCGCTTTCATGCTTGGAGTCGCCACTAATCAATTTATGGTAGGCTGATTAGAAACCTAAATAAAACATAGGGAGATATATTTTATTCCTACGAACCAGAGATTCTAAGCTCGGGGACTTGATTACGCTAGATCTAGTCTAACGCCCTTTCGGTACCTTTTCATTTCAAAAATATTCTGGCAAGCAGTTTGGATCCATTTTAACTTATTCACTAACATGTGAGGTGCTCATGCGTGTGCGCAATCCACCAATTTAACACCCAGAAATCAAAGCATTGAATAAATTGCAAGATTGGGAGAACTTACTTACCTCGAAGCAACGTAAGCATCTGCATTGTTAGCTAGAAAATCACATCAAAAATCCTAATATGATTTCTAATTAACAAGCAGTTCACTCAATAATTTTTTAGGATTTTCACTTATTTAAATGAAAGCTAGCCTATATGTAATGACGTGCAAAAATTAACATGGGATTAATGCAGCCTAACATGCAAACTATATGTCATGCGACGACGTGACCTAATTCTAATGACGGACAAATGATTTATTTATAGCATTTTCAAATGAAATTCGGAATAAAAAAATGCCTAAAATAACATGCAATCTAACAACTTCTTCTTTTTGGTATTTTTATGAAAATTCGAAATTAAAAATTATCCTAAAATGCACCATCAAGATCAGGATAATATCTAAATTAAACTAGGAAATAAATTACTCTAATTCCTAATTTAAATTAAAAAGTTATCCTATCGACTTATTCAAAGCAAGTTATTCTAAACCTATCCTAAATATGCATCATTATCCTCTAATAAATTAATTCAAATTGCATCTAATGTTTTTGGCTTTTCTTTTAAAGAAACAAAATCAAATAAGAAATAAACACCACCATCAAATCAATATCCACACGATCCGCAAAATTTTCCTTATCAAATTTAAACGAGGCAAAAGAATCAAACTAACAGTCATATCTATAGGGTTATAGATATTGACGGAAAGTTGATTGGTCAAATTTGGAAAGCAAATAAAATCTATTATCGTGTCCAAGTGATTATAGACAAGATAATGATTTTCCGTATCGCCGCGTATCGTACCTTAGGGATAAGGTCAGATAGTCGTCCAGATACGTTGCTAAATTAGGCAAAATTCCTAATTTTAAGTGTTTCAAATATTGCGGATATCACAACTATTATTCTAAGATTTAACAATCCACCAAAGAATATCCACGAAATATTCAAACACCGAAAACTTAGGAAATAAAAAGATTTCGAAAAATATTCGGATAATGGTCTTACCTAATTTCGAGATATTTCCAAATTTGAACTCGCGGATCGGGATTGCGGACCGGGACGACCGACGGCGGATGGACCGGCAGCAGAGGACCACGAACAGCTCGTTAGTGTCGCGGTGAGGGTGGCATGCAGAGCAATTCGCTGGACAGAGCACTGAAACGCTTGCAAGCTGGGCTCGTCAAGGGATGCTCTTGAAGAACACGTTGATGGCTCTCTCGGTGATGCTTGATTTCTTTGATTTGTCAATGGGTAATTCTCGAGAATAAGGAAGGACGTCAGGGGGTCTTGAACTTGCGTTGACTACCGCTTGGACTCTTTCTTCAATTTCACGTGGGTTTCTTTATTCAATTGTCAAACACACTTGGCTTGACCGTATTTGGCGTTGATCTAGGCTTCTCGATCACTGGTCTGAACGGCAAAGGTACGTGAGCGCCTGCAGCAGCAGCTGATGCAGCAGCAAGCGATCTGCAGGCTCGAGCGGCGACCAGGTAAGAGCAACAGTGACGATCACGAGCAGCAGTAGTGAATCAGCAGCAGCGACGGGAGTAGACTCGGACCAGCAGTAGCTCGGGTCTCCTCGGGAAGGCAGCGGGCAATAGAAGAGACGAGGGGCTCAGGTGGTGTTGTTGGCGTGGGCGCGACGTCTCGGACAGCGTAGACGCAACACAGCAGTGGCAGCGAGGCGGTGCGGTGATGGCGGCACCGTTGTGAGGCGGCACGACGGTGGGGCGGGCGCGTGCGTCTCTCTATTACTCACGTGTCTCTAGTGCTCTTTCTAAAAACTCTTACTCTCACTCACGTGTATCTCTCAAAAATCGTGTTCTGAAAATTATGAGAGCCCCCTCATTGAAGGGTATAGTCACATATTTATATTGAAACCCTAGGTTAATTGACCGAATTTCCTAGTCCTAATGGGCTTTGGCTTAGGCTTTATCCTTTAATTTTTATTTAATTCCAAATTGGCTGAATTAATTTGGGCTTTTCTTTAATTAAGCTTAATGGGCTGATTTAAGCTCAAATTAAGACAACCAAGGCCTTTTAGACTTGTGATTTTCGGCCCCCAATCCCTTGAGTGAGCCGAGTGCTTGAGCTCGGTTTACACGATGAATTTTCAGATTTCTCACCACTGCCGGTCCAATGCGAAATGCAACTAACCTACATGAACTTAAACTATATGTTATGCAATTTTAATATTTTTGTTTAGGAGTTAAAATTTAATCCCTAATTTTTCTATGCAATATTTACCTAAATGGATCGCCAAAATTTAGGTGTCAACAGCTGCCCCTCTTTGAATGTGAGCTCGAAGAGGTTGCATTCAAAGACTAAATGATGCCTAAATTTTGACCATGAAAATGCACTGAATGTTATTTTTGTCGGGATTATGAGTCCCATTTTAAAATGCAATAAGAAATGATGCATGTTGACGTGAATAAAACATACCTGGAGTTACTCACCTAACTTGAGTGGTGAAGTAATTTGAAGCATTGCCATGATTCTTGAGACTGGCAAATGTTTAGGCTTTATCCCAAAAGTATTGCTTGATGAACGCTAATGAACTCCGATGACCTGCAATTCAGTCAAGACACGCGAAGAAAGCTCGACGTATCCAGTTTTCATCTGGGGTTCTCGAGAGAAAAATTTAGCAAAATGGAAAATGTTCCGATATTTACAAACTACCTATACATCGCCATAGGAATTTGTAAAGATTTGGCCGTTGCACCTAACTATCATCGTAGGTGCGACACGGGGGAACTTTCCGAGATCAGGAGGATATTCCGACCTTTACGAGATACCTATACATCACCATAGGTATTCGTAAAGATTTGGCCGCTTCACCTATACCTTCCTCATAGGTGAGCCGCGGGGGAACATCTGGGATTGAGAGAACATTCCGATCTTTACGAGATACCTATACATCGCCATAGGCACTTGTAAAGATTTGGCCGCTGAGCCTATACCTTTCCTCATAGGCGTGTTACGGGGGAATCCTCTGAGATTAGAATATTCCGACCTTCATGAAATACATATACCTTCCTCATATGTACTCATAAGGATTTGGCCGCTGCGCCTATACCTTTCCTCATAGACGTGTCACGGGGGAATCTTCTGAGATTGGGAGAGTGTTCCGACCTTTACGAGATACCTATACATCGCCATAGGCACTCGTAAAGATTTAGCCGTTGCACCTAGTTATCGTCGTAAGTGCCACACGGGGGAATCTTCTCAAGATTGTGTGAAAAATGTGCCTAACAAAATATCTAGTTATCATCTAAGATATTTGAAAGGACTTGATCGATAAATACCTGGATATCGTCACAAGTACTTAACGATTGGCTGAACCAGGGGCTAGCCCAAATGTTCAGGGGCTCCTTGACAAAGTACCTAGATATCATTAAAGGTACCTGAAAAGGCTTGATCAATAGATGTCTAGATATCGTCAGAGGCATTTGGAGATCGCAACAAAATGATTAAATATGGGACCTAACAATTGCTCGAACAGGTTAGGGATACCTGGATAGTCACAAACATCTAAGGGATAGAGATATACTTACCTGGTGATATCTCTTACTCTTGAGGGTGTGCCTCCTATCGGACACGATTTTAGGCAACATGTAATATGAATTCATAGACAATCAAGAACACATATACTTATGCACTATAAATTCAACTGGTTTTCATGCATGACGGTTTTGTCAAATCAGCATTACTAAATTTCACTGGGGAAAATCAAGACAAGACAATCTGATTTCATAAGTGGGTGTCTTGAAAATGTTAAATGAGGGACTTCCAGTTGGAAAGGGCTTTCTCTCACTCTCATTGAAAAGTGGCTAATTTATGAAATTCACTCTATCTCACCATCATCATGTCGACAAGGGTCCGAGTATTCTCGCAAATGGTACGACCTTACCAATCTAAGAGGTCTTTATTAGGACTGTAACGTTGGCTCGGTCAAAGGCTTAGCAAAAGGGGACTCTTTGAGTCAAGGCTATTGAAAGAAAATACTACGTAATCATCTCCGGGTTTACAAGTCAAGAACCCTGCAAAATGAGATAGAAATGGACTTGCTCACACTTCTTCGAGCTAAGCTTATAAACATCCGAATCCTACGTTAGTCCAAGTGCCATAATCTGAAGAGACTTTATAAAGGACGTAACGTAGGCTAGGCTCATGGGTTGAGAAATGAAAGGATCATTAGGCTCAAAATGTGTATAAATAGGGGTGAATAAGTTGGTGATCATCTCGGCATTATCACCAGTATTCTTCTTCATCCCCAGGAATTGTCATTTCAGTAAATGCTTTATTGGGCTTGAATTCTCCACTTGATTCCTTTGAGACTTGTAAGACCACTGCTCTATTGGGATTCATGACTTTGACATGTCGTATCTTGACATTTTTTTCTCTAAAGTTCTCCCTTTTTTTCGACTTTCTTTTCTCTTTTTTTTTTCTGTTTTTTTCTCTTTCGGGCATTGGCCTTGCTTTTACCAGGCACACTGCTTTTTCATGCCCCCTAATTCTTTTTTTTTTTGGGCTTTTGACGCACACTGTCTATAATGCACATATTGGCCAGCCACATTTTGGCTTGTTTTAACCGAATGATTAACATTTGGATTTTCAGGATCTTCATCTTCTATCGGCGCTCCAAATATGCTGCGTGGACGGTGATGGCTTTTACCTTGCCCCAGTGTGGGGGATGATCACCAACTGGGTTTAAGAAACGAATTTGCAGGCTCAATTGGGTTTAGCAAAGGATAAAGTGTGTATAGGATAGAGAAAGAAATGCTCTTCGTCATCCTAAGGCACTTGGACTTCGTGTGAATTCTTCTGAAAAAGCAACACTCGAAGATTGATGCAAGTGAGAGCAAGAAAATCTCTATTCATTTTTCACCTCATAATACAGACTTACCTCCAATTTGCCCCGATGTGGGGTGGTTCTTGACAGGGGTAATTTGAAAGAATTTCTCCAAGTGTTTAGGCTCAAAGTAGCGAAACAATGGATAACCTGTAGTGTTTGGGATAGAGAAATAAACTGCCTTTTGTCACTTTGGTTGTCGTACCTTTTGTGAGATAACCCTTTACCTTGCAGACATGGAATTTTTTTTCACTCAACTCACTGGGGATCAGTGCATGGGACTGTGTATAGGATATGGCTTGCCTTTCATCATCCCGATGTACCTCATTCAACATATTCAATTCATTCTACATGAGTTATCAGATTGTCTATCTTGATAATATTAATGGAATTGGTGAATTAATCGGATAAAATTACCATGCCAAATTCTCTTTTGAACATTTCATGATCTTACCAACTTTGAGCATAAAAAGCTTGTAAATTTTGAAATAAAAATTTTCTATACTCAAAAATGTCATCGGAACATGAAAAACACGGTTTAGAGCATTCATTTAAGATTGCCCCAACAAGAAGTGTTAGGAATATCAAACACAAATGGGCTATCTTAGGAATGGACATCCTTGGATTGCCCCTATTTGGAAGAGACGAACTCATGAACACTCCATCTTTGCTTTTGCCCCTGCACAAGAAAGCGTGCATGAATAGGTCATTAAGCAAATGCGAACCGAGATTCAGAAGATTCCAATTACTCATTGCTGTTGGAACCAAGGCATTATCTCCATGGTTGCTATTCATGCCCCTGATCTGCTATCCCCACTTTTCTATTGACGTGCAAGGAAAAGAGCTTGCGTTAAGCATCATGCTCAAGTAGGAGGTAATTGTTTGCCTCATGGGTTCATCATCGTTGGAACTTGATATGCCATTTTCAAATCTCTCGGTGTCATCAAGATTTATGGAATTATGCTCTGAGACATAAAGTAAGTGAATCAGAAAAACAAACAGGGTTAATCTAATGCATGCTTTAATTTTTTTTTTGAATCTACAAAATTTTTGGATTTTTTTTAGCAATGAAATGCTTTTTATTTTCAAAATGATTTTTGGGAGGAAACATGAGGAAGCCCAACCCTCAGATTTTCTCCGTGGATGATATTTTCTTTCATGGTTGGATATCATCACCGGGCTGGTTTGATGTACCTCAACATGCCCTCAAAATTGAAAATAATTTGTAATTTCATTGATTATTGCCAAATGAATTACATTTATTGGAAGGGAAATTGCAACAATCAAGTCCTAGAAATGAAAAGTGCTAAAAAGCAGCTCCCGAGACGGGGCAAGTCCTAGAAAGCAGTAAAAATTCCCGCGCAGGGGAATGTGCAAAAAAAGGTAAAGGTGTTACTCCTGCGAGCAAGTGCCCATTCCCTTCAACGGTCCTTTCTCGATAGCTCCAATGAAGAAATCATCGAACAGGGTAGTGATTCCATCCATTGCATCATCAGGATCTTCTGTCTTTAGAGGTGTTGGATCATCCATACCTCCCCATCCATCTGGGACAATATCACAGGGGTCAACATAGAAGCTCGGGGGCGTCGAGTATTTCACATAATAATCGAACTTGTCGCTCGGTTGCCCCAAAGTGTCGATCACCTCTTTTCCTTCATCAGCTTTAGGCATGCTCTCTACAATCTCTTCATCATCAGACACGTCTTTGAGCGGAGGCATATCTTCAGGCAGAGGGTCGCCCTTGTACTCCATAGTGTTCAATGTAGCAAACTCTTCCTCCCAATTAATAACTACTTCAGAGATAGTGGAAACGATGCCAGTGTGATCAGCATAAACGATCATCCCAGCTTCTACCATTCTTGAGATTCTTTCTCTCATAACAGCCAGGGGAAGGTCCTCATTACTCGGGTAATAACCGGCTTTCACCAACTCACCGTAGACGTCGGTGGTATACACCTTGACGTTCTTGATTCGACCAGCATCGAAACTAAATATAGCATTCACATTATCCGCGTGATCAGGGAGCGGGTTGCTACGAACATTCGGCTTAGCGGGTTGAAACGAGAAAGCCCTCGTGTCCAGGAGGTTCTGGATTCGGTGCTTGAGGGTAAAACAATCGTCGGTTGAGTGCCCCACCTCGCCCATATGATAATCGCATTTTTTAGACGGATCGTAGTTATAGAACTGCTCAGGATTGGGCCGCTTTGGCTCAGTGGTAAGCAAGCCTTTCTTCCGAAGGACTGCCAATACTTGAGACAACGATCCAGGGAGGGGAGTGAATTGCCTCTTGTTGTTTTTCTTCTGAAAGGGTTGACGACCCGTGCTTTGTTGTTGAGCTTCTACTACCTGGATTGTTGGGATAGGGTTAGCATTCCGCCGGCCTGGTTGGGTATAAGTCATATTCACTCCAGCTGCTGGTTCTTTCTCTTTTCTTGTGCTAAATCTATTGGTCGAAGAAGATGGCTCCACAAACCACCCATCTTTAAGCCCTATCTCAATCTGTTCGCCTATGGGGATGAGTTGATTGAAGTTGTCGGCCGGAATGGCTACCATCCGGTTACGGTACTCGAATGGGAGAGTTTTAATGAACATCCTCTTCAATTCGCTGTCTATAGGTTCCGGGACAACCTGAGCGGCTATATTTCTCCATCTGATAGCATAATCTTTGAACGATTCAATCTTCTTCATCTGAGCACGCTCGAGGTCATCGCGGGTGGGAATGATGTCCGTTATGAACCTGTACTGCTTTAGGAATGCTTCACTAACTTCTTTCCAGGTTTTGAGGCCATTTATCTTCTTCATGAGATACCAGTTCAAGGCAGGACCCGTTAGACTTGCTTGAAATGCATGAATCATCAGGAGTTCATTATCAACGTACGGTGTCATTTGTACGTGATATAGCTGCAGGTGGGCTTTTGGACAGGAGGTGCCATTGTACTTGTCAAAGTCTGGCATCTTGAACTTCTTTGGGATTTTGATCTGTGAGTACAGAGACAAGTCAATTGAAGGCGAATCATGTGAACCTTCCAGCTGCTTCACTCTTTCTTCAAGTTTGTTAACCCGTTCGTCAGGTTTGTCCTTGTTGACGATAATCTGGACAGGGTCATCCACTAAATCGGGAAGGTCGTCATCTTCCTCACTATCGGCATTCTTCCCACCCTTATGCTTTGGAGCTGATGCCTCAGGGGATGCAGGAATAGGAGTCAGCCGAAGAGTTTTGATCTCAGCGGACATCTGTTGCATTGCGACTATGAGTTGCTTCATTTGATCCTCAATGCCAACGACACGATCTCGTAAGTCAGTTTGATCGGCCATTCTAGTTCTCGACCGCGTGTGAATAGGCGATTGTGATCGGTCCGTAATTACCTGATGTAAAAGAAATGAACCAAATAAGCACATGGTCAAGACAAGGTTGGTCCATGACACGCTTTCTAGTCTTTTTCATTCTTTGTTTATTCATAAAAATACTCGTATATGAACGAGACTTTATGGAAAAGTGCTCTAGGGAAAGAAATGTAAATAATGCCCTAGACACAACCTAGGAAATAGAAGCACCAAAATCCCTAATCATAAAACAAAAATTTAGACTCCCTAGAAACTATGAACTGAAAACAAATTCTCTAAAGCCCTTTTTTTGTAAAAGAAAGACGACGGCAAACTTTTTAGGAAAATAATTACGTATGACACATCTAAGAAAATAAAGACATAAATTGAAAATAAATTCTCTAAAAGAGCTCTCTTTTTCTTTTTTTTTAAAAAAAAGACTCAATGATTATTACTTTCAAATTTAAAACCAACCTAGACCTATCATGGACTGACCCGAAAAATGCAATAACTAAATTAATTGCAAAAAGAGAGTTCAGAAGACTTACTTCACCCAGTAAGACCATGACAACCACATAGACATACGCATGGAACGTGAGGTTCGATTTCTATCTAGACTCTGGCTTGCAAGATGGAGACACGAGGATTACCGGGCTAAACCAGTCATGGTTGTGGTTAGGCCGAGGTTCCCCTGACTCCGGCTTAGTCAAGGAGCCGACCCGGGTTGCAAAGGGTGCAACCGTGGTGGGAACTCAATGACACCGTAAAAAAACTTTCGGGACCAAGGAGGGCGACCCGTACCACAGGGGTGTGGTCGGGGTGTCCACTGTCTCAGTACCATCCTAAACCTATGCCGCCCAGGTCCGGCAGCGGGTAGTGTGTGCGGTGTAGTGTAAATGCAAGGCATGCACAGCAGGTTATATCATACAGCGCTTCGTGCATAAAATAAACCATTCATCCAAACACCTCCCTGAAAAACAAGGGTCAACAATCACGCCTCCCCTTATACCTCCCATTCTGCAAAAACATTTAACACCTAAAATGTTAGGAACGTACCTGGGATCCTCGCTGCCAAGCAAAAATATTTTTTTGAAAAGAAAAACTGGCCTAAGTCCACTAAGAGTTTTAACTCTAATCCCTAGCGGAGTCGCCAAGCTGTCGCGACCCCTAAAAATTTTTATAAATTTTTCGGGCTAATGGATTATCAAGATTGAACTTAACTCGGACCCTCCCAAGTCCTACCAATTCGCAACTTAGGGTTTAAATTCTTAACACGCAATCGCTTTCATGCTTGGAGTCGCCACTAATCAATTTATGGTAGGCTGATTAGAAACCTAAATAAAACATAGGGAGATATATTTTATTCCTACGAACCAGAGATTCTAAGCTCGGGGACTTGATTACGCTAGATCTAGTCTAACGCCCTTTCGGTACCTTTTCATTTCAAAAATATTCTGGCAAGCAGTTTGGATCCATTTTAACTTATTCACTAACATGTGAGGTGCTCATGCGTGTGCGCAATCCACCAATTTAACACCCAGAAATCAAAGCATTGAATAAATTGCAAGATTGGGAGAACTTACTTACCTCGAAGCAACGTAAGCATCTGCATTGTTAGCTAGAAAATCACATCAAAAATCCTAATATGATTTCTAATTAACAAGCAGTTCACTCAATAATTTTTTAGGATTTTCACTTATTTAAATGAAAGCTAGCCTATATGTAATGACGTGCAAAAATTAACATGGGATTAATGCAGCCTAACATGCAAACTATATGTCATGCGACGACGTGACCTAATTCTAATGACGGACAAATGATTTATTTATAGCATTTTCAAATGAAATTCGGAATAAAAAAAATGCCTAAAATAACATGCAATCTAACAACTTCTTCTTTTTGGTATTTTTATGAAAATTCGAAATTAAAAATTATCCTAAAATGCACCATCAAGATCAGGATAATATCTAAATTAAACTAGGAAATAAATTACTCTAATTCCTAATTTAAATTAAAAAGTTATCCTATCGACTTATTCAAAGCAAGTTATTCTAAACCTATCCTAAATATGCATCATTATCCTCTAATAAATTAATTCAAATTGCATCTAATGTTTTTGGCTTTTCTTTTAAAGAAACAAAATCAAATAAGAAATAAACACCACCATCAAATCAATATCCACACGATCCGCAAAATTTTCCTTATCAAATTTAAACGAGGCAAAAGAATCAAACTAACAGTCATATCTATAGGGTTATAGATATTGACGGAAAGTTGATTGGTTAAATTTGGAAAGCAAATAAAATCTATTATCGTGTCCAAGTGATTATAGACAAGATAATGATTTTCCGTATCGCCGCGTATCGTACCTTAGGGATAAGGTCAGATAGTCGTCCAGATACGTTGCTAAATTAGGCAAAATTCCTAATTTTAAGTGTTTCAAATATTGCGGATATCACAACTATTATTCTAAGATTTAACAATCCACCAAAGAATATCCACGAAATATTCAAACACCGAAAACTTAGGAAATAAAAAGATTTCGAAAAATATTCGGATAATGGTCTTACCTAATTTCGAGATATTTCCAAATTTGAACTCGCGGATCGGGATTGCGGACCGGGACGACCGACGGCGGATGGACCGGCAGCAGAGGACCACGAACAGCTCGTTAGTGTCGCGATGAGGGTGGCATGCAGAGCAATTCGCTGGACAGAGCACTGAAACGCTTGCAAGCTGGGCTCGTCAAGGGATGCTCTTGAAGAACACGTTGATGGCTCTCTCGGTGATGCTTGATTTCTTTGATTTGTCAATGGGTAATTCTCGAGAATAAGGAAGGACGTCAGGGGGTCTTGAACTTGCGTTGACTACCGCTTGGACTCTTTCTTCAATTTCACGTGGGTTTCTTTATTCAATTGTCAAACACACTTGGCTTGACCGTATTTGGCGTTGATCTAGGCTTCTCGATCACTGGTCTGAACGGCAAAGGTACGTGAGCGCCTGCAGCAGCAGCTGATGCAGCAGCAAGCGATCTGCAGGCTCGAGCGGCGACCAGGTAAGAGCAACAGTGACGATCACGAGCAGCAGTAGTGAATCAGCAGCAGCGACGGGAGTAGACTCGGACCAGCAGTAGCTCGGGTCTCCTCGGGAAGGCAGCGGGCAATAGAAGAGACGAGGGGCTCAGGTGGTGTTGTTGGCGTGGGCGCGACGTCTCGGACAGCGTAGACGCAACACAGCAGTGGCAGCGAGGCGGTGCGGTGATGGCGGCACCGTTGTGAGGCGGCACGATGGTGGGGCGAGCGCGTGCGTCTCTCTATTACTCACGTGTCTCTAGTGCTCTTTCTAAAAACTCTTACTCTCACTCACGTGTATCTCTCAAAAATCGTGTTCTGAAAATTATGAGAGCCCCCTCATTGAAGGGTATAGTCACATATTTATATTGAAACCCTAGGTTAATTGACCGAATTTCCTAGTCCTAATGGGCTTTGGCTTAGGCTTTATCCTTTAATTTTTATTTAATTCCAAATTGGCTGAATTAATTTGGGCTTTTCTTTAATTAAGCTTAATGGGCTGATTTAAGCTCAAATTAAGACAACCAAGGCCTTTTAGACTTGTGATTTTCGGCCCCCAATCCCTTGAGTGAGCCGAGTGCTTGAGCTCGGTTTACACGATGAATTTTCAGATTTCTCACCACTGCCGGTCCAATGCGAAATGCAACTAACCTACATGAACTTAAACTATATGTTATGCAATTTTAATATTTTTGTTTAGGGGTTAAAATTTAATCCCTAATTTTTCTATGCAATATTTACCTAAATGGATCGCCAAAATTTAGGTGTCAACAATGTTATATATGAAGGAACAAATCAAGCCAGGGAAACTTAAATCAATATTTTGCTTGGTCAATACGAATCCTTCAAAATGAAGTCTAGAGAATTAATTGCTGATTTTTATGACAGGTTTACTGACATAGTAAACGGTCTTGCCTATCAAGGACAACCAGTCCTAGATGCATTGAAAGTCAACAAACTTCTGAGAGGACTGACAAATCAGTGGGATAACATTAAAACATCCATTCGAGAGACACAAAGGATCAAGCCTCTATCAGTGAATGAGTTAATTGGAACTCTTCAATCATATGAGACTGAGAAACAGAATGAGGAGAATGAAACCAGAGGTAATAAGTCAATTGCATTAAAAACTAACATTGATTTTGATACAGATTTGGAAGATGAAGATGTTGACGATGAAGAACTGGCTCTCTTCATAAAAAATTACAAGAAGATGAAAATCAAAGGAACAAATCTCAAAGGGAAATTCGAAAAGAAGAAGAAAGCTCTAAAGGTCGAAACGTGGAGTGACACAAAGTCTGAATCCAGCGATGATGAAATCCTTAAGCAAGGAAATCTATGCTTAATGGCGGACATTGAATCCGAAGAAGACAAGGTGATTTGTTCAGATCCTATTCTCGATGATGATGATCTTTTTGAAGAGTTATGCACGGAACATGAGAATACGTTGAAGAAGGTCCCCGAGTTGAAAAAGGAAGTCTTTAAATTGAAGCAACAAAATATTGCGAATGGGAAAAGGATCATTGAGCTTGAAAAGGAGAATTCCTCTATCAAGGAAGAGAAGGATATTTTGCAAAAAGAAGTTGATTCCTATAAGGAAGAAATTCCGAAGATTTGCAAAAAATTTGCTCTTGGCTCAAAGACATTAGAGCATGTTCTGTCCATTCAAGTCCCCTATTTCAACAAATCCGGCCTCGGTTTCGAAAATGAAAATGAGATCAAGAATGACTTTCCGAAGTCCAAGGAGAGATTAAAGCGCAGGCCTTCAATCCAATATTATAGCAATCATTTTGGTAAGCAATTTGTCAAGCCTATTAGATTTCAACATTATAATTGCTCGAACTCAAGTGATCACTATAAGCAACAATGTCCAACTGATTGGAAGAAATCCAAGACAATCAATTGGAGATTTGATGCTTCTTCTAACCAAAAAGGACCCAAGCAGATTTGGGTACCAAAGAAAAGATGAGATTACTTTTCTTGTAGGGAATAAGGAAAGAGAATTTGGTAAGTAAATGTATATTTTTTCTTTGGATACGTACTTCAAATATCTATGAATTCTCTTTGGACTTAACATTTTATCTCCATGCTCTGCTTTATTTTGACTTGAAATGGCATGTTTTACATCAATTGGTATTGTTTGCGAGATATTGTCATGCCTCACAAAGAAAGAATTTTTTTTTGAGATATTATTTTTTTATGCATATTTCCCTTAAATACTCTACTGAGATGAGTTGGGAAAGTATCCATGGGCTTCTATGAAAGTTTCCTATTGTGCGTCTAACAAAAAGAAAGGATCCAAATACAAAGATACTAGAAAGGAAATGAGTTTATTGCAGACAATTATACAAAGGAAGAACGAATGCAAACCTACACAAGTCATGATGCAATCAACGAAGGATCTCAAGTGATGAATTCTTTCTAAAGAGAAAAGGTATATTCTGAACATGCTTGTTGAGATACAAATTAGTAATATTTGTTGCCATGTGTGTAAGATGTTGCATATATTTAATGCTTGAAATAGCTACATTTCTTTTGCGAAATTCGTTAATGTCATATAATCTTTATACTTATGAGTCACGCTTAAGGAAAATTCCTACAATCTTGAATCACTTGCTATATTCTTTAAATTTTTTTAATTAGCAAGTTTGATCTGCAAATCAGAGCAAGGTATGTACGTGACATTCTCTATATTTTGCAAAGATTATATCTCTCTTTCAAGTATTTGCAGGATGTAAAAGAATCTTTCCTTGTGAAGTTTGGAAAGCTTGATTTCACAATCGGGGAAATTCTGCAATATTTCCGAAGGATTGAAAATTTCTCCGTTATGCAATAGTCTGACAAATTATTGGAGGCACGTCAAAACACGATGAGCAAATGCTTAATGCGCCGTACGAAAGGATAAGTTGCCTCAGGTTTAAATATTTGATATTATTGCTAAAGAAAAGGCATTACATATTATGTGAAATATTATATCTTTAACTGCAAATTTGTGCAAAAGGTTTGTTGAGTTTATGCAGTTTGAATCCGAGACGAGCTTGATGGAAGAAAACAAATTTCTCTCTCGAATTTCAAAATGCAAACAAATGTGGCGGATGTTGCTATTACAAAGAAAATGGAGGAACAACAATTTGTTCAAAGTGCACAAGCTGCAATGAAAGCTATTCGCAAAAGCTGTCTTGATGACAGGGGGAGAAAAACAAGAAGCGGAAAAATGCAAAAGAAAGGGGGAGAATCATCTCAAAATGGTATCAAATTGAGGGGGAGCGTAAATCAAGTATGAAAGTCAATTTAATTTCTGCCCACTCTTGATTACTATGAAAGAAAAGGTAATGTATGTTAGAACTTGCTAAGTTCTGCACAATCCGGGTTAGTATTTCTTACTTTTTGTCATTAACGAATCTCTTATTTATATAATCGTTTATCATGACAAAAAGATTGTGAAATTTATTATGTGCATACATGTTCATTGATATATATGATATTTGATTCTTCAGAACATGAGCTATATTGAATATATGTTATGTTCGCGAAAGATGATATCTTTGAAAGTTGTGTTTCATGCCAAATATATTT